>CAWUFW010003398.1:612184-1224368 GCA_963921515.1 Calotriton arnoldi
AACCTCCTAGTGCAAGACCTTCAGATGCACGTCCTTATCGAATTTCTCATTCTCGTGGAATGCACAATGTGAACTGAAGAGGCAGCACTGAATCCATGATGCTGTGCTATGAGGCCCCGCAACTGATGTTGAATTTGACTGTCAGCTCATCATGTAACAGGAGAGGCCAATGTTAGAGCAGATGTTCTCACTGAGACGATGACTAACTGTGAATGGGCTGTCTGCCACAAAGTAGATGTGGACATCTTTGTAAATTGCGAAGTTGCATCGGTGGACCGTTTTACCATCAATGTGATTCATGACTGAGGGGAATGTTTTCAGGATTTTTCACAAGTGGAATCTCTGGGTAATACATTCAGCCTTGAGTAGAATTACCTTCTTTAATATGATTTTTATTTCATTTTCTGCCCAGAATACTTTGACAGTTAAGGTACCACTGGGTAACTGTTATTCTGATACACACAGACTGAAAGAAACAACTGTCATAATCAGAGCTGTGGGATCTCAGTATGGATTCTGCATGGAGTCTCCCATTCAAGGAAGATCTCCTGTGCAGCAAGAGTCTAAGGGGCATATTTGCTAAAGGCTTGCATTGTCCTTATGTGATACAAGTCATCGCAAGTCTACGCAAGTCCTTAAAAATAATTTACTAAGCCACACAAAGACACCTTGAGTGGCTCTGCGAAGTTTAGTATATCCAAAGTAACTCAAGGCAGCGTATATTGCAGCTTTGTGTTAGCTTGTCACAGGGAGGCATTCCATGGGTGGAGTGTTGGCATTCCCATGCATCCACCCATGGTTTTTGTCACAATCCCAGATATACCAAAGTCAGTATACCTGGGAATGCACCAAAATGCTATGTGTCCCTGACTGAGGCGTACCGAGGAGAAATATCTTTATTGCTCCTCGTTAATTCCTCTTTCTATGCGTGCTGCAAAAGGGAAAATGCCCCAAAGGATTATTGTTGTGCAGGAAGGTGTCACTTTCTGCACACAAACAATTCAGCTCATAACGCAGGAACCCTTGTGTTTGCTTAGCAGGTGGACAGCCACGTGGAAGGTGATTACAGTGGCAAGATGGCAACCATGGGGCATCCTTCTGGAATGCAGCTGTGGTGACTTCCAAGAGCACAGTTCTTGGTCTCAGCAGCGAAGACTGACACAGGTACAACTCTTGGTCATCTTGGCAAAGTCCATCTAAGGCACAGTTCTTGGTGACTGTGGCAAGGTCATCGTGGGCATTCTTTTGGAGAGGTCAGCCGCTGAACTGCAACTTCCGCTTGGAACTGTGATTCTGGAGAGACGGCACAAACAACTCCTAGGTCTCACAGATCTCTCTCTGCAGTCTTTGATCTCCTGGTATGCTCTATTAGCTCTGGGGTTTTGCTGTTTCGGGCACTCCATGTACAGTTGCACCTCCTGAAGGGTTTGTTAGCTCTTTTCCTCTCTGAACAGGCAGGCGGCCTTCCAGTATCTTCAGGCCAGAGGAACAGATTTGTCCAGCAAGGTGTTGTAAATGGAAAGATACACAGGCCGGGTGTATGAACAGGATATCTTTATTGTAGCTTGGTTCCAGGATAGGATAGATGAGTAGAAGGTAAAGAGTAGATGAAGCGTAGCCCCACCAGGAGCAGCCTCCCTGCTGCTCAGCCTGCATTCACCAACTGACGCTCCACACTCACACAGGCACCCAAACATTCTATGAGGTCATCACACATTCCAGCTGAGCAGTAGGGAAGAGACAAGAACTAGTTTATAACACAAGGCAAGACTTCAGGTGATGCCACCCCAACTCCGGGAAGCTGACTGGCAAGCAGACACCAGCTCTGGTTGCATAGCAGTCCTCTAGCACTATGTGAAGTACTCCTTTCCTTCAAAGAAAGCACCTGATCCTGCAAGTTGATCAGTTGCTTCGACTTGTATACAGTCAAAGCAGACTGCAGGGCAGTTTCATCCTGGAAAACCAACAAAAGAGGTACAATGAGGTGTGATCTTTCTGCACCTGGCCAACAACAGCCATACTGAAGAGTGGTCAAGCGAAAGACAAAATGCTGGCTTCACCCACTCAGACTGCAGTCCCACCCTTCAACCCCACCTTCTACCAAAAGGAAGGCAAATGAGCTTCTCTTCACAGCAAGAGGACTAATTTCTAAAGGAGAGTTTTCTGCTCTGTCCCCAATTCTGGGTTTAGGTCTCCAACTTTTAGCTTCAGAAGTATCAGCCATACACTCCCACTGTCTGGGAAAACAGCCTTACCTCCATCCTGTGCACAGGAACAGGTCAGGGGCTTCCAAAATGAACCTACGAGCTCCATTACTCTGGCTCGCTCATACACATAGTGCATGTACTACACAGGCCACATGCACAAACACCCACAACTTTCACTCAGGATCTAAGTTAGCGCATAGAAGGTGGGCCAATAAGCCACCACTTCAGTAACACATATAAAAAGTTCTGGTCACAACTGTGGATTCACAAAACATGGTAAGCTGCAACTACTGCTCTACATGCTAAACCCATGACAGGGACAGTAGTCGACTGTCAGTAAAATGAAGGCATGCTACGTGTACCCCTCCAGGTCACAGGGCATGTCCAGGAGCTCATTCATGTCAAGGGACAGTGCTGGGCTTCTGTGCGCACATTAGATTAGTGCAAGGCTTGGTTGGTCATGGTAGATGGGATGGTGCATGAGCTGGCCCAAGATTCCCACAGCCTCAGATTCTAGTAGCTTGAACTAAAAACATAGGGGTTGCAGGCTTAAGGTTGTGATATGGACTTTGATATCAGCAATGGGCTTTCAGGGCACCATGCGTTTGCTGCAGTGAAGTCTTACATCGTGGTCTGCACACACAGCACACCAATCTCCTGATGGAAGTGGAAGAGCACCTCAATCTAACCTCTACCACCAAGTAAGTGCTGCTCTTAGTCATTCTGTTATATCTGTGTGTGCTAGGCTGTGACACTTTTATTGGAAAAATCAATTAAGTGCACAGATTTTCCAGTAGTGTTCAAGAACTAGTCAGATCCCGTTTCATTTGTTATTTACCTTTGAATCTTACAATATCCACAAAAGGCAACCAGTATAAGGAAGAGCACTGAAAACACAAACTGATAATGCAGTGCTCTGGCACTATGTCTATCAAAAAGCTTGTGTTGAGCACAAATATTTGTTGTGTATAATTTTGTAGGATTGTCTGTGGACACGCTGCAGTGCTTTCCTATGACCTTAATTATGGTGAAGTCGAAGATGTGCAAGCTACACAATGTAAGTGGACAGCTCTTTACTCTTTCGCGTTATTATAAGGACATAACAGCTGTGTTCTATTTGAGATAAAATGTCACTCAAAGTATCACACATTAAGGCTTGAAATGTCACACATATACACAGGCACGTTAAAATGTTGAAAATATTACACACAATCTAACTGAAAACTAGGCAGCTTTCATAATGGCTCACAAGGAGCAGTCGACCGAATGCATGAGTTCTCGCAAACATTTTCCCAGGGGCAAAAAAGTTTGCTCTGTAGTTTGACCAAGGGCTGCATTGATGCCAGCAGGGCGGCGATTTGGGGAGGGGGGAAGAGTGGGTGTAGGGGAAGCAAAGCATGTATATCTAGTGGCTGAATTGCACAATGTGAAACCCGAAAACCTGGGATCAATCTCAGCTTCCCCACTTGATCAAATTGTTTGATCCTAACCATTTGTTTTATTTCACTTTCCTTCCTTTTTCTTCAATATCACATTTAAGAGGACCTCAAAATAGATGACTTCAGGATGTGTGCTGTACAAAACCTTCTCCTGAGGTTGATTTAATAAACCATAATGTTGCTCATGTACAAGAGCTACCCAGGCCACCCAAAGGCATACATGGCAACATTTTTAATGTAGTAAGCGGGTGATTTTGAAAAAAATATCGAGGGGGAGATGAGTGGGGGGACTGATTTTCCCCATTGACAGACATTGAAGAGCAGGAGATTTTAGGCAGGAGACCCCCAGAGTAAAGCCATTTTGGGCTTAAAATATTGTGATTCTCCATCCCGAATCTGGTCTGTTGCCATGTATGCAGAGGGTGCACATAACAACTGACTTGCCTCACAATTGGCATTGTTGTCAGTGTGGAAGCAAGGATGTTTCTAAAGGCATGTGTGAAAACGATCACCTTCAAAAAATACTTTCTGTACTGATATAATCTGATGTACTAAGGTTCTGCATGTAAATGAAATACATTTTTTAATTTTGAAGAGACTGTCGTAATTTTACATATTGTATTTTTACAAGTTTGCTGCGAGATGTCTTTAAAATTTAAGGCATTCCTAAAACTAAGCAGACAGGACACTCTAATTACTTCATTTCTTAAAATTTTAAATAAATGTGTGCCTGGTTATTTAACATGTTGTGCCTCGCACAGGTTTATTGCGCGTTGCACGCTCCTTTTTGCTTTTTCGGCAGTTACATAGTACAAAGAAACTTGACCATAAGGTATTGGGGCGCTTTATATTATTCACCAGTCACTTACTTACATTACACAAGGACACAATCATTTTGATGTTTTAAGCGCGGAGAGATTAAGTGGTATGCGTATGCCCAGAGTCACAGAATGTTGAGCTGACACCGAGACTCGAACCTAGGTTCCCTCTTCTAAAGTCGGCAGCTCGTACCTTTACGACACATCCTCTGATTGAGGACAAGTGAGTATACAGCGTGTGCAGTTAGTGGGTGCGTGATTGCCTGTGCTAAGGACCTGGTGCCGCGGTCGCTCACCAGGCACTGTGTCTGTTCTGGGATTTCTCTTTCGGCCTTAAATATGATGGTTATTTTTATCCTCCTACGTAGCAGCGTGAAAGACCCTCCCACCGAAGGCTGCTTCACAATGTTTCCCTTCAGCCGGGAGGGGAAATGGAGAGAGTCCAGCCTGGCTTCCTGCGATCAGATGGCGTCGAAGTGCATGAAAGAAAGTGAGGGGGCGAACAGCTTCTTTCTCTCTCTTGCATCACCTCGGCGCAGCGTAACCCACTTAGTTCTGTCTGGGTGGAGGGAGGAGGAAAGGGGCTGGCAACAGCCAGACGGACCCCGGCCAGAGAGACGTGAGGAGAAAAAAAACCGAAACACAACACAAGCACCAGCCCCCTTCAGCGATTGGTGGCTCGGGACACGCAGGGGAAGTGCACGCCTTGTACGAGGCATCAGCCGACAAGAACCGGGGTGATGTCAGGAGGCTGTCCAGGATTAGAAACCCTTATATGCGGCGGACTTTCACAGCTCTCGGTGAAACTGAGACCAGCTGTGCTCGGGCTAGGAAAGTCAGGAAGGAAAGGGAAGGGGAGGCACGGGTCGGTGCCAGCTTTCCTTTTCAGTTCAGCTGTGCCCTAACATGACTTCTACAGAAGCGCATTTAATTCTCTTTTGATAAACTACAACGCTTTATGATTTTTTTTAAATAAAAAGTTTATGTAAAAAGTGTTTGTAAAGCACCTGTTTGTCGAAATGCTGCTTTGCACAAGTCGCCTTTTCGATAAATTGACCACGTTTAAGCTTATATCTAGTTTAATTGTATTCGTGCATGTGCTGGATTAGATACCACACACATTCTAGCGCCTTATCATGACATAGCATGCTTTGAGAAGCTTTCTGAGGACCCTGCAACTGGCGGGAAAATGTAATTCAAATAAAAAAATCATTTCAGTGAGTCTAACTTTCTGTACTCACCATGCCTCGTTTTCTGTGGAATACTTGCTTATTAACAGCTCCAATGGAATTACTGCCAGGGGAGGGTCAAATTATACAGAAGGGCTGGCTAATTATGAACCAAGCACAGGTAAATTAAGTGGCACAATGCAGAACATTTTGAGATAGAATTATTTCATTATTTTGACTTTTAACACATATTAACTGTGTCTGGGCAAAGGATTCACCCCAGTAGTACCAGTTTAGCACCCAAATATTGCAATAAGCAACAGAAAGGTGACCAGCCACGCTTTGTGAATGGGCTTCCACGATGCTGCAACACGTGTTGCCATTTATTTAGTAACTTTTGTTCCGTTTGAGATAGAAACACATTTTCTGGGTTAAAATCTGCAGGTTATGCTGAAGAGTATGAATTATGAGGCAAATGCAGCAAACCCACGGTTATGCGAAAAAAGCTGCAGCCGTAAAAGCACATAATTCTAATGGTCCTGCTTATAAAGAGACTTCTTTATTGCACTGGGTGATCAAGGTTTAAAATTGTGTGTTTTCATTGTATTTTTACAATTCTGGGCACAGGAGAGTGAACATTCAAACTAAGTAAAAGTTACATGGCGTTTACAAGAAATAGACTAATCCTAAATGCAGAGCTCTCAAGATTTCAGGTGCGTGTGTGAATAGCTCATTGAAGCAAGGTATTTTTCTTTCAATTCTGGGATTTGTGGTCCTGGTTTTATAATGGGATAAAAAGGGCTACTAATCTCACTTTTCAACGAAAGAAACCTTAACAGGTAAGTTATCTAACTGCATAGAACAGGAAAACTTGAGAGCTCTGTAAATGGTGCCCCCCTACAAAATATATAGAGTTGACGAAAAGCTGTGTGATCCTCACTGAATGGACGTAGAAAGACGGGTAAAACCAAGGCTTCTCTAAACTATGCATGTTCCACCGACTGCAGCAAGCGAATACGCAGAAAAATCACTTACATGCCTTATATTGTGCTAGTTCAGAGTACACAGCTATTCTATCTACTCAGAGATATCAGATTAGAAGCTCAAAACATGCAAACCAAGGTTTTTGCATGCCACTAAGGACTAACCAATATTGGGTCTGGTTGTCTAATTCCTGCTCTCGCCCAATTCAGTCCGCTGCCCTATTGGTCACAATCTATATCAGCTCACTCGCCGCACCGTTGTTCTCACCACGACCACCAGTGATGCTGAGGAGAGGTGTCATGGCAACACTACCATTGCAATATTTTTAAGTGTTGCACAATTGAGAATTGATGTGCCTGGACCCGTGCCTATGAGGCCATGTGAGAAGCTTAGGGACAGAGCTTTAGATCTTACCTGGTCTAAATCTCATAGTGTCCTGTCCATATCCACAACTGAAAGTATGCGAGTATGGCCATGACACTACAGCACCAATCCCACTTCCATCTGTCCCTTATTCACCACTTTGTTGAACATCACTGTACTTCATGCAGGATGAACGTGGAATTATTTGATACTAGTATGCTTACTTACAGCTATAAGTTTACCATGTTAACATAGCATTAACGTTTGTCTAGGTATACAGAATATGTGAGCATTTTAGTGATCAGAAGTGTTTGGAATGCAGTAGGCCATCTCTATAAAAATCTGCAAATTAATTAGAAATGCATTGGCTTCTTGTAGAATTACATGGTCAGCTGAAGTTTGTTTTCCCTCATATTACTTATCTTTGTCCCTTTCATCTTTTCACAGTTATGCTCTTTTAACACATGGCTCTCAATTGCTAAGGCAAAGATGAAAGGTTGCCCTAATAGGAAAATGGATGGACCTTTGTGGGAGGCGGGGGATGTGAAGTGGAAATTTAGAGTGAAAAGTTCGATATTTTGAGTTTTTTCCTTGTCCCCGTTGAGCAGCTATGATCAAGAGTGGTCCCCCTTCCATATTTCTTTTCTGCTGGTTGGTATGAAAATGTCAATGTCAAGATCGGAAGGGTCCCTTTTTGTCCTAGATGACCCACCTTTGGTATGTAGATGACTACTTCCTCTGCCGTGCTTCCTTGTTCAGAGTTAAGGACAATCCAAGTGTGTACTAAACTGCCTAGCTATGATTGCTAAACCAAGCTTCCCAAATACCTTCATATGAACTGGATCCAGAGAATGGAACACAAGTTCTCTACATCGTTGACCCCAAAAATCACAAGATTCCTACAAAATACAGGATTTTCAGCAAGAAGCTTTGATGGACAGTTTACACCTATCTCTGGTATGAATATGAACAAGACTTCCAGAGTGGCTATCCAATCAATCAATCAATCATGTCACTTATAAAGCGCACTACATACCCGCGAGGGTCTCAAGGCGCTGGGGGAAGATGGGGGTGGTGCTGCTACTGATCGAAGAGCCAGGTCTTGAGGAGTCTTCTGAAGGCCAGTAGGTCTTGGGTCTGCCGAAGGTTGGTGGGGAGGGTGTTCCAGGTCTTGGCGGCGAGGTGGGAGAAGGATCTGCCACCGGCGGTCGTTTTCCGGATGTGGGGGACTGTGGCGAGGGCGAGGCTGGTGGAGCGGAGCTGGCGGGTGGGGGTGTAGAAGCTGAGTCGTCTGTTGAGGTAGGCTGGTCCGGAGTTGTGGAGTGCTTTGTGTGCGTGGGTGAGGAGCTTGAAGGTTATCCTCTTGTTGACAGGGAGCCAGTGCAGGTCTCTCAGGTGGGGTGTGATGTGGCTGCGTCGGGGGATGTCGAGGATAAGACGTGCAGAGGCGTTCTGGATGCGTTACAGCCGTCTCAGGAGCTTAGCCGTCGTTCCTGCGTAGAGGGCGTTTCCGTAGTCCAGCCTGCTGGTGACGAGGGCCTGGGTGACTGTTTTTCTTGTTTCGGTGGGGATCCACTTGAAGATCCTGCGGAGCATTCGGAGGGTGTTGAAGCAGGATGAGGAAACGGCGTTGACCTGCTTACTCATGGAGAGGGTGGGGTCGAGGATGACCCCTAGGTTGCGTGCGTGGTCGGTGGGTGTCGGGGCTGTTCCCAGTGATGTTGGCCACCAGGAGTCGTCCCATGCTGAAGGGTTGGAACCAAGGATGAGGACCTCCGTCTTGTCCGAGTTCAGCTTCAGGCGGCTGGTACTCATCCATTCGGCGACGGCCTTCATTCCTTCATGGAGGTGGGCTTTGGCGGTGTGAGGGTCTTTGGTGAGGGAGAGGATCAGCTGGGTGTCGTCGGCGTAGGAGATGATGTTGAGGTTGTGCTGTCGGGCGACGTGGGCGAGGGGTGCCATGTAGATGTTGAACAGCGTTGGGCTGAGGGAGGAGCCTTGGGGTACGCCGCAGATGATCTTGGTGGCTTTGGATCGGAAGGGGCGAGGCGGACGCTTTGTGTTCTGCCGGAGAGGAAGGATGTGGTCCAGTCCAGGGCCTTCTCTTGGATCCCGGCGCCGTGAAGGCGTGTTCGTAGTGTGTGGTGGCAGACCGTGTCGAAGGCGGCTGATAGGTCCAGGAGGATGAGGGCTGCTGTTTCTCCGTTGTCTAGCAGGGTCCTGATGTCATCGGTGGCGGCGATGAGGGCGATTTCGGTGCTGTGGTTGCTGCGGAAGCCGGACTGGGAAGGGTCCAGGATGTTGTTCTCCTCGAGGTAGCGGGTCAGTTGTTTGTTGACGATTTTCTCGGTGACCTTCGCGGGGAACGGGAGCAGAGAGATGGGTCGGAAGTTCTTGAGGTCCTTGGGGTCTGCCTTGGGTTTCTTGAGTAGAGATTCTTTATAGATGGACAGCCAATAACTCCTCTGGTAAGGTACTGTTTTGGAAACTTATGGCTGACTACCAGGACTCTCTACCATGGCAGGCTGAGGTTACATGGAATAGGCACTGCTAGCCAATTTGAGTAAGCTGATTTTAACAAACTATCTTCTATTCAAGGTGCTATTCCCACTGAATCAAATCATATACTACATTGAAGTCTCAATGTAGATGCTCCAGAATGGTGGTAACTTGTTTAATTTATTTTGTCATACGAATGATCTATTTAATACAGATTTTGCCATGAGCCATGACTTACGAATGTAATGTGAATATAAATGAACAAGTATTTTACATGCCTCGAATAGTCACCTTCATTGCTGTCTTCAGTTGTAAGCAGTTGAACTCCAAGGTGAAAGAGAAGGCTTGGAAATATGTGTGTATAGTAGAAGGCAGCGAGTTTAGCAGTTTTAAGCCAGTGTTTTATTTGTTGCCTTTCCTTGTGTTTCCTACAAAGCTTTAATGAGATGTTACAGTACACCTTTACCAGAGGATATACTCTGATTGATAACTGGAGTCATCGTCAACCTTAATCCCATGTTTGTTAACCACAGTAGAAGAGGCCATGGAACTGAGGCCACCGTGGGCGGACCATGAGGGCACGATAAGTAATATGCATTCCCCCCATTTTCTTCAAAGTGGTGCTAGTCATTCACACATTAAAACAGGTATACTCAAAGTAAGGCCTGGGCCCCCCCTGGGCTGATGTTCACTTGACTTAGTTATGCCATTCAGAAAGATGTTAAACGGGCAAGTATTTATTTATATGTTAATTGAAGTAAAAAGGAAAAGAAGCAAAGAAGGTGTCCAGCACCACTTATCTTTAGGAGCACCTTCATTCGTAAAGACATTGTGCAACAAACATGTAAGAATATGATTAAGACTCTTCAAAATTAAAGAAAAATGTATTTCATTAACACCTTAGTACATCAGATTATATCACTGTAGTGAAAGGCATTTATTAAAATTGATATTTCTCAAACATGAACCTAAAAACATTCATGCCTTCCCCGTCCTCACAATGAATGAATGAAAGGCTCAAAATGGCTTGGGGTAATACTAGATAGCAAGCTGAAATTAGATCTCCACATAAACAGCTACCCCCAGGAGTGATCCCGGTGCTATGACAGTGCCATTAGTGAATCAAGAGGTCGGGCCACTGGAATTATGCGGCAGGGGAACACCACATTTTTCAGCAGGGGAGCACCAAATTATGCGGCAAAAAACTGAAAATTATGTGGCATAAACTGCACTTTTTTAATAGTATTACTTCATTATTTTGTAGTTTTTACACTTTGCAATGCTGTCTGGGCAAATATTTAACCTCATTAGTACCAATTGAACAATCAAATATACAAACGAGAAACTGAAAGATGACCAGTTAACCTCTGCAAATGGCCTTCCACTGTGTGCAAACATGTTTCCACGTTTTTAATAACTTTTGATCCATTTGAGTTAGAAACAATGTTATTGTTAAAGTCTGCAGATTATGCAGCAGATGATGAATTATGTGGCAAATGCAGCAAATCCATAATTATGTGAAAAAAGCCACAGCCGCAGCATCGCATAATTCCAGTGGCTTTGCCAAGAGGCAAGTCAGTTGTAATGTGCACCCTCTATGTTGCCTAGGTTATTATTATGCATGGAATAGGATTATGGTTTATTAAATCAAAAACAAGAGGCTTTGTACAGCACACATACTGAACCTATGTATTTCAAGGTGTTCTCATATGTGATAATGAAGAAAAAGAAGCAAAGCGAAGCAAAACAATTGCCTAGGATCAACATTTGGTCAAGTGGGAAATACATTAATTTTAGGCACATGAGGTTAGAGTGTGCATGGAGGAGAGAAAGCTGTGTTTGCATTGGGCCTGAGAATCCATAAGAACCTTGAGCTGAGCCAGAGCAATGCATCTGGTTTGGTCTTTTCTCGAGTCTTCAGTGGCTCACCCACCTCTATTACATAATGGCAATGAAGGTGCCAAAGGCATAGGTAGGAGATGCTTTGACTATCATCAAACAATTTGGTGAGGCAGGATCACCAACACCACAGTGCAGGACCCCTTGTTGCAAGATTAATAACTTTCTCCCTTTACCATATTTTAGTGAGTGGACAATAAGGCTGTGCGTTCTCTCCCCCATGGGTAAAATAAAATCATTATTTGGTTACAGCCCTGTTTTCTTATTACATACTATCAGTGTTTAGTTTGGGTAAAGTTTTTTCAATCTCTGTTAAACAAAAGAGCAGAGAAATATTTTCTGAAAGTGATTAGCCAAGAGCACGCAGTTTTTCACAAGAGGAGGCCGAAATGAATTAAAAAAATGGGCTGTGAGTGGTTACGACTCAAGGATTACTTTGCGCTGTGGAACCTGCCCAGCCATTAAACACAGATTTCACACCAGTATATTTTTGTAAAGTAGTAAAGCCAGGATTAAATGTCAAGTCTCATAGTGACATGGCTAAAACCTCCCACCACCCCATGACTAGCAGTGGAGGTTGGGTGTTTGTGTCTGCCCACCTCAGTGAATTTAATACCTTATTGGGGTCTTTATCATGGAATTTTATAGCACTTGCTATCTTAACCGAGCCTGTTTCTAAACATGCCTAATGTTTACATATAAGAGACTTAAGGCATAAGAAGCTTGTGAGGCCTAAGATTCTATTTCATGCCAATTCAATAACCAAGTTACTTTCTTTGTTCGGTTGACTCACCTAATGTGGTGATAGCTAGAAGAAAAGGCTTACCTCATGGTGCAGTAGAGCAATAGTGGCTCACACACAGCATAACGCAGTATTATCAAATCCATTATTTTTTTAGGGATTAGGAACTTAATATAGAGGGCAGTACGGAAAATAACTCAAATACCTCCACAACTCACAGTGCACATCGTGCACATGCTTTGCTTATCCTATGCCGACCTTCCACTCTCTTCCCCCATTTCTACAGCCCACACCCTTCTGGCACCAACGCAGCCCTTAATCATACCACTGATGCAGCGGTAATTTCACGGTAATTTCTCAATGCAAAACCTCATTTACCTTCTAATTCACCGCTGCAAAGGTACTGGACCCTTGCCACTGTATATTACCATCAGGAGATTTACATAAACATGAAAAATCAAAAATGCAATGAATATTTAAGCCAATAAAGAGAGTTGTGAGTATTTTAAAGGGTTTTATTTTCTAGTTAAAAGTTAAGGTTCTCTGACCCTTTATTCATTAGTCAAATATCAATCAGGTTACAGAATTGAAAATAGGAAAAATAGAATTAATACAAAACATATTATAGGTTGCATACAAAAACATTCCATAAAGGAAGGGAAGGAGGCAATCAAATGTCAATCAGAATTCTCCAAAGAAAGTTCAGGAAATATAATTCAAGAGTGAATTATGCAAGGCTAATCAATAATTAATAATTGGCAAAATCTCCCATAAAGAGAAATAAATGCATAAGACAAATAAATCTTTTCAAAACTAATTAGTTATTCAAAGCATAAACTTAGGGTTTTAGCATCTAATTCTAAACCTTTTCTATCAGTTGCACCCTCTGCCCTGGTCTGTTCATCTGTCCTCTCTGTGTTCACAGAGAGACGCTGCTCCTGAAAAGGCCCCTCCTTCACAGACCACAGAGGAATGTGATCTGCCTTGCCAAAAATATGACCTGCAAGGACTCTCTAAAAAAAATATGAGCAAGAACCCCCACCTCCATCTGTCTCTCCTGGGACGCAATCTCCTCTCAGGCTGCACCCCCTAAAGCTTCTAAAGCCTCTAAAAAAAAAAACCCCAGACCCCTAAAGAGGTCATTATTTATACTCTAATTCTTGGCTGACTATACTAATAAGGTTGCAATTTTCAGTAAAGCTTGCACCCTGATTGGATAGCTTAGATGACGAGGGTCTCACCATCCTGTTCTCATTGGCAAATCCAACCCACACCAGTTTTAACAAAAGAAGCGTTAATGATTAATACAATTATATGTTTTAGCAACATTTACTAGGAAAAATGTTTCAGTCTATTTCCTCCTTCCTGTCATATCGCACGCAGGAAGGACACATTCCACAAACACTGGTACATTGGCAGGGTAACAAGAATGTACAGTTCATGGTGGCCTTGAACCAGGTCTTCACTTGAGGCACTTGGCAGTATGTAGCTGGTATAATCTGCGCATGCGTCTCTCATTCAATACACAGCCTTGCTGGATTCACAGGCAGCCATTTTATCTTAGGCCCAAAAACAAAATAAACACAAAAAGAGTATTAATTTACAAATGAAACCCATTATGTTTTACCTCCCTAAACTAATACCTTGTATAAATGATTACCTAGCAAAAAGCTATTAGTGTAAAGCAGCTTTTCTTATTATTTGTGCAAAAAATGCAAAAATGTGCAATGTACAACTTAGCATAAAACATGCACTAGTGTAAATTTTGAAAGCGCACACAGTTAATACATACTCATAGCAACATGCTCTAATGTTTTAGATAGCTTTTCATGCAAATGCTTTGCCCCTGTGTAGTGATGGTGCATGGTTAATTAATACACATTATAAAAAGATGTGTTATGAACTGAATATGTATTGTCTAAATATGCAACAAAGCCAAAGTCTCTTGAGACAGGAACAGGGAGTGTAGATTATAAGGGAAAGGAAACTGGGAAGAGAGAACACATTCCATGATTCAAAGCTAAAGAGGCCACTGAAAGCACGAGTTTTCTCTACACTGCAAAAACACATGTTAATTCAGCACAAGCATTTGAGACTGAAAGCATTTATGACCAAACCTCATTTTATGTTTTTCACTTTGCATGCACCAAAAGTGCCACTTTAAAAAAAACGTTTGACTAGGCATGTGCCATGTGTTTCCACTTGCACCAAAATTTGTGTGCCATTTTAAATGCAGTCTGTCTGAAACATAAAAATAAAGCAATGCTTAATTTGAGAAATCTAGCTCTATCAACTCACCCTTTGATGATAACAAATCATGATACCTCAAATGATTTGTAGATCATCACACTTATTTATTTTCACAAGTGACATTTGTATTGCAAAAGCTGAGCATATAACAATTTTACTTTTATTTTTAAGGCAAACACAAGTCTTGTCTGTAATCAGATCACATATAGCCAAGCTCAAATGTTTAGTGCAGAGTTCTGTAAGTAGCTTCTTGGAACTGTTAGTCTTCTCTAAAATAAGTAACTAAAATAATAAAATGAAAATTCAACAGGACAGTTCTCTTTTCTATTTTCTTTTCTTCTTTTCTTCTTTTTCTTTCATCATTCAAAGATTCTTTTCTCTTCAGCTCTTGACAATTCTCAGTTATTGTTTCAGCCTTTCTTTTTCTCTTTGTCACCAGCTTGCCATCAGGGTGGCTCATACAGTTCATTCAAAGTGGCATTCTGTACTTTTTCCATGCATTTTGACCACTCAGGTGCTGAGAAACTCTGACAGAGCACCATCAATTCCTTGCACTTTTTCAATCCAAGCCTTTCACTTTTATTTTCACTTTGATCAGATTCAGATGTTTCAGCTATGGGTGCAAATGATTTTTCAAAGGACCACTCCAGACGTTTTGGATACCCTTTCAGCCAGCTTTTTCCTACCTCCACTCGTAGGCCCACAGCACTAATTTCTTCTTCAGAGGCTGCATCTGACTCTTTCACCCTTTGGACACCGCTTTCATCTGAGTCAGTTTCCACTTTTTGCATTTCCAGTGCCACTTCAGTTTTCTCTAGAGCTGCTTCAGACTCTGTGTGTTCCCTTACAGCTTGACTAACCCTCTACTGTGGACTTTTGACCACTGCTGGCATCTCTTCTTGAAGAGGAGCTGTTTTATCAGGGGGACACAGGACCATACGTATGTGAGAGGCATACACCCAATTTGGAAGGCCACCACATTTCACAACAGTCTTTGCCAGGATCATTTGGAACAGGCCTTTCCATTTCACAGCATCTCTCAGATCAAAGTCGTTGCACCATCCATTATGCAGATCTTGTGTATCAGCTGCAATCTGGTGAGAAACTGCACGCTCCACATCAGTCAGACCTTCACAGCAATGGCTAGTCTTTTCATCTGTGTTTTTCACAAGTGCATTTGCATGTTCATTTTCAAGCCACTTCAGTGATGCTGAAACACAGTCTTTTGCAAAGTGTGACTCTGTGCTGTCTTTGTGTTGCTTTATTAGGCTTGAAACTTCAAGCTGATGGCTACAATCGAATCTTTGTCCAATCTGTGGTTCTACACACATCATCTTTGAGACCTCATTATGATCTGATTTCAGAGAAACTGGCAATCTATACCTGGGCATCAGTTTTTGCAATAATACATTTGCTACTATGCAGTTGTCACTTTTTTCAAAAACAGTTCTGATACAACCCTGTTGTTCTGCTTCTGAAACAATTTCTTGAGCCTCTATTAATTCACCTGTGAAGATTCCATTGAATGTATATGCTAACAGAACACAATATTGTGCAACTGAATTAGCAATTCTCTCTCCCATGACAACAGTGCCTCCCATTTGAGCAGATATACTGCATGTTATGGTAAGGGCAATCAATTTCTGAATTTTGGGCTGAGGTAACTACTGAAAGCCATGAAGCTTTGACAACATAATGTATAGGAAGCACAGCATGTGCTGCTCTTAATGTGTCATTATTACCTTTCAAATATGGGCCATCTACAAAATGGACATTGTTGGGCTGAATCAGACGTTCATCCTTAAAGTCTGATCTTGGCTTTATGCATATTTTCATGACATCTAGACACTCATATTCAGTTTCATTGATGTTGGGATCAAAGGTCATTGGGAAATACATCACAGACCCTTGAACACATTCATGTTTTTGAACAGGCACTGAGAGAGCGCAGCCCTCCCTCTCACTGCAAATTGGTGTATTTTCTTTTAAATAAACTTGCATTCCTAGTGCCGGGGCGCGACACTTTTTCTCTTTCAACTCTAGGAATGCTTTGGTGCAATTGTTGTCCAATGGAAGCGGATCAGACACATTCTTGTGTGTCAGCCTCAGTAAAGGCTTAGCCACTAGGGAAAGGTTTAGTAACCACTCTGTACAGCAGCCAACCATTCCCAAAAATTTCCTGACTTCTTTCTGAATTTGAGGTGGATTTATCTGGTGAATTATTTCCACTCTCTTTGGTGACACCTTTCTACCTCCCTTTCCAATTATGTGTCCCAGACATTCATTTTCTTTTTGACAGTACTCCTGACTATTCTCCTGCAATGGCACTGTGACATGAACTTGACAAAAATCAATAATAGTAAGCCATTCTTCAGCACATGGGATGTGAAAAAATATATTGGCTGGATTCGGTACCACAGGACAACATGGAAAAATTATGCTAATAATCTCCTGCACTAATCTGTTCTTTTCATTTAGTTTCTGTGAACCTGTGATCAGAAAGTTACATAAACTTCCAATCAATTCCATCAAAAATACTTTACTCACTTTATCTCCAATTATTGGTAACATTTCTGCAACTGATGGTGTTCTTGAATACATGTCATCTGGTTCTAATTTGAATAAGACATGGTCTGCACATTTTATTAATCTGACATCTTTCTCTGTGAACTCCCTTACTTCTCTGTTTATTATTTCTCTCAATTCAGAAGGTAATTTTTCAACTGTCTTTTCTGAAAGCAATGCTACAGCTGTCTCTTGTTGGGCCATTTTAAAATGTACATCCTCATTAGGAATCTGAAAATGAACATCATCTGGTGTACAGTAATCTGTGCTGTTTAATTTGCAAAACAATTGTTTTCCTGCCAGGCCTGAGTCACAAACAACAAATTGGCAATTTTGCTCAAATGGGCCTATTTTTGGTGCAAATTCTTCTAAAACTGGGTTTGTAATTTCTCCTTTTAAAATTCCTACAACTAAGTCTGGATCTTCCACTGCTTTCTTAATGGACTTGGTAAATTCAGAATTGTTAGGGTTAAAACTCTCATTTTCAAATATAGCAACCTGTTGAACTGGGTTCTGATTTTGTTTCTGAAAATAATTCACATTTGCTCTGGACAACTTATTTAAATTAATTTTAGCATTTTCCATATTTAGTGGGACCATCTGTGCTTGAAAAATTCCTGCCATTGGTACCTGTTTCTGAACTGATATTTGCATTTGCTTGGCTGACACATCTTGCGCCTGCATTTCTCTCTGTTTTTGCACATTTCCAACTGCTGCATCATGTTTAAATTTAAATTTCTTCTTCCAATGCTCAAATCTGTTATAAAGATGGCAAAAGAATACTTTTTCCAGCAGTGCAACATCCATACCTGAATTTGCACGAACCAAAACACCTTTATTTCCATCCTGTGTTCTTTTAATCTGTACCCAATCAACATCCTTTGCTGGCCCTCTGCCCTTCAGGAAAGTAATCACTGCTACGTTTTTCTCAATAACAACAGAAAATGATGGTGCATTCATGCAAACCCTTATCATTGTCTCCTCACGTGGCCTTTGCACAACAACTTTAGATTCTAACCACAAATCAGTCTGCATGGCAATGTCAAAGAACATTTCCAAATTAATGCACAACTCTTTTAAAATTTCAACAAATCCATCAACTTGTGGGTACCACAGCATAAGTTTGTCTCTCAATTGTGGGAATGTGTTCAGAAATGCTGCAAGTTCACTTTTGTTCCGTGGCACATGAACATGCACTTCTCCCACCTTTTCTCTCAATGAGTAAGCAAAAGCTTCTCCCTCATCCTGTTTATTATTTTCTCTAACAAGGTCTGGTGGTTTCTTTTCTTCTCATGTTTTCTTGCCCACTTGTCTCCTAATTTCTCAAACCCATTGCATTTGAAATTATATTTTATTATTTCTGCAAGGTGCAACTGCATTCCTGAAGAACACATTGGGGCCGATTCCGATCTCGGCCGGTAGGGCTCCGAATAGGATTCGGCTTTACCGGATCCGATTCGGAGCCCTTTTTCCCGACCGAATCGTACGCGGGTCCGGCCGAGCGAGTACGATGCGACTCGCCGACCGACTCGTCCGGGCGACCCGACCGCTCCGACCGACTCGTACCCGGATCGTACCGCTCCGACCGACTCGCTCGGACCCGATTCGCACCGCGCAATGGAGACGCTTTCCGGCCGGGTAAGCACGATGCGCACCTCGACCGCTCCGACCGACTCGCGCCGTCCGACTCGAACTCGCTGTCGGAGCCGTACTTGGGGGTCCGTGTCGGACCCCCTGTACGTGTACCCGTGCGAGGCGCACACAGGGGGACCCATGGGTCCCTCTACCTGTGCGTGTGCGCCGCGGGCGCTTCGCGGCGTACTCGCTGTAGGGGGCGCCCTTGTCCGCCTCGCACCCATTGAGGCAATGGGAGCCCGCGTACGCGTTGTACGACCGGCTCCCATTGAGTTCAATGGGAGTCCGACCGACTCGTGTCCGGTGGCATACGAATGCATCGGACTCGTTCGGTCGGACTGCACGGGTCCGATTCGGTCGGAAATCTCTCCGGGTCCGGCTCGGTCGGAGAGATTTCCGGCCCGAATCGGAATCGACCCCATTGTCTCATTTGCCTCATCATTCATATGTACCCTGAAGCTTTTCTGAAATGGAAAACTTCCTGAAACATTAATTTCATATTTTTGAGCCAAATCGGTCAGTCTACCATGTGTAGTTACTGCACATGTATTTGTTTCCTTACTCAGGGAAATTAATTCTTTTTCCTTACACTGGTTCACATTTTCATGATTTGAACAGCTGGGACTGTTAATTTCTTCATGTTCAAATGTTGAATTGAAAACACATAGGGGCCGATTCCGATCTCGGTCGGAGGCGCACCCAATACCATTCGGTCGGGAAAAAAGCCATGCGAATGCCTGTTTCCCGACCGATCCGTACAGCACACTGAACGAGTAAGTACGATGCGCACAACAGCACAGAATCCGGCTGAGTCGTACTCACCCAATCCAGGTCCTGTTCTCCGACCGAGGCGATCCGGAAACGCCGAATCGAGTCGCACGGAAGGGAAAATGCAGCCCCGTCCGGCCGAACAAGTACGATGCGCTTTCCGTACACGCCGAACCCGTCGCTACGCACGGCATGTCAAAGCATCCGGGAGAGGCGCACATAAGCTCCGATTCGCGCCACAACACGATCCACGGCTACGAGGCGAACACGACAGCGACGAGGACGACGCGAGCGACGAGAAAGACGAACGACACGAACCAACCATGAATCCCTTCGTCCCGATCATACCAATATTCTACATTTACTACCGGAACAGGCACGGACGCGTACGGCGCAGAAGGTAAGTCAGACACCAACCACAAAACACATACAACACGTACACGACACATCACACACACACAGAGGGATGCAGAATTTACTTACACCAGCAACAGCAGCACCATAGGGGCGGGATGCCCATCACCAATGCCACATATGCACACAGGGGCCTGAATGCGCACCACCACCCCTACCCAGGGGGGCCGGATGCCTACCACCACTACCACCCTTAGCCAGGGGGCTGGATGCCTACCACTACTACCACCCTTAGCCAGGGGGTGCCAGATGCCTACCACCACTACCACCCTTACCCAGGGGGCTGGATGCCCACCACTACTACCACCCTTAGCCATGGGGGTGCCAGATGCCTACCACTACTACCACCCTTACCCAGGGGGGGCTGGATGCCTACCACTACTACCACCCTTAGCCAGGGGGTGCCAGATGCCTACCACTACTACCACCCTTAGCCAGGGGGCTGGATGCCTAACACTACTACCACCCTTAGCCAGGGGGTGCCAGATGCCTACCACTACTACCACCCTTAGCCAGGGGGCTGGATGCCTAACACTACTACCACCCTTAGCCAGGGGGTGCCAGATGCCTACCACTACTACCACCCTTACCCAGGGGGGCTGGATGCCTACCACTACTACCACCCTTAGCCAGGGGGTGCCAGATGCCCACCACCACTACCACCCCTTACCCAGGGGGCTGGATGCCTACCACTACTACCACCCTTAGCCATGGGGGTGCCAGATGCCTACCACTACTACCACCCTTAGCCAGGGGGTGCCAGATGCCCACCACCACTACCACCCTTACCCAGGAGGCCAGATGCCCACCACCACTACCACCCTTACCCAGGGGGCTGGATGCCCACCACTACTACCACCCTTAGCCATGGGGGTGCCAGATGCCTACCACTACTACCACCCTTAGCCAGGGGGTGCCAGATGCCCACCACCACTACCACCCTTAGCCAGGGGGCTGGATGCCTACCACTACTACCACCCTTAGCCAGGGGGTGCCAGATGCCTACCACTACTACCACCCTTAGCCAGGGGGCTGGATGCCTAACACTACTACCACCCTTAGCCAGGGGGTGCCAGATGCCTACCACTACTACCACCCTTACCCAGGGGGCTGGATGCCTACCACTACTACCACCCTTAGCCAGGGGGTGCCAGATGCCCACCACCACTACCACCCTTACCCAGGGGGGCTGGATGCCTACCACTACTACCACCCTTAGCCATGGGGGTGCCAGATGCCTACCACTACTACCACCCTTAGCCAGGGGGTGCCAGATGCCCACCACCACTACCACCCTTACCCAGGGGGCCAGATGCCCACCACCACTACCACCCTTACCCAGGGGGCTGGATGCCCACCACTACTACCACCCTTAGCCATGGGGGTGCCAGATGCCTACCACTACTACCACCCTTAGCCAGGGGGTGCCAGATGCCCACCACCACTACCACCCTTAGCCAGGGGGGCTGGATGCCTACCACTACTACCACCCTTAGCCAGGGGGGTACCAGATGCCTACCACTACTACCACCCTTAGCCAGGGGGGCTGGATGCCTAACACAACTACCACCCTTAGCCAGGGGGTGCCAGATGCCTACCACTACTACCACCCTTACCCAGGGGGGCTGGATGCCTACCACTACTACCACCCTTAGCCAGGGGGTGCCAGATGCCCACCACCACTACCACCCTTACCCAGGGGGCTGGATGCCTACCACTACTACCACCCTTAGCCATGGGGGTGCCAGATGCCTACCACTACTACCACCCTTAGCCAGGGGGTGCCAGATGCCCACCACCACTACCACCCTCTACCCAGGGGGCTGGATGCCTACCACTACTACCACCCTTACCCAGGGGGCTGGATGCCTACCACTACTACCACCCTTTGCCAGGGGGTGCCAGATGCCTACTACTACTACCACCCTTAGCCAGGGGGCTGGATGCCTAACACTACTACCTCCCTTAGCCAGGGGGTGCCAGATGCCTACCACTACTACCACCCTTACCCGGGGGGCTGGATGCCTACCACTACTACCACCCTTAGCCAGGGGGTGCCAGATGCCCACCACCACTACCACCCTTACCCAGGGGGCTGGATGCCTACCACTACTACCACCCTTACCCAGGGGGGCTGGATGCCTACCACTACTACCACCCTTAGCCAGGGGGTGCCAGATGCCCACCACCACTACCACCCTTACCCAGGGGGGCTGGATGCCTACCACTACTACCACCCTTAGCCATGGGGGTGCCAGATGCCTACCACTACTACCACCCTTAGCCAGGGGGGTGCCAGATGCCCACCACCACTACCACCCTTACCCAGGGGGGCCAGATGCCCACCACCACTACCACCCTTACCCAGGGGGGCTGGATGCCCACCACTACTACCACCCTTAGCCATGGGGGTGCCAGATGCCTACCACTACTACCACCCTTAGCCAGGGGGCTGGATGCCTACCACTACTACCACCCTGACCCAGGGGGCTGGATGCCCACCACTACTACCACCCTTAGCCAGGGGGTGCCAGATGCCTACCACTACTACCACCCTTACCCAGGGGGTGCCAGATGCCTACCACTACTACCACCCTTACCCAGGGGGGCTGGATGCCTACCACCAACACCACCCCCACTCATAGGATGGACAATGCATGACACAACCAGCACACCACAACCTAGGGAATGCAAGAAAAGACATCCCCCAACACCATGACAAGCGTGTGTAGACTGTGTCAAATGCCTACAACACTGAACATGACTTTGAACATACAATGTGACCCCCTATCACATGTGCCACACATATATGTGTGTGGCCCCCACAATGCAAGCAGGCCATGACCATTGTAGCAATGGGGTCCAAACCCCCATCATCACAGTGATCAAAATGTAAGTGTGGGGGCCATAGCTGAAGCACATTTTGAACAGTGTGGCAATGGGGTCCAAACCCCCATCATCACAGTGACCAAAAGGTAAGTGTGGGGGCCATAGCTGAAGCACATTTTGAACAGTGTGGCAATGGGGTCCAAACCCCCATCATCACAGTGACCAAAATGTAAGTGTGGGGTCCATAGCTGAAGCACATTTTGAACATTGTGGCAATGGGGTCCAAACCCCCATCATCACAGTGACCAAAATGTAAGTGTGGGGTCCATAGCTGAAGCACATTTTGAACATTGTGGCAATGGGGTCCAAACCTCCATCATCACAGTGACCAAAATGTAAGTGTTGACAAAGAAAAAGCTGCAACTGCCAAACTGCATGGATGATTCCTGGTCACAGAACATAAAACACATCAGTGGCAAAGTAGTGCATGTGTCCCATTGCAACATAAATTGGGGGAGGCAAATACTGCAGTGCAAATAAGACATACCTTTGGCCATGTGCAGACAAACAACACCCATGGGGGCTGACACTGTCAACATTCATCAATGACACAATGACAGAAGTGACCATCAGAATGCAGACCCACATATTTGCACCAATGGGCACACAAATGCAGATACCCTGTGGAGACTGTAGATGTGAGGTGAACAGATACCATACCATGGCAGCAATGGGACACACAAACCATGATCATTGTGCTGACCGATGACCTAGGAGTCCCAGGGACAGCAGGGGAAACCCACCAAACTACATACAGCCAATGGCACACCCAAGATATGCCAATGCAGTGGTGCAGATGCACAAACACAAACAGGCAGACCCACACTGCACATCATACACAACAGGTGAGGGGGGTGCCAGTGTCCCCAGGCAAACACACAACACATGAGGAGACCTGAATACCAATCATACAGATGTGCATACAGTGCCACACAAAGGTAACTCATGGATCCAAATCCCCTATGTGGGCAAGCAGGCATTGTCAGATGAGAGGGAGCACAAATCACACATGTCACACAGGCACGTAGGAACAGCAACTGACACAGCAAGACACAGACACACCACAGCACTACCCCCAGGGCCCCCACAATGTGGTGACCCTGGGCTGCATTACAATCCCACTGTGATGACAAAGCTAAATGTCGTTCACACTGTGAACCACAGTCATGTGTCCTGAGCAACAAACTACCATCACACCTACACAAGCACAAATCAATCAGCACGGCCAGTAAGTCAAGGCCAACATGGAGGCAGGGGTCTAGTCGTGCAACAACTCTCATCTGCACACACTCAACACCACACACCTCGACCTCCAACAATGTGCAGCAGTGAAGCACACATGCACTGGTGACATTGCACATGCACCCATGACTATTCCAGGGTGGTGGGTGGGAACCAAGGTGCAGAAACACATCACACATGGCCACTCAACAAGACTCCTGAATGTCTGACACACTGCACACTACGCTGTACATGGACATGACGGCAATACCACACCAACCAATGGGATACCAGCCACAGTCACACACCAATGAAGAAGCCAAGGTCACCCACAAAGAACACACATAGACAACAACCAACATTGCAGCCCGGACCCTGAGGAGTGCCAGCAGTCACACACACAACGTGTCACAATCACTGAAAGATAACACAAACTGGAAATCACATGACAGGGGCAAACAACAAGTGCCAAGGGGAAACCTGACTGTGACCCATCTGCGTCTGCACACAAACTCAGCCCTGACAGAAAACACACCTATGGGTGACACCCTGATGACCAGTAATGTGCCATGCACCCACATCACAGAGAACCCAAGGAGAAGACTTTGGGGGAACATAGGTCAACTCAGCAAGCATCACAAACAGGTACAACACTAGGGATCACAGCATGCACAGCTAAACGGAAGTGAATACACAGACATGCTCATACAACACACACCTTGGGCGCAGGCAATGTCACAGGAGTACACACTGCCATGAGGGGACTCCACTCCTCTGTGAGGAAAGCTGTGCCATATGTTGCCTCAGTAGGGCCCCATCATGTCAGCTGAGCACTTGGTCACACAATCAACAATTAGCACCAAATGAAGGCTCCCGTCACATCAGCCTGGTCATGGAAGTGCCAACGAAATCATCAGCACAGATCCAACACACTTGTATAGCAATGTTGCACTGACAACACAGATGAGTCCTTCCCCATTGATGCCCAAACCTGCATGTCCAGTGGAGATGGCCACACGGTCAGGGAAGTAGACGAATTGAACAATGGCAGGCACAACAGATGTGCAGGGGTGGAAGCCACAGATGTGAAATTGCTAATGTAAGTAGGAAATCCCATTGCCAAATACTGAACACATGACACCCTCAGATGCTGCTATGGATGACATGGATACACCACAGGATAGGACACATTCCCCCTGGACCACATGGGTTCCTGCACAGTAACACTTCATTATCATGAGACCAAATATCACCATCACTGCAGCAAGGGCATGGTTAGCATCATCAACAACATGTACATCAGAAGCATAAGCACTAGAGAACAGAAAGTTGCTTTATTCAGCATATGTGTGTAATGATAACTGAAAGTCCAGAATAAACACAAAGGCCAATGGCCAGTCCATTGTCAAAGTCCAAACAGGGTGACAGTGGCAGATGTCACCCTACGCATGCCTGCACTGCACAAAACCAGGGACAATCCACTAGGAGGGGCAACCGGGGGCAGGCCAGGCACCGCAGGGACAGGATCAGGGCTCACCAGGAGGAAGCAGGGAAGGGGTGGTGGGTGCTGGTGAGCCACTGACAACTGCAGTGGAGGTGTCTGACATGGTGTGTGCCGGCACAACTGGGGGCATGACTCAGATGTTGTGGGTGCCGGCACGACTGCAGTGGACCCTGCAGATGGAGTGGACAGGTCCGCCACTGCAGTGCCCAAGTCAGACAGGGTGGTAGTGGACTCCACTGCAGTGCCTACCACCAGGGGAGGAGAATGGGGAACAGGCAAGGTGGGCTGGACAGAGGGGGAGGACACCCTCACCACATCAGTGGCACAGACAAGCGCAGCGGGGGGTGTGGTGCCGGGAGAGCAAGTGGCAGGGGGAGAAGGCCGGATCCTCTTGGGGATGGTATATCTGTGGGTGGGGGAACCTGGGGCAGGGTGTGGTGGGGGCACCTGTGGAGTGGGGGCCTGAGGGATGGAGGAAGGAGACCTGGTGCCTGAGCTGCAGGGCGGCGGCGGGGTCTTGCTCTTACGACTCCGGGGGGACTTGCGGGTGGGGGCCTCAGTCTGTCTGCACCTGGGGGAGGGTGTCCGGGGGCGAGGGGCACTCTGCTCCGTGTGGGTGGGCTTCCTCTTCCCCCTGAATGCTGTATCAGCTGGATCGGAGGGGAAGAGGCCGAGGTCACTGAGGAAGAGCCGCTGGGTCTTTGGGGTTGCAGGTGAGGCAAGGGAGGGTGCTTTGGAGGGAGAGGCAACTGAGGACTGCGCAGTGCTCGTGGATGCGTGTGTGTGTTCTAGGGCCCCATCCCCTGTGAGTCTGGTTTCAGTCCCCTGACTGTGCGTGCGTGTGCGTTTTGTTTGTGGCGTGTGTGTCTGTGTGCTGGACGTGTGTGTGCTGGTGTGTGCCTGTGCCGGTGTGTGTGTGCTTGGGACGGGTAAGGTGCTGGGGAGTGTGGATGGAGCAGAGGCAGGAGGGGTGAGGGACTGTCTGAGGAGGGACACTGCTGCCGTCAGGGAGGAGTCCATGGACCTATTGCCCCTCTGTAGGTCAGACATGCCCGATGAGATGCCCTCCATGAACGACACCAGCTGAGTCAACAGAGCGGTGTGCGCATGGAGGACACTCAGCATGGCTGTCTGCCCTACATGGAGCTGGCGAAGGAGGTACACAGACTCCTCACTCAGGGCAGCAGGGGACACAGGGGCAGGGGGTGCGGTGCCTGGCCCAAAGGAGACACGCTCCCGAACATGGGAGCCTCCACGGACCTGGGGAATGGGAGCCGATGGGAGGGCGGTGGTGGTGCTGGTGGTGGCGGGGACAGCAACACTAGCTGGGGTGTGGTGGCTGCTGACACCCGCCTCCATAAGGGAGTCATCCTCCGAGTTGCTCTGGTCCTCAGCTGAGGTGGATGGTGCTGAGGACTCCTCGGTGTGGCTCCCCTCGCCCTCCGTGCCACTGGGTCCCTCCGACCACTCCTCGGCTGCTGACCCAGTCTGGCTCTCCGGCTCCTCCTGGTCCGTGGAGCTGTCCCCTTCCGTGGCCGTGGATGTATCTGCAAACAATGGGGAAACAGACAGACATCAGTCACCTGCACCAAACGCACACACCACTGTGAGCACAGCACATTACAGAGCAAGCCCTGGCATCATTAGTTGAACATTGCTAAAAGTGCCCTAACTGAACAGGAGAAGCCAATTGTCAGTCTGATGCCAACCATGGCACTCACATCCCACATGGCCTTGCACCCATCTGTCTGGTATCTGTTGGATAGCAACACCCCAGTGTGGACACATGCACCACCTACACAGTAGTTGGACAGTGCAGAGGACACGGTGTAGCATGTGGACATGCACACATCACAACTCTTGCCACTGAGTCAGTACAGGTTTCCGGATGAAAGGGACGCCCAGAGTCAAATAGGAAATGCATGTGATGCATACCAGCGACAGACACCATGATGCACCCATGTCCTGATAGCCATCGCCACAATGGTGTGCATGTAGCACATGTCACTCCCCTGCAGGATCACCAATAAGTAGACACATGCCATGGCGGAGGCATGACTGCTAAGTCATACATCACTGTCTCAGTGATGTATGACTTGGCAGCCAGACAACAACACTCTGCACTGTGTCACAATAGTAGGTCATGGGGAATGCAAGTCCTGGAGCTGCACAAGTGCACATGTACATCCCCCACACAACACATCATCTTAACCCTCATCTGTCCAGGTCATACCGATTGGACATATGGGAGACCTGTGACACTACCCTCTGAACCTGAGCCCCTCACAATCTGCTGTGAATGGGGAACAGCTGCCTGAACTTCACATTCGCATACCCCAGTCTGCACGGGCAGCTGATCAAACACCTATGTGACACACAAGTATCGTCTCCTATGGTCACATCTCCAGTGGCATGCTGAGCCCCTACCGAGAAACACCCCAGCAGTCCTGGCAACAAATCCACAGCACACTGACACAGAGGCAGACACCTGAGGGGTCAAATCACTGCGCACAATGTGTCAGCTGATACACGGGAGTGGGAGTACAGAGTGCATTGCATGGCCTGGAGTAGGCATGACTGTCCTGCCCCACATGAATGAGGGATGAGCCCTGGACAGTGGATAGCTGGCTATGTATGTGTGACACACGTAATCTGCACACTCCTGGGGCCCAAACATTGTTCCCACCCGCTGCATGGGTGTGTGCCACATACCCCAGGCACATGTGGTGGCTCAGCTCAGCAAGTGGACCGCATATCAAAGCAACACGCAGATTACATGTCCGAACACAGGCGTTGTGTGAACAATGGACCCACCCATGATGCCCACAACAGAGTTAGGGAAACAGATGCTGTCCCCCACCTTTAGTGAAGCAAACTGCAAGGACACAGTCCCAAGTGACACAATTCCCTGAATGTAAGGGCCACACCTGGGTATCAGATGAGGAGTGGGCAGTGCACAATAGAGGGACATGGCTCCTGGACAACATGACTGCTGTACTGTGGCAGTTTAACCAGGCCAGAGGAGGGCACATAGCATGTAATACAGAGTTCACAGTGCAGTCTTTGACTCACCCCTCCTTGCTGCTGTCTGGCCTTCAGCTGCCCATCCAGGTCTGGAAACACCACCGCCAGGATCTGGAGCATGTGGGGGTCAGGGTCCGTGTTCCGCCCCTCCTGCGAGGAGGCGACAGCTTCAGCTGGACCCGTGCAATCCTCCGGGTCCAGCCCCGAAGGTCCTGCCACCTCTTCTGGCAGTTGCGGATCCGGCGCTTGTAGACCCCCACGGACCGGACAGCCCGGACGATGTCCTTCCAGATCTCCTGCTTCCGATGGGCATTAACCTGTCAGGATGACAAAGTGAAAAGGCCATTACTACACATGCAACATATCCGTGCATGACACAGTTGTATATACATGTCTCAATCACAGGGGCACATGATGTACACAGGCAGTGCAACGCTGCCCATGGACAGTTTGCCAGACGTCACTACATGGTATCATTGCATGGGAAGTAAAACCTTGTTCAAATGCACTGTCACTGCACCATACCTGTCCAGTGCATGTCACTACACACTATGGGGGGTGACAACTACTCAGTGAGCCTGCTAGCCAGTGGCGTGCAGACTTTCAGCCTTGCTAGTCAGACAAAATGCACATTCAGAAAGGCAGTGCACAGAACACTCACCTGCTCCCCTGGTGTCCCATACAGCTTGCTGTACTGTGGAAGTAGGCTGTCCAGCAGGGCCTGGTTCTCCTCAAGGCTGAAGGCTGGGGCTCTCTCCACAGTACGTGCCATTGCAGGGTCCAGAGGGGGCAGAGACAGCAGCAGTGCAGTGGCAGATGTCGTCCTGGAGCATGTAGTGCAGGCAAGTGAGCTCTCAGGGGAACAGCCAGCAATATATATGTGCTGGAGAGGCAGATACTGTCCCTTGTGTCCAAAGTGATAGGTCCAAGTCGTTTGCATCTTCTGAATCTGGCCAATCCATGGAATAGCAGCACCAATACACGCCCACAGCATCCTTCAAATCTTCAACTTCATGACATACATGATTTTGCAACATTATTGTGGGTGACCAACTGAATTTCCAGCAACCGACTCGTTCGAATTTCGAAAACGCGTCCGTTGCCAGGCTAGGCCATTGTCAATGGGTGCGCACCGATCGGTCCATTGCGGTACAACGCGTGCATAGGGTACAACGCGTACCCGCACACATTGAATGCAATGGGCCGGCCGGGGGCACCGATCGGTCCATTGCTGGTACAACGCGTACAGGGGTACAACGCGTACCCGCACACATTGAATGCAATGGGCCGGCCGGGGGCACCGATCGGTCCATTGCTGATCAACGCGTACAGGGGTACAACGCGTACCCGCACACATTGAATGCAATGGGCCGGCCGGGGGCACCGATCGGTCCATTGCGGTACAACGCGTACAGGGGTACAACGCGTACCCGCACACATTGAATGCAATGGGCCGGCCGGGGGCACCGATCGGTCCATTGCTGGTACAACGCGTACAGGGGTACAACGCGTACCCGCACACATTGAATGCAATGGGCCGGCCGGGGGCACCGATCGGTCCATTGCTGATCAACGCGTACAGGGGTACAACGCGTACCCGCACACATTGAATGCAATGGGCCGGCCGGGGGCACCGATCGGTCCATTGCGGTATCAACGCGTACAGGGGTACAACGCGTACCCGCACACATTGAATGCAATGGGCCGGCCGGGGGCACCGATCGGTCCATTGCGGTACAACGCGTACAGGGGTACAACGCGTACCCGCACACATTGAATGCAATGGGCCGGCCGGGGGCACCGATCGGTCCATTGCTGATCAACGCGTACAGGGGTACAACGCGTACCCGCACACATTGAATGCAATGGGCCGGCCGGGGGCACCGATCGGTCCATTGCTGGTACAACGCGTACAGGGGTACAACGCGTACCCGCACACATTGAATGCAATGGGCCGGCCGGGTGCACTGATCGGTCCATTGCTGTTCAACGCATCCCTGTACAAGTGACTGGCATATGTCACCATGCCTGTCTCAGATGAACATATGCCAGCCACAGATAGCTCCCAGGGAGTGAGGGGCACACCTACAACACAACAGCCTGTCCAAACTGTATAATAAGGCATGTGAGGCTGCATTTCCTATTGTGTGTATGTTGGTGTACATGTTGTCCTGTGGGTGTCACCTGGGGGCAGCCACCCCCAGGCTGTGCACGTGTTCATGGGGACAGGATCCTGGGTGTTACGTGTACATGACCACTGTGATGTGCAACTGTTCATATCTGTGCATGTGCCATGGTCACATTTCACGGTGGTGTATGTGTATGTCATGTCACATACCCCGTGAGTCCCATGTGGGACGGTATGTTTGAGCCAGGGTGTCCCAGTGGCACAATAGTGATGGTCCTCCACAGTCTGTGTGCATGTAGTGTTTACAATGTCTCTGATTTCATGTGCACAATGGGAGACAGTCTCCACATCCACGTTGTGTGTGCATGGACTTTGATGTTGTGCGTGTGTGTGTCACAGACGTCCATGTCTGTCCTGCAGTGGCAAGTGGGACCACTACCTGTGGGGGTCATGGTTGTTTTGCTGTGGTGTATACATGATACTCCATGTAATGCCAGTGTCCATGTGGCAATACAGGGTCCCTGGGAATGTACCTGTCGTTGAGCTGTGATGCCTGGGGCACATCTGTCCTCACATGTCACTGTGGGGGGTGATTGTGACACGGCAGCAGGAGATGGGAACTGTGACACGGCCTCATGATATCCAATGGGCCAACCTGGGACTTATTGATGCCACTTGTTGAACCGTGATGACAGATGTTGGCCATGTATGTACCATACATGTCCTTACGGAACTGCACACTTCATGTAGTTGTGCCTCATAATGATGTATGTTGGGATATTGAGTGTGTTCAATGCCGCATATGTGGGCTGACTGACAATCTTGCTTTCTTCTCCTCTGCACTGCAGGGCTCCTGCTGTCCATCGACCATTCCCAGACCTGGCAACGATGGTGGAACGGGACAGCATCCGACGGTACCGCTTCACCAGGCAGCTGATTGAGGATTTGGCAGTGCAGTTGGCCCCACATTTGCAGCCTGGCCGGCCGTATCCTACAGCGCTGACCCCCAAGGTGAAGGTGATGGCAGCCCTACACTTCTTTGCCACCGGTACCTTCCAACATACTGTGGCGACTGCTGGTGGGATGTCACAGACCATGTTGAGCCGTGTGCTCCGCGATGTTTTGGTGGCAATGTTGCTATTCCTGAACCGGTACATCTATTTCCCTAGACTGCAACGACTCACTGACGTGAAGAGTGACTTCTATGCCCTGGGGAGGATGCCGCATGTCATTGGCTCCATTGATGGGACACATGTGGCTTTGGTACCACCACAGGCCCAGGAGCAGGCCTACCGTAACCGCAAGCACTACCACTCGGTCAATGCACTGGTGGTGTGTCTTGCAGATATGACCATCACACACGTGTGTGCCCGTTTCCCTGGTTCAGCACACGATGCCTTTGTGATGAGGAGTAGTCGCATCCCCAGGATGATGGCACAGATGCAGAACCAGCGTGCCTGGCTTGTCGGTGTGTACTGACTTTGTGCCATTGTGTGTGATCTGATCTGTAGTATTCCGCCCACTTTTCCAAGTCAGCTAATGTGCACTTGTCTGTCCGTAGGTGACTCGGGATACCCCAACATGCCGTGGTTGCTGACACCCCTCAGGAACCCTGTGACACCAGCCCAGATGCGCTACAATGAGGCACATGGTCGGACCAGGAGAGTGATTGAGCGGACATTTGGTCTCCTGAAGAGCCGCTTCCGCTGCCTGGACAAGACAGGAGGGTCCCTCCCATATGCCCCTGCGAAAGTGTGCAAGATTATCATCGTCTGCTGCATGCTCCACAACCTGGCAGTGCGGAAGGAGTTGCCTCTCATCCAGGATGACAATGACCAACATCCGCCACCTGTGGAGGATCCTGGCCTGGACCACGATGCCAGTGATGATGATGATGATGAGGGTGATGTCCGCACACAGCTCATCACCAACTTCTTTAGCTGAATGTGAGTATCCTGAGGTGTCATGTCAATGATGTGAGTTGGCATGATATGTGTAGGTGGTGCTCTGGTGCTGTTGGAGTGTGTCCATGGGCTACTTGACTGGATGTGTGTAGCGATGTGTGCTTACAGGTGGTCTGTACTCCCCAACAGTGTTGACATGCTAACTTGGTTCTGGGTGGGTATCTTGTAACATGTATTGTGCATGAGTTTTGCTGTTCTGTCCTGTTCTCCATTGCTTTTGACTGTGTGTCATTTCTGTCCTTCACAGGGTACTTTCAGATTCGTTTGGTCAACTGTGTCCACCGACGACGTGATTGTACTTCCAGGGTGGTAGCTGTTGTGTCCCTACAGGTGATGTGCGCCACACCCATGGACTTCCTTCCTTCTACAGTTGTTGACTGTGTGCCCGCTGCCAGGTGGGATTACCTTGCATCTGTAGTGGTTACGACATGTTGCAACTGTGTAATAAACCTGTGCTTCACTTTGTGATGTGCGTTGTCTGTGGTCACACATTTGACTGCCATTTGCTTACTGCACCTGTGGGCTACTTGACTACAACTGGGAATAGGTGTGGTGTCTGTGCATTGCACCGTCTTCCCTGGCAACATCAGTGTAGGCAATGAGTCAGATGGCCTAGGTGTGTATGTGTTGTGTAGCCCTGGTGGTGTGTCTCCCTCATATGTGTCACGTTGCCTTTACTCACATGCCTGTGTTGTACTTGCTGTTGCAGTTCGCATACACAGTGTAATTTTGCAGTTCATCATCCCCATAACAGCACCCACGTTGGAATCACAACAGAGGCAAGTATGGTGTATTAGTGTGTTTATTGTGATACATTTGTGTGAATAGTGCATAGGATGGGTAGTGCTGTACATATATCTTGCAATCAGAAGTTCCTAGGTGAATTGAAAGTCCTGGTAGACAAAATCCCCAGTATCGGGGCCACAGTTGTCTGAGACATTGGTCCAACTTGTACTCCCCATGTAATGTGTGGGAGTTGTGTTGCCGTCAACAGGGTGAACAGTCTGTGCACAAAGGTGAACATCCAGAACAGGTTCAGGCTTCCTGGGAGTTGCGCTTGGCCATCGGCCTCTCACTTGCCCCTCCTCGGACGACCCCTCTTCTTTGGGGGGGCCCCTCAAGTACAGGCTGCTGCGGTGCAGGGGACTCTCCGCCAGAGTCATCCTCCCTCCCTGTGGCAGTTGCAGTTTGTTCAGCACCAGATGTTGTTGGCACACAGGGAGGTGTGGACTGGTTGCTGTTCATCTGGCGGAGGCATTGTAAAATGTCCCTGTGCACCGCCGTCATCTCTTGCAGTGCGTCCCACTTGGACTCCACGCGGGACATGTGTGAGTCCAAGCGGGCATGATGGGCAGCCTGCTGCTGTTTCATGTCTCTGAGGAGCCCCACTACCTGGCTGAGATCTCCGGTGCTGGACTGGTACGCATCGGCTATGCGTACCAGTTGTGGGTCATCATGCACACCAGCAACCTCTGCAAGCAGCGACCTCTGTCTCCCACCCCTCCCACCACCCCTGCCGACATGTGCAGTGCGTGCAGTGGCACGCACAGATGACCCTGGTCCCCCTTGGGGGTTGGTGGTGGTGGTGGTGTCCATGGCCCCACGTTGGTCCAGGGTCCCTGTGCTGGTGTTGCTCCTTGTTCTGTCCATGTCGGCAGGGATGGTATTTGTGGTGACAGTCGTTGGAGGGGTGGGTGCAGGGGGTGCAGCTGGTGGTCCTGCTGGTGCTGCAGCTGGTGGTCCTGCTGGTGCTGCATGTTGACTTGCACCGGATGTGCCAGGTTGGTCTTCTTCGTCCGAGGAGGGCAGAGGCTGTACGACACCAGTGAGCTCCGCATCCTCTTGAGCCTGGGACTGGGACTCCTCAGCGTCTGCTGCTGTGTCCCCATCATCACCTGTTTTTGGGAGACACACACAATGTATGTTATGTTTCTGCAGGCATCAATGGTTGACACACCTGACAGTTGTGACTGTGCCTCTGGGTGCGGGCCTGTACATTGCATTGTCCTAAGTCGTCACAGTCAGGGGTTGATATTGGTGTGGCACATTGTCCTGCATTATTTGGGCATTTCTATGTATTTGTTGGGGTGTGAACATGGTCTGCATTGGTTGTATTTGGTTGACAGCCGGCCCTCCTTCCCACCCAGCCAGTCAGTTATCCCACCATGGACTGTGCTTGCATTGCAGGGAGTGGATGTTGTCTCTCAGGATGTCAGTCAGTGGTGTTGTGCTGTTTGTTGGTGCACAGTTGCCAGCAGGGCCTTGTGCTCCCCACAGCAGTAGCCAGTGTCAGCCATCTTGTGAGTCCTTCTCCACTCCCTGTGATGTGAGCATGGTTCAGGGTGGTGTTGATGGGACAGTTGTGGGGGTGAGCTATGTCTGTGACTATGACTCCCATCATGCTATTGCCTCCACCCCACTTCCCAGCATTCCCATACTTACTTGCTTTTGTGGGGAGTTCAGTGTGTGTGGGTGTGAGAGCAATGGCAAGATGGCTGACAGTGGTGTCCTGCTGTTGGTTGGTGTGCAGTTCCCAGCATGCCCTTGTGCTCCCCACAGCAGTAGCCAGTGTCAGCCATCTTGTGAGTCCTTATCCACTCCCTGTGATGTGAGCATGGTTCAGGGTGGTGTTGATGGGCCAGTTGTGAGGCTGAGCAATATCTGTGCCTACTACTCCCATCATGCTATTGCCTCCACCCCCTTCCCAGCATGCCCATGCTTCCTTCCTTTTGACTCTGCTTCCCTGTGGGGTGGGCTGGCTGTGCTGACAGGATGGCTGGGAGTGTTGTCCTGGCAGTTGTTTGGCTAAAAGTCCCAAGAGTGTCCCTGTGCTTCACACAACATAACCCAGGGTGGTGGTTCTTTGTGGGATCTTGAGTTAGGATGTGTGGCATTGCATTCTCCCAGGTGGGTTATGTGGAGTATGTGTTGAGGGGGTGTGTGAGGGGAGGTGCTTGTGACTATGGTCAGTGCTGCGAGTCCTCCTTCCCACCCAGCCAGATATCCCACCATGGAACGTGCTTCCATTGCAGGGAGTGGAAGTTGTCTTTCAGGATGTCAGTCAGTGGTGTCCTGCTGTTTGTTGGTGCACAGTTCCCAGCAGGGCCTTGTGCTCCCCACAGCAGTAGCCAGTGTCAGCCATCTTGTCAGTCGTTTTCCACTCCCTGTGATGTGAGCATGGTTCAGGGTGGTGGTGATGGGACAGTTGTGGGGGTGAGCTATGTCTGTGACTATGACTCCCATCATGCTATTGCCTCCACCCCACTTCCCAGCATTCCCATACTTACTTGCTTTTGTGAGGAGTTCAGTGTGTGTGGGTGTGAGAGCAATGGCAAGATGGCTGACAGTGGTGTCCTGCTGTTGGTTGGTGTGCAGTTCCCAGCATGCCCTTGTGATCCCCACGACACAGCAACAGTGTCAGACATCTTTGATGGGCCTTTCCACTCTCTGTGGGATGTGCATGCGTGAGTGTGAGCTTGCTGGGCCATGTGGTGGGGGATGTAGAGCTGTGACTACGACTCCCATCATGCTATTGCCTCCACCCCCTTCCCAGCATGCCCATCCTTCCTTCCTTTTGACTCTGCTTCCCTGTGGGGTGGGCTGCCTGTGCTGACAGGATGGCTGGGAGTGTTGTCCTGGCAGTTGTTTGGCTGAAAGTCCCAAGAGTGTCCCTGTGCTTCACACGACATAACCCAGGGTGGAGGTTCTTTGTGGGATCTTGAGTTAGGATGTGTGGCATTGCATTCTCCCAGGTGGGTTATGTGGAGTATGTGTTGAGGGTGTGTGTGAGGGGAGGTGCTTGTGACTATGGTCAGTGCTGCGAGTCCTCCTTCCCACCCAGCCAGATATCCCACCATGGAACGTGCTTCCATTGCAGGGAGTGGAAGTTGTCTCTCAGGATGTCAGTCAGTGGTGTCCTGCTGTTGGTTGTTGCACAGTTGCCAGCAGGGCCTTGTGCTCCCCACAGCAGTAGCCAGTGTCAGCCATCTTGTGAGTCCTTTTCCACTCCCTGTGATGTGCGCATGGTTCATGGTGGTGTTGATGGGACAGTTGTGGGGGGGCAATATGTGTGACTACGACTCCCATGATGCTATTGGCTACACTGACTTGCCCAGCATACACAGAATTCCTTTCTTTCAGTGGTCTTCACTGTGTGTTGGTGTTGTAGTGGTGGCTACATGTCTGGATGTGTTTGTTAGTTCTATTTGTGCCACTGCCTAGCTGTAGTTGTAGTTGTGTTTGTACATGTGATGACACGGTTAAATGTAACTTTGAGATGGCATGTGTTGTGTTTATCTGACTGACATACACATTTTGGGATGATTCTGTTCTGGTTGCTGTGTAATTGCTATGAGTGCATGGTTTGACTCTCCCCTTGACAGTGATGTGTGTGTGTATTGTGGCAGACTATTGTGTACATTTGTTGTGTACTCACCAGGCTCTCAATCAATCAATCATGTCACTTATAAAGTGCACTACATACCCGCGAGGGTCTCAAGGCGCTGGGGGAAGAGGGGGGTGGTGCTGCTACTGATCGAAGAGCCAGGTCTTGAGGAGTCTTCTGAAGGCCAGTAGGTCTTGGGTCTGTCGGAGGTTGGTGGGGAGGGTGTTCCAGGTCTTGGCGGCGAGGTGGGAGAAGGATCTGCCGCCGGCGGTCGTTTCCGGATGCGGGGGACTGTGGCGAGGGCGAGGCTGGACGAGCGGAGCTGGCGGGTGGGGGTGTAGAAGCTGAGTCGTCTGTTGGAGGTAGGCTGGTCCGGAGTTGTGGAGTGCTTTGTGTGCGTGGGTGAGGAGCTTGAAGGTTATCCTCTTGTTGACAGGGAGCCAGTGCAGGTCTCTCAGGTGGGGTGTGATGTGGCTGCGTCGGGGGATGTCGAGGATAAGACGTGCAGAGGCGTTCTGGATGCGTTGCAGCCGTCTCAGGAGCTTAGCCGTCGTTCCTGCGTAGAGGGCGTTTCCGTAGTCCAGCCTGCTGGTGACGCAGGAGCCTGGGTGACTGTTTTTCTTGTTTTCGGTGGGGATCCACTTGAAGATCCTGCGGAGCATTCGGAGGATGTTGAAGCAGGATGAGGAAACGGCGTTGACCTGCTTAGTCATGGAGAGGGTGGGGTCGAGGATGACCCCTAGGTTGCGTACGTGGTCGGTGGGTGGCGGGGCTGTTCCCAGTGATGTTGGCCACCAGGAGTCGTCCCAGGCTGAAGGGTTGGAACCAAGGATGAGGACCTCCGTCTTGTCCGAGTTCAGCTTCAGGCGGCTGGTCCTCATCCATTCGGCGACGGCCTTCATTCCTTCGTGGAGGTGGGCTTTGGCGGTGTGAGGGTCTTTGGTGAGGGAGAGGATCAGCTGGGTGTCGTCGGCGTAGGAGATGATGTTGAGGTTGTGCTGTCGGGCGACGTGGGCGAGGGGTGCCATGTAGATGTTGAACAGCGTTGGGCTGAGGGAGGAGCCTTGGGGTACGCCGCAGATGATCTTGGTGGCCTTGGATCGGAAGGGGCGAGGCGGACGCTTTGTGTTCTGCCGGAAAGGAAGGATGTGGTCCAGTCCAGGGCCTTCTCTTGGATCCCGGCGTCGTGAAGGCGTGTTCGTAGTGTGTGGTGGCAGACCGTGTCGAAGGCGGCTGATAGGTCCAGGAGGATGAGGGCTGCTGTTTCTCCGTTGTCTAGCAGGGTCCTGATGTCATCGGTGGCGGCGATGAGGGCGGTTTCGGTGCTGTGGTTGCTGCGGAAGCCGGACTGGGAAGGGTCCAGGATGTTGTTCTCCTCGAGGTAGCGGGTCAGTTGTTTGCTCTGGGATGTTCTCTAGTCCATAGACGCTCACTGGCGGAAGGATGGCCCGCACCTTCTCCTCCCAGGGCCTGAGGTATACTGGCTTGGCAGGAGGGCCACTGCCGGTGTATTGGCTCAGGAGGTAGTCTTTCTTGAGCAGCTCCCGTACCCTCCTGCGCACGTCATACCACCTGTTCTGGATGTCGGTCTTTGTGCGCAGACATGGTGATTGTGCATTCACCCTGTTGATGATCCTCTCCCACATCTTGGTTTTCTGGGAGATGGGGGTCTGTTGGACCAGTGTGCCGAACAGCTGTGGCTCTACCCTGAGGATCTCGTCTACCATGACTTCCAATTCACAATCTAGGAACTTGTGATTCTTCTTGGGGGCATGGTGATGGGTGGTGATGGTGAGTGATGTGTGTGTTGGTGTGCAGGTGAGGGTGTGTGAGTGTGTGTTTTGCTGGGTGTATGTGAGGTAGGTATTTGTTGGTGTGCTGATGGTGTGTGGCTTGTGTGAGGGATGAGCTGTGGGTGTGTGGTTGCTGTCTGTTGGGTGCTGGCAGTAGAATGGCATTTGCAGAGGATCATGGTTGGGATTTGTGTCCTTTATATGGGTGGAGTTGTGGGTGTGTCTTTGTTCTTTGTCCCCACCCCCCCCCAGTATTTATTGGCTTTGTAATTGCTTGTTTGGCCTTTTTTTGTGTAATTTTTCCTTTGTACTGTCTGTGCATGTTGGAAACGCTCTTGTGACCGAGTCGGACCCTGCAGTTGTCTCGCACGGTCTTCTTCGTTTCGTTCACGCTGTGTTTGTGCAGTTTTCTATGCTGCGTACGCGTCGGTCGCGGTGTTTTGTGTTACTTCGGCTCGGTTTTGTATGCGTGTCGGTCGTACGGCTTGTCCTCCGTACGACTCGGTCTTGGTTTTCGCGCCTTGCATCGTACTTTGCGGTTTGGAGTTCGCGTGTACGTTTCGGTCGGATTTGTTCCGGGTGCGTGTCGGTCGGTTGGATTCGCGTGTTTTTCCGGCCGGATTGCTGTTTTCCGTGCGGCTCGGTCGTTCGGCTTGGGTTCCGTACATGTCGGTCGGATTTTGCACGCCTTGCATCGTACTTGGCGTGTCGGGCGCCACAGGTACGTATCGGTCGGAATAAATTCCGGCTCCGAGTCGGTCGGTGCTTTTTCCGGCCCGAATCGGAATCGACCCCTAAGCTGTTTCTCTTTTCCATGGTCTGGGTTAATTTGGTCCCCCATGCTCTCTATCTTTTTAAGCACTGCTGCTTCCTCACAGCAGGTTAGAAAAATTCCATCTTCAAATATATTCATTTTATCCTGGGCTGCAGATGTTGTAAAGACTATTTCTCCCCCACCTTTCAGTGCTTGGACTGTCTGGGGTAATTTCTGTTCAATAATCTGTGAATTCTGAGTTTCTGAAATAAACCCTGCCATAATCACTCCTTCTGCAGCTCTTTGAACCTTTTGAGTAGGGGCCATATTAATTGGGACAGTCACAATATTTCTAGGCATTGCCTGTGCATCTGTAGTTTGTGATATCTGGACTGAATCAGTCACATTTAAAGCAGTAACACCTGGAGGTATCTCTGTCAGTGCTGAATCAACAGGTAGTGGGTCAATCTGAAATGTCTGCACAGTTCTTTCAATCTGTGTTTCTCTCTGTTTAACAGAAGCAGTAGCCACTGTAGTACTTACTGGTACACTATTTTCAGTATTTTTAATGGGAACCACATAAAGTGGCGGACAATCAGTTAACAATGCATCCATTATTTCATCCCCTGAATCATTATTTATTTGAAGCTTTTTATCATCATTAATTCCCTTCTCCTGCATCTGGTGCTTTACCTTTTATCCTCACTTGCTTTGTCTCTTGCTGTCTTTTCCCACATGCTTAAGGCCTCAAATTGTGCAGCTCTAGATGGTGTCTTTATTTCACATAACACTTCCCTTAATTTGTCAATAATTTGCAATTCAAAAGTACCATCTTTTGGAAACCTCAAAGGACCTTCTTTTTCAGTAATCTTGCACCATTGGTGAACCCACATACATGAATTTTGTCCCAAATTGGTAGACATAAAATGCACGGGTGTTCCTTCAGGAGCATCACCAATTAAAAACGAATTTTTCACTTTACCTCCTAACAGCTTCTTTAAACCTTCAAACAATTCCACATCTGCAATAGTTCAATGCAATTTCTTTTCTCCAATGCTGTCAGTTTCAATTTCAGTCAGTTTAACTCCTACTACTGACTCCTCCTACAAAATCTTACTGCAATATTTTTCTGAGTTTTCTTAATCAAAATTCTGTTAATAACAACATAAAAACATTCGCTACTCTGTCTGTTCCACTAAATAAAGGATAGATTTCTTTTCACGGCGAGTAACACATTCCGCTTACTCTTCACAAAGTAAGAACTTCTGTTTACTCTTCAAACACTGCGAGTAAATCCCTTCCGCTTACCCTTCACTCAAGCTCAGAAGAACCTGCTACTCCTTCAGTGTTACCCTTTCTAGGTGATACAACACCAAAGTTTCACCAGCGAACTCTTTTGCTATCAATCACTCTCACTTTTACAAAGAAAATAGTCCCTAATTTAACACTGCCAGCCCTACCTAGCTTCTCAGTGTTATTCCAACAGACGAGTAACCTCACTGCAGTGTGGCTTCCATTTACAACCCGCTATTCCTTTCCCGGGAATTTCCAGGTATCACTGTACCTGTGCTTCCAGACAACATAAAACAAGACACTAACTTTTCATGTTAAGAACATATAATCAATAATCAAAATTCTGTCCTATGAAATTACCAATATAATCAATACAACCATCAAGTCAAAAATGAGCAAACATTTCACCAACAGTCAAAACCCTTACTATTTTCAACACTTCAAAAATACATCCTAGCACATTAACAACATTTCACAACCCTATTGATACTCACACCACTCCAGCAATCGCCTTCTTGCATCACCTTCCAGTACTGCTTTGCCAGTCTTCAGGTTCTGAGCATTGGAGTCAGGAATCAGGACTTGGACATTTATCTAACTTGGGCAATTATTTTCTAGAACTAATTTTCACAGATCAACTCTCCTCCTAAGGTCAATGGACCATTAGTCAAATAGTTGATGGTGATATTAATAATCCTTAATCACCAAACTAATTGATAATAACCTTCCTCTTGCTACCAGAAACTGATGCAGCGGTAATTTCACGGTAATTTCTCAATGCAAAACCTCATTTACCTTCTAATTTACCGCTGCAAAGGTACTGGACCCTTGCCACTGTATATTACCATCAGGAGATTTACATAAACATGAAAAATCAAAAATGCAATTAATATTTAAGCCAATAAAGAGAGTTGTGAGTATTTTAAAGGGTTTTATTTTCTAGTTAAAAGTTAAGGTTCTCTGACCCTTTATTCATTAGTCAAATATCAATCAGGTTACAGAATTGAAAATAGGAAAAATAGAATTAATACAAAACATATTATAGGTTGCATACAAAAACATTCCATAAAGGAAGGGAATGAGGCAATCAAACGTCAATCAGAATTCTCCAAAGAAAGTTCAGGAAATATAATTCAAGAGTGAATTATGCAAGGCTAATCAATAATTAATAATTGGCAAAATCTCCCATAAAGAGAAATAAATGCATAAGACAAATAAATCTTTTCAAAACTAATTAGTTAGTCAAAGCATAAACTTAGGGTGTTAGCATCTAATTCTAAACCTTTTCTATCAGTTGCACCCTCTGCCCTGGTCTGTTCATCTGTCCTCTCTGTGTTCACAGAGAGACGCTGCTCCTGAAAAGGCCCCTCCTTCACAGACCACCGAGGAATGTAATCTGCCTTGCCAAAAATATGACCTGCAAGGACTCTCTAAAAAAAATATGAGCAAGAACCCCCACCTCCATCTGTCTCTCCTGGGACGCAATCTCCTCTCAGGCTGCACCCCCTAAAGCTTCTAAAGCCTCTAAAAACAAACCCCCAGACCCCTAAAGAGGTCATTATTTATACTCTAATTCTTGGCTGACTATACTAATAAGGTTGCAAATTTTCAGTAAAGCTTGCACCCTGATTGGATAGCTTAGATGACGAGGGTCTCACCATCCTGTTCTCATTGGCAAATCCAACCCACACCAGTTTTAACAAAAGAAGCGTTAATGATTAATACAATTATATGTTTTAGCAACATTTACTAGGAAAAATGTTTCAGTCTATTTCCTCCTTCCTGTCACATCGCACGCAGGAAGGACACATTCCACAAACACTGGTACATTGGCAGGGTAACAAGAATGTACAGTTCATGGTGGCCTTGAACCAGGTCTTCACTTGAGGCACTTGGCAGTATGTAGCTGGTATAATCTGCGCATGCGTCTCTCATTCAATACACAGCCTTGATGGATTGGGCAGCCATTTTATCTTAGGCCCAAAAACAAAATAAACACAAAAAGAGTATTAATTTACAAAATGAAACCCATTATGTTTTACCTCCCTAAACTAATACCCTGTATAAATGATTACCTAGCAAAAGCTATTAGTGTAAAGCAGCTTTTCTTATTATTTGTGCAAAACATGCAAAAATGTGCAATGTACAACATAGCATAAAACATGCACTAGTGTAAATTTTGAAAGCGCACACAGTTAATACATACTCATAGCAACATGCTCTAATGTTTTAGATAGCTTTTCATGCAAATGCTTTGCCCCTGTGTAGTGATGGTGCATGGTTAATTAATACATATTATAAAAAGATGTGTTATGAACTGAATATGTATTGTCTAAATATGCAACAAAGCCAAAGTCTCTTGAGACAGGAACAGGGAGTGTAGATTATAAGGGAAAGGAAACTGGGAAGAGAGAACACATTCCATGATTCAAAGCTAAAGAGGCCACTGAAAGCACAAGTTTTCTCTACACTGCAAAAACACATGTTAATTCAGCACAAGCATTTCAGACTGAAAGCATTTATGACCAAACCTCATTTTATGTTTTTCACTTTGAATGCACCAAAAGTGCCACTTTTAAAAAACGTTTGACTAGGCATGTGCCATGTGTTTCCACTTGCAGCAAAATTTGTGTGCCATTTTAAATGCAGTCTGTCTGAAACATAAAAATAAAGCAATGCTTAATTTGAGAAATCTAGCTCTATCACCACGAACCATACTTTTTGGCCCCTGGGAAAATGTTTGCGTGTACCCATTCTTTAAAATGTGTTGCCCTATCATGGTCTTAAATAATTGCTGTGAACGTGTGGAACAGACAGGCAATTGCATGTCAGTTACCTTTTTGGGATTAGATAATCGGCTTCTGTCAGAAATTAGGGTATTTAAATTTAAAATAATATGCACTTAACCAGAAGGGGTCCAAATATAAATTCCTATGGATGTATACGATTTTCCATTTCATAGGACCTGCTCATGTCCCTGTTGCACAATTAGACATTTATTATGAACCTAATTTCTTACGGTAATAATGCAAGCAACTGATGCAAACCATGAGGAAAATGTGCTTCTTAATAGTAAACTAATTTGTTCACTTCAGAGTTTGTATCTTTGGATGGATCTGAGGTATCATAACAGCTCCTTTCTTTGTAAAGCATAGAGGACCTACTTTTCATAGGGGTGCTCTTAGTGCCATGCTTTTAAATGCTCTACGACCAGCCTCATCCTTTGGATTCACCAATCCTTTTCTGTCCAAAGACACTGGGTGCATACTGGCTATCTCATTAATATGAATATAGTGGGAATCATGTGTGCTTTCATTGGGGACTGATTGCATACACTTCGGGCAATCCACTATTCCCTCAGGAGACTGGATGTGAATATGTAGAATACAAGACAAAACTCCTGAAGGAGAAATTTGTGTCAAAGTTCATAGTAATTTTAGGTTGGTTTGAATAAATCCAACCTTAACTATTTCTCATATGCAGTATTACCAAGTGAACAATAAATTGTTTATGAGTGAAAGTGTACTCTGTGTCAGGTGCATATAATGCAAAAACATTTAATTCATATAACAGTTTTTTTAATACCACCAGCAAACAACACACAACAAAAATCCAATACCTATTTAGAAAAATAGAGTAAAATGTAATGAATTACGTGGGACTAAAACAACAAAAATCCAATTAGTTGAACTGGAGATATGCAATTTTAAAGATTTAAGTGAAAATAGTGCCTAAAGCACAAAGCGCCAGCTGTGGTTATCTGGTCGCTCTGGAACAGGACAAAGGCACAAGTTCAGGCCAAATATGATGGCATGCAGGCCAGATACAGGGACCAAGTTAGACCCGCTGAACTTAGTACTTTGGATCTGGTTTGTAGAGCAGTGCAAGATCCAGCGTCAAGGATGCGCCATGCAGCATGAGGTTCCGAGGAAGCTGTGAGGCTGCGCTGCGGAGTCCTGCTTCATCTCCGAGGATGCTGTTGACAAGGAGTTTATGATGTGAAGTCCTGTGCCGAGAATGCGTTGCACAGTGGCTGTTTCGAAGTGACTGTGGGTTGCTATTCGAGTCCGGAGTCTGGGATGTGTTGCGCTGCAGCAGTTCTGATACAACTGCAAGGGGAGGCATCACACTGTATCATTTATGCTTACAGGACCACAGTTGGGCTGGCAGATCACCTTCAGGCTGACTTCCAAGGGTCCTGAACTGGGGTGGCACCACTTGGAGGGCAAGACTCACAGCAAGTAGAGTCCAGGTGCTGGATTCAAGATGTTTGGAGCCTTTTCTGTCCCTGAGGCTCTGATCAGGAGGCCAGCATCTAGCCCTTGGAGTCACTCTGGTGGCCCTGAGAGGAAGATTCAGGTCCGGGCCTTCTTAGTATCTGGTTGTTTCGGACCGGGACAAAGGCACAAGTTCAGGCCAAATACGATGGCATGCAGGCCAGATACAGGGACCAAGTTAAGCCAGCTGAACCAAGTACCTTGGGTCCTGGTTTACTGAGCAGTGCAGGATCCCGCATCAAGAATGTGTCATGTAGCGGCGGTTCTGAGGAAGTTGTGAGGCTGTGATGCGGAGCCCTGCATCATCGTCAAAGATGCTGTTGGCAAGGAGCTTGTGATATGAAGTCCTGTGCTGAGAATGTGTCGCACAGTGGCTATTCGGGAGTGACTGTGGGTTGCGATGCGGGTCTGGAGTCTGAGATGCTCTGCGCTGCAGCGGTTCTGATTCAGCGGCAAAGAGATGCATCGTGCTGTGTCTGTTGTGCTTACAGGACCACATCTGGGCTGACAGAGCACCTTTCAGGCCAATTTCCAAGGGTCCAGGACTGGGGTGGCACCTCTTGGAGGGCAAGACTCACAGCACGTAGAGTCCAGGTGCTGGGTTCAAGATGGTTGGAGCAGTTTCTGTCCCTGAGGCTCTTATCAGGAGGCCAGCATCTAGCCCTTGGAGTCGCTCTGGTGGTCCTGGGATGAAGATGCAAGTCCAGGCCTTCTTAGTCAGGCAGCAGGTCAGTAGGGCAACAGAGTAGCAGTCCTTCTTGCAGAGCAGGACAGTAGTCCTTCTGAGTCTTCCACAGGTTCGGAGGTATACTGAAGAGTTTGGGTCTGAGGGTCCATTGTGTCAAAACCCTTTGTGAGTTTGCTGGGCAGTGCCTTTGTGATGTGCAAGTGTTGGAGGTGACATCTCCTTCCCCTCATCGGTTCAGAGACGGCCCAACCTGCCAGCTACAATTCCCCTTTAGTCTCACAGTCTGGGAGCAATACACAAAGACCAACTGTCAGCCATGCCTAGTCATGCGACCCAGGTTATAGGCAGCAGACACCAAATGGTTAGGGCAAAAAAATGGCAACATTCTTAAAGTGCCATTTTCAGAATTGTGATTCAAAATCCGACTTTATCATTATAATGTGCTTCAAATTACAATTCTTTAGACACCAAGCTTGAAATTTCTACCTGCTCCCAATTGAAAGTTAGCACTTATTAAATGTAATAAGTTACCCAATGTTATCCTAAGGGAGTGTTAGGCACTGCATTAATGAAAAACAAATTAAAGAGTTTTTCACTACCAGGACACGTAAAAGTAAAAAGTACATGTCCAACTTTTTAAATACACAGCAATCTGCCCTATGGGCTGTTTCAGGGCCTATCCTAGGGGTGATAAATATGTATAAAAAATGAAGGTTTAGGCCTGGCCACAGGTTTATTTTGCTAGGTCGGAATGGCAGTTTAAACTTCACATACACAGGCTGACTTGGCAGGCCTGAGACATGTTTAAAAGGCTACTTAAGTGGGTGGCACAATAAGTGCAGCAGACCCACTAGTAGTATTTAATTTATAGGCCCCCGGTAATATGTAGTACCCCTTTACTAGGGACTTACATGTAAACTAAATGTGCCTATTGGGTTCAAGCCAATTTCACCATGTTTAAAGGAGAGAGCACAAGTTGGCAGTGGTAAAGTGTGCAGAGTCCTAAAAGCCAACAAAAATGGGTTCAGAAAACAGGAGGGTGAAGACAAAATGTTTGGAAATCACCCTGCAGAAAGGGCCAAGTCCAACAGATCTGTCTTCAGATTGACAGTTGATGGGGAATATCAAAGGCCATTTCACTCAGTACGCCTTCCTTCATAAATAATTGATTGTTGATGTAGTAATACTGCATATGAGAAATAGTTAAGGTTGGATTTATTCAACCCAACCTGCAATTACTATAAACATTGACACAAATTACTCCTTCAGCAGTTTTGTCTTATATTCTGCACATTCATTGTGGACTGCACTTAATGCAGGGACGAATGCCTGCATTCATGTGCATACCTCGGTTGCCCAAATCACTTTTGCAGTTGGCTGGCATTATGACCCATGTACCTCAAAAAGTGATAAGGGTCAGAATGCCACAAAAGGCGGCTCACTGTGAAAGGGACACCAGAAAGAACATGCAGTGGTCCATGTGATTGCTATTAGTTTGTCCTGATCTTGGAACCTTGCATAGACACAGTGGAGGTTGTACTAAATGGACACCTTCCAGTTTGAGAATTCTTACCACCAGCCACTTGGCAGTCTCAAATCATTCCATGCTTTGTGACAGTGGGAGCAGTTGCAAAACTTTGTGTAATTCCTTGCAAGTCACAAGGATTCAAACTATGAGCATTGCAACTCGCAGTGGCAATTGTGAATTGCTTTGCAAACCTCTGCACTGCAAATGAGTACTCATTCCCAAAGTTAGAAGCACTGGCATTGTAAATGCAAAGGACATTTGTGTGTCATTGCCCAGGATGTCTGAGCACACCACAAACGTAAACATCGTCATCTTTCACATGGTCACGTGGAGGTAGGAGACGCTGTTAATCTTGTGATGCCTTCATAAACTAATGCTTCTGCACAGAGGTCTGACTCCTCCTTCTGTGCATCTTCCACATTGTTGTGGGGCATCTCCTTGTCCCATGAACACATCATGTCCGGAAAATTAAGGGAAAACAAATAATTAAAGTTGTAAGCATATCTAAACTGAAATCCCCCTGTAAAATCTTGAAAGACGCTGGCGCATGACAATCTTAATGATAAGGAAGCATATAGAACTGCTCTCACAAGGTATCATAGAAATATCAAAACTGCTAAAAAATTCATATTACAAATCAAATTGGCAAAGCTGGCAACTCTTCTAAAGTGCCTTTTTTAATGATTCTTTTTATTAAACATAACAAATCGACAATTTCATGTACATTAGAGAAGAAGTAGATCAATCTGAAATCAATAATCACTTTCAGTAGTTACGGAACAATAATGCTTGAGTGTACTAGCTTTTATGGTGAGGGAAGATCGTCGAGCAAGGGAACATTAGGGGGGCTACAGATATCTCCCCGATAGGCATTCCAGTCACTCCAGATGGAGGCCCACTTTTGGGGCATCCCGCGCTACATATACTGTTTTTTCCCTGAACATACACCAGTCCATGTTTGCCTTCCAAGCCTCGACCTTGGGTGCGTGTATGGCACCCCATAGTTGTGCGATGTTTCGCTTTGCTATCATTAGGCCTAGGGTGACCCAGAGCTTGCTTTTACTGTTCAGGTCTGTAGGTTCCCATATGTTCAGTAGGCACCTTTTAGCTTCAGGGTGAATAGTAAGTGTGAGTACTTCACTCAGGATATCGTGTATTTTACGCCAGTACTGCTGTATGTGTTCACACTCCCATAGTATATGCATGAAGGTGCACTCCCGGCCACTTTGCCTCCTGCAATCTCCCTTCTCCGTCTTTCCCATTCGAACCAGACAGTAAAGTGCCTTTTAAAGTGCTGAATGACTTTATTAATCTTAGTGCGTGCTCCCAAAAATTCAGGCTTTGCAAGAATTGTGCGACTTGCTAGTTGATTTTTTGAGGATAAAATTAATCTAATTAATCAGAACTTTCCCAGTGCGCCCAAGCAGATTTTCATCGAGCCTAATCTCAAATCTCCTCCCCTTAACTGTGCTTGCAGCCTAGGAAAGTTTAACGTGTTCACCCTAGAACTGATTAAAAGATCTTTGGAAACTGCCAATTCTGGATTTCCTTTGGATTTACGTCTTCCCAGAATTTCAGCACTACTTTCTAAGCAGTTAGCCCCAGCTTTATGCTCCTTGTTCAATCTATCAATAAACACGGGAAAGATCCCTTCGGTATGGAAAGCTGTGCAGGCTATACCTATACAAAAGAAGGCTAATCTCGCACCCACAAACCTTGCAAACTATTGGCCCATCTCGCTGCTTCCTTTACTAAACAAACTGCTGGAAGGTTAAATGAACAAACAACTTTCGGACTACTTGGAAAACAACATGATCTAACAGCATGATCTAGGACCCTATCCTATCATAGCACAGAGACTGCCTTAGTGGCAGTCACAGACCACATATGTTTCGCTCTTGATGCTGATACACTAGCTATGCTTGTGCTGCTGGATTTATCCCCAGCGTTTGACACTGTGGCCCTTCCTAGGCTACTACAATGGTTGTATGAAATTAGAATCTATGGGACTTCCCTACAATGGTTCTCTGATTTTTTTAAAAACAGACCACAAACCGTCTCCCTGGACTCCTTCAATGTCCTACTATGACGATTGACAAGGGTGTGCCCCAGGACTCATGTCTAAGCCCCACGCTTTTTAACATCTATGTTGCCCCCTTGCCAAGATTCTCAAAGCTTTCGGCTTTGAAAATCTGTGCTACACTGATGACACACAGTTGGTCATCTCTTTCGACAATGTCCTGGCTAAGGCAAAACAACACTTTGTGACAGGAATTAAAGCAATTGCAGCTTGGTTGTCCACCAACTGACTACAGGTGAACGCGGGAAAACTGAGATTATCCTATTTGGTAAGGCACAATAGCTTTGGTCAGCTGACTGGTGGCCTGAAGAAATTGACTCTGCACCAATACCCAAACAGGTAGTTGCTTCCACATGATGCACCTGTTGAGGAAGGCTCTTCCTTTTCTTCCTCTCTCTGCGAGGAAAACATTGGTGCAGGCACTCATTGTAAGCAGAATTGATTATGGCAACGCTTTACTTGCTTCTGCAAATGAGACTTTACTTTCAAAACTTCATGTTGTACAAAATACGGCGGGACTGTCTCATTTGCAATCTTCCTTCTGGTATCGCTTCCACTGCTCTTCTGAGATCTTTGCTTTGGTTGCCTGTAAGGAAGAGAATAGTTTTCAAAATGTGCTGCCTTACTCACAACTCGCTAACAGGGAAAGGCCCTAATTACCTCAACCAGAAGCTTAAATGTTACTGTCCAGTTAGGACTTTGAGATCCAGCGACAAAGCCTTGCTCACTGTCCCTCACATCAGAAAGGCTAGAGCAGGGGACAGGTCTTTTTCCTTTTTGGCCTACTATTACTGTAATGAACTGCCTTATGACGTGTATGTGCTTACATTATTGCAAACTCAGAAAGACGCTCAAGACAGTGCTCTTCTAACTCTAAATCTTCCTGCCGGTGTTTCTACTTCAACGCCGAGACACCCCTCCCGGGGAGATTTGTGCGCGATATTAAATCACAATAAATAACTTCAAAGTTTGATCTCCTACCCAAAGTAGGCCTATTTGATCCGGCAGAGATTACACTAGTTTCATTTAAGTCACTTACTGTAGTGCGGTACGATGATATTTTAATGCAACGCGGGAAGACATACAACGCTTTCCTTAGAAGTATATGCAGGCATTTCTGAGATAAAATTTATGCGGACTGTCGTGCCCCCCAATCCATGTGTACCACAATACTTTCACCATTGAATAAAAGCACACTGATAACCTGTGACTTTTGCCTGCACCATTTTTAGGTCTGGCGTTTGCCAAGGCCTTTTGATTCTACTTAAACTATATGCATAATATAGCTAATTACAGAACCAGCCATCTTCAAGAATTTGTCTGTTATTTTGTCATTCTGGATTTTCTTCTACCCAATGCAGCATACAGGACTGGGCAGTGCCTCGCCCAACTTCAACCATTGGCCAATTTCACTGTGAGTGACGGCATTCAGCTCTTACACAAGGAGCACATCTTCACACAAAATAGTTTGCTTTAGGCCCAAGGACTAACATGGCAATGTGTGCTTTTTGAGACAAAACAATATTTTTGTTTTTAACCACTGTTTTCTTAAGATTGATGAGGTCCAAGCAGCTTCCCCAACAATCAACGTTTGCAAAAAACAATGACAAAACAAAACAAGCACTAAAAGGCTGAGGGCCAACTATTTAACAACATTACATGGCATAATTGTATTCACAAGGTTTTGAAATAGTATTATACATTTTAAAATACGAGGATGCAGACAGTTTGAAAAGCATATGCTTTTGTTTGCCCTGAAACAAACAACAGCTTTGTTTTCTGTTTTGTTCTCCAGTTAATTCCTCTTAATTCCTGACTTTTGTCTAATAAGGGTTGGGTTGAGCAATATCGCTTCTTTACTTCTACTACTTCACATTGAGGTTAAAATGGGAATTCCATTCTGCACTTGTGGTGAGTGTCAGACAAGGCAGGTTTAATAAGAGTGTCTTGATGATGCAGGTTAGTCATGGACTGAGTGCCAGTGTTCACTTTTTTCTTTAGTCTATTACAAGTGGAAAGAAAAGGGTGCTAATGATCAATCTAGGATCCCTGGTTCAAGTCTTGGGGTTCCACCCAAAGGAAAGGGATTCTGGCTGGTAATCATTCAGCCTGTTTTTCAGACATGAGAAAGTCAGAAAAGGGCGAACGAAGGAAGAAGAGAAAGGAAAACAGCGACAAAGGGAGGGAATAATGGATGAGAAAGTGGTGTAAGAAAGAACATTATGTGTGAAGCGCTCCACCTTCCGGGAGAGGCTATCCCAGTGATCAACCCACTTTTATTGTACATGTGGGAATTCGGCTTTGGGACTACAGATCTTTTTTGTAACAAATGCAGCGTCTCACGTGTGGCAGACCTCTCCTGGCACGCTAGATTATAGATAATCACTATGTTTACGTTCTTTATGTTACACTCTTTGCTTTCTCACCCCAAACCCACAGCAGCAAAGAGGAAGCAGCTGAGTGTCTAGAGGTGTGACAAGGGGTCCATACAGTGATGTCATAGTAGGTTAAAGGTCGTGCGATGTCACTTGTATGACTCAGGCCCTGGAATCTCAGTGCACCTCGAGCTTCAGCGAGACCTGTGGCCTACAAGAGTGGGGCAGAGTGCAGCAATCAAGCAGGGTTAGGTAGTAGCAAAGAATGGGGATCCAGTTTTTTAAAAAGCACTATGCGAGATGCATAAAGCTTTAAAGTGTTTTCTCTTTTGGAGTATTAAAACAGAAGACAACCTTTAATGAGCAGAGAGATTTCCTATGCTACAGGAATGCAGCTATTTATCCGACCCATTGCAACCTGGGAGTAGTTTGGATCACACAATGATTGCTGCAGGGAGGTGGCAGAGAGCCTGATTAAGAGTTTGGAGGACAGATACTCAGCCACAAACGTGATGGATATCGCATCTGCCTTATTATAAGTACAATATATTCTAATCAGAGCTGAACTGCTAATAGGGCGCTCGGGCAATACTGAAAGGGCTGGCCTGATAGGTCAGTTTGTGGGTAATGTTTTTGTCTGTTTGTGGATTCATTTTATGGTCTTGTGGCTGTTTTGTTTACTGTTCATTTCCCTGATATTACCACAAACATTGCCTGTAGCAAGCACAAATTAATGCATTCTCCCATACCTTTCAAAACACATATACAGCATATCTTTACTCAAAATTGACCTGATTTGCTATTGCGGGTCACTTTTTTAGCTATCTGACTCGCTAAAGAGGGCCACTTATATTTTGGTGTCAAGGCCTATTTTCAGTCCAAGTTTGACCCTCATTTGAATGCACTATTAGTAAAGTGGATGGGCTATCTCTCATGTTTGTGGCTGAGTAAACCATTTGCCAGACTCTAATCTCTTCTCAGGCATAGAGAATTCTTGCCATAGTACTATTTGTTTCAGCCACCCTGTCATTGAGATTATCTAGATAGGGTAAAGATGAGCCCATACTTGTCAGTAGAAATTAGTAAAATAAAAGGCAGGTAAATGAATGGCAATACGTTTGGATGAATAAGCATTCTGGTGTTGTTTCAGGAAATGTGCACTGGTAGTCGATTTGCCAGTTCTGGCCGTTACAAATCTTTCTTTTCTAAACTGTGCAAAACATTGGATCTACTTTTGTTTAAAAAGGAAGTGAAAACATATTTTTTTCATCAGTAGGTTCACACTTTCCAGCCTTAGTTCTAACAGTAGCCTCCTTATACTGCCTCGAGACCCAGTGGGTAATAGAGCTCTTGTTGGAAGGTGGATAGGTGCAGGTTGATACCTACAGTTATTAATAATACCATAATCACAAATAAGGTCCAGTCAAATCTCAATAAATTAATCCCTGCTCAATCGTTGGTGGCTTGGTTGATGAGCAGTCAGGGTTAACTCAGGAGACAGGTGTGTAAAGCATGTAATATCACAAAAACAGTAAATAAGTAAGACACAACACACAATAAAAATCCACCACCAATTTATAAAAAAGGATAATATTTGTATCTTTAAAATGACACTAAAATGAGAAAAAGCCAATGTAGGGAACCAGAGATATAATTTTTGAAAGATTAAATGTAAAAATGTGCTTTCTAGTGCCGAAAAGTGTAAAGCGCCAACCGCAGCTATCTGGCCACGTTTGACCGGGACCAAGTCAACGTTTCAGGCTGACTACGATGGAGTCGAGTCGGATATGCCGAGTGGTTGGGGCTGGTCAAGTTTTTACCTTTGCATTTAGTCACTTTTTTGGTTCTTTTTCCCCCTCAACATCAAGCGGTTGTCCTCGGCAATCCGGATTTCAGTTCCATGGTGGTGGCTGGCTTCAGCGCGATGCTTCGGTGAGTCCTGGAGGTCTCTGTCTTCATCGTCGACATCAAAGAGCTCCGCAGCTTGGGGCCGTGTCATGGCCGAGCAGCAAGATGGCTGCTTGCTAAGCAGGCTCTGCCGGCCGGGCTCTAAATCCTGCATAATCCTACCGCATGCGGGGCAATCGTGCTCTCGGACGATAAGAGCTGCACTCCGCATACTTCAAGGGTCAGAACCGGCCTTTTCCTGGAAAAAAGCGCTGCTCAGAGCGGTGACTGCAGCCCGTGATGCTCTGATGCGACCGTGGGCGAGGCCGGCCCGTGGCCGATACTCCTGCCTGGGCGACCCTCGCCCTAGAGCTCATCATATCGACTGCATTGGCGTTGCTGCTGATGCCGCCAATACACCTGGACAGGCGTGAGCCCCTGGTGACCTGGAGGAGCGCATGGGAGGTCGGAGATGCTAAGCGGAGGATGGCGGTGGGAGGTGCTGAGCTACGACGCAATCAAGAACTGACGCGGCCTGCTTGAAGGGAACCGCTGCGGCCTAAAGGAGGTGCGGCCCAGCCGGACCTCGGCAGCGGCTGTCGGCTGGGGGCGTGATCTGAGCCGCGCACCCCCCCCACAATGCGACACCAACGGGAACGATCACGCCGACGGAGCGGTCCGCTGTGGGGCCTGGCACCATGTGTGAGGCCATGACCGCGGCCTTCCGAAGCTGAGGCGAGGGCCGCAGAAGGAGACGCACAGTCCAACGGACCGACCCTGCTGATCGCCGTGCGACCTACCCTGGCAACTGTGAGTAACCGTTGAGCCCCGGGGGCTGTGCTAGCTTGGGCGTGAGCGGGCGGGCCCTTCACGACATCGGGCTCTGGGCTGAGGCCTTTCCCTGGTGACTGCGGGTGCCGCAAACTGCATGCTGGGTTGCAGGCGCCGTGGGCCCAGAGGCACTGTAGGCGGAGGTGGAGGCTGGTGCTGGCTCTGGGCAGAGACGACGCGGGGCGCTGGGACCCTAAGCACTCGAGTGTTTCGCTGAGGCTGGGGCCTGTGTGCTATCGCGACCCCCACTGTCTGGGTGCCAGATGCCTGACCCCGGACCCCGATTCCCCTGAGGCCCTGTTGCCTGTGCGGAGCTATCACTAAGCAGAAATAAGACTTGGCGCATACTTTTCTTTGCAAAAAACTATCAGACGGCGGCATTCCAAAGCGGTGAGAGACACCTGACCCCCTAGAGTGAGTGACAATATTTGCTTATAACATGGGGAAAAACGACCCGAAGCAATCCAAACTCACATTTGAAAACAAGCGTCACACCCGTACTATGGACCCTAGCTCTGAACCTGAGCCCGAGCCTCAGCACGGCTGGGACCCACAAGAAGAAGACCTGTGCACAATCATGCTGGAAGTACGCACAAATCTAAAATCTATTGACACTAAGCTAGACGCACCCACCTCCAGGCTCGACACAGTGAAGCGCCAAGTAGACTCGCACAAAACTAGACTAGATGCCTTGGAGAACCGCGCGACGGAGGCACACAAGTTCCAAGTCGAATCTAAAGAACATCTCCTTAATAGGGAAAAGGTCCTGTCAGTGATTCAAACGAAGAATGACGACTTGGAAGCACGCGCTCGGCGCAACAGTCTTCGCATCGTTGGGATACAGGAAACTGCTGCTATTCCCAAAATGGAGCCGTATATTGAATCCCTATTGCACGAACTGTTTCCAACTGCACTATCTGCTGTGTTTGTGGTAGAACGTGCGCACAGGTCCTTGGGTCCAAGACCACCAGTCGGAGGCACACCTAGGCCCATAATAGCACGACTTTTAAACTACCGCGATAGAGACTCTGTCTTAAAAGCAGCTAGAGACCATTGCCCCATCAACCACCAAGGCAACAACATATCCATCTTCCCTGATTTTACCCCTCTGGTCCAGGCCGCACGGAAGGAATTTCTTCCCACGAAGCGCCTCCAGCAACGCGCTGAAATCTCGAATGCAAAGCTCTATCCAGCTAAGCTAAAAATCTCATACGACGGCCAGGCTCACTTCTTCACCAACGCCAAATCAGCTCTCAAATATACCAAGCATATCTGTTCTGGAGAACGCGCACCTTGACCTTCACAACACGCTTAAAAGTAGAAGGACTCAGTGATAATGACTGATAGCGAGCTGCCGCCGTGCTGCTGCGGATCGCGTCACCTCGCCTTCGCTGCTCCAGCTGCTATCTGTCTGTATCTACCCTCGGAACTGTCCCTCATCACGCTAGTACCTATGACTCACCCACTTATCCTGCAAATGATCCCTGAGCTGATTGAACAGCCCGGCCACCCTGCCACCAGTGCAGGGCAGTTTGCCGGCGACTCATGCCTCCACAGGGAGAACTCCCATGGTTAAAACTGTGTTTTTTTTTACGGGTTTGTTCGGGAGGGGGTGGGTAGGGAAATCACAACCTATTTGGGGGTTTGGTGTGGGAGGCGGGATGGTTAAGGGGTTCTACAAGTTAAGAAGAAGATTGGAGCTTACTGTTCATGCATCAGGTCCATTCGCTTCAACATGCACACGGAAAGACAAATCACACAATATCACGAAACACCTTAGCTCACATAGGGGCAATCCGCACTCGCCAGCAGCCACATGCCCATTGGGACTTCTGTGGCACGCATGCCTCACTCCTGAACACACTCAATGATGGCAGTCACCTGTGTAACATGGAACATACGCAGCCTAAATGACCATAGGAAAGCTAGGCTGGTCCATGCCTATTTGATCAGGCATATGATCGACATATGTTTCCTGCAGGAAACTCATCTCCAGTGCGCCACTGACCCCAAACTCCACAACAAACACTGGGGGGAGGTGCATTCGGCAGTGTATTCCAACTACGTGAGAGGGACGGCAATCCTGATAGGGCACAATATTGGCTGGACTACAATTAGCTCGTTATTGACCCTGAAGGACGCTACGTCCTACTGAGAGGCACTTTACACACTACACCTGTGACTTTAGCTGCTGTGTATGGCCCCAACACTGATGACCCGGCCCTGTTTGAAACTATTTGGTCTAAGATCACACTGTTGGGGGAGGAGACGATCATATGGGGGGGATACTTTAATGTTGTAATGCAGGACTCCCTAGAACGGGTAGGAAACACCCAACTGCTACACCCGAAAGCAAATCACATGCTTACTTCAATAGTTCAGGAGCTCGATCTAATCGATGTATGGGTTTCCTGGCACCCGGACAACCGGGAGGGTACCTGCATCTCCGCCTGTCACAACGCATGGTCCAGACTCGACTACTGGTTGCTATCCAGAGACATAGCTTCATGGACCACTGACATCAATCATATGCCACGTACCCTGTCTGGCCACGCTCCTGTTGTGTTTACCTGGACTATACCAATGTCGATGCCGGGCGCTTTCAGCTGGCGCCTACCGCCACACGCACTAACTGACGCTGCCTTTAGAGAGGAGGTGTGCGAGGAACTCCTGCAGTACTTTGCCACATACGAAAAATCGGTAGATTCCCCCACCACGCTGTGGGAAGCCTTTAAGGTCGCCATAAGAGGTACCTGCATAGCTAAGCAATCCAGGGTTTTAAAGTCTATCAGGTCCACCATAGGGAAGTTGGATGCAGAGATACATCAGGAGGAACTATTATATTTCCGCACTGGCCTTCCTGCACACTTAGCCATCATCCGCGAAAAGCTCTCCAAATACGAAATGGAAGCAATTTGTGAAACACATTTCCTGGGCAAAAACGCCCGAGTCCGTAGATACAGGGAAGGGGACCGCCCAGGTAGAGCCTTGGCGACCTTGCTTAAGCCACAACGCGCTTCCTCATATATCACTGAATTGCTGGACAAAGACTCCAGCCCGATTAGCCGGCAGTCTGCCACATTAGAGAGATTAAAAGATTTTTATACTTCCCTCTACACTGCCACACAGACTGGACCACACCCAGAGCTACAGACCTACTTAGACTCTATCGAGCTGATCTGGCTGAGTGATGCCCACCGCGAATACCTTGACGCACCCTTTTCAGCAGAAGACATAACTCGGGTGATCAGAAGTTTGCCCGGAGACAAAGCCCCCGGGCTTGACGGGCTGACACCCTCCTTTTATAAAACATACGCCGAAGAGCTGGCCCCCTACTTACTGGCAGTCTATCAGGAATTGCTTGAAAAGGGATGCCTCCCTCCAACGATGCGCGAGGCTGCCATAATTACAATTCTGAAGCCGGACAAACCAACTAACAAATGTGATGCTTACCGCCCACTCTCCCTTATTAACATCGATGCCAAGATACTCGCGAAGCTGCTTGCCAGCAGACTGCAGCCACTTCTTCCGATTGCGGCCAGTCCAGACCAATCTGGGTTTATACCGGGGCGCTCTACCTCACACAAACTGCGCACTTTCTTTTCAATTGTCCATCAACTTCACCCGAACCTGCCAGCCTTGGCCGCTTTTTTAGACACTACCAAAGCGTTCGATTCCCTAGAATGGCCGTTTCTCTTCACTATACTGCCTAGAATTGGCATGAGCACCAACTTCTTAAAGCTCATTCAACTGCTCTATTCCCGGCCTACCGCCAGGCTCAGAGTCAACAACCTAATATCTGACCCGTTCCCCATATCACGTGGCACCAGACAGGGATGTCCCCTTTCGCCCCTGCTAATCGCGATAGCGGAGGAGCCCCTAGCGGCCAGGATGCGACAGCATCACACTGCTAGAGGACTGGGGTTCTCGGACAGAGGTCTGATAATATCAATGTATGCCGACGACATTACACTATACATACGCGAACCCGAGACTAACCTCAATCCTGCACTGCGCGAGGTCCTATTGTTTGGAGGCATGTCGGGCATACAGGTAAACTGGGCCAAATCGACACTCCTCGCCCTAACACCGGTCCCTATCGCGCTTGACTTGGACTTCCCACTAGCCTGGGCTGACGGTGCGGTCAAATACCTGGGGATATGGCTCAGTAGGGATATACAGGAGATCTGGCGCATGAACTATGGTCGGTTGATCACTTGGCTTGAGAGTAAAATAGCCATCTGGGCCAAACTGCCGTTATCCTTAGCCGGCAGAATTGCAATTACAAAAAAGGTAATACTGCCTAAGCTTCTGTACCTGTTCGTAAATATCCCCCTCCCTCTCACACAGGCTTTTTTCCGGCGACTGCGCTCTCTCCTTATAACTCACATCTGGGTGGGTAAACCACTGCGCATCTCCTGGGAAGTACTGACGCTGCCGCTCGAGCAGGGAGGACTTGGGGCACCAGACCTCGAGCTCTATGCACTAAGTGCGCAGGCACAATATCTACATTTTTGGTCGCACCCCACTCCATTCCAACCCCATGTCGCGGTGGAGAGGGATGTCGCTTCCCCAGCCCCACTGCCGGCGGCACTTTACTATGCCTATAAAAGAACGAATGGGGAAATCAATACAGTGGAGACATTAAGATGGGCATGGGAGGGTCTTAGACGACGCGCAAAGATGCCACTGTTATATGCTCCATCGACACCACTAGCACACCATCCTAGGTTCCCTTCTATGCAAGACACTAGCTCTATCCAGCGTGCACGTCAGATGGGGCTACTCACTTTCGACGACCTTTACCCAGATAACGAATTCCTGGATAGGCCACACAGCCCCGAAGGTGCCCAGACCCCCATCTTGGAACTCTTCCTATACTACCAGCTAAGAGCTAACTGCAGGCGACTTCACTCCACCGTCCCCTCAGCGCCAATGCCACTAGCTGCGCTAGAGAACATCTTAGCCAATCCGTCACCCAAGAAACTCATTACCCGCATTTACAACACCACACAACGTACCTCGCCGATTACGACACCTACGGCACCAGAGCAGTGGAGTGGTGATCTCGTTCCACCTCCCACTGAGAAACAGTGGGCCTTTTGCTGCGCCCAGCTTGCATCTCTTTCACCCAACTATAAGCTGAGGCTCATTCACTTTAAATGCTTGCACAGATTATATTGCACGCCTACACAGCTACACAAAATGGGCCTGCGACCGGACTACACATGTTGGAGATGTGCTACCACACAGGCATCCTTCCTCCACCTAGCATGGACCTGCCAGCCCATCTCACAATTTTGGGACAAAGTATTTGCTACTGTTCACGAGGTGACAGGCTTCCAACTAGACCGCACTCCACTAACAGCTTTACTGGGTCATGTGGGAGAGGCTCCTCCAGGCACTGGCCGCCTGTCGGCCATGATGCTTCTCCTGGCCAAGCGGTGCATTGCGATACACTGGGGTTCAACTGGCGCGCCCAAAGTAAACACGTGGATACAAGATATTGTTTATTGCCAGGAGATGCTGACAGCGTACTGGGACGCAATGCCCATGGCGTCCAGACCCAAAGATATCTGGGCTCCGTTTGTGACATGGTCCAAGACACGCAGTGAGCGAACAATCCCTGCACCTTGCGAATCCACTTCTGCACACTCACAGACTGCCACACCACCATTGCCCACTGCTTAGCCAAGCCCCACTGGTTTACTGTGAGACATGCACCATTTCCCTACTGCACCCCTGCGAGGACACTGGGATTGGGCTGAATGCACTATCTATGCTGAGTTGTGGGAGAGAGAGATCTTTTGTAAATGGACACGCCTACCTATAATAAGCTATTAATTACTTATGGTCATGTTGAATTGTTCAATGTATTTTACTGCCCAATTTTTATATTCAAAGATGACGTGTACTGCTGCCTACAACTGTAAGTGAATATGCCTGCCTATTATCAATGTCGGACTCCGTGTTGCTGTGACGCAATCCATATATGTTGAATGATGTTTTTAAGATGCAAAATGAATAAATGAAATAAAAAAAAAAAAGAAAAAGAGCTCCAAAGCTTTCAGCAGGGCAAACCTGGAAGTCAGGCTGAGTCGCGTTTCGACGTCGCCGTCTTGACTCTTGTCGTCTAGTTCCGTGGACTTACAGAGCTTTTCACCAAAAGTTGTCGAAAAGGTCCCAAACTTCTGGATCTTCTTCCAGAAATCTCTTGAGGGTATTTGAGGATCCACAACACCAGCCAAGCTTCCAGAAGCTCTGAGTTACCTCTTTTGAGGTTTGGAACTACAATTTCCACAATGCACTTGGTCAAAACCAGGAAAGTCTAAGTTAGATAGTCACTGGTCTTGTCCTTGATGGAGCTGGTGTAGGTGACTTCATTCAGCTCTTTTGGTCCTGTTGCTGATCAGGGAGTCCATTCCTTGATCTAGGAAGCCAGGCAAAGTCCTCTTTTGTGAAGCTCTAAGTGTGCAGCAGGTGCAGTCCTTGTTAATGCAGTCCTCTCTTTGGCCAGACCAGAGTTCACAGGGCAGTCCTTCTTCTTCAGATATCTTCCAAGCAGGAGCCTGAGATGTTGTGCAGCTCTTCCATATTTATTGCAGTTCCTGGGCTGGCAAGAGGGGGCACCCCTAATCAATGGGGTTCAAGTTGCATCTCATTCCAAATCAAAATGGAGAAAGTCTCTTCTGGGTGTTCAGGTCTGGATAACCCAACCCACAGGTGTGGCTAACATTCCCCCTACATTCCCCTCCAGCCCCTCTTCCAATTCAATTACAGGGGCTCCCATCTGGCTGGGGGTGCAGGAAGTGGGGGTGGGCCTGGTTCCTGTACTTTCTGTCTTTCTCCCTTTGAAAACCAGTTTGGCTGTCCAGCTTCCTTCCTGCACTGTTATCTGCAGGCAGCAGGTCTCCTCCCACCAGATGCTTCTATTGCCCCCCCCCCCACATACCTCCCCTGACCACTTCACACCTAATCAGGAGCAGCTTGGCTCAGTCGTTCAAAGGCTGGCCACTCAGAAGAGGCTGCTACAGGGCTGTTTTAGGTAATATCAGGAAAGCAAGTTCTAAAACTACTTTCCTGCAATAGTTATAATAAATCTAACCTTGGCAAGTTGTTGGATTTATTGTAGCTATTATGTTGATATTTTGAATTACTGTTCTGGCTCACTCCTGTCAAAACTTAGACTTTATTAAAGGTTAATAAAGCCTTTCAATGTAAGCCTAAGGAGCTAGCAAAATTACAGTGGGGAAAAACAAAATTGGCAGTTTTTCCCTCACCAGGGCATATAAAACATATTTTATAATGTCCCCACTTTTAGGTTCTAGGCACCCTACCATTGGGGCGCCTAGGGCAGACCTTAGGGGTGACTTATTTGTAACAAAAATGTAGTTTTAGACTTTTGAAGTGCAGTTAATTCCAAAGTCGAATTTTGCATATTTAAGTGCATTAAATCCAGTGGTGCCTCCAAACTACATGTCCTACCATATAGTAGGGACTTACAAGTAGGTACTCAGACCAATTGTGATTACACCTAACTACAATACACCTTTTAAACAGAGAACTAGCCCTGGGCCTGGTTAGCAGAGCCCAGGGCACAAGCCAAATCAGTAACCACCAGTATCAGTCAAAAAAATGGGGTCATCAGGGCAAAAAGGATAACTTTCTCATGGTGCTTTACAAAAGCAACATAACATAACATAACTCAGACAATATGATAAAGGCAATGGACCAAGAAATAATGACCATACTCACCTTGCTGGATGTCAGTTCTTAATTTAAAATCATAGTGAATTAATGTGACAAATTCCCTCCCATCCAAATTTAAAAATTGTAAAACTGAAGAATGCAAAGTATGATAGACTTCCTGGCTAACCAGTGTTTTGGGATTACTCAAAATGCCAAACCTGTGGAACTAGATCCTGTCTGTAAGTTTGCATTTCCTTTGGGTCTCTGTATGTTTGCATTTTCTATAGGTTACTCTTACCTGTTGAGATGTTTGCTAGATTGACTTCTTAGTACAATCTTTCTATGTGCCGATTGGATGCTTTTTTTGAGCAGAGATATATGAGACAGAAAGATCATCAACAGTGGGAGGGCGCCTAACACTTTGAAAAAAAGTATCCAGTCCGTTGGTGTATCATTAGCCATAGAGAAAATTGTGGAAGCAATATTCACTTTGAAATGTTTGGGGACTTGGCAGTGGAAACACAAGATTTGCATGCGGAAATGCAGAAGGGGAAAGAGCGGCCATCAGGTGTAGAAGCACCACTAGTATCAGTCAAGTATAAGAAAAGAAAGTAAGAGAGGAGGAGAGGCCAGTAGTTAACATAAGAATTCTCACATTGAAACGGGGCTTACAAATAAAATTGAACAAGCCCTTATGCCCACCACTACTTAGTGATCGTGTCACTTCATTTCTCTTCCACGGCTGATCTGTGTACACGATGGAGCTCTAGCGAGCTGAAACCCAGGTATAAGGCAGACAAAGAAGTAGGTGAAGGTGGATAAATATTTTCTGTGCTGAACAGTTCTAGCTAACCACCTCAAGAACGTTGCAAAAGGAGATGTATGTGCAATTCTGCCCCTTTTACACTACCCACCTTCACAGTTACTGTCTCAAAAATTGGACCCTAGACAGCAGTGGCGGCTCCTCCGCTAAGGAGGAGGAGCGTCGCCCCACTGCTGGAAAATGATAATAGAAAGACACTATTATCATTTTATTTTTCTGTGAGGGACTGTAGCCAGGTCGGGGCTGGGCTGAGCACAGTGAGAAGTGGTTTGCACTCCCTAAGTACGCATTAATGTTTGGCCGGCCATCTTGGACCAGCCAAACATTCATGCGCACTTACCATGTTCTCCACCTGGCTGTGTTGCACGGCCAATGGAGAACATGCCTAAACGGCCAAACAGACCACTCAGACCAGTCACAATGCTGCTCAGGCAGCATCGTGATTGGCTGGGAGAGTCTGCTTCCGGTACTGCCATTGCAGATGAAGAGGACAGAGGAGAGGTGTACGGCGGTGACTGCGGCAAAAGAAAGGTAAGTTTATTTATTTTAATCCATCCCCCGCCCGCCACCCCAGTTCCGAGGTAGCCGCCACTGCTAGACAGTCCATTTGTGATTTCTCATGTCACCACCCAAGCCTGTCAACAAGAGTCTCATTGTGTTGCTTCACAAGTCATACTAATTCATTTACATCTGCTTTGTGATGATGGCATCTCTTTCTTTCCTTCTATAACCTGAATCTGTTACATATGTACACCCGGTGGATTTGCTTCCAGATCTGCACATCTATATGTCATTTATTCCTATTTTAGTACTCAATTTACAGCTCATCAATTTACAAGGGTGCTGCAATACCCACCCACCTTGGGTATAAATCCACTAGACCTGCAACAGCAGCCTAGATACAAATGTCCAACATATGCACCAGAGCACACCAAAACACTGTCACTTTTATCCTTAGTTAATTATGTAGCGAAGAAGACATAACCAGTTAATGAAGTTTCATTGATGATTTTCCAATAAGTGATCCACAGCTGTTGACGTATCTGGTCATTCACATTTATTCCATTATAGACAAAAAACGGCAGCCGACGCGCGTTTCGTCCTCCTGGACTTTCTCAAGGCTTCTCTCAAGATTATAACAGGCAGCCCTTTCCAATGTATAGCACAATACTGGGAATCAAAATTATTTCTACCACTAAAGGTAATAATAAAATGGTTCCCCTACTGTACAACAGAAAGGGAAAATGTATTGGCACATCACAGGAAAGCCCTGTAAAAAAATTACAGCATGATAGTTTTATATCTGCCAATTAATGTGGGCCACATATTGATTATACACTATATTATTGGTTTACACTATTCCTATCATTGTTTGGATTTATGATCTCTTGAAAGTTGCTGTCACTCTTACAAAGCAAAAAGGTAAAGGTTTGTTCAAACAGATACTTTTTTATGTATTCTCAATAAAAATGATACATTGTTCAACAATGTGTGCTTTTAGTTCACTTATTTGTTTATTCAGAAGAGTCCCATTGCTCTACTGATATTGCTATTTTTACAGAATTGGGTCCCAGTGGGAGCAGTAGAAAGTAAATAGTACTCACCAGGGGACTGTTTACCTTCTTTCTTGGGACCGCTTTTGCCACCTCGGAAGCCAGGGGCTGTAAAGGAAATGCGTTGTAAGGGGCAAGCCATACCCCTGGTGACCCTTAAATAACATCAGTGACTAAGGGGCAATTCATAGTCTGCAGAATGCAAGGCTGCAGGAAGCCTTTCTGCCATTTTCAGGATGCAAAATTATTGGTGGTACTTTCACTTGCTAATATTTTTTTGGGTTTACTTTTCTAGATTTCCCACAGTTTGGAAGAATAGTGTAGACTATTGACATCTGTGTTTAGGAAGATAATCAAGCCTTTGCCAAATAAAATCTGTCACTCCACAATGTGTAGTTCTTGTGCATCGAGGCTGAAGAACCAGTTCAAGGCAGTTCTCTTGACCATTCCCATACCTTTATGTCAGCTCTTGGCATACTAGGGCTTTGCGGCTCCGCTCACTTCTTTTGGAGCTTTTGGTGCATGTCTGGCATCATCTCCCACCTGTGCATCTCCATCTGGAATGGTGGGCAAGGCTCTGCAATTCCAAGACTATGCATGACCGATAGCTCTTAACACTCTGCTTTTCCTTCTCCTGAGATTCAGGATAATTCATTTTGGGCATGTTATTTCCTGATTTTTCTAGAAGCTTCTGTGGGAGGTGTCATTTTTCAACTAGCCATTCTAAGATGACAGATTTCAGATTTAGGCTTGATTCTATTGCAAACTAAGACAGCACCCTATCTTCCCCTATGATGTCATTTCCTTTTCTACCATATATGAAGCACGGAGAAGGATGTGCCAAAAATGTGTTGGGCTAAGTCTTTTTAAACATGTTCTCTGCCCACTTGTTTAGAAAATGTGTCCTCATATTTTCCTTTTTAAGAGAGATTTTTGAATTCTTGGATATTCTTCAATCTCCTTTACCAGCCTGTCTCCAGGTCCTGTTATAGCTAAACTGGGCAGTTCAGTATCAAGTCCAACAATGGAATTTTCCTTTTCATGGCAACATCTTAGGATTTTTTATTTATGCCTAGGAGGCTTTTTCCTCTATTTGGCAAATAACTCTTGGAAACACTTTCTAACCACTGTGTAAATTGCAAGCATAGGCAGCACCGTGGTCTCAGGACAGAGTCACCCATTCCTCCGATTATCAACATTTGTGAAGAAGAAGGAGCCGTTGCGGCTTCCTATTGACATTTGACAGTAATGTTCTGACTTCACCTCAGCCAAAGGATTCTGTGCCTTAGAGGCATCTACCTCTTCAGACTAATGTCGTGAAGGTATAGCATGATTTTGGGTTCAGTCAGACACACTTTCTTAATTGCCCCGAATGCTTATACCACTGAATAGAACATCAGAATGTTGAGACCACTAGTATAACGCAAAACGATGGGACCACTCGCTGAATGTGAAGACAGGTCCCTGAGACTCCCATATTTCACAGATGCTCCTTGCCTTTGGACTGAATGGGGTCCCCCTGAAAGGTTGGGGAGGCCCTGAAGGGCAGGAAGCCCCCTTGCACTGCAGAGTAGCAGTGGTCTGTGTTACGTTCCTTGGTGAGAGGTCCACTGACAACAATGAAGAGGCTCGGGGCTAATAATGGCCAGTATAGGTCTTCTACTCCAACATTTCAATGTTTACCTTTCTGTTTCTACCTTTGTAGGTCAAACTTGAGACCTGTTGTATATACTTCTCTTGTGGGCTTAAAGCAATCCCCCTGCTTTTCATTTGCTTGTGTCAATGTCCTTTAAAAATCCTTACTTTCTAGTGGTCAGTCCTGCCACTTTGTCCCTCCTTTTTGTCTTTCAAGTTTCCTCCCAGGGAGCAGGGACCAAGTACAGTATCTTAACGCTTTGGTTGTTTATTCTGTGTTTGGGAATTAATTTTTTTATTTCTTCCATGTTCATGTTACACTGTGAGTGTGTGTTCAGCTTTGGTGCCATATTTTATTGCATCTTGCCTTCCAACCCCTCCTTCCCCTGTTGTTGCTGCCATCCTTCCCGCACTGCTGCTTGTTTTCATTGTGAAAGAGCACTTCACACAAAGATCAGCACAGCACCCGGTTCAGGGTCGCCACGCTTCATCACACAGCAACAGCGCGGCGAAAGAGCACTTCACACGGCGATCAGCACCGCGCCTGCTTCAGGGCCACCTTGCTTCATCACACTGTGTGGCACCCGCTACACAGCCGCCGCCATTCATCCTGAAGGTCTCTCCCTACTGCCCGTGCCTAAAACACCTGATACCTGCCATCTGCAAAATAGCCTGGATAAATTGCTGTAATGCCCTTGGGCCACCTTCGCAACATATAATATATCAAGAAAAAAGATCAGAAAGAGAAAGAACCCTGTTGTCATACTGGGGATGATGTCATCTTTCAGTCATTCTCTATGGCAGAAGCGTTGTTCAAAAGGTCCTAATACTAGATGTTTTGCATGCTATGGCTGCGCTGAAGTTTCTTTCACTTCGTGTAAGCTTTCGGAATACTGTCCAGCGTTTTCCATTGTAGTTGGCTCTCACAGTTGCCCATTAATCCAGAGAGTTCTTTCTTACCTCATTATTATTGGCTGTCGCAGGAGACAGCGTGTTTCCTGTTCGTTACTTGCTCTGTGATTGGTGGGCGCGGACACTCAACAATGATGGCAGAGGCTGTTGTGGGTCCCGGCGCCTTGGGGCCAAGGTGTTTGCATAAAGGGAGCCCGGGAGGACCACAGGGGAGTATTAGGGTTGAAGAAGGTGCCGCGTGTACACTGGGGAGGATTCCTATGCAAGAAGTACCTGTCAGTGGCCAAAAAGGTAGGACATTTTGAGGAGGAGAATCTTTTAATGGGCTGCAAAGAGAGTGTCAAGAGCTGCACTCTGCGGCCACGAACCAGAAAAAAGGGGAAACAGCCTTTACTACGGAGCCAGAACTACGCAGTACCATTACAACGCAGGCAATACAATGAATGCATTGTTACCACGCGCTCCATTACCACGCGTTCCATTACCTTGCAAGTCGTTACAATGACTTGCATTAAGGAACGTGTTGTTGGCCAACACCTTCCCTACTGTTGCACAGACTGGAGTTGGAATAGTAATATATACTATTCCAAAGTCCAGCGCTTCCCTAAAGCAAGTCATTGTAACGACTTGCGTGGTAATGGAACGTGTGGTAACAACGCGTCTGCTGTATTGCTCGCGATGTAATGGCATGCGTTGTAAAAGCATGAATGATTGTGTCATACATCCGGAAAAAAGATCACACTTAGAGGACAGGAGGGAGTGAGCGATTGTTCAGTGGTAGATGCTCTGAGGGTACTCTATTTGCACCTCCTTAGTCATGCTGCCTCAGGACTCTGGGCGTCCATTATTAAAAATGCTTCTTAAATACAGACTTGGTCTCATTTTGCCATGTCTTTAGTGCTGGTGGAACCTAGTCCTGTCCTGCTTGTCTCCTGAACTCACCTTTGGCTTAAGAATGCACATCAGACACTTTTATAGTATTGTCCTACTTAGACTGTTAACATTCAAGTCTCATGTCCGCACTATAATGGTTTCTAATAGGTGGCACGGACTGTAAAGAGCTGATTGTGTTTCATATTTGTGAAATGTATTAGTGTCTTCTGCATCAAAAGGCTAACTGGTGCATGTGTATTAAAATTGCCATCGTGGTTCTTGCTGTGGATCTTTACGTCTGCTACCCATCTTTAGCATTTACGTACCTCAGGTATTATGTGGACTACGACTGTAGTAGATTACCATGCTTCCTGAAAATGCTAATATACACAAACAAGGGTGTTGTTTATTCTATTATGACAGTCTTTCTCCTTCAAGCTTTAATTCCTTCGAAAATGGGCCATTCTGATTTTTTGGGTGGGGGGGAACAACTTCACTGAATTTCAGAAAGATAAGTTTGCGATTCTGTTTGTATAGATTTAGGTTGATATATTGTGGGTCTGTATCACAGTTGACAGTATGGCACTGGTGTTCAGCATAAAGTAAAATCACCCCAACCTCAAACATAAGACATAGTAGCCTCACTAAGTTTGGACTTCTAGGACAGAGGCACAGTGTGGTGATGTCCTAAGTTCTGTATTAGGCATTGGGTTAGGGTGCTTTCTAGGGTTACGATGGGGCAGTGTCAGGTTGGACTGAGGTGGCCGAGGTTAAGACTGGGTGGGCTAGAGTCTTCCTCCCAGGTACCTTCAGTATTCTTAGTAGTCGTTAAGATTATTCAGGGTAATTCATAGCAGTACTCAAGGCCTGTGTGCTCACAATATCCATCTACCTGAGCTTGTGATGTGAGTTGATCTAGCATGGCTCTGGTATAAGCTTCTCCTGTTATATTGTATCTCTCATTTGGGCTAAAAATCTGCACTCTGCCTCGGGAGAACTCTCACCTTTCCCTGTGCTACACACCCTGGTGCCCTTCCTCAGTACATTGATGACATACTCCTGGGACCTCCACAACCTTTCCCACAATGACATAACACTTTAGATAGCCGATCACATACACGCAACATGGCACCACAACCTTCTTGTTAGAAAAATAATGCCACTTGGAAACATGCCCATCTGAGCATACAGTTATCCCTCACAGGACTGAACGAAGATGCTGGTTAGTGGAAACATTCCACGCACTTGTACACAACAACAAAGTGATGTAACGCTTGGTGTCACTCTCCAAACAATACAACACACTCCACAAAAGTACCAAAATCCCAACAGGATACATTACATTTCAATGCACCCTCATGCAGGCAGCATGACTTTGCATCAGTAATGGGTTTAGAAGTCAGATACACTATGAAACGAGTAATTGTACACAATAAGGTCAGTGCCCACGCAGAGCTATTAGTTTTGAAGAGCTGGGAGTCTTTATTTCCATACATGAAAGGCAGAGCAGTTAATGTAAGAAACCAAGGACAGATGTTCTAGCGCCTTCTGGGTTAGAGATGGGACCACCATGCAGTTTCCTGTTGTTAGACTTGGCATCTTTTGGCGTGTTTCCCCTGACTTTTTGCTTTCTGACCTCCTGGTTTTTGACTCTGTTTTTGCTGGTGTAATGATTCTGCGCACTTTCCTCACTGCTGTCCAGTGGGAAAGTGCAAGTGCTCCCGCATAAAATGTGTATGGATTGGTATTTCCATGATTGGCCTATTTGATCTATGTGTCAGTCCCTAGTAAAGTGCACTGCGAGTGCCAGGGCCTATAGATCAAATGCTGTTGGTGGGCTGCAGCACTGGATTGTGCCACCCACGCAGACAGCCCGTAAAGTGTAACTCGGGCCTGGCATTGCAGAGCCTGCGTGCAGCCTGGGGCTGCCATGTCGACTTGGCAAGTGCACACACTTGCAAGTCCCTAAACCTTCCCTTTTCTACATGTTAGTCACCCCTAAGGTAGGCCCAAGGTACCCCTGTGGGCAGGGTGCATTGTATGTGAAAGGTAGGACATGTCCTGGTGTGTGTGGCATGTCCTGATAGTGAAATACAGCCTACTTCGTTTTTCACTATTGCAAGGCTACCTGTTCCCCATAGGCCAGAATGGGCAGTTTTGATTATTACAGCTTATAATCCTAACTGACCCAGGGAACATGGTAGAAATTCGAGTTTAGTATGCCTGGACTCAGAATGATAAACTACATCTTTTAGTGAAGTTGGATTTAACATTCCGTGTTTGAAAATACCACTTTTAGAAAGTGGGTATTTTCTTGTCTAACCATCCAAGCCTGCCTCTGCTAGGTTGTGTATACCTAGTCTGGAGTGTGAGTGACAGGGCCTGGGGGATGCCAGGAGACAGGGTGAGTCAGCACAGGGCTGAATAGCCAGATCTACATGTAGATGGGTGGGAGGAGTACACCTGGGACCTGAATAGGGCTGGGCCTTCCCTCCACAATGCTGGCTCCACCTCCTGTGGTGCGTCTGATGTCCCTGGCCTGCACCCTGAAAGGAAATACGGAGGCTTGTCAACAAAGTGCTCCAAGACTGACCAGAACTGGTTTGGGCCAGGCAAAGGCCTCTCTGCCTTCAGAGAACAAAGGAATTTGGGATATAAATATTGGGGCCCTGACCCCATGAATTTAGATCTCGCTGGAATCAAGGAACCTGTCAAGAAGAAGAGCTGGAGAGCTGCTAGGAGGAGTACTGCCCCTTTGCTGAGTGACTGCTTTGTTGGGTTGGCCTGCAGTTGCTGCTTCTGTCTTGGGCAGTGAAAGGACTGGACTGAACTTCCTACAAACTTGTGCTGAGTATCTCCAAGGGCCTGAAACCGAGCTGGCCTCCTGTTAAGAAGTCTCAGGGACTGCAAAGACTTCACAACCCTCTGGGTACCGCTGCTGGAACCGCTGTTTCAGTTGCCACAGAGGAAGGGAACCGCAACCGACTCCGTCAACCGAATCCATCGCTGGCCGGTGACCTGTTTGCACCGCAGACCGCATCGCCCCGCTTCGCATCGCAACCCTGGTCTCACCGTAGGCGACGTCCGACGCCGTCAACACCGAGCCGCTGCTTGCACCGTGACCTGTGGGCACCGCAGTTCGCATCGCATCGCTTCACTGAACCAGCCGGACCCGACCGACGCGGTCGCTGCAACTGGCTCAACAGTCGTGACCGCATCGCATTTGGGGCACCGCTCGCACGTCTGCGACGCACCGCTCCGACTCGCACCGCTGTCCGACGCCAGCTCCCGCACTCCGGCTTGGTCGCCTGCATCGCAACCTGTCAGCACCGCATCGCACACCGTCTCGCCCTGCACCGCACACCTTGGACTCACCGACTCCGTCTGCACGACGCTCATCGAGCCGCTGCCTGCACCGCATCGAGGGACACCGCACCTTGCACCGCTCCGCTTTGCACCGCAACCGCGACGAACGCCGACCGGCTCGCACACTCCGTGCACGCCACAACGAGAAAAGGTACTGTGACCGAGTCTGTTCACGACTCTGCTGGCCCGTATCGACGCGGTCAGCTGGAACTGTTAGATTCTGTGGTTTTCAGCATCGCGGTAGACTCAGACGGAGCTACCGACTCGTACGAACTTTGTTTTTGAACTATTCCTACAAAGAAGAAGTTATCTTGCAACGTAATCACTTTTAAAGTACTGTGTGGTGGATTTTTATCGTATTTGGTCTCATCTTGAGTATATAAAAATATTGGTTATTTTTCTAAACTGGTGCGGTGACCTTTTGTAGTGCTTACATTATATTACTGTTGGTTATGTGCAAATGCTTTACACACTGCCTCTAAGATAAGCCTGACTGCTCGTGCCAAGGTACCAAGGGGGTGAGCAGGGGTTATTTTAGGAGTGTAACTCCCTTATCCTGACTAGAGTGGTGGTTTCTGCCTGGCTCTGGCACATGCCCTAGCCTACCAGAAATCCCATTTCTAACATTGGTTGTCAGCGGTGAGGATAGGACTTGTGTTTGCACTTGACTTACAGTGATTAGTGTGCACTACTACCATATCGCAGACCATTACGTACCACATACAGGTTCTTTTTCTTTTTTGGCCTATTTTTGATCTTACCAGTTTGAACTTGCTACTTCAACATGCCTGAATCAATAGTATCATCAATTGCATCAGTAGAAATTGCCTTTGAGGAGGATCGATTGGAAGCCTACAGTGTCAAGGAGTTAAAATCGATTTGCAAGAACCTGAAAGTCCAGGTCAGAGGCCTCACCAGGAAGGATGAGCTACAAAAGGCGCTGAGGGCCTGGGTAGCAGCCAGAGGTGCCAGTGGGCAACCTGGTGATCTCAATGGAGAGGTGGAGGAGCCTGTTCCTAGGGTGGATGTGCTTTTGGGAGGGGGAACCCTCCAGGCCAGGCAGCAGTAGTTTGTCCCCAGAGGAGCTGGAGGACAGGCGGGAAGTAAGGAGGTTTGAATTGGAGAAACTCAGAATAGAAAGTGAGAGGGAAGAGAAAAGAATAGCCATGGAGGAAAGGAAAATGATACCAGATCATGAGAGAATGATCAAGGAGCTGGAGCTAAAGAGTAGATCCGGTTCAGATGGTGGCAGCAATTCTTCAGCACACACAGACCGGATTGTACACATCCCCAAGAATGTAGGTAAAGAGTACAAAAAGGGTGATGACATACAAAGGTGGTGTCAAGGGTACGAGTCGTCTATTCATATGAATGGGGTCCCTGAGAGGAACTGGGGAGCGGGGTTGTGGCCTCTCTTTCCAGAGGAAGCTAGGGATACTCTGATAGCTTTGGGAAAGGGGCAGGACCTCACCTATGCTGACATGAAAGACGCTCTCCTCACTAGATATGGGCTCACGCCTGAAAAGTACAGGGATCAGTTTAGGTCCAGTAAAAGTCTGAGGCCAACACTTGGTTGGAATGTGTGGATATGTTCTGTAGGTCGCTGGATGGTTGGGTGAAGGGCAGTAATGTAACAGATTTTCAGGGGCTCTACAATTTGATTGCATGGGAGCACTTGTCTAGTCTATGTTTTGCAGATCTGCGCCAGCACCTAGTCGATAGTAAGCTAACTGACCCCAGGAAGCTTGCTATGGAGGCGGACCGCTGGGTGAGTACCCGGGTCCACAAGAAAGCGTTTGGGGGAGACTCAGCCAAAGGTGGGCAGGGTCCCCAGCAGAAAGGTGGGGGGACAAGGGTAAAGCACAGGAGTTCTCTAAAGGGCCCCAAACTAGTACCCAGGGTAAAGGTTCCCAGCCCCCCGTGATAAGAAGAAAGGGGTCTCTACAGGGAAGCCTGTTGAGACCGGCCCCCGCAAGTGTTATGCATGTGACCAGGTAGGTCACTTTAAGGGGGACCCCAAATGCCCAAAGGGGACACAGCCGCCCACCGGTGGACAGTCCAAAGTGTTGGCTAGTGTAGCGCTTGGGGAGGAGGGGTGCCCACAGGAGGGTGGGGATCCCGCAGAAATGACCCTTGTCTCACTAGGGGACAGTGAGATGGTCCCAGGAAACCAGGTGCCCCCTAACACAAAGAAATATAGCACCTGGGTGACCATTAATGGGAACAGGGTAGAGGCTCTCAGAGATACTGGAGCCAGTGTGACCTCAGTCCGGTGTCACCTGGTCTCTGAGAAGCAGGTATCCCAGGGGCATTCCACCAAGTAGTTGCTGTAGACAACTCTGAGCGCCAGTGTATGGTGGCGCAGGTTCCCTTTGAATGGGGGGGGTCTCAGGTCCCTTCCAGTGAGTAACACCGGGGGTCAGAGAGAACAGTGGGGCGAACTGTCCCAACAACTGGTGACAGTCCCCCTGCTGCTCCTGAGTCAGTGTAGGGGAGAGGATCACACCTTCCACTGACCCATCATGCTCCTTGGTAGACAGGAGGTCAGGGAGAGGCTCACTCTCCTCTTCCACCCCATCATCTGTCGCCAAGAGCATACTCAATTCGGACCTCTCGAAGTGGGGCTTGAGGTGGTTCACGTGAAGGACCCTCAAAGGGTTCATTGGAGCCTGCAAATCCACCAGGTAGGTGACGTCACTTTTGCGCTCCACCACCTCATATGGCCCAGTCCACTTGTCCTGCAAGGCACAAGGTTCCACTGGGGCCATGACCCACACTTTTTGCCCAGGTTGAAATTCGACCAGAGTGGCATTCTGGTCATACCACCTCTTCATTTCTTCCTGGCTTGCTTCTAGGTTCGCCTGAGCGAGTTTCCTGAAGCGGGCAGTTTGGTTTCTAAAGGCCAGCATGTAACTAAAAACATCCTGGGGAGTTTTCCTGGGAGCTGCCTCCCAGCCTTCCTTTACCAAACTCAGAGGTCCTCTGACAGGGTGGCCATACAGGAGCTCAAAGGGGCTGTACCCAAGAGACTTCTGAGGCACCTCCCTGTATGCAAAGAGCAGGCATGGCAAGAGGACGTCCCACTTACGCCTCAAGGGTTCTGTTAGACCCTTGATCATGTGCCTTCAAGGTCTGGGTTGAATCTCTCCACCAGACCGTTTCCTTGTGGGTGGTAAGGAGTGGTGAACTTGTAGGTTACACCACACTCCTTCCACAGGGATGTCATATACTTGGATATGAAATTGGTCCCCCTATCAGAAACCACCTCTCTGGGGAATCCCACACGGGAAAAGATCTCCATTAACGCCCGGCCCACCACTGGCGCCGTCGTTGTCCTGAGAGGGATTGCCTCCGGGTACCGGGTGGCATGGTCCACCAAGACCAGGATGTACCTGTTGCCCATGGCGTGGACACTGGTGACAGCCCTCCTGTAAAGCACAAAATTTACAGGTTGACTGACCGGGTCAGGGCCAGCATCAAGGAGGAGGTCTCTAAGATGTTGGCATTAGGGGTGATTGAGCCCTCCAACAGTCCTTGGGCCAGCCCAGTGGTCTTGGTCCCAAAGGCTGCTGCACCCGGTGCCACTCCAGAACTGCGGTTTTGTGTGGACTACCGTGGGCTCAATGCCGTCAGCAGGACTGACGCGCATCCCATCCCCAGAGCTGATGAGCTCATTGATCGGTTGGGAGCTGCCCGGTTCCTCAGCACGTTTGATTTAACGTCTGGGTACTGGCAGATTGCCTTAACCGATGGGGCCAAGGAGAGATCAGCACTCTCAACCCCAGAAGGTCATTACCAATTCCGGGTGATGCCCTTTGGGTTGAAGAATGCCCCTGCCACTTTTCAGAGGTTGGTCAATCAGGTGTTGGCTGGGCTGGAGGATTTTAGTGCCGCCTACCTGGATGACATTGCTGTGTTCAGTTCCAGCTGGGAAGAACATTTACAGCACCTTGAGAAAGTGTTGAGGGCTCTGCAAGGTGCAGGCCTCACGATCAAGGCCAGTAAGTGCCAGATCGGGCAGGGTTCTGTGGTGTACTTGGGACACCAGGTAGGAAGCGGCCAGGTGGCGCCCCTACAACCCAAGATTGACACCATTCTGGCTTGGGAGCCCACCAAGACCCAGACAGAGGTGAGGGCCTTCTTAGGTCTCACCGGCTACTATAGGAGATTTGTTAAGGGCTATGGCACCATCGTTGCCCCCTTAACAGAGCTGACTTCGAAGAAGCAGCCCAGGAAAGTGATCTGGACTGAGTCCTGCCAGAAAGCTTTTGATGCCCTGAAGGCCGCCATGTGCACGGCGCCCGTGATCAAGGCACCTGACTTCTCCAAGGAATTCGTCGTGCAGACTGACGCTTCAGAGCATGGTGTGGGAGCGGGTGCTCTCACAACTGAACGAAGAGGGCCTGGATCAGCCTGTAGTCTTCCTTAGCAGGAGACTACTCCCCAGGGAACAGAGGTGGAGTGCCATAGAAAGGGAAGCTTTGCTGTGGTCTGGGCACTGAAGAAGCTGAGACCATACCTGTTTGGGACTCACTTCTGGGTTCAGACAGACCACAGGCCCCTCAGATGGTTGATGCAAATGAGGGTGAGAATCCAAAACTGCTGAGGTGGTCCATCTCCCTACAGGGAATGGACTTTACGGTGGAACACCGTCCTGGTACAGAACACGCCAACGCAGATGGTCTGTCCAGGTTCTTCCGCCTTAGTGAAGAGAACTCCAATGGGGTTGGGTAGTTCTCCCTACTTTCAGTTGGAGGGGACATGTGTTAGACTTGGCATCTTTTGGCGTGTTTCCCCTGACTTTTTGCTTTCTGACCTCCTGGTTTTTGACTCTGTTTTTGCTGGTGTAATGATTCTGCGCACTTTCCTCACTGCTGTCCAGTGGGAAAGTGCAAGTGCTCCCGCATAAAATGTGTATGGATTGGTATTTCCATGATTGGCCTATTTGATCTATGTGTCAGTCCCTAGTAAAGTGCACTGCGAGTGCCAGGGCCTATAGATCAAATGCTGTTGGTGGGCTGCAGCACTGGATTGTGCCACCCACGCAGACAGCCCGTAAAGTGTAACTCGGGCCTGCCATTGCAGAGCCTGCGTGCAGCCTGGGGCTGCCATGTCGACTTGGCAAGTGCACACACTTGCAAGTCCCTAAACCTTCCCTTTTCTACATGTTAGTCACCCCTAAGGTAGGCCCAAGGTACCCCTGTGGGCAGGGTGCATTGTATGTGAAAGGTAGGACATGTCCTGGTGTGTTTGGCATGTCCTGATAGTGAAATACAGCCTACTTCGTTTTTCACTATTGCAAGGCTACCTGTTCCCCATAGGCCAGAATGGGCAGTTTTGATTATTACAGCTTATAATCCTAACTGACCCAGGGAACATGGTAGAAATTCGAGTTTAGTATGCCTGGACTCAGAATGATAAAATGCATCTTTTAGTGAAGTTGGTTTTAACATTCCGTGTTCGAAAATACCACTTTTAGAAAGTGGGTATTTTCTTGTCTAACCATCCAAGCCTGCCTCTGCTAGGTTGTGTATTCCTTGTCTGGAGTGTGAGTGACAGGGGCTGGGGGATGCCAGGAGACAGGGTGAGTCAGCACAGGGCTGAATGGCCAGATCTACATGTAGATGGGTGGGAGGAGTACACCTGGGACCTGAATAGGGCTGGGCCTTCCCTCCACAATGCTGGCTCCACCTCCTGTGGTGCGTCTGATGTCCCTGGCCTGCACCCTGAAAGGAAATACGGAGGCTTGTCAACAAAGTGCTCCAAGACTGACCAGAACTGGTTTGGGCCAGGCAAAGGCCTCTCTGCCTTCAGAGAACAAAGGAATTTGGGATATAAATATTGGGGCCCTGACCCCATGAATTTAGATCTCGCTGGAATCAAGGAACCTGTCAAGAAGAAGAGCTGGAGAGCTGCTAGGAGGAGTACTGCCCCTTTGCTGAGTGACTGCTTTGTTGGGTTGGCCTGCAGTTGCTGCTTCTGTCTTGGGCAGTGAAAGGACTGGACTGAACTTTCTACAAACTTGTGCTGAGTATCTCCAAGGGCCTCAAACCGAGCTGGCCTCCTGTTAAGAAGTCTCAGGGACTGCAAAGACTTCACAACCCTCTGGGTACCGCTGCTGGAACCGCTGTTTCAGTTGCCACAGAGGAAGGGAACCGCAACCGACTCCGTCAACCAAATCCATCCCTGGCCGGTGACCTGTTTGCACTGCAGACCGCATCGCCCCGCTTCGCATCGCAACCCTGGTCTCACCGTAGGCGACGTCCGACGCCGTCAACACCGAGCCGCTGCTTGCACCGTGACCTGTGGGCACCGCAGTTCGCATCGCATCGCTTCACTGAACCAGCCGGGACCCGACCGACGCGGTCGCTGCAACTGGCTCAACAGTCGTGACCGCATCGCATTTGGGGCACCGCTCGCACGTCTGCGACGCGACCGCTCCGACTCGCACCGCTGTCTGACGCCAGCTCCCGCACTCCGGCTTGGTCGCCTGCATCGCAACCTGTCAGCACCGCATCGCACACCGTCTCGCCCTGCACCGCACGCCTTGGACTCACCGACTCCGTCTGCACGACGCTCATCGAGCCGCTGCCTGCACCGCATCGAGGGACACCGCACCTTGCACCGCTCCGCTTTGCACCGCAACCGCGACAAACACCGACCGGCTCGCACACTCCGTGCGCGCCACAACGAGAAAAGGTACTGTGACCGAGTCTGTTCACGACTCTGCTGGCCCGTATCGACGCGGTCAGCTGGAACTGTTAGATTCTGTGGTTTTCAGCATCTCGGTAGACTCGGACGGAGCTACCGACTCGTATCTGAACTTTGTTTTTGAACTATTCCTACAAAGAAGAAGTTATCTTGCAACGTAATCACTTTTAAAGTACTGTGTGGTGGATTTTTATCGTATTTGGTCTCATCTTGAGTATATAAAAATATTGGTTATTTTTCTAAACTGGTGTGGTGTCCTTTTGTAGTGCTTACATTATATTACTGTTGGTTATGTGCAAATGCTTTACACACTGCCTCTAAGATAAGCCTGACTGCTCGTGCCAAGCTACCAAGGGGGTGAGCAGGGGTTATTTTAGGAGTGTAACTCCCTTATCCTGACTAGAGTGGTGGTTTCTGCCTGGCTCTGGCACATGCCCTAGCCTACCAGAAATCCCATTTCTAACACCTGTCATTAAGGCTTTGCCATTATACACAATATCGCATAAGTTAAGCACTTGCCACTGACGGGAAACAGCCATCGCATGTGTAACAATGCATGCGATTACAATGCGGTCGTTACAACGACCGCGTTGTTACATCGCAGCACCATTACAACGCAAGTCGTTACAACGACTTGCTGTAGGGGGCGCTCTAAACTAAGGAATAGTATAATTTACTATTCCAACACCTTCCCTACTGTTGCGCACGCTGGAGTTGGAATAGTAAATTATACTATTCCTAAGTCCAGCGCGCCCCCTACAGCAAGTAGTTGTAACGACTTGCGTTGTAATGGTACTGTGATGTAACAACGCGGTCGATGTAAGGACCGCGATGTAAAGGTATGTATTCGCCACTGACATTGAAGTAGGCTTCTGGTCACATTTTGGGTATTTGTCTTTCAATGGTTGGTTGATTACCCACGCTGCTCTACAATATAGCGTAAAGAGATTGGCAAAGCCAATAGCTCTGGCTAAACACTTATAAGGTCCCAAAAGCGAGACCTATTTATTTATTTGAAAAGTTTTATAAAGCGCGAACAAGACCCAACCGAGTATCAGAGCGCTGTACAAAGAGGAAAGCTGACGTATACGTACAGAGACAATATAAAAACACTTACAAAAAAAGGAAACATGAGAGGAACCGGAAGCAAAAAGTAAATGAGGGTGCTAGGGGAAGAGTAGGTAGCAAGTGAACAAACAGGTAACAGCCCACCTAGATGAGGCCAAGCAGTTTCATCATTGACTTACTTCAAAGACAAACGAAATAAGTTTTAAACCCCCAGTAGAAATGATTGTCAATGACTATGCCAATGTTTGTTAATATAGAACAGTCTACCCTCAGTGGGTGGAATGTTATAATAGCCCTTCTGCTTGGGCTATATTGGTTGCTAAATGCCCTCTCCTTCATTCCAGGGTTCAGGGCCCTTACCAACCGGTATAGCCCTCGGAGGTGGGCTATAAACCTATAATGCAAATATTCCCCATCCAACGAGCGGCCCTGTGAGCAGTCCGTTTGTGAACACTGCGATGTCTCGCTTGTGATTTATAGTGCTGTGAAAAGCACTTAGACGCATGCTCCCCAGGGCTCAGCTGAAAACATCATATAGATTGAATTTACAGGTATTTATATTTATTTGATGGGCATGTTGGATCAGGAGGCTTTACATAGGACGCATTAACAAAATGCATGTGAGCTGAGCTCTCATGGTAACATAAAAACAGTTTTTTGTATAAAAAAAAGGATGATGAGTGGGCGAATACATACTGTAAATATATATTATAAAAGTCCCAAAGTGTGAAGAAGGCAGACTGCATGACTAAATATCACAAGCAAGATCGTGTAAATTGCACCAGGTCTGGCAATTTTGCTTTCACATTTTCACGAATCAGCCAGTGTATAATGTGGTTTTTGCACTGGACCGTGAGTGCAATGGTGCAGAGTTATATATAAATCCACGCTCACTAAGCGTGTTCATTTAATTTCCTGGCTATAGCTGTCAAAGAAGTGCAAAGAGGCCTCAATTTTCAAACAGTTATGACTTAAGGAAATCCACTAAATCAAAAGGGCTCTTTCCCACTCTCTGATTTGTGCGTGAAACAGTTGGAAAACGTTAAGGATCCTGGCAACATGTATATGGAATTCAGTCACCTCTATCTCAATTTGTTTTGATTCAGCTTCAAATTTTGTTACATTTTCCATTTGTAATATGGATGAGGAGATGTGGGGACAAATTATACAAACACATTACACAATATGTTCTTAAAAATAACCAGGGCTGCCTAGCGACTGCTCTTTTGCAAAAGGAGATCTGGCCAGATTACCCATTGGCCCAAGTCCACCAGGGACAGGTACATCAGTTCATGTTTTATAACTCCTTGGCCTATTTCATTAGGAAACACAACCCTCTGTGTCCATAAATTCACCATACCATGGTTATTACCTTTCACCAGCCGCAAATGGTTTCCACTGAATCCAATGGTTGCCTATGGTTCTTACACATGCATAGTTGCATGGGTTCTTAAACCCGCTGATAATAGGGTCCGACATGCAAAAGTGATGCACCCCATGATAATTATAAGCTATGTCTACGCGAGTTCGTATGTTACGTTTCCAGGTGCAAGTTGCAAAAATAGACAAAAGGATGAGACGTAATTTAAGAATGTATGAAGTTTGAAATCTCGATAGATGGTATTCACAAAAAAGAAACACTTACGTTAGAATTGACCTAAGCAATCAGAGATGGTTTTCTAATGTTTTGTGAATTTCTTCATTTTAAGAGCCTTTAATGGCCTACGGGAATATCCCTAAATTCTAATATCACTAAATATTCCCTCCCATCTTATCTTTATAATCTCACCCGGCATTAACACTGGGCAAGCCAAGAATCATTTCTGCAGAGAGCTTGAATCGATGATTGTGGAGTGGTTTTACAATGTGGATATCTGTAAGGAAAACTAGGCCATACATGTTAGTGGGCATACAGACATATATGATGACCATGTGAACTACATATTAAAATATATGTCAAAATGGTAACAATGTAAAGAATATTCAAGACCGTATATGTGAGCAACTATGTTTATTTTGATGTACAAAGTCATTTTCGTACATTTGCAACATGTAAATCGAATTTTAATAGAAAATTGTTATTTCACAATAAAAAATACTGAAAAGGTGTGTTTTACTACGAAGTCACCAAAACTTCCTCTAGTGTGTGAGATATGCTTCCATCTTTCTTTCCCGGTAACAGGGACACACACTATGCCTACACTGTTACCAGAACGCTGGCCATGTGGCCATATAAGACATTTTTTGTCTATCTCAGACTCACCGCTAGAGTCATCAACCTCCATCACTACTGACGTCATATCCTTCTGCTTCACTGGTGTGCTCAGATACCACAGGAGATTGAAGAGCACGGTGACCTCTATCTAAGATATCTTCTACCTTTGAATGTGGAAGTGGTTTAGTGTGGGACAACGGTGCTTTGTGGTGACTCAACCTCTTTATATAGTGCCAGAGTGGTTTTCAGAACCACTTCAATGTGCTTTTGGTGTTGCTTGACTGATATTGTGATCTGCATTTGTTCCTCGCCAACCAAATCTGCGTGTCAGTATATATTCAGTACACTCTGGGCCGTTTCTTCCACTTTTCTCTGGTCAATAGACCTTTTTAGTAGCCTAAGAGGAACAGGGGTTAGCAACAAATTTAAATCTTAAGGTACAGTGTGACCATTAGGACTACACAATAAAAGTATGAGTCAGTTACTTGAAGCCAGAAGATTTATTGCAACCTCAAAGCCAGGCTAATACAAATCAATCTCAAAAACATACTATAAAAGTACAGGATTATCAAAGGAAGACCAAAGCAGCATACAAGAGAGGTCCTCAATAGCAAGGAGCATATAAGAATTTCTGTGGCAGCAATGCAAAAGATAAGGAATAGGATTCGATGACTAGACGTATGGTTTCAATCCTTCTCCCCATACATGGAAAAGATTCACAACATCTACTAAACCCTACACTAAACTAAGGACAGAGGAAACCCTGTTGAATCAAGCAAGCAAGAAAGGTGTCAGCATCAGATCCTCTGTAGAAGTTCTATAGGTAAGCAGTAGGTATAGCATGAAGCCGCACAATCAGAGATGACAAGCAACATCTGTACCTCTCTAAGTCTAAAGGGAATCTAACCAAATCCAAGATGGGTTCACTAATTAAAATGTGCAAAGAACATTCGAGAAATATGACCTCATACACATCATAGTACTTTTCCAGTTCCCAAGAAAGAACTTGGCGCCTCGATCACTACTCCCATATTCCAGTCGCCGCTTCCAAGTCATCCTTGGATTCCTCCCTTCGGCTGATAGTACCAACTGGTAACACTCCCTTTGTTCTTCATTAAAATTATTTGAACTTGCCAGTTCTTCCTCACCTCACTATCTCTGAAATACAATGTGTTTTTTACTAGCTAATGAATGCTTTGGTCTGCACCAGCAGAGGCGAAAACATGCAGAAAACAACTTTCATGTTAGTATTAAATGTCTCGACTGTAAGCTTAAGGCCCACAATCATGCTAACTTAACAGTTTTCTTTCAATGCATATTAATTCTACAATCTATATATTACCCAATAAATGAACTGCTGTGTGAGCGGATAGTGGCAATACAGATGCTCTTAACTTCTCATGCACTATGGGTGCCTGTTATGTTCGAGCTCACTATGCTCCCTGCTGGCCACATCACATAACACTTCTTCTCTATTGCCCAGAGAGACTGGAGCCCCCCTTCTTCTTGACTGGAAGTTGTTTCGGGTGTCCGGAAAGATAGGTGAGCTCTTTTGCACTAGAGTTGGGCTACTCCCAATGCATGTTTGTCCCACTCTGGTTCTCTGTTGTCTGGCGACTTTCCGCTGATGTCCCTGTGCCCAGTTTCTCTGCAGGAGATAAAATTTGAGTGATGCAATGGCCACAGTATGCTATATCTGAAAACACTTTAATTTAATCTAAAATGTCCAGTCTATGATATTTCAAAAATATGTAAATGGATTGTTGATCATTTTTATCGGGATATGCTGTATCTTACACATACTTCGAAGACAAAAATTAGTTGGCATTGTGATTGCAGATTGCACAGTTAGCATTTATTTAATTTGAATCTTTGGTCTGCTGGACATATGAGGCCACTAGTGTTCCTGGGCCTATACAGAAGTGTTGGGTAAATCATTTTGTAGTAGTGGCATGGGATGTCTTTTACAACAACTTTCCTCTCTACTTTTCACTCTGGTGATATTACCACGTGCCATATCATCATGTCATGTACATAACTGTCAACAACTTCACCTTCCAAACAAGCAAAATGTCTCCCATGGACTTCAATGAGATCACCCTCAAAAACCGCTCAAACTCAACCTCATTGGAGACCCAAATGATTGTGAGGTATGCACTTTTAAGACAGGATGCTTTTCAACAAATTACTGCCTATTTATACTATGTGTCAGTGGCTGTTACGTGGCCCTGTCCGCATATAGATGTAGCAGTCTTACAACTCATTTGTACTCACATTGCATTGATGGTAGGAATTTCTTTTTGCCAGGAGCTTCTAATGAAGTTTGAGGTGTGTTGCTTGCTAGTTTTTAGTATGCAGTATGGACATCTGGATTTGATGACTCTAAAGTGTTCCCTCAGCTTTAGATGTGGCTCTTTCTATGAGATCTTTTGCATTCTCGCTGGATCTTCTTTTGAAACTTTTCTATCACTATCACAGTGTTCTTCTGTAGGAAGACATTGTGGATACTTTTAGGTAATTGATGACCACTCCTCTGTTGGAGGGGTGGATGTAGTGCATGGTTTTCTAGTACATCCTAGAGAAGTGCCTTTATCTCTTCTGATGTCAAATCATGGCCTAGGATCGCATCTCCTGTGTAGGTGTACCTTAAAGGCCCTCTGACTCTTCATCTGATATTTTAATGGCTGTGGAGCATGATTTCTCGAAAGATTTCATTGGATTGTAGTGGTGATGGTTGTCCTTTGCAGGATCTTCTACCAACGATATATGTAATTTGTTGACACATGGTTTTGGATGCATGTGTGATATATTTTCAGCATGTATGTTTGGTGTACACAAGCATATGTTTTCTACATTTGCATGTGTTGGCGACACCCATGCCATGGTAAAAATGGAGTATGATACACATACATGCGTAATATTTCATTATCCTATGCATGTCACGTGTGATGTGAATTGACTTTTACATCTTTCAAAATATTGTTTTCACTTTTTGGAAGACAACTAGTAAGACTTATGAATGTCTACAGTGCACTGTGATTAAACAATATTGGAAGTAACATAATTCAAAAGATTTTTTCAAAATTAAGACAGTCGTAAGTCCTTCATAAATCGACCCTTTGTGTATTACTGCACACAGGGTAATGCAACTGTCTTTGTGCTATATATCATCTCTGTATTTTCTACGTTTTTGTCACAAGAAAATGCTTTTACCCATGGAGAATACCCCAGACTCCCTCCAAACCCCCAGCAATTTTGTTGGTGTTCTTCTCTTTCCAATTAAAGGGATTTGCTTCTGCCATTCACAGGAGTACATTTTCAACAACTTTCAGGTTACAGATGGGTTGGATAAAGGTGCAACTGTACTCAACTCAAAGTTTTGTCCACAGTAGTTCATAATAGGTTAAAACTCAAACTGTTACCACCTGGTTACAGTAAAAGAATTTTGATCTGATCTACTGGGAATTCTAGCAGCCATCTGCATGGTTTGTTTTGCATGGCCTGGTTAAACATACTGAGCCACTGGTATGGATCACAATGCATTTTTGACTGGCGCTATTAAGGTGGTGCTTGCTCTAAACACATTTTACCACCGTATTATCAAACCAGGATTCTGGAGGAGATAATGTGTGACAAGAACCTTTGTGAACATTTGCTGTGTGGCATTTTGCTTCGTTGGTGATGTGTTCTGTTGGTTTTTTGTGGCTGCTGTCTTTTTTTGCTGCACAGTTCCAATGTGATTTTGTTTTGTTGTACTTAGGTTTTTGTGTTAGTTCTGTGTTGTTATGTTATGCCATGTTCTGATTTCATTGTGGCGTTCTTTTACTTCTGAATGTTATATTTAATTATTTACTTTAGATATTTCAGCTAAAGCCGATATATATTCAGCCATAGCAGCACATGTGAGTATCTTCATTTCTATGCCATGCGTTCTTCTCTTAGGGCCAGATGTATGACCCGTTTTTGCATGCGCAAACAGGTTTGCGACCCGTTTGCCCATGCAAAAACCTAAATGGCCATGAACAAACCCTATTTAGCGAGTCACAATTTATTTGCGACTCCCTAAATAGAATTTGCAACTCGCAATTAGGAAGGGGCGTTCCAAGGGCATCCCTTCCTAATTGCGACTCGCTACCCTATGTAAGAATGTTTTGCAACCGCTATTGCGGTCGCAAAACACTCGCAATTTACCGCCCTCTTCAAGAGGGTGGTAATGCATTCGCAAATGGGAAGGGGTCCACTACCTGCCCTGAAAAAAAGAAACGAAAATGTTTCTTTTTTTTTTATTCATCCCGTTTTTCCTTTAAGGAAAACGGGCTGCATTTGGAAAAAAAAAACTGCTTTATTTAAAAGCAGTCCCAGACATGTAGGTCTGCTGAGTCCAGCAGGCCACCATCCCTGGGAGGGCCAGCCATTCTCAATGGGGTCGCAAATTGCGAATGCCTCATGAATATTGATGAGGCATGCAATTTGCGACCCCATTGCTAATAGCTAACAGTCGCTGACACTGTTGTACATGTCATTTTGTGAGTCGCAAATTGCAACTCGCAATTTAGCGCAATTTGCGACTCGCAAAATGACACGGTCGGACATCTGGCCCTTAGTGTTATGTCCCCTGCTACTCCGCCAGTGACTGTGATGTAATTAGAATGCTGATGTGTGCCTGGTTGAAGGAATGTCAGTTGGAGTTGGGCTGAGCAGCAAGGATGCTGTTCCCGGTGGGGCTTCCTTACTACCATCTTTACCTGTAATCTGAGACTATTATTTTAACAATAAACCTTATCCTGTTATCACCTTACATCTGGCTGCCCTGCATCTTCATTCACCACAACATGCCTTTAAATATCATGGTACAAGTAACCATTTACCACTTTGTGAAGTAGTAAAATAGCGCTGCTTTAGCTCCTTAACCACTTGAGACACTTTATCAGCACATCACTCGATGTGATGAGGACCATTTTCTCTTAATGCGAGAAACATTGCTATAGATAACAATGCCTCTTCTCTTCACAGCAGATTCCTTTATTCCATATCTTTTAAAAATCAGGCCTCCCAACCCATAACCTGTGGTGTAATTAGAATGCTGATGTGTGCCTGGTTGAAGGAATGTCAGTTGGAGCTGGTCTGAGCAGCAAGGATGCTGTTCCCGGTGGGGCTTCCTTACTACCATCTTTACCTGTAACCTGAGGCTACTAACTTAAGAATAAATGTTATCCTGTTATCACCTTACTAATGGCTACCCTTCATCTTCATTTACCACACCGACAACAAGTGGAAAAAGGGCCTACAGTGAAGAAAAGGCCACTGCTGGAACAGGGAAGGAGAGAAGATTGAAATTGGAGTGTAACTCTATACATACAAGAGACTTAGAAGAAATCAAGAGCATTACTAATAAAGTCTTATTGAAGCCTGTTAAACAAATGCACCTGATAACCCCACCAGTGTCTATTTCCACCAGACAGTCTAAAGGCCAGGGCATTTGATCAGGCATTCAGCGAATTGAAGGTAATGCTTTTTAAATTTAAAATCGCACTGAGCTCTGAACTGATGGCATGATAGTGTTTGATCTGTTTGAGTGGACACCTATGTGATTCTACCAACTGGACTTGTCAACCGTACCTAGTGTGTCAAGGAACTGTGGTGGATTCAGATTTGTTTGGAGTTTCATTTTACGGTCTACAATGTGCTTAGTTAGGTATACACCTGCTGAACTCTCTGTGTACTTGGTTGAGCTTTGGAGCGTGTGATGTTGCCACTGTTTGACACCGCTTTACATTGTAAACAGCATTTCACATCAATGAATAGAAGAGAGGAGCATGTAAAGAATATGTGATCAATTTCCAATATTTCGATTTGCCATTTTTCCAAGGTTATACTACACGGGGACATAATTGTGATTGTGAGACGACCGTGAGACTGTAATCCATAGTAAACATTCACTGTATTTCGGAAGCTCTTACCAGATGGCAGCGTCTTTTGATTATGTGGGAGCGATCTCTCCTCAACATTCACTTCTCGAGTTGCTCTCTCACTGCTGAATTGTAGAAGACTGGAAGGCAGTGTTGCCAGATTTTTAGACCCGTCCCAAGCCCAAAGACGTTCAAGGATAAGCCCAAATTCAGCCCAACGCAGACCAGTGTCAGCCCAAAAACCAGCCCAAAGTCGAAACTCACAAATTTTGCAAAAGTAGTCTTCAGAAAACATTTTAAGGATGAATCTAAATTCTATTCAATATACAGATAGTGGGAGGAAGTTAACTGGGCACCTGTGTTAATAACTACTCATTTTCAAGATCAGTCACCACTTTGACTTTTCATCTTGTAGTTCTGTCACCACAGAACCAAACCCGAACCTTCCATTCATGAATTACCTCTACAAAAGCAGATTATAAACCACTTTATGTCTATGAATAGGAATTTCAATGCTATTTCAACAATGTGGCTCCAAAAAAGAATACTGGAAAGGTTATGCAGAATTTACACCACACAATGATCTACATATTAAGAAACATCCCCTTGTATTAAAGTAATTGCAACACAGCTTGTTTGGCATGGCTTAACATTCTATGTACTTGTCTGAAGATATTCAACAATAAAAAACTCCTTCACAATGACAGTTTGGGACAACAGCAAAAATAAACCGCAGCAGACAAATCTGAAACAGTTTTCGTGCAAATCAAGTGTACGTAAATGTGAAGCAACAGTGTGAAAACTGAGGGTTGCTACAGTAAGACGAGAGTGCCACACTTTTCCAGTTAAAATGTAAGGAGAGGCCAGAAAAGAGACACAGTCACGTACTCTGACTGATTCCCTGCCCTCCATTCCAAAGTCCTTCCCCGTGACCACTTACTCTGGCACTAAAAACTATAGAGGACATTGTTGTTTTCATTGTGTTGCAGCAAGCGCTTGACTAAAGCTCCTAGTCTTGGCAAGCATCAGATGGGTTTGTTTGGGGTAGGGATGAATGCAAGGCTGTTGGAGCAGAAAGGAAAATGACACCCTCAACACCGACACTCCCTCAACTCTACTGATACTGTCATACTGTTCGTGTTCCATCCCACTCCATTCCCCTTTATCATTAGCACTGGCCCACACCCTATTTGAAAGTGCTTGTGCATGAAGCAGAGAGACTGTAAAGCTTGCAAACTTAGTTTGGTGTGTGTGCAAATCCTGCATTGCTGATCCCTAGTGAGTTGCACTACTACTGCTGAAACTAGGTCAATGGAGGTACCAATGGGTGAGGCGGACTGGCCTCAAGGGACCTGTGACCTCAGTGACAGAGTCACTGTTCCTCTAAGGTGTGCTGCTTTGTAGGCCTGCCCGCAAGACTGGAGGTGAACTTCAGTATGGATTGTGGTGGACAGACCTTCAAGGTGCTAAGACACCAGGGCTTCTAAGGTCTAGCTAGGCCTTCTAAGGTCTAGCATGGGAATGTGCTCCCTCAGGAGAGTGGTCTGGTGGACTGGTCATGAAGGCTGAACCTGGTTCCCCATTCCCAAATTCGGCAGCTTGGGCCATATTGTCACATCCTCTCCCTCGCTGAACACCATACTGCCCCACTGAGAGAAACTCGCACTGCCTTCAGCTACAACCCAATTGTGCCCCGCTATAAACACCTGGATGCGACTCAATTCAAATTATGCACAAGACAAGAGTAATATGCTGCCTGAAAAAAAAGTAACAACATCCTGGAAAACGCAAACCCTCATAGGGAATGCAAGATTAAGTAAAGCATGTGAAATGTAAGCAGAACATGATTACCTTAACACTTTTACACTCATTATTCAGAAATCAATGAGTGTTTTTGCCTGAAACGTTAAGCACATGACTACAGGGCCCAGAAGGGACCCGTTTCAATGTCCATTGCTTAAATTCTTACAAAACATAAGTAGTATAGTTTAAAAAGACAACATCCCTGAACAAAGAGCAGCAGTACACATTTTATAAACTAAATTAAGGAAAAGAGCTGATAAGGATCACATTAAAAGTTTTCCACTCCAGTCATCAACCAGGTATTGCAGAACCCCCAGGAATGGTGCACTTCCACACCCAGGAAAAACAATGCTGTTCAAAGAATGACGAGAAAAAGAAAGTAGCGCTTCACTGGCAAACTTTGTAAAGCGGCACTAATGTGTTTGGGTGAGAATAAAACCAATCTGGCCACTTTGTGACCACTCTGTAATGCTTTATTTAGTTATTTATTTTTCGTATTTTGCACCTATTTTTCTCTCGGTCCCAAGGCTGCACTTTGGAACAGAAAAATGTAAGAAAAAGTGGACATTTCCAACAAAAGTGTTTCTTTCATCTTTGGATCCATTTCACAGGGGAACGAATGAAGGAAAGTAGAGGATACAGAGGGTAAGAGACGTTTATTGAAGCATGGTTTTCAGCAAGTAAGGAGCTGCGAGAGAAAGACAGAAAGGGAGGGAATAAGAGGAAGAAAGAGAGGGGGGCAGCTGACAGTGGCAGAGCAGGAAAAGCAGACACTTCAACCACTAACCTTACCTTAATACACCTGGTGGCACCTGAGGACTCCCACGCACAACAGAAGCAGGCTGCAGGGTCGGCCAGCCAGCCCTTGCCTTGACGTTCATGACTCCGCCTCTCGAGCTCCAGACCACAGCACTCTGAGTCTACTGCACGCCCAGCGCCAAGAGAGGCAAATGCAGGGATTCAAAAGTAAAAAAAAAAAAATTATGACAGGCCTGCCCCTCGTGAGATCATTGGTCCATTCTCTCTGGGGGCAGGCCAGAAACAAGAAACAGAGCGTCATAAGTAGCGCGTTCGCGCTATGAATGATTGACGGCCCTTATTGTTACAGATCATCTGTGGGCGCCGCGGAAACCACGAATTTTGCGCACACAAGGGCAAATGTCGCCCAACTTTCCGCAACCCGCCAGGATCGTTTTTTCCCCACACAAATGGGAAAAATGTCACCCATTTGTGCGGGAAACAGCCCAATCTGGCAACACTGCTGGAAGGTCGTGAACGCGTCAAAGGAATGCACATCGCACAGATCTCTCATGCTGATGCACACAGCTTTTACATCAACATATAAAAGAACTTAGTACTCTTGTGTTTTTAATGATTTTGAATGCTGGGTTTTTCTTTCAGATTCAATTCCTGTGACGAACATGTTTCTCTGCTCAAATTGCTTACCAAGCAGATTTCATATATTTCATAATTATTTATATGCATTATTTCTTGAATGTTTGCTGGCATTGGTTCAAGCTGCCATATGGGTTCTATAGCTTAATCATCCTGTTTAGTGAGTTTTCATTACACAATCTGCTTCACTGTTGGATTCTGCTTACATATTTATCCCATGTTTTAATTTTTCTAATGCTTATTTTAATACTGTTGACTATGTTCTTTATTGGTTGACATTTATTGCATGCATAGGTTTTTGTGAATCAGTATGTCTCTGTGGGTTTGGAGTTTTTCCCTACTTCACTATGTGCTGCGGTGAGAGTTATGTTTTGCGCCCATGCGTTATTTGTTATTACTTGTTGTTACAACTGGGGGTCTCTAGTTGGCTGAGGTAGGTACCTTAGTCCAAATAGGGACCCTTGCTTCTAGTCAGGGTAAGGAGGGACACACGCTTAGATAACCCCTGCTCACCCCCTGGTAGCTTGGCACGAGCAGACAGCCTTATCTCCAAGGCAATGTGTAAAGTATTTGCAACCACACTCCCAGTAACACAGTGATAACACCACAAATGGACACCACACTGGTTTCATAAAAATAGCGGTATCTTTATAAAAGGAATACGATGAGACCAAACGATAGAAATCCAACATATGCGTATTCGTAATATTTCGCTTTGCCGGTTATTAGGCCAGCAATCACTTGTAGGTTCTTGCGGTATTAATGAGCAATTCACGATCTCTAATGCAGTCCTAATGCAATGCTATGCAGTTCGTAATGCAGTTCATAATGTAGTAATAAGACAGTCCTTAATGCAAGAATCAGGCAGTTCGCAATGCAAGAATAATGCGGTTCGTAATGCAAGAATCAGGCAGTTCGTAATGCAAGAATAATGCGGTTCATAATGCAAGAATCAGGCAGTTCGTAATGCAAGAATAGTGCGGTTCGTAATGCAAGAATCAGGCTGTTCGTAATGCAAGAATAATGCGGTTCGTAATGCAAGAATCAGGCAGTTCGTATTGCAAGAATAATGCGGTTAGCCAATCTGCGCGGTCAACTCGGGCACCACTAGGCCCCAACAACAGAGACAATGGTCGTAAGCTTAATGGGGCGGCCCCGGTACTGCTGGGCAGGTACGGGCCGCTCGGGGACTCAGCGTGTCTAACGCGGTGCAGCGGGAGAGAGCTCGGAGCACTCCTGTACTCCTTCTGCACGCCTCCCCAGGCCACACACGCTTGCAGCTCCCGACCGGAGTCCAAGCCTTACCTGGGGGGGTGCGCTGCCTCGCTCTCTCTCTCCGCTCATCGGACATCCTGCTGGGCGATCCCGATCACGTTGCAGCTCTGTTGCGGGGCGACGCTGTAGCCGGACGGGTTACGGTGCTGCCTTCCCCTTCGTTGACGATCTTGGGCAGATTTCTTTCGACGGACAATGATCACGATCCCTTTCACCTTGTAGTTTCCTTAGCTTCAAGAAATCCTTTAGCACGTTGCTGCTCGGGCCGGCGGCGATCTTGACTCACAGCCTCAGTTACGATGACGGCTCGGGCCACAAACAGCAATGCAGCAGCGTGGACGATGTTTCACGCTGCGGGGGCAATGCGGTCGCGGGGCACCTCGTAAACAGCACCACAGACCACACGGCAGTCTCAGGCGTGCAAAAAGCGCATGCACCCAGCGTCGCTGAGACACGGTCCTTAGTTTCAAGTAAGCCTTTAGCACGTTGCGGCTCAGGCCGGCGGCGGCGATCTTTACTCACAGCCTCAGTTACAATGACGGCTCGGGCCACAAACAGCAATGCAGCAGCGAGGACGATGTTTCACGCTGCGGGGGCAATGCGGTCACGGGGCACCTCATAAACAGCACCACGGACCACATGGCAGTCTCAGGCATGCAAAAAGCACACGCACACAGCGTCCCTGAGACACACTTGGAAACTTTTATGTTCCTGAGTTTCCACAACAGGGGACCAGCTCTCCTCGGGCCCTTGGAGACACGTTACTTCAGGACACAGCACACAGCAAAGTCCTCTCAAGCAGGGGGACACAGCACACAGCAAAGTCCCTTGTCCTCTCCTCAGTCAAATCAGCAAACTGCAGGCCAGCTCCAGAACACACAGCAAGGGCAGTCCTTCTCTTCAGTCTCTTCAGCTGTTCTTCTTTGGCAGAGGTTCCTCTTGATCACGAAGTAGTTTCAATCCTTTTTCAGTATGGATTTCAGTCTTGAGTTCAGGGGTTTCAGCTCTTACATTTATACCCCTAAATGCCTTTGAAGTTTTTGTGTTCAGGGGCTCTGACCCCGGTCCAAAACCAGACCTGGGTGTCTTCCTGCCAGTGCACACCCTCTTCCTTTGATAGTCAGGGTCTGGGGCCCAGACGCTCAGCAGGAGGTGGAGCCATCCTCTGGGGGCAGCAACACAGCCCTCTTCACATGCAGGGGGCAACTCCTCCCACCCCACATCAAACGCAGGCCAGCCTGTTGCTGTCTCACCTACTCCTCCCTGGGGTCAGGACACTTCGCAGACCCTGTCACATCCAAACCCAGTCAGGCAATACACAACCAGGCAGAGGCACACAGGATGGTTTAAGACAAGAAACCAGCCACTTCTAAAAGCGTGGTTTCTAAACACACAATTCAAAAACCATCTTCACAAAAAGATGTGTTATTAAATTCTGATTTCAGGCACACTAAACTCCATCTCTCCATCTCATGCCTATGGGAAGATATGCTGGAAATATGGGACTCAGCATTCCCCATTCTGTCCTATGGGCAAGATGGCCTTGCAACAGTGAAAAACGAATTTGGCAGTATTTCATTGTCAGGACATGGTACACACCTCAGTACATGTCCTACCTTTCACATACACTGTACCCTGCCCAGGGGGGTACCTTGGGCCTACTATAGGGGTGTCTGATGTGCATAAAAAGGGAAGGGAAGGCCTGGCAAGTGGGTGCACTTGCCAGGACAACAAGACAGTTAACAAACTGCGCGCAGGCACTGCAGTGGCAGGCCTGAGATCTCTTCTTAGGGCTACTTGTGTGGGTGGCACAATTAGTGCTGCAGGCCCACTAGTAGCATTTGCATTACCAGCCCTGGCACACATAGTGCACTTTACTAGTAAGGCAAACATACCAATCATGGACAACCAATTACCATAACACTTTATACAGGGAGCACTTGCACTTTGACACTGATCAGCAGTGGCAAAGTGCCCAAAGCATCTAAGTCGGCAACATAATGTCAAAAAAAGGTCTAGGAGGATGGCAAAAAGTTTAAGGAACTTTAGCCAAAAAGGGCCAAGTCCAACACTTGTGCTGGGGCATATCACTTGGTGTGCTTCTCAAACAATTCGTACAGTTCTTAGTGATGGGGCAGGGATCCTGTAGCCCAAACCTTACTTGATATTATTACTTATTTTGGTGATGAGGCATATGTTTGCGCTCAAACTTTGTTTACATTTACGTGTGATGGGGCATATTACTTGCTACCCCAAAACGTTACTTGCATTTGCTGATGTTGGGGCATCTATATTGCCTTTGCCTTGCATTTACTTGTACTGGGTTACACTCAGACATTATTTACTAATATTGGTGATGGGGCACCTGCGTTGCATCCAAACCATACTAATTGTTACGTATCTTGGCCCATAGTAAATGCACCCAGACGTTACTTACTTTTGTGGGTGATGGGGCACCTATGTTGCACCCATACCATATTTTTTCTGTTGCATTTTTCTGGGCATATGATTTGCACCCACACATTGCTTTGTAATGGGCTTGTGAGTTGCAACCCAAACAAATAAGTACTTTACAACTTCTTTCTAGTACTGGTGTTGGCTCATTTTTCCTTGCTCCCAACGCTTTTGCTTCGGGGTATGTGTTGCACCCACAGGTGTGTATGTTTTGCACTTTATTATTGGGCAGGAGTATGGCACCCATTGGGGCACATGTATTCCACTCTTGTGAATGGAGGCATATGTTTTGTACTTTATTATTGGGCAGGTGTATGGCACCCGCTTGGGTACACTCATTGCACCCTTGTGAATGTGGCATATGCGTGGCACCCACAGGGGCATATGTTTTGCACTTTATTATTGGGCAGGTGTTTGGCAGCCGTTGGGGCACATGTTTTGCACCCTTGTACTATACTGCAGAGTAGGTGACTCTGTTATTAGGGGTCACTTTTGTTGCTCCTCCATATTTTATTTTCTGTGGAGGGGGAGATAGTGGGTGTTTCTCCCGAGTGATGTATGTATGTGTTATTCTTAATCTTGTATCATTATTCTCTTCTCTGTGCCTTTTATTTTCATGCATTGCGTGATTGAATTTGTACTCCCTTGCTTTTTTCTCATTTTTATGGATGTTGTGTATTACTGTTTTATTTGGATTTATATTTTCTATTTTTTCCATAAAGAAGGGAGGTATGTGGTATCTTCATTTTTATGCCATTCATTCTTCTCTTAGTGTTATGTCCCCTGCTGCTCAGCCAGAGTGACTGTGATGTAAGTAAAATGCTGATGTGTGCCTGGTTGAGTGAATGTCAGTTGGAGTGCGTGGCCTGAGCAGCAAGGATGCTGCTCCCGGTGGGGCTTCCTTCATACCTACCTTACCTGTAATCTGAGAATCCTACCTTGAGAATAAACGTTTTCCTGTTATCACCTTACATCTGGCTGCCCTGCATCTTCATTTACCACAACATGCCTTTAAATATCATGGTACAAGTAACCATTGTAAAGTAGTAAAATAGCGCTGCTTTAGCTCCTTAGCCACTTGAGACACTTTATCAGCACATCACTCGATGTGATGAGGACCGTTTTCTCTTAATGCAAGAAACATTGCTATAGATAACAATGCCTCTTCTCTTCACAGCCGATTCCTTCATTTCATATCTTTCAAAAAACAGTCTTCCCAACCCATAAAGGTATTTCACCGTTTGATGAGGGGGCGGGTCCTCGGAAGGGGAGTGGCCTCATGTCGAGAGCTACCTAAGAGGCACTCTGCCCCTCACGAGACCCCCAACCCCTCCTAAAAAAACAACGGAAAAAAAAGGGTCACTGAGGCTGTCATCAACGTCCTGAGATGTTTTCATTCCCCTTGATAGACAACTGCTGCTCAGAGCTTCCAAAGACAAGCTGGAATGCCACTTTGTGCAGTGGTTTCCAGTTCGTTTTGTCTGCCACAGTGTGATTTCAGCTCCTCGCCAGGTGGCCGTGTGAAGGGAAGCGAAATTGTGTGACACATGGTGGCACTGTGGGAGGTGGCAGATCTGAAAAAACAACCTTCAAATCCGAAACCAAATTCTAGAGTTAATAGACATTTGCACAAGAGACGTTAAATGGCAAAAACAGCAATGATCTTTTCCATGCCAAATCTATTTTGCTCCATTAAGTTACCACAAACATCTTGTGAAATGGTTTTGTGACACATTTTGCCAACCCCTGATTATGAATACAAAGTTAGGCGTAACAGGGCTGGCCCAGCGCAAAAAGCCTTAGAATTCCACCCAAATCAGAACAAAAGTAGCACCACATGGCTTGGTGTGAAATCTTAGCACCGAATTGAACCACCAGCAAGTAATGGGTATACAGAATATAACCTGATAGTCTCACACATAATTAAGTGTCTTACCTCTGGGTGGTCTTCACTGAGCACAAATTTGTATTGGAGGATTTAACTTGAGTGCCCATATCACTGCATTGCCATTATACATGGGACCCTCACCAACCATAAATTACAAAGATAATAAACGTAACCATAAAGGTCTGATTGGGCTACACTGACACCGTTGTAAGGAGGGAACAAGCCAAAACAGCAATAACATCAAAGTGCACATTAAATATCGCCTAAATATGAAAAAAGAATTTATCACCCTTATTTTAGGTGAGATCACCAGGGTGATTAATACAAAGTGAAGGTACCTGGGTGCAATGGAACCTCCTAACCAACCACTTTTCTCCTCTTCGTCTTTTCACAAAATGACAAAAAATACCACCAGACTTTCCTGACTTTTTTTTTTTCCAACAACAAATCGGGCCCGAGGAAAATCTCAATGAAGTGTAGTCTGACAAACTGGATAACGAAACTTATAGGCTAATATGAGGGGGGCGTGGTCTGGCCATGTAGGCAGATGGCCGCCTGACCGCAGAGCTCCGCGACGGGTGGAACTTCAGACGGAGGCGACGCTCTCCTCAACGCGCCTAGGACCTCGGCGCCGACGATTTTCAACAGCGGAATGTGGCGGCAGTGTGTGAGCTGATTTTTACGAGTCTATCTGCTCGTTAAGTGCCCATATTCACTGCTGTGCTCTTCTCCTCACGAGGCGCGTGCTTGGCCTTCCTGTCAGCTGAATCCTCGACCCTCACGCAGCTGTTATGTGTCATTCTCTGCACGTGTGGGGCTCTTATCATCGCGGGAGTGGCTTAAAAGGAAAGGAAAGGGAACGCTTTTGATGACCGCTTCTCAGTGCATTCCGGTAAGGCCTCCTTATGGCTTCATTTGCACATGACTGTGCCACTTGTGATTAACCCTTACATACCTCTCTGGAGTTTTGGCGGATCGTTTTCTGTCAGTAATTATTGAGCATGGAGCATCTCTCTCGGTGTATATGTCGTCCTGGAGCTTCAATATTCCATACTAAATAAACGTTACGCCTGCCTTATTTATCAACTGTACTGCTCATGCTGCCGCCTACAATACTCTATTAATTCCAAATGCTACTGACTTTTGTTTTGAGGTGATTTTTTTTTTTTTTTTCGGTCATTTTTACTCAATGTTTTTGCAAAACTTCTCCAGTGTACGATTAAGAACAATTATCTGTGACGCATTTTTCATTTTATCTTCTCATGGGGTTTCTTTGCATTTAATGTGCAACATACCGAAGGCTGCTTGATCCCTGCTCAAGTGAACTGTGATGATTTAATCTGGCGTTCTTTATATTGTCACTGTTACTGGAAGATATTATCCACGTCACCTCAGCATTACAGATTCAGTGGTTGGAGCCCCTAAGTACTGTCCACTTATAGTGCTCTCTCTTTTCTAGGCACCTGCTATGATCGTTATGCGTCTTGAATGTGAGGAGAAATTTTAATGACGCATTTCGCACCAAGTGGCTTGAGCATGCTATCAGCCTTACACTGACTCTTTAAGTGACCCTATCTGATGTTGGGTTCATCGTAACAAAGGTAGAATATGCTTCCTCCCTGTAGTCTGCGCCCTTTTGCGCTGTGGGTTTCCGACGTCACACATATTCCCTCATGAGGCTATCTTTTTTGATGTTCATTTTGCCTCATAACTGGAGGTGAATTTACTTTTGCAACGGGCGCAGTGCCATATATAGAGAGCTTTATGTGGAACAATTTCAACCTTGAGTTTTTTATTTTTTGAGTGTACTGTCGGCAGGATTTTTTTCCTTCACGTGAAGAATTCTCCTGCAATTGTGCTGATTTGCAGAGATTTAATACTGCCATCTTGTTACACCTATACTGGAGCACTCTGGTCAATCTTTTCTGAAGAATTAGGGGCTTTATGAGTGCATCAACCTGTATCAAGAGCATATTTTCCTGACATATCTCAAATTGCACGTATTTTGTTTGTCAGGTTTAGCCACTGCTATAATCCGGACAAGAGGTTTTGTGACAATACTGTTAACATTTTATTGGCATATTGCGGAAATTCTCCAGATGCCTTATAATAAGAGTGAGAGCAAAGCTCCCAAGCAACCTTTATTTGCAGTCATTCTTAAAAAACCACAAAGTATTACAGCGAAAGGTTTAACCTCACCAATGTCTAAACCATCTTTGGCCACCTCTTCTGCAATGCCTGAAGCCACTATGGAACGTATTTTACAGGAAGTATCAACTATCAGTCGTCGTTTAACAGACATGGATATTAATATCTCCTCTCTCGCAACAGAGTCTAAATCCATACGAGCAGAGATTATACAATTTAATGCTAAAACGGATGAACTAGATCAGCGCCTGTCAGCGGTAGAATCCACACTTATCTCCACACAGCATAAGGATCAGGATCTCTTGCTTCTTCGCAGTAAGCTAACTGATTTAGAAGATCGTAGCCGACGAGACAATATCAGTTTTTTGGGATTTACTGAAAAGATTGAGGATCAGAATGCTAGACTTTTCCTATGTAATGTTCTTCCTAAGCTTCTGGGTATTTCCTTCAGCCCACCACTGGAAATTCAACGTGCTCATCGTTTGGGCACTCTACGTACTGCTTCAGATCCGCGCCCACGACCCCTCATTGCTTGCTTCTTGAGACATGAGCAAGTGCGACAAATATTAATAGATGCACGCACACAAGGTTCATACATCTACGATGGTCATGAAATCCGCATTGCAGCTGACTTCTCACGAGAAACTAATGAAAGGAGAAAGGCCTTCCTCTCTATGAGGCCACAACTACGGAAACTGGATATTAAATATGGCCTGTTTGATCCTGCCAGGTTTCGCATAACTAAAAATGGCGACTCTAAAGACTTCTACAATCCTGATGACCTAAAACAATTCATAGATGCACAACGCATTCAAGACATGGAAGTTCAATACATTGCTAATGAACAGACTTCTCACAACCCTCAACATCCTCCACAGCTCTCAAACACTCGGAGACTTAATCCTAGTGAAGTTCGTCATAGAGGCAGAGATATTGAACGATCAATTCGTAGTCATGAGGACAAAATTTCTGCCCTTCAATCAGTATCTGCCTTTACACAGGACTTGCATAGAGACAAATCCCGTACTCCCTTAAAATCTGCTTCTGATGAAGAGTGACTTTCATAAGGTTGGTATTCTACTGCTGACATGAGTGATAATTCATATCCCTTCTATGCTTCTTCTAGCCCTTCGCAACAGAGATTGCCTCCTGATTGGTTATAGGAGTTCTCACTATATGTCATTTATTGTAATATGCTATTAATTTTGGTCCTACATAATTTCCTTGAAATCTGCTTCGGATTAAGAATAGCTTTCATAATATTTATATCTTGATACAGACGTTTGATGATTCATATCCTCTGGATATCTTTTTTCTAGTTCTTCATATTAGAGTTTACCTTCTGCAGTGGTGACCCTCTATTTTATACATGTAATTCTTTTCCAACTCAGAATGGTTCTAGGATTATTTATTACTCCATTTCGTAGTAAACTACCCTGATTTATTGTTTAATGTCAGCATGAATTGGACTTACTTCCACTTACATTTTGGAGTTATGGTGATTTTACTGCAGCCTCTCACGCTTTATTAGCCTTGCTCCCCTTCCTTTTAATAATTTAATAAGTTAATATTGAATGTTATTATTATACATGTATTAGATGATATCTCCATTTATTGACACATTTTGTCCTTTTCATTTCTTATTTAATAATATCTATTGTAACTTAGTTTATACCTTCCATCTTAATATATTATATATTTAATGTCTACTGTATTTTATCCATAGTTATATAGAGATTTAACTGTATCCCCTTTTAGTCTTATCAATTTTCACTCTTCCCTTTACGTAAATCGTGGTTTATTAATATATTTATTAACGTATTTATATTCCTCTATTTATTTAATAATGTCTTTATCTTTTCTCCTACCTAAACCTATTCTTGTATCTCATTCATACTTGTACTTTACTAATCACCTTTCCCTATTCTATGTCTTTACCTATATGTTATTGTATCTCCACATATCTGATATCTTACTATTTAACTTTCTTTCTCCTTCCAGCTATTCTTTTCCCTTCACTTTTCTTTATTTCTATTTCTTTTTCAATTTATATTATTACGTTAACTTTATGTGCATTAATCGCTGAATATGTTTTCTTTATAGTTGTAAATTATAAAGCTAGATGTTATGCATTTTATGTCTATAATTATATATTAAAGGTATCTATACGTATTTTACATATATATTTTATCTATTCTTCTGGAATTAGTTCCTTCTTTTTTACAGATGTCTCCCTTCACTCTATTTGATTCTATTTATAATCACATTTACTGTTAAATATATTTCATTCACAGTTGCAATATGTACTATTTTGTTCCATGTTTTTAGTTGTATCTAGGTAATAATGAACTCATGTCTATTTTTATGAATTTTGCTCTCTTTCAACACTCATTCTCTATCTGTTTGTTCTCTATATTTTTTTCCACACACATTCTGCTCTTCTGTTTCCATCTTTATTTTCTTCCATAGTCCTCATAGAGTCTTCAGTCTCAACCCTCTTGACGGGGTTCCTACCTGTTGTGGTGCTCTAGTGAGCCCAGACCCGCGGCTAAAGCTTTAAGGTTTCTTACTTTATTTTACATTCTTTCTTTCTTTGGTAATTCTTTTCCATTATATATTCTTACTCAACAATTCTCTTACTAGTATTCCCCCACCTTCCCTTTTCCCCCTATTCTTCCTACTGATGTGCTTTACTCTTTCTTTTATTTCAGCTTTATTCTTTTCCCCTTCTTTTCTCCTGGTGTTTCTGTGGTAGGCCAGAGTACCCCTTTTCTATACTGTTTTCTTTCTTTTTCTATTCTATCCTCTCTAATCTATCACTTCTTTATTCTGACAAACATAGTCACTCTTGAACTATTAACTCATTTTCACATTGCCCTAATATGACGAGTACTCGCCCCCTATGTACCATTACCTGGAATGTTCATGGACTCACCCACTACATTAAAAGAAAAAAAATACTTTCTTATCTACAATCCAAGCACATTGATGTGGCTTTATTGCAAGAAACCCATCTAGATGCACTAGAATCTGATCAACTTTGCAGGGATTGGGTGGGAAAGGTTATCCACAGCAGCGTTCGACAAAGTGAACCTACAGATACTGCTCCTATTCGCAAATGTGGTGTGGCGATTCTCAATCGCAAATCACTCCCTGTCACCGTCTCCAAAACTTGGTCAGATCCTGATGGCCGCTATGTGTTTGCTAAACTACGCATTGGGAATTCTTTTATATGCCTTGGATCAGTTTACGCTCCGACAGGAAATAAGAAATCATTTTTCCTCCAATTGAACCGTCTATTAACGGAGATTGATGCCTCACAATATCTTATTGGTGGAGATTGGAATATTGTACGTGACCCAATTCTGGACAAAACGGGTTCATTAGATAAAGGGAATGCAGCAGATAGAGCCATTTTGGATGATATAATTTCAGACAACGGATTGGTGGATCATTGGCGTCTTAGTCATCCAACAGACACAGAATACACATTCTTTTCCCCCACTCATGGCACATTCTCCCGTTTAGATTATTTTTTAATGCTGCATAGAGCGGTCCAATTGGTACTGGAGTCTCGCATTTTAGAAGCAGCTTTATCCGATCATTCTCCTGTTCTTCTGTCCCTTGATCTTGGACTCTCTCGGCCAGGACGTAAACCATGGCGCATGAGCATTCAACGGCATAGGACCCCCAAGGGTAAACTTCAATTGCAATCCCATCTTCAAGATTATCTTTCTATTAACAAGAACTCTGTAATTTCCAGTAGGACTATCTGTGCTGCGGCTAAGGCCACTCTTAGGGGTCAGTTAATGCGTGACGCAGCACTCGCTAATAAGCAGAATGCCACGCGGCAAATAGAGTTGGAACATGACATTCAATCTTTCTCTCGTTTATATGCATCTAGCCCATCTTTACAGAATCGTAAATCACTTGAGCAAGCACGTATGGCTTTAAACAATCTGTTTACCTCCAAAGCTGAGTATGCTTTGCAGAGAATGAAGGGAAGACATTATGAGCAGGGGGAGAAAGCAGGGAGATTGCTAGCTGCACAGTTACGTCAAAGAGAGGCAGCCATGGCCATTCCAGCTATTCGTTCAACGCAAGGCGATATACTTTAGAGACCTCAAGAGATTGTCAATGAATTCGCTTCCTTTTACCAATCCCTTTATACTCCAAGCGATCACTTAGATTTGGATAAAATGTCTTCCTTTCTTACAGGAGTGGATCTTCCTTGTCTCTCTGATGGTGGTAGAGCCCTACTTGAGGGAGAAATCACTAGGGAGGAAATTTCTAAAGCCCTTACTGCTCTACCTTACCATAAAGCCCCTGGTGAAGATGGATTCCCTGCTGAATTTTACCGGTGGGCAGGACACAATGTTATTGATACATTACATTCTGCATTTCAGGAGGCAGATAAGGAATCTTCATTAGGACCTCTATCTAACAAGGCAGTTATTGCAGTATTACCCAAACCCGGTAAAGATCCCCTATTATGCAGTAGTTACCGTCCCATCTCGTTATTAAATTGTGATATCAAAATCCTAGCCAGCATTCTAGCGTCCCGCCTCCCTAAAGTCTTACCCTACCTAATACATCACACCCAAGTGGGCTTTGTCCCTGGGCGTTCCTCTCGGAATCATTTACGTACGTTAGCCCACACATTGTGGTCTACTAAACATCTCACAGAGGATGCATTAGCTCTTTCACTTGATGCTGAAAAAGCGTTCGATTGCATCGAATGGGAATATCTTTTTGCAACAATGCAACGATTCGGGTTAGGCGATCAATTTATAACCAAAGTCCGCTTGCTGTATGATAATCCTTCTGCTCAGGTGAACTGCGGGGGTTTTTTGTCTGATACATTTCAGATTCGGAGGGGTACGCGCCAGGGATGCCCACAATCCGCCAATCCACTGAAATCACTGGCGTTCCCCTCCCAATTGGACACTCTAAAATTTACCTATATGCAGATGATATACTACTCACCCTTACAAATCTCTCCCGTTCTCTCCCGTCCCTTCTTAAAACCATTGATGACTTCTCATCTTTCTCAGGCTATAAAATCAACTGGGATAAGAGTGAGGCCTTACCCATTTCTGATGGAACCACAAAGGCATCTATATACGGCTTTCCTTTTCATTGGCAGACCTCACGCCTTAAATACCTAGGAGTCTTAGTTAATTAAGGCTTGGAAAACATAGTCACTGATAATTTAGCCCCTTTGCTTTCTCAAATGCAACGAGATTTTGATAAATGGAAAATCTTAGGACTACCTCTCTGGGGCAGAGTCCAAGCCATCAAAATGGTCACTCTCCCGCGTTTTATTTATATTTTAGGCATGCTCCCCCTTCAAATCCCTCTATCTACGCTTCGATCGATTGATTCTAAAATTAAGTCCTTTGTATGGGGCTCTGCTAGACCTCGCCTTGCATGGCAAAATTAAAAGCCCATCAAATGTACGGAGGAATGGGTCTCCCATCCATTGAACACTATTCTCTTGCTTTGCACATCTCTCAGTTTTCTTACTTCCTGCCAGGTTTAAAAGACACTACGCAATGGGTCCATATAGAGCGTCATCTTTTAGCTATGGATTCGGGTCTCTCTCTTTTGTATGGAAGCAGCACTAGCCGCTCTGATCCTAAAAATCCGGTTTTATCAGCTATGCATAAATCTTGGCAAAGAGGACACCGTCTCTTGGGTTCAAACGCACGTATTCACATTAAGGCCCCTTTGTGGAATAATTCTGGTATACGCATTAATGGTCGTATGTTATCTTGGCCATTGTGGCAAGCAGCAGGCATCCATTCTCCAGATCAGCTTCTTCATGATGGCGAATTTAAATCCTTCTCACAATTGAGGGAGGAATTTAATCTTCCTATCCAACATTATCTTAAATACCTTCAACTTCAACAATGTTTGAAGAAACACTTGGGGTCTCCCCCTTGGTTGCTTCAAACATCTCCAATATTATCTTATTTATGTGTGTGGGGGAAGCATAGGGGTGTGACTTCGGGACTTTATAAAACTTTTACGCTCCATCTTTTTTCACAAACCCTCTCTCATAATCTCCGACTTAAATGGCAAACTCGTTTATCAACTTCTTTTACAGCTATAGAATGGGATCACATATTAGAAGGTTTACATAAAGGAGTTCGTGAAGTACGGCTTAAATTTTGCCTGTTTAAAATTCTCCATGATTGGCATTGGTCACCGGTCAAACTACATAAAGCTGGTTTACTTTCAAATGCTGATTGTTGGAGATGTTCCGCTTCTGGCTGTGACATAACTCACATTATTTATGAGTGTCCAAGAATTAGACCTTTTGGATTTATGTTGGTAAAATATTACACTCTACAATGCCCTTACATTTACCATTTACATCTGCCAACATTCTTTTGCATGACCTGCGTCATTCTCCTAAGCTTTCTAAAATACAACACCGTCTCTTCCACACTGCATTGGCTACAGCTAAAATTTGTATTTTACGCAATTGGAAATCACCAGCCCCACCCTCTCAAGAAGAGTGGTTTGTGGCAATGATTCAGACAGCTTCACATGAACGATTGATTTATAACCTACAGGATCAAGTTGATATACTTTTACAGACCTGGTCACCCTTCCTTAAAGCCAAAGCTGAAGAAACTGACTCCTCTCTTGTCCCTCTTAATACTCTCAGTCAAGCAGACTAATTCATCGCTTTTATCCCTTGTCCTCCAAGCTTTTACCATTACTATTTACTCTGACTCTCTCATTTTGTTATATTCACAACATATTAATCATATTTCTTCTTCCGCTCTCTCTGTACTCTGGCTCCACTTTTCCACATTATTCCTCAGGTTTTTTTTGTGTTTTTTTTTACTTTCTTATTCTCCCCTTCCTTTTGTACCCTAAACATTTACTAGATGAGTATTTTTATATGATAATATATTTCTATACTATTTCTACGATGCTCTTATGTATAGTCATTGTTTCATATTTATATTTAATCTATTTATATTCATCAATTGATGTTGTATGCTTCATTAATTCATTATCTACATTGACTTTTATTACATCTCAATTTGCTTATTTATTTACTCATGTATCATATATCTATATATTCCATATTTACTCGTTTTTATTCAACAGCAAAATGTTATACCTCCATTAATATCTTTTATTCTTATAGTACTTATTAACAAATGTATTATTGCATTGCTCTTAACTTGTATTATATTATAAAACTCAATAAAAATTTCAACACATAGGCTAATATGAGGAGCACCTAACTGCCAAAGGTTTCCCACAGCAATTAAATAATGGACACCTATATAAACTGTAGGCACTAGTACAATGCCTTCATAAGGGACCTCATTGATTGAAGCATTAATCTATTGGGTTCAAGTGTCCACAAATGACTGAAGGATCCAAATATCTAATAATCGATGCATAAGAGTAGAATCGGTTGCAGTTTTGTCTGATTTGTTACAAAATCTTATCTCTGAGGTGAATATACATGTTTGTGCTCTCCTTTTTGTCAATGTAAACATGTGATTGATCCACATGATTGTCGCACTGTGAGAAAAGCAAAAAAACTTTTAGAAATTTCGAAAAATAGACAAAATGTAATATTTTGTTTGAAACCAAAACGACAAACTTCCAGTTAGCAGAGCTGGAGATAGGCAAAAGATTTTAATAGGTATAGCACCCAAAAGCACAAAGCGCAACTTGTGGTCATCCGGTCATGGTAGACCAGGGGAAAATTACAAGTTCAGGCCGACCACGATTGAGTGCGGGCTGGATAAAGGACCAAATTATTCCTGCTGAAAAAGTTACTGATCCAAAGGCTGGCGCTGGGAGTCTAGTTCGCGATGGTGGAGGCCGCGAGGAGCATGGAGAGTGTTGCGGATGGTCTTTCCTGTAGCGCAAATAGCAAACTGAGGAACGTTGATGTAGTGCAAAGATCTGGTCAGGCATGGCATACAATCTTTGCTGGAGCTTTGCATTGGCAGTTAACGCAGGTTCTCAATGCTGTAGCTTGAAGTGTAGATCTCAGGTTGCCAGTTGTCACTGGTGGTAAGATCGTGGTGGGCCTGTTCGCGGTTGTGAGGAGCCAAAACCTTCAGGATTTCTCCTTGTCTTCCAGGAAGAGCTCAACTGATGCCAAACCAAGGGACCAAGACCTGGGAAGCACCTCTTGGAGTTCAAGAACTCACTCCAGAAGAGGCCAGCAGTGCTCAGGCAGGTCCAGTGCAGCAGGACTAGGCAGGTCCAGTACAGCAGGTCAGCAAGGAGGCTGCAGGGAGGCCTCTAGAGCATGTTATTTCCCTGTAGCTCTGACCCTTGGAATCACTTTAGCTAGTCTGGGATGATGAGTGCAGGCCCAGTCTTACTTCTCTCACAGCAAGACAGGTTTCCAGCAGCAGGGCAGTCCTCTGGCAGCAGGGCAGTCCTTCTTCTGTAGCATCCACTGGTCCAGGAGTGTACTGAAGAGTTGGTCTGAGGGTCCAATATGTATACCTGGTGCCAGCTTTGAAGTGGGAGAAACGTCTACCCTTCTGCCCACATTTGTTTCAGGAATTTTCTTTCTTTCTCCCCTGGTTCCAAGATGTATGGAGTCACAAAAGGTTAGTGTGAAGTTCTTTGCATGTGTGCTGAGGCAGCTCCTTTGAAGTGTAAGTGTGGTAGGTGACAGCTCCGCCTCTCTCATCAGGTCAGGATGGCCCACCCTGCCAACACTTAGTCCCCCTTTGTGATACTGTCTGGGAGAAAGACACAAAAGCCAACTGCCAAATACACTTAGTGATGTGACTCTGGATACAGACAGCAGGCACCAAAGGGTTAGGACAAGAAAATGCCGACTTTCTAAAACTGGCATTTTCAGATTTGTGTCTTAAAATCTGACTTTACCATTAAGGAGGGTTTGAAATTAATGTTCATTAGAGACCAAACATGATATTTCTAACGGTTCCCTAACAAAAGTTATCACATATTGAATGTAATAAGGTAACACAATGTTATCCTATGGGAGAGGTAGGCCTTGCAGTAGTGAAAAATTAATTTAGGAGTTTTTCACTACCAAGACGTGTAAAACTTAAAAATACATATAAAAATACATGTCCAACATTTTAAATACAATGCACCTTGCACTATGGGTTTTTGAGGTCCTACCCTAAGGGTGGCGTATATGTATTAAAAAGCAAGGTTTAGGACTAGCAAAAGGTTTATTTTGCCAGGTCGAAATGATAGTTTAAAACTGCAGACAGGCTGCAATGGCAGGCCTGAGACATGTTTTAAAAGACCACTTAAGTGGGTGGCACAATAAGTGCTGCATGCCCACTAGTAGCATTTAATTTAAAAGCCCTGGGTATATGTAGTACCCCTTTACTAGGGACTTATAAGTAAATTAAATGTGCCAATTGGGTCTAAGCCAATTTTACCATGTTTAGAGGCACTTTAGCACTGGTTACCAGTCGTTAATGCACAGAGTTCTAAGACCAACAAAAACAAATTTACAAAACAGGAGAAAGGAAGGCAAAAGGTTTGAAGGAAAATCAAGCCAAGGATGTCAAGTCTAACACTCACACAGTCTGTTTATGATTAATAATTGCCAACATGATCATTAAAGTGTGCTTGTTGAATGTAGAAATCTTAGGGTTAGTGAGATTCCCATGGATAATGACAATGAATCAGAAACCCTACCCCCCACTATCCTCATTAGAATACAGCCCTGGCCCACTGAGTTGTAAGACACTGCAGAGATCATGTGCAAGATTTATCGTGACAACACTTAGCGTACTTAAACCTCTGTTTTGCATGAGGATGGCAATGACATTAGTGGTGTATAACTCCATGTAAGTATGGCGTTGTGCAGTTTTTTACTATTTGCACAACAGGACGCTGAAGATTTTCACTCAACGCCGTGGTGCCTGATTTTTGGTTAATTTTTAGTTCGTTTTAGTTATTCTTGGCACTTGTTCTATAATGGCGTGCCACCACCTCTGGATATATTTTTTGTCAAATGAAAATATATGTTTGTTTGGCAACATCTGTCCAGAAAAAATAAAAATTGCTCACAGTAAGATAAAAATATATAAAATGTATGTTGGTTTCAGAGAGGTTGGCCCTGACTGAGAAACATTTTTGCTCATCTAAGATCAACTTATATTTGCAAAAAGTACTGTATGTTTGTCACAAATAACACATCATGATTTGTAGAATCAGGATCTGGACACATTTGAGCCTACAGTTATAAGGCAAGTTGTCCATATTCTTAGGTTTAGAGTTAGGGCTGAGGCGCAGGATTTGGTCATTGGGAAGATAGTCTGAAAATCTTCATAAATCAGCCCAATAGTGTATTACCACACATGGAGAAATTCTGGCTAATCACAAAGCTTTTCCATCTCACTTCCACAAATGTATTTACTAGCATAAAAGTTTTGGAGCGAGAATACAGTGTCCTCTTATTATTTCATTAGTGTAAGGAGATGGAATTTTTCCATGAGGAGATGTATTTTCATGGTGGAATTTTAAACAAAAAAGGTTACTGTACTAATAAAAATTGCCAGTCCTCTGCTCTGTTCAAATGATGAACAAGGGCATGAGCCTAGACAGTTTGAAGAAACTGTCTCCCCAATATAGCCTGAATTGAAATCTTCTTCAATGACTACACAATTTAACAAAAACCTTCAGTAGGCAGAATCATGGAAGTGGGTCCCTGGTAGTGAAAGGCTGCAGATTGTGGAACATACTAAACCCAATCTGGAACACCCTAAACCCAAACTTGAAAGCTATACATAGCAAGGCTTTTGTTGCAATTACCCCTCACTTTTTGCCCCCTTTTTAGCTACTAGAGGTTAACCAGACCTCAGTGCCAGGGCTCCTTCCCTAAAAGAAGGTAAAGTCTAATTGTGCTGCGACTGGCTAAGGACTTTAGCACACCTGTAAATCCCTAAAAAATGGTACTCCAGGTACCTAGGGCAGGGGTACTAAAGTTGGTCCCTAATGGCTGCAACATGACTTATGCCACCCTAAGGGACCCACATACAAAATCCACATAGACTGCCAGTGCAGGCTTCGTGCCATGGTGCAAACCGTGAGTGAAAACACGACCTGACACACCCCTGTGTGTCAGGCCAAAGAAACTGCATATAATATTGGTAAGCCACCCCTACAGCAGGCCTTACAGCCCTAAGGCATGGTGCATTATATTACATGTGAAGAAATATTTGCATGAGCAGACATGCCCCTGTGCTGGTCAGTTCCATTACTGCCATTACAAGTGATCAAGGAAGCCATTTTAAAAGAATATGCTGGACCCTGGTGTAAACGAGTTCCCCAGCTACATGATGGTTTCACTGAAGACAAAGATGTTTGCTATCAAATATCTCGTATTAATAAGCTCACACTGATTCCAGTGTTATTAATACCTGCTCCCAGAGGGCACCTTAGAGATACTCCCTGAAAACCTACCAGCTACTGGTGTGCTGACTGACTCGTTTTTGACAGCCTGCCACCAGAATCGAGTTGCTGACCCCACAAGGGTGAGGGCCTTTGCTCTCGGGAGGCGAGAAACCAAGCCTGCTTGGGCAAGGGGTGTTTTCACACCCTCCCACAAGATGACCTGCAGATTAGCATGTCAAGGCCAGGGAGCTTCAAAGAGCCCACCGCCTTTTGGTACGTGAATCTGGCTTCTCTCACAGGAGAGGATGCTGACCCCCCTGCCCTGAGCCATTTGACACCAGGACAGATGGTCAAATTGGCTAAAGCAAACACAAGGAGATGATGGATGGAGCGCTGAAACTTTTCAGTCACTCACCCCCAGTCACAGATCTGGGCTTAATCCATCATCGCTCTTTAGCTCACTTTGCCACCCCAGTTCAGACCCACCCATATGCAAATCAGTCTTGACCCTGTTCCTCATGGGAACAGTCCAGCCCGAACTGCCAAGCCAGGTCTTCCCTTGGCCGGAAACAAGCATCCTGGGACCGGTTTCGGGGTAACATCCCCCATCAGCGAGGCTAACTTGAATCCAGTGGCAAAGTGAGCAAGGGACCCATGTCTGGGCATACCCTGCCAACTTAGGGCGAAAAAAGCAAACACAAGGAGATGATGGATGGAGCGCTGAAACTTTTCAGACACTCACCCCAGGTTACAGATCTGGGTTTAATCCATCATCGTTCTTTAGCTCACTTCGCCACCCCAGTTCAGACCCAGCCATATGCAAATTAGTCTTGACCCTGTTCCTCATGGAAACATCCAGCCGAACCGCCAAGCCAGGTCTTCCCTGGACCAGAAACAAGCATCCTGGGACCGGTTTCGGGGTCACACCCCTCATCAGCCAGGCTAGCTTGAATCCAGTTACAAAGTAAGCAAGGGACCCAAGTCTGGGCATACCCTGCCAACTCAGGAATTCTGGGTCAGGGTGATGTTCACTCCCCATAGGAAGTGGTCAACTTGGGGGTGTAGTGACCCCAAGGGTAAGTAGCCCATTGGAACCTACCCCTCACTCCCCTTACCGCCCCTAAATTGAGTATTTAGGGGACCCCCTGATACCAGAACTTCAGATTTCATTGGACACAAAAGAAGGAGTGGAAGTAAAAGACTGCTGACCCGAGAACGAAGGAGCACAACTGACTTGGTGCCAACCCTGCTGGCTGGCCTGCTGCACCCGACCCTCGTGGAGCATCTGACTTGCCCTACTTCTGTGTAGACCCAAGAAACCTAGAGGTCTGTCTGTGCTTCTCAAATTACCAAAGAAACTCCCTTGGAGTAGATGAGCTACTCCCCTGCAGTCTCAGGCACCAAATGTGCAAGGTGCGGTCAACCGAGTTGTCACTCACATCCCGACGCAGCAGCTCCCAGGAAGAGGACCCTATGCTCGTGAAGGTCAGATCTGTCCTCCCAATGTGTGTGAGGACACCAGGACCAACCGGAGCCGCACAGGATAGCTACTTGAGGTACTGGACCCATTGCAGCAGCCAAGGCTTGTTGTGCCCAGTCTGGACACCAATTCTGAGGAAGACTAACCTACATGTTGAGGGAATTCAGGCACAGTGAGACCCACTTCGTGAGTGGGTGAGCTGTCCTGTTTGCCCCTCTTCTGCAAAACAAAGACTAAGAAGTGAGTCTGGGACCTCTGACACCCGACGCTCAAAGCACCTATGCATACGTGCTCCAGAGCCCGAGGCAAAGGGAGGTGACGGTGCCAATGGGGTCCCCAAACCCACAAGAACTAAGCTTGTGCTTGGGTTTGCCCAGACTGGACTTACAGTTGCCGCCTGCAGCCTCTTTCTGCAGCCTCTCTCAACCTCGAGAGATAACCGCACTGGAATCCGATGTCAAAAGACACTATTGCACCCGAGCCTCACAGCCCGAGGCGAAGTGGACCAAAGGCGTCCCCGCATGCCTGAGGATCTTCAGGGTCGAACCCCCTGTGGGTCCCCCAGTCCCTGCTTGCAGCCTTTTTGTAACTGGACCGTTCTCCCATTCAAGTTAAAAGGACACCCGACGCCATGACACACCTCTGCACCTTGACGCCCCAGAGCCTCCCGAGGTGACCGGCTAGTGTGGCCTTGGGCCTTGCCACATACTCACCTTAAGTCAAGAAGAATAGTCCCGTAAGTCACTGCTGAGTGCCCAAATGCAATACATGTTTTTCCTCCATAGGTAACATTGCCGATCCAGAAAATGCGGTGTCCATTTTTGAAAACTGTAAAACTTCATATCTCGAAAAATACCCAATTCCGATGATCTTGGTGTCTCAATTTATATAAAAGTATGTGTTATTTTTATAAATTGGTGTCAGATTTCTTTATTGAGTGTAGTCTCACTTACTGCCTTTGTGTGTGTAATTGATGCTTAGCACTACCCTCTGATATGCCTAACTGCTTGCCCACACAACCACAAAAGAGAGCATTTGGGGTGTCATTTGTGCCTCTGTAATTCCTTTGAGGTTTGCCTGGACTCTTTATACAGTGTACATATTTTTGGTCCACTATATAAACAGCCAGCTTCCTGCACATACCTAACAACGTGCGGTTCATGAAAGCTTTTGAAACTGACCTAGTTAATTTTCCTTTCTATTGAACTCTGACCACAACAGGGCTTGTATTGAAGAATATTGAACACAGTTCCCACGTCATTCGATTTGACAATATTCACTACTTAAATCTCATTTAAATAAATAAAAGCATATTTTTACCACACTTGCTCCTAAGGGTTGTCTTCCCTGCACACAGTCTTCATGCTTAAATATATAGGTCGAATCACGCACATAAAAACTATGTCTTGCCTAGATTTCCTTACATTTTCCAGGGACTTTTGGGAATAGACTGAAAGGCAGACATCTGTTCAAAATTTAGGCACAAGTCTACTACAAGTAGATCTATGAATGACTGAAAAGAAATTGTGAACCAGCCCATGGATGCTACAGTGTCCTCACATTCCATCTTGCAAATCTCATCGACCTGCCTTAACTCTGGCTGATGAAGCACAAATGCTTTGATGTGCCACCTGCAAACAATAATTATTAGTATGATTACATAATTAAAAAATTCGAGACATATGATATTCAGCACTAAAATCATAACACCGATTGATCCACACACTGTTCATTTAAGGACAGGTTATTCCAAACTGCTTATCTTTTCCAGTAAAATTGGTATTTTCTGTTCAACAGGACATGCAAATAAGGACCATAAGGCCCACAAAGAAAGGGGCTTATTTTTAAGCCCATTGCGCGGCTGATGCGTCACTTTTTTTTGACACACCGGAGGTGCAGTGTGCTGGCCCATATTTACAAGAACATGCAAACCCCTCCTGTGTGACTTTTCATGGCCTTGTAAATACAGCCCCCTTTTCACGCATCACTTTGCGTGAAAGGGGCGTGCCATGGGTATTGCTGTGGGTGTTCCCACGCAACACCCATGGATTCTGCCACATTCCCAGATTTACAATGTTGTGTAAACCTGGGAGTGCATCAGAATCCTATGCCTCCGCAGGAACGGCGTAAAGAGGCACAACGAGGAGAAATATTTTTATTTCTCCTTGTTTTTTTCCTCTTTCTATGTGTGCTGCAGGCTACAACACACATAGAAAAAGGAAACCGCCATCAATTATTGTTTTTGTGCAGGAAGGTGTCCCTTCCTGCACAACAACAAGCATCCCTGCAACGCAGGCACCCTTGCACAATGGTGCCCGTGTTGGCGATTGGCAGCCAATTGTGCACCAGCGCAGGGCAAAGCACAGGGATGCATTGTATTCTTGTAAATACGATGCATCCTTGTGCATTTAAAATGATGCAGCTTGGCGCAGCAAAATAGCTTGCAGCGCCGCACTGCATCATTTTGTTGTAAATGAGGCCCGAAGTTCTTTCCCTGATCTTCTCTTCTGATGTGTCCAACACAGATAGAAGAGGGTGAGCAGCGCATAGGCAGCGGCTTGGGAGGTGAGTCTTGTACTGCTCTTCCATTTGCACTTGCTGTTTTGAGTCCACTCTGGAAAGTAGGGGTAATGGGTACAGGTGTTTGGTGCGTAGTCTGTGAAGGTCATCACCAAGGAAGGATGCCAAAGTCAAAGAGTCCAATTCTCAATAAAATGCCTCTCCTGAGGAGATGGTCCAACTGGGCTGGAAGAGATATCAAAGGAAGGTGGCAGAGGAAAAGAGATTGAGAAAAAGCCTTCATGGAGCCTTTGGTTTAGACACCCATGTTATTGCTGGCCATGTGCAATTGGTACCGATGCTAAAGTAAAACTGCCTTTTTTGTGGTCAGCCCAGTAAAATATCTTACCATCAGACTTTGAAATGCACCAGCGGAAAAGCATAGGTACCTAGTGAGAGGTCCATCACATTGATTGGCTCTGCAGTACACCTAGGGTGAAGAGCTCCTCCCGAGTTTTTTTAAAAGCTCTGATTGGGAGAAGAGGCTATGGCTATCTATTGAGGGACTAGATTTATCAACACTTTACACCAGTGCAATGTCACTAAAAGTGATGGAAGGCAGTTCAAAGTGTTGGTTCGGAATTTACTTTCCAGCAAAATACTTGTTTTGTGCTTGAATGTTGCTTAAAAGTAATGAAAGCAGTGTGGTGCAATACTGTGCTATACTCTATGTGCTACTTTGCATCAAGGAGGGTATCAAATGTGTGGTGCATGGTCATTCCCACACCACCACCATGGATTTTAGTACAAAGCCTTATCCAATAACATTTGTAGACAGGGCTTTGCACCAAAAAATATGCCTTCTTCAGCAGTGGCGGCTGGCAAGTACGTTGATTGGAGAGGCAGGCAAATCGGTGGGGGCATAAAATGACTCCAAAACATAAATTCACAAACTAAATAAATAAACACCTACCAATTTGTCCAGAAATGTTCTCCTCCTCGCTCCAGTCCTCTTCTTTTCCGAAGTCATGCCAGGGCCCTAGCTAACCTACTTAACCAATCCTGGTGCTGCTCTCAGCATGAGAGCAGCACCAGGATTGGAGGGAACTGCATATCTCGGCACTCCCGAGGACAGCAGAGGCCTGTGCTGGCTCTCAACCCAGCTGTCTAAGACAGCTAGGTTGAGAGGTTTATAGTGCGCATGTCAGGCTGGCCGTCGCAAAACAGCCGGCCAAAAGGACATGCGCACAATAAACTAGTGCACTTGCAGCCCACCACTGATGCCACTCATCAGGTCCCACCCCTTCCTGAGTCAGGATGGGTTGACGAAAAATAAAATGGTAATGAATTAACTTCGTTACCATTTTACTTTTTGTCTCTAGGGCTTTTCTGGGGGCGTTTAAGTGTGGCGATGCTCCTCCGCTCCAATGATGGATCCGGCCCTGTTCTTAAGGAAGGGACAAAGTAGGAGAAAAGTTTTCTCAATTTGTATGCGTGCTGCTGCACTGTACATGCAAAGTTGGAAACATTTAAAGTTAGTCTAAGGATACTGTTTTGTACTAGAAGAATACTTTTTAGTACAAAACCTATGCTAGACTTACGCACACACCTTTGCTGTACGGTGCAAAGGGGTATGCTCAGTGCAAGCCAGACAGAAAGTGCCCCAGCTCTTGGAAAAAGAGCAGCAGTCCCATAGCTTTATAAATATGGCTCTGCCTGATCTTTCCCTTTCACGTACTACATCACTCAGCAACTTTGGTTGCTGCGCTGTATTGCCTGAAAAATAGTGCATTTGCCCTGAGGTGTTTTGCCTTCGTAGAAGGATGCTCCTGGTTCACACCAGTCTGCCAGAACTTGTACATAAGAGGCTTTTATTCCCCAAAATTGTGAAATATCCTGCAAACGAAGATTTTCTCTGCTGGTCTGATTGACTTTAGTCATTTTAGATAAAGTTGTTGGAGACAATCCCTCTTCTCTGCCTGAGAGGACTATACCAACTTTGAACGCCCATATCTCAAAAACTAGAATTAATTATTAGCATCTGTGTTTGAATGTGCTTCTTTCAGTCAAAACTGCCCATATGCATTTCTTAAACTGTTAATCACTGCCACCAAATCATAATTATAAATTTAAAGTTATTTAATAATTTCTTTTATGGGACACAGGCTACAGCAGTGCTGACAGCTTTCAGCATACTTCAAGAATATTTATTGACTCGGTGGATAACCATCATTTCACCAAAGTCACATTCCTGAGCATACACGTCGAATAGTCAGTCTATACCGCCAAAGCTAATTTTCAGTCTGCCAGTTAATATTTTTTTTCTCCTGGTCTCAGTATGAAGTATGTTAGATCAGTTGCATAGTAGCATGGAATGGACTGAAAATGAAAGAAACTTACATTTACATGAAACATAGCTTACCTTAGGCCTTTTTAGAAGGACCAGGCCACAGTCGAGGTTCAAAAAAGCTATGGATCCAAAAGTCAAAAACTGTGAGACACACTTGTTCCGGGGGAATTTCTCACATTTAAATGATGAAAACGCAGTTAAAACATTCAATTTGAACACGGGTTTAAAATTGTTTCTTTCCAGTTCAAAGTGCAGATTGGTGCAACAACAGTTTCTGCTCTAATTTGACTATTTTTTTTCAGGCTGTAACAAATGATAGGTTCTATTTGATAAACTGTCACCAAATGCAACAAAGAGCCAGTCAAAATTGAATGTTGCATTGTTTACTGGTTGTGCATAGTTTGGGTTAATTAACACTAGGCGCAATTTCCCTCTTTACACATCAGGAGCCTGATGTGTAAAAGTAATAGTGAACCTAAGCCAGTCTTTGCAAGTATAAATTGCCTGATTTTGGGGTGCAGACCCACTTTTCTAATTGGATTTACTTACACAAAGATTTTTGTTGCAGTAAGAAAAGGTGGGAAGTAGGGGGACTGTGGGGATTACAGGAGGAAATGTATTGTGAGTTTGTGAATACCCCCACATTTAAACATTTGTAGGCATTCCAAGCTGTTCCAAGGGCTGGTTAGCTTGCACAATGGCGAACCCTATCATTTCCCCTTTCCAATCTGTACTCCTTAGAATATTTACTGCAGCTCAATGCTAGTGTAAATTCCTTTCCAGGGTGGGAAGGGGAACGCCTGCTCCCGATTTGCAAAATATTTTCATTACAGAAAAAGTGTGCACTTTCACAGGGGATCCTATTTCCCCATGAGTAGTTCTTCACTATGGAGAACTCCATAGAGACAGTGTAGGACCCTGATTAAAAAGTTACATGACCTTCTCCTGGCTTTCCAGGAGTATTCTTGGAAATATTTAGGAGTAACATAAAGTCAGAAAAGTACATGCAGGCAGAGACGTAGATCAATGCCTGTGCATTTCTGACATTTTTTGTGAATAGCACCCTATAATTTGAATTCTAGAAAGTTTGTTTAATTTTAAAAACTGGATTTTCGGGGTATCTATCTATCTATCTATCTATCTATCTATCATTTACAAGTAAAAATGATTGGTAGCTTTATTTTTTGATATTCTACTTGCGTATGTATTTTTGCATAAAATATGCATTCATTTAATAAAAAAAAAAAAAACTAAAACTAAAAGTAATTTTACAACCATATTTTACGTTCAACAGTTTTTACAGGACCTCAGAATTTGGAGCAGAGACATTTGCACCCGAGGCAGAGACCTCCGTATCGAGTGGAAAGACCTCTGCATAAAAGTGAACAGGAGCATTACACGCACCTGAAACAAGTCATAAACACCTAACACCATTTCTCTTCCAACAACATAAATACTGCCCACACCATAGGATCTGCTTTTTTCCTCTTCGGATTTTAGATCCTGCAGCCACCACATTTTGCCTGCAGGATGCAGACTACGTTTATGAAGCAGAAGAGCATTTTCACTGAGGAGGAGACACTCCTTGTAGTCAAATTTGCAGTAATACATTACAACAATGACATTGATTGCCTCTAATCACCCTCAGTGGAATGCAGAAGGTATCATTATGGCACGAGGTGACAGAATCTGATAATGCATTAGTGTAGGAGGCATGCACTGTTGGGGATATTAAAAGTAAATGGTGAGAGGAGTTGGATGAAGGAGAAATTCTTCAGGATTCAACTGGCTGATGTTCTTCCTGGAGGGGCCACATGGTAATGTCTCCATCTTCCCCCACCCCCTTGAGGAGACTGTCCTCTCCATAATACATCTGTTATGTGGGCTGCTTTTTTCGGACAACACTAATGTAGTGCCAGGTAAGATTCACTATCTCTCTAGCCCTCTCACTCTCTTTCTTTCACTAAAAGCACAGCTACAATCACTCACCCATATTGATGCTTCAGTCATACATGCATTGTTAGGCACACATCACATATATACTCCTCAAAATATTCTCTAGCACAAATCTTTTAAATTGTTTCATGTTTTATTATTATTTAATTTTTTTACACTTGTTTAATACAGCCACTCTGTCAAGTTGTTGTTTCAACTGGAACATGAATCATTGCAAGTGAAGCAGGGTGAAACACATAGCAGGTCTTACAATGCAACCGATCTACAGGTATTGCCTTATGCTAACAATTTCCATCACTTGATTTGCAAACCCTAACACTATATTTGACAATATTTTTTTAAAATGACTTTTAATTGTAGTTAAATGTCACCTTGACATTTATACTGTTACACTATTGTCTATTCATACTTATATTTTAAGCTTGTTAATACCGTATGCTGGTGTCCCATTTACCAACAGCCACACTATCAACTTCTGCTACTAGCAGTGGAACAAAACCCAAGCTGTAATGACACAGAAGATGGCTAGTAGGTCCTGGTAAGTTAAATATCTGCTCTTTTGTCTTTGAATCTAACCTCTTTAGTTATTACTAGCAGGGTAGGTATATGTCTTTTGTTGCACATCCGTATTGTCACCATGCTCAATATGTGATGCAATTGTTTTAGATCATGGGTACTCACAAACTTTCTCTCGGGGGCCAAATTTACAGTGTGGTTTGTGGCCGAGGGCCGCACCGGTGGGGGCGGGGTCAGTGGGGGAGGGGGGCGGGGCTAGAGCAACAAAAAAAAAAAACTATGACCATGAGGTTGAACACAGGCCCCTGCAGCGGACGCCTTCGTCCACTGAGCCACCAGAACCGGCATACACACATCTCATTCTCTCTCTATCTCTCTCTCTCTCTCTGTCTCCCTCCCTCCCTCTCCCTCCCTCTCCCTCCCTCCCTCCCTCTCCCTCCCTCCGTCTCCCTCCCTCCCTCTCCCTCCCTCCCTCCTTCTGTCTCTGTCTCCCTCCCTCTGTCTCTCTCCCTCTGTCTCCCTCTCCCTCTGTCTCCCTCTCTCTCCTTCCGTCCGTCTCCCTCCCTCCCCCTCACTCCATCCGTCTCCCTCCCCCTCCCCCTCCCTCCCTCCCTCCCTCTCCCTCCCTCCCTCTGTCTGTCTCTGTCTCCCTCCCTCTGTCTCCCTCCCTCTGTCTCCCTCCCTCTGTCTCTCTCCCTCTGTCTCCCTCTCCCTCTGTCTCCCTCTCTCTCCCTCCGTCCGTCTCCCTCCCTCCCCTCCCTCCGTCCGTCTCCCTCCTCCTCCCCCTCCCTCCCTCTCTCCCTCCCTCTCCCTCCCTCTGTCTGTCTCTGTCTCTCTCCCTCTGTCTCTCTCCCTCTGTCTCTCTCCCTCTCTCTCCCTCTGTCTCCCTCTCCCTCTGTCTCCCTCTCCCTCTGTCTCCCTCTGTCTCCCTCTCCCTCTGTCTCCCTCTCTCTCCCTCTGTCTCTCTCCCTCTCTCTCTCTCCCTCTGTCTCTCTCCCTCTGTCTCTCTCCCTCTGTCTCTCTCCCTCTCTCTCTCTCTGTCTCTCTGTCTCCCTCTGTCTCCCTCTCTCTCCCTCTCTCTCCCTCTGTCTCCCTCTGTCTCCCTCTCTCTCCCTCTGTCTCCCTCTCTCTCCCTCTGTCTCCCTCTCTCTCCCTCTGTCTCCCTCTGTCTCCCTCTCTCTCCCTCTGTCTCCCTCTCTCTGCCTGTCTCCCTCTCTCTGCCTGTCTCCCTCTCTCTGCCTGTCTCCCTCTGTCTCCGTCTCCCTCGGTCTCCGTCTCTCTCGGTCTCTGTCTCCCTCTGTCTCCGTCTCTCTCGGTCTCCGTCTCTCTCGGTCTCCGTCTCTCTCGGTCTCCGTCTCTCTCGGTCTCTGTCTCTCTCGGTCTCCGTCTCTCTCAGTCTCCGTCTCCCTCGGTCTCCGTCTCCCTCGGTCTCCGTCTCCCTCGGTCTCCGTCTCCCTCGGTCTCCCTCTCCCTCCCTCTGTCTCCCTCTGTCTCCCTCCGTCCTCGGTCTCCGTCTCCCTCGGTCTCCATCTCCCTCGGTCTCCCTCTCCCTCCCTCTCCCTCTGTCTCCCTCCGTCTCCCTCTGTCTCCCTCTGTCTCCCTCTGTCTCCCTGTCTCCCTCCCTCTGTCTCCCTCGCTCTGTCTCCCTCCCTCTGTCTCCCTCCCTCTGTCTCCCTCCCTCTCTCTGTCTGTCTCCCTCTGTCCCTCTGTTTCCCTGTCTCCCTGTCTCCCTCTCTCTCCCTGCCTCCCTCTCTCTGTCTGTCTCCCTCCCTCTCCCTCTGTCTCCCTCTCTCTGTCTCCCTCTCTCTGTCTCTCTCTCTCTCTCTCTGTCTCCCTCTCTCTCCCTCTGTCTCCCTCTCTCTCCCTCTGTCTCCCTCTCTCTCCCTCTGTCTCCCTCTCTCTCCCTGTCTCCCTCTCTCCCTCTGTCTGTCTCCCTCTGTCTGTCTCTCTCTGTCTCCGTCTCTCTCTGTCTCCGTCTCTCTCTGTCTCCGTCTCTCTCTGTCTCTCTCTGTCTCCGTCTCTCTCTGTCTCTGTCTCTCTCGGTCTCCGTCTCTCTCGGTCTCCGTCTCCCTCGGTCTCCGTCTCTCTCGGTCTCCGTCTCTCTCGGTCTCCGTCTCCCTCGGTCTCCGTCTCCCTCGGTCTCCGTCTCCCTCGGTCTCCCTCTCCCTCTGTCTCCCTCTGTCTGTGTCTCCCTCCCTCTTTCTCCCTCCCTCTGTCTGTCTCTCTGTCTCCGTCTCTCTTGGTCTCCGTCTCTCTCAGTCTCCGTCTCCCTCGGTCTCCGTCTCCCTCGGTCTCCGTCTCCCTCGGTCTCCGTCTCCCTCGGTCTCCCTCTCCCTCCCTCTGTCTCCCTCTGTCTCCCTCCGTCCTCGGTCTCCGTGTCCCTCGGTCTCCGTCTCCCTCGGTCTCCCTCTCCCTCCCTCTCCCTCTGTCTCCCTCCGTCTCCCTCTGTCTCCCTCTGTCTCCCTCTGTCTCCCTGTCTCCCTCCCTCTGTCTCCCTCCCTCTGTCTCCCTCCCTCTGTCTCCCTCCCTCTGTCTCCCTCCCTCTCTCTGTCTGTCTCCCTCTCTCTCTGTCTGTCTCTCTCTGTCTCCCTCTCTCTCTGTCTCCCTCTCTCTGTCTCTCTGTCTCCCTCTCTCTCTGTCTCTCTGTCTCCCTCTCTCTCTGTCTCTCTGTCTCCCTCTGTCTCTGTCTCCCTCTGTCTCCCTCTGTCTGTCTCCCTCTGTCTGTCTCCCTCTCTCTCTGTCTGTCTCTCTCTGTCTGTCTCCCTCTATCTGTCTCCCTCTGTCTGTCTCCCTCTGTCAGTCTCCGTCTCTCTCTGTCTCCGTCTCTCTCTGTCTCCGTCTCTCTCTGTCAGTCTCCGTCTCCGTCTCTCTCTGTCTCTCTCTGTCTCCGTCTCTCTCTGTCTCTGTCTCTCTCGGTCCCCTATGCATCTCTCTCTCTCCTAGCAGCTTCTGTCATACAACAGTTACTGATGTCCACCTTAATAACATCAACACCAATGGCATCATGGGACATCCTGGCAGAAGTCATTATGCCCGGTATGATCCGTTGTTCAGGTAAGTCTGAGAACCTCTTACCTTAACGTTTGAATTTCATAATTAGTCTTTTCAATAACCCACTTATCTCAATTTTGAAGCAGATCAAATGTTAAAACTCATTTTATTGATGTTTGTTGTCCTTTCTTGAATGTATCTTTGACATGTCAGCATTTGTGGTCATGATGAATATTATATCCATCAAACGTAATTATTATGTCAATGGCTGCCGGATCTGTATATACTTGAAAACACCAGCTAAAAGGATAAAATAATAAATTACTCTTGTTCTTGTATTTTTCAGCAGGATTTGCTTTTAAGAAAAGAATATGATCTTAAAAAATAGACTTGTTATCAAATTCAACAGGACTTGTTTTGAAAAATATGGGATGATGACTACACATTATTACATTACACAGGATTTCATGCAAAGTTTGACTAATTAGGATCTTCACAAAGCCGCAAGATATTTCATTTATATTCCAATATATCTCTATAGTTATTTGTTGGCTCAATTATTTTCTGTAGTAGTGTGTTGCAGAAACAGTGGTTGGAGATGTCTGATGCTGGTCTACCTTTACTACTGTTTTGGGTCCATTTTGGTTGTAGTCACTCGAGAAATGCACTCAATCAATCAATCAATCATGTCACTTATAAAGCGCACTACATACCCGCGAGGGTCTCAAGGCGCTGGGGGAAGAGGGGGGTGGTGCTGCTACTGATCGAAGAGCCAGGTCTTGAGGAGTCTTCTGAAGGCCAGTAGGTCTTGGGTCTGTCGGAGGTTGGTGGGGAGGGTGTTCCAGGTCTTGGCGGCGAGGTGGGAGAAGGATCTGCCGCCGGCGGTCGTTTTCCGGATGCGGGGGACTGTGGCGAGGGCGAGGCTGGTCGAGCGGAGCTGGCGGGTGGGGGTGTAGAAGCTGAGTCGTCTGTTGAGGTAGGCTGGTCCGGAGTTGTGGAGTGCTTTGTGTGCGTGGGTGAGGAGCTTGAAGGTTATCCTCTTGTTGACAGGGAGCCAGTGCAGGTCTCTCAGGTGGGGTGTGATGTGGCTGCGTCGGGGGATGTCGAGGATAAGACGTGCAGAGGCGTTCTGGATGCGGACTCTGTGAAAAGCAATGTTCTTACTATTTTGTGGGTGGTTCTTTGTCCCTCCCTTAACCCCATTTTGAACTAAATATTCCCCATTTTCCATCCACGCCCCCTCTCTCCCACATTTATTGTAGAAACATATGAATACGTGTGTCGAGAACTCCACACTCAGGGCAGAGACCCCCTAATAGAAAAGGTAGGAGAGGCGGAGGTGGAGCCATCAGCAAAAAGGTTTGTGAATAGCATTTTGCAGTGCATGAGTAGTACTATTGTAGTACTACTAAGGGCCCAATTCTGATCTTGCTCAGAAAGCCCTCCGTACAACTCGGATCCGGAGGGCTTTCCGAGCGAGACGTGCTCCGGGAGTCCGAACGAGCGAGTACGATGCAGCCGTATGCTTACGGACTCGGTTCGCTCGGACTCCCATTGAACTCTATGGGAGCCTGTGTACAGACGCGTACACAGGCTCCCATAGTAGAAAAGGGGTGGGTGGGGTAAAGCGTACACCCTGTGGGGTGCCCGCCACACTGTGCATGCTTGGATCGGGGGGACCCATGGGCACCCCTCCGTGATAGATTTGGAGGGCCCCGGGTGAAGGGGGGCCTGGTACGGCCCCCCGAAGTACGCTTCCTGCAGCCGTTTCGTCTCGCTGAGACCGAGGCGAAGCAGCTGTTCGAATCGTGCATCGTACTCGCTCGATCGGAAATCAGCTCCATTGCGCGGCATGATTCGTCTACAAACGAGACGTACAGAGCGGTTCGAGTCCGGAAATGATTCGGTCGGCGCTTACGCGATCTTCGCATCGTACTTGGTCGTTCGGACTTGTGTGAGATTCGATCGTGAACAAGGGCTACGAATCGGATCAAGTAAAGCAAAATTCAATTCGGAGGCCTTCCGAGCGAGATCGGAATCGGGCCCTAAATGTACTACAATGTGCAGTTTGCAAATAGGGCCTTTATTTTAGGAACTATTCACAAAAGTAAACTTACACATGAGCAAATCTACAAGTGTAACTGTACTACAAAGTTTAGGCTTAAATTTAGCCAACCCCTGAATTCATATGGGTGGAGCTAAATTTACAAGTGTAAAGTTGCTTGTAACTTTTCACACATAGGCAGAAATTGTAAAAAAGTTTTTTTAAATGTAAACAAATTGTTAAAATATTTTACGATAAATAAATAATATAAATTAATTTTATATATTTATTTTAAATGTAGAACAAAATACAAATGCTTATACTAAGGCACAATTAATTGTGAATTAAATATTTCATTAATTTAAATATATTAAATAAAATTAAAATTATGTTTTAAAGATAAATGTTTAAAAATTCACACCTAATGTAAAATATTTATTTATTAAGAACAAAAATTGTTAAAATTCATGTACACAATTAATTTAAATTAATGTAATTGTTTTTTGAAAAAATTGTTATATTTATTTCTAAACTAAAAAAGGTTAATAATACATTTTAAAATACAGTAGTAATTATTTGCTATTTATTTATGATTTTTTAGCATTTGCTATATATATATAATTTGAAGTAATCCAATTAAATTAATTTAACTTTATTTCCCGTGGGTTGTTATTATGAGAACCTGTTGGCCGCGTGTGATGCTGGACTTACTCCAGCTCTGAGCAGGAGTATATATATTACTGTTTTGGGGCCTTTTTGTCTTTATTGACTTTAGAAGTGGAAAAGGAAAAGGGTTTATGGTTTTGAGGGTGGATGCATGTCCATCCCTAAACCTCTTCATAAACTAAACCCTTTCCATTTAGTAGTACTCCCCATCCCCCATTTTTCAGCCACTTCCTTGTTCCACCCGCTGTTATAGGCATACATGTGTGGAGATCTCTGCATAGATAAGACAGGAGAGATGGAGACCTCCGCTCATAGGTTAGTGAATAGCATGTGTAGCTTGAGTAGCACTGTTGTAGTACTGCCAAACGTACTACAAAATGCAATTTCTAAATTGGCTGTTTGCTTTTTGATCCGGTACCACATCCAGGAGGTCCATGGGCCCAACCCTCAGAGGCGACCAATGCCCTCTGCACACAGCCTTTGCAGTGGGGTTGGCAAAAGCACCTGACCTATGGCCAGGTCATGTAACTCACACTCCTTTAGCACAAAAACCCCACTGCCAAAGGCTAAGTGCAGCCGGGTTGATGACAGGGCCTGGCATCATTCAGATTATTAGAATATATATTTTTCCAATATAAATACAGCTGGAGTGAGAATAATAATTCCAACTTCTACAGGAAATGCATTTTCCTCAATCCTTGTGGAGTGGAGTTAAAATAGTGCTCTGATCCTCTCTATTTTATGCAATTTCTCAAATTTAGAGTTAGGTAGTGTAGTAGATCTGATCAGTTATATTTTATACACTGTCCCCAATGTTTGTACAATTGGAATTAGAATAGAAAATCTGATCTCCTTAAATATATGTAGTGTTCCCAATATTTGTTGGGTTGGAGTTAGAGAAGCAAATCTGATTCCCTCCCCATGCATGGTTTTTCATATTGTTTTTGGAACTGGAATAGGCTAGTAAATGTAACCTCTGAGAATGGGAAACATCCATTATAACACAGTCATTACATCGCAATGCCTTAACAACACAACTTTTACAATGCAAGTGCCTTTACATCGCATGCCATTACAACGCATGCCATTACAACGCATGTCATTACACTCACTGGAGAGGGAATAGTAATTTTTGCCCCTACGCTATCCAACACTTTCCCTACTGTTGCACTCACTGGAGTGGGAATAATAATTTTTACCCCTACGCTATCCAACACTTTCCCTACTGTTGCACTCACTGGAGTGGGAATAGTAATTTTTACCCCTACGCTATCCAACACTTACCCTACTGTTGCACTAAAAGTATTATGCGTTGTAATGGTATGCATTGTGATGTAATACTTTGTAATGGAATGCGTTGTAATGGTAGTTTTAAAAAATGCGTTGTAATGGTATGCGTTGTAAAATCAGGCGATGTAATGGTAGTTGCGATGTAAAAACCGCGTTGTAAAAGCATGCGTTGTGTTGGTTTGCGTTGTAATGTCATATATTCCTGAGAATATATGCATTTCCTCCAATGTTTAGAGGATTGGAATGAGATTTGTAAACATGACCCCCTCTGCAAAATATGCAATTTCTCAATGTTTATGCGGTCAGAGTTAATCTTGAAAATCTGACCACCTATAATGTATGCACTTTCACCCAGGTCTGTGGGATTGGAGATAAAATAGTAAATCTCTATTTCATGCACTTTGCTAAATATTCCTTGGATTGGATTAGTATAGTCAATCTGACTGCCTAGAATATATGTGTCTTCTTCGATGTTTGTGGGATTGGATTTAGAATAGTATATTTGGCCTCTTCTAGTTTATGCACTCTTCTCCCAAGGTTTGTTTAACTGGAGCTAGACTAGTAAACTTGACACTCGACCCCACCCTTTATGCACTTATTTTCATTGTTATCATTATTATTATCATTATTATTATTATTATTACTCCCTTGAATATATGCATTTTCCCTTAGTATTTCCCTAATGTTTGTGGGACTGGTGTTAGAGTAGTAAATGTATTCTTCTCTATTTTACACACATTTTCTGATGTTTGTAGAATTAAAGTTGAATAGTAAATCTGACCACATAGAATTTATGCACTGACCCAATGTATGTTGTCCTGGAGTTATAATAGCAAATCGGACCCCCTCATGTATTCATTTCGTCCATTGGCTGTGGCATTTGAGTTAGAATAATAAATCTTGCCCTCCATATATATATATATATATATATATATATATATATGTTCCCATAAGATTGTGAGATTGAGCTATAACAGTAACTCTGACCCACTTTAATATAAGCACGTTTGTCAATGTTTGTGAAATTGGTGATAGTACAGTAAATATATCACTATGAAAATATACACTTCTCAAAATTCCTGTAGGACTGGTTTTCTAGTAATAACTAATACACAGTTATTAATACATTGTTTTCATGTTTTTGGAAGTTTAGTTTTATTATCTTTTAAAACCCATTAGCTCTGGTACAATTTAGAACCAGATATTTTTAAATAAGTATTGTAATATTTTAACAGTTATTATATTATACCATTAAAATCCACATTTAATAATATAATCTTAACATACTATGCTTAAAAATAATGTGGACATGTTGAAGTTTAATATTAATAAGAATTGCAATATATCTAGGTAGGCATTTAATTGTAATACAATATAAGGTTTTTCACAATATGTAAAATAATCAAAATAGTGAAATAGATACTTTAGATTTGTTTAAACATGAAGATATGCAAACTTATGCAATGGAAATTCATTGTGAAATGCATTTAATAAGAATTAGGTTTAAGGCAAAATCATTTTTAAAATAAAAAAGTTTCATTAAATAAACCTTTCCTATTTTTTAATGTATTTGTAGTCCCATTTCATTTTCATTTTCTTGCTTTTTTAATGAGAAGTCCATTGTAAAGCCTTTTTCCATTTCTTCTTCTTGCCCACGACAAGGACAGCAGCTCAGGATGTTAGTTTGTCAGATCAGGTTAGACAACTAATGCTTTATTTTTACATTCAAACTAAAGATTGGGAAGATGTATTCAAAGTTTTTCATTGTCGTAGTTTAATATTTTGTATATTGTGTATTTGGGGGGAAATGTGTTAGTGTGCTGTTATTTGGTGTTGGCCTGGAGTAGGGTTCAGTACTATAGGGCCCATTACGATGGCGGTCGGAAAACCTCCCCGACCTCCATGGTAGCGGGAAAAGACCGCCCACATGGACCGCGGGAAAACCGCCGGTCGGATTACGATGCCCGCGGTAGAAATCCGACCGCGGCGGTCGGATCGCAGGCATCAACATTGCGGCGGTAGCTGTTGCCCGCAGCACCGCCGCGATGCCAAAAGGAGCATGTCCTGCATGTCCCTGCACTGCGTGGCAGGCACTGCACAGTGCCTGCCACCTGGTAAAGGGAAATGTAGGGGGGGCCCACGGGTACCCCCCCAGTGCACCCACACCCCCCAAAACATTGGGGGGCCGCAACGGGCCCCGGTAGACAATCACCGCTTGCCTTCCAATGGCGGTCTGACCGCTGAGGAAAGGCTGGCTACCGCCGGCATCATAATCCTGCCGGCGGAGCCTGCTCTGCACCGCCGACATTATCCCGGTCCTGATCCGCCCGCCAGGCGGGAGTGCGGAAGGCAACCGGCGGAAAAACGGCGGTCGGAATTTCCCACCGCCGCGGTCTCCACCGCTATCCTAATTTGACCGGCGGTTTTCTGGCTCGCGGTTGCGGGCGGATGTCCACCGCCGGCACGGCGGTCCCACCGCCGCCCGGGCGGTGGCTATCCGACCGCCATCGTATTGACCCCCTAAGTTACTTACATGTATATTTGTTCTGTATTAAGAACGTTTTGTATATTTTATGTATTGTATTTTTAGTGTAGGTTTTGAATATTTTGGGGTGAGCGTGGGAATGTCTAATTAGTTTTTTGGTGGTAGAGAAGAACATTCCTGGATGTTTTATGTCCCTATATCTTTTTGGGGATTTTATATTTTAATAGAAACAGTTTTATTGTTTAAAATATTACAACCAGCTACTCTCCCAACAGAAACATCATATAACTGCTACCGCCGATACACCCCCACCCTCACCTACCCTTCCATTAACAAGGCGGGAATTGCAACAAATGTCGACAACAGTCTAGGCCATGGTGTGCCCACCATTTGTTCCAAACCTTCTCGTATTTTCGGGGACAACCCTGGCCAGTGTAAATTGTTTCCTCCAATTTAGCTCACCAATCCATGCCATTCGTCCAGGCCGTTATGGGGGCAGAAACAGAGGAGTTCGATTGCCTGGCTATGTCCCTCTTGGCCAACAGCGTACCAAGCCCCACTAGTGTTGTGTCTCCTCAGTAGAGGAAACCTAGGGGTTGCCTCAATGTGTAGTCCCACCACCGGGGCTAGGTGAGGCCATGTCTCCACTGGTCGGGAGAGGAACAGCAGGACATCATCTGCATATAGAACTATCCTGTCCTCCTTTTTGAATCCCTAGTAGAAACCCCTCTCCTGCGCGTCACAGAGCACCCAAACTGCTAGGGACTGTATGGCCAGCGCGAAAATGAGGGGGGAAAGGGGGCAGCCCTGCCTGGTGCCTCGCCTGATGTGAAACCTAGGGGACAAGATGCCATTTATTCGCACCTGTGATTGAGGGGGCTTGTAGAGGACTTTGATGTATGCCCAGTACTTGGTGCCAAACCCTGTCCTACTAAGGTTTTTTTTCAGAAAAGACCAATGTAGGGTGTTGAAGGCCTTTTCAACATCAATCAGCATGAGTGCTGCAGAGCCTTCCAGAGACTGAATGCGGGCCACTGGCAAGTGAACTCTTCTGATACAATATTGTGTACTACGGCAAGGGATGAAGCCACACTGGTCCGGATGGACCAGGTAGGGTAACACCCACAAGAGGCGGTTAGCGAGCAACTTGGCGTATAGCTTAACCTCTGATTAATGAGAGAGATAGGGCAGTATAAAGCACAGCGGTCCAGTGGACGACCAGACTTGAGCAGGACAACCAGAGTCGCTACGTCTTCCTCCGGCGGGAAGCAGCCGTTAGTGATCGCCTTCGCAAATAAGTCCGGGATGGGGGGAAGAACCTCCGGCCAGAGCTCACAATAATATTCTACCTGATAAACATCCGGGCCCGCGGTTTCCTGGAATTTAGATCTGAGAGTGCATCACCCATCTCCTCGAGCATAAGCGATTGCTCCAAGGCGAGTCTGTCTGCTGTGGACAGCCTAGAAAATGGTATATCTGTGACCAGCGGAGTTTCGGACTCGTGGTCTGGGCGGGCATGGCTGCATAGAGCCCCTCACAGTAGTCTGCAAAGACAGACGCGATCCTCACAGAGTCTTCCACCAATAGCCCGGAACCATCTAGGATTCTGGATACCACCATGGGTTCCATATTCTTCATGGCCAGCCAGTGCAGGAGCTTGCTATACATGTCCTCCCATTCACAGGCCTTCCGTGTGGAAGCTATCCAACAATTGTGGGCTTCCTCCAGCACAGCTGCCGGAGGGATGACGTGTTGATGCCAATTAATGCTGCATTAGGGCTATCTGGCAACACAGATCTACACATTCTTGTGACATTATAGACGTCTCCAACTTGGTGATCTAAGCCAGCCGTTCACGCTCCTTGATGCTGGTATAGGAGCGGGCAATACCCCTCATAGAGGCCTTGCACCCCCCCCCTGAGTCCACGGTACCCTTTTTAATGTTGAGGAATGCCCTCAGCTCCTCTGTCACGTAGTTGGAGAATTGCTCACCCGTGAGAAGCCAGACATTGAGCCGCCACACAGGGTGCTCTCCTATCGTTGGAGCTCTGAAATGTGCTGTAACTGAATCATGGTCAAAGATCCCTCAAGGAAGGATATGGGAACCTATAGTGTGTTGGGGGTCAGAGGCCAGGAGGAATATGTAGTCAATGCGGGAGAGTGAACCATGTGCGACCCGACACATGTGTATTTACACGTTGACCAGGATTCCATATGTGCCACATGTCACTAAGTCCTAGTCTGGATGTCCAGTCTGCCAAACCCCTCCTCGGCCTCTGGGGTTTGTCCGTAGGCTTACATCAGTCTTGTGCGTCCATAATGTTGATAAAGCCTCCCCCCACTATCGAGGGGTAGGCTGCTCTAGAGCTCCCTGAGAGTTGCAGGTGTAGATCGGGGCAAAGCAGGGGAAATGTACACGCTGACCAGATTGTACAGGGTATCCTCCACTGAACCTTCAAGGACCACATACCACCCGTAGGCATCCATTGTTCCCTAAAGTAGTCCACCGGGGCTAGGGTTTTGTGCAGGAGTATGGCCACCTCCCTTGATCACCGTAAGCACCTTGCAAAAAACACTCTGTCATACCCCCTGTGGGCCAAGAACGGGCAGTGATCTTACTGTAGATGAGTCTCCTGAAGCATCAGGATGGTTGTATTGTGTTGGTGTGCAAATTGCAGTATTGCCCCTCTCTTAATTTGGTCTAGAAGCCCATTATCATTCCATGTCATTACCGAAGAGACTCCCATGGTTCAGGCACTAGCATGGACTGATGAGCATTATTGTGGGGTGCAAACAGCCCCATAATGTTAAAACAGTAGCAAGAGCCATATCAGGGGTCCCCAAAGTGAGCTGCAAGCAGGGCATGTGTGGCGCGAGCGCCGTATCTGATGAAATTGATCAACTAAAAGAAACAATGGGGCCAAAAAACAAAACAAAAACACTGCCCAACTCCCCCCCCCCTATACTTCCCTCCCTGAAGAAGCATCTGGTGCCCAAATCCCAACATTAACACAGGACTAACATGGGATTGATGTAATCAGATTGTGTAGACAGCTAACCCATGCACTGCCCCATCCGGGCAACCAATTAAATGGACAGTGTCATAGGATACAGTGGTGCTCACGTGCAAACAAGGTATTTTTACAGTATAATAACTGTGGAGCCCTAACTCCCCCCAAAGCCTCAACTCAAGCGACGGCCCACTCCTCTGCGGCCCCCGTTGGGGGGACTACCCGGGCCGGTGACCCCCTCAGCCACAATACAACCTTGAGTCTCCCCCTCCGACTCCATCGAGGAGTCAGCATACGCTGGGCCCTTACTCTGTCTCTGGGAGCATTTCCACCTTCTTGTCTACCACCATCTCCCCCAGACCTTGCCCCCTGGCCTTCATGGAGGTGGCCGACTGCCACCTCAGGGGCTGTTGTGTGAGCAGGGTTTGTTGTTCTATAAGCCAGGCCCAGGCCTCCTCCGGGGTGTCAAAGAAAAAGGATTTGGAGTCATGAAACGCCCATAGCTGTGCAGGATAGTGCAGTATATAGGATAGGTTCATGTTACGCAGCTTCTGTTTCACTTGGGTATACGATTTGAGCTGCATCTGGACCTGGCAAGTGTAATCCGGGAAGATCAGGATGCGACCAGATTGGTACATCAATTGCGCTTTCACCCATCTGCCTTTCAGAAAAGCATCTCTGTCCCTATAATTCACAAATCTTGCTATCATCCGGTGGGGGGGTGGGGGGGCCCGGGAGGTCTCTGGGCCAAGCACCTGTGGGCCCTTTCAAGGATTAAACAGAGGGGCAAATTGCCCTTGTCCAATTAGTAGCTGATCCACTGCTCCAAGAAAGTTTCCGGGGCCGAGTCCTCCGCTCCCTCTGAGAAACCAATAAATAAGCTGGGCCCTAATTTCAGCATACTCTGCCCAGTCCTGTAGAGTCTTAGTAGTGGTTGAGAGGCGGGCCACCTCAGAGGAGAGGTCTGCACAGTATCTTCCAGTTCACATATCCTACCTTCTGCCTCGGTCACCCTGTCCATCGCCTAGCGGTTATCCTTGTGCAGCAGGGACACGCCGACTCCAACCTCCCCTATCTTAGTCTCCAGCGTCGACTTGGATTCCTGAATGGCCTGCAGGATAATTGACATTTTGTCTCAGCTGTTAAGAGCTGCAGCACCAGATTCTCCACCTGAGGCCCCGTTTGCACCCTCGACCAGGACCGTATTTTGTTCATTTTGGCCTGGGGCTGCGGGCCTTTATCGTGGCCCATACTCCCCAGGAGCGGGCTGCCTGACAATCTCCACCCATCACCAAGAGGCCCCAGCAAAGGTGACTGTTTTGGGCCTCTACCCTTCCAACATTGCACCTGTGGGCAGGAGAAACGACCTATGGGGTCTGACCCGCTTCGCCGGGTGGAACCTACTGGGCAGCATGAGCAGTCAGAACCCAGAATTTGGTTCAGGGCTGGAGTTCTGCACATTCCTCATCCTTCTGATCCACTCCAGCGCTGTCAACCTCTCGAAGGAACGGGGAGCCGGCATGCTATCCCCTCGTGCATGTGTCAAGTGTGTTATGTGCCTCAGGGCCTGAAGACGCCAGCCGGTCTCGATGCCCCCTAATTGAGCGGGGAATGGAAGGGGAGAGCAGAGGGAACTCCCCCCAGCACTCACCACAGCTCCAGGGGCCCACCACGGGATCCTCTATGGCCCTCAGCTTCAATCCCAGCCAAAGGGCCCCTGGCACAGCCACCCGATCCTCTGGCCACCAGAGTCAATGCAGCAACTTTGTCCAGGGAGACCGCGGGCTGCCCGATCCTCCCTCCGGGCCCCCAGTACTGCTCGGGCCCACTCTCACTCCACGGCACACCAAGGCGGGCCCGTCCACAAGGCCAAACCACCTCACGCTCTCTGCGGTTGGCCCCAGCAGGATCAGGGCCCAGGCCGCGGGGATGGCACCACCCTTGTGCACCTTGCACCTCCGGGCCCCCCTCTAAGCCCAGAGCCGCCATCCAGGAGAGCATGTCCTCCTGCATCGCAGCCCTAATTGAACCTCTCCGTCGCGCCATGTGGGCTGACCCACCCTGCCTCCTGCAAGGGCTGGTGACAGCTTCTTCTGAGCAGTACACCAGTACCGAAAAACAGACCTATTTCGGCTTTGTGATCTCTGAAAATATCAACACCAATCCAGTGTTCTTTAAGAGACCTCCTATCATAAGACAGCTGTTGAAGAAGACATCTCTATTTCAGCTCAACCTTGATGGTACCTAGCACTGCTGCCTTTTTTTCATTTATGGACTACAACACTAACTCTTTCAAGCACTGTTAACCATTTCTGATCAAAACCAGGCGTGTTCCATCATGATGTGTTTCAGGTGAGTAACTAACCTAAACACAAATCTAGTGCTAATCTCTACTTCTGGAAGCTAAGCCTACTTCTCAAAGTTGTGCCACCATTAATATACTACATATGGTGCAGCATTCTTTTTGGCATTGTTGTAAAAATATTCTGTCCAGAATGGTGATTGCTCCCATGTTTTCTCTTCCCACCACATACAATGTATAATATCCAATTGAATGTTTATAACAAATAGCTGCTGTGAGAAAGTGCTTCTTTTTGCATGGTCAATCCCATTTTTGTAGACTGATGTTCCTGGTTTTTGAACTCTGCACACTGAGGCACTTCTGTCCAGTACTCAGTGTGTGTGCTCTGGCCCTAAAACATGAAAAAATTGGCCTATTTAGCTTTTCAGTCAGACCATAGTATATGCTGCAGGATGTACACCAATGGCATGGAACGTTACCTATCACCTGTGGACTACAGCGCATGTTGTTCCATCCACTAGGCTGACAAAGTAAACATGGTTTCAGACCTACCTGTGCATCATGGCTTCTGCAGCTCTTAAACCTGCTAGTTTGCTTCTCAACATAACCCTTTTTGATAGGAAGGAATCCTATCCTACTTTTAAATATTACATAAATTAAACTTGAGTAGGCCTTGTAGCTCACAAGGTAGGGTACCTGATAATTAAAAGTGGTGCATACAAGAATGTAGTGTTTGCATGTACCTACAGTAACTAGCCCCCAAACACTATTTACACCGAAAAAGGTCAGCAGACGTTCTATGAGAAATAAAGAGTAAAATCATACCTGTGCTATCTTTGGTATGGGTCCAGGTTAGTAGAATACTTCAACCACTATTTTTCGTGGTTATTAAAAATCCAATTCATTAGCGAAGTCTTTAAATAAATAAATATTTCGGAAAAGTGACTTTTAAAAACCTAGATTTTGCCTGAACCTCCAGTAAGATGCTAGCAGCTGGCCCCTGTTACTGCCTCCCATTAGGGAGGTGTGGAAACAACGACTTGGGTCTGTTAGCAGGAAGACCTGAATACAACTCCTTTTGGATCAGGAAGGGAAGCTGTGGATGGTTCAGGAACTTCATTAACTTGAAAGGGGCTAGGGTGAGGCCTGCCTTTTCACAGTAAAGTGTAGAGGGAGACCTGGGGAAGAGAAGGCTTTGTTTCTCCGGCCATGTGTAGCCCGGTTTGCCCTAGCTCAGTGGGAGTGGGAGCTGACCCAAGAACTAGTTTAGTGTAGTTGAGGAGGAGGGGAGTGTTCGTTTCCCTAAACGCACCCCTGGCTGATACACCAGCAGCTTCCAAGGGCAGAAAGGTCTTGCCATTTTGGATTTTCCTTCGACTGTGGGATAGTGTACAGTAAGGTAAACAGGATGTGCTGCAAAAGTTAAAAGATTTGCTCCTGGGGATATTTTTCTCATTGTTTGTGGAGTATGAGGAGCCACCCCCACTCACTGGCTAGTAAAGCCTATAAATGTGGCACCTCACCCACAGCTCATAAGCATTCTCTTAACCTGTGGATGAACTGAAGCAGGCTGGACTTGCTGTTTGAAACCTCTGTGCATACCTGAATGGCTGGATCTGCTCCCATATATTCCCAGGACTAAGAAGAGTACTCCAAGGGTCACTTGACTTACAACCTGTGTGGCTATAGGGATACAACGAGCTGCAAGTGGCCTTTTTCCTGACGTGCCCAGCTAACCAGTGGCGACCGGACCTGGACTGGATCCTACTAGTGGCCATTACTAGAATGGGTTCTGGTCCCTATGTGCTATCCCTGAGGTCCTGACAGCTTAGAAGTGACCAAGAAAAGCTGCTCTAAAAAGTCTGAAAAGTTGGTAAATTTGGACTTCCAAGTCCTGTGGAGCTTCTGCAGGACCTTTAGACTAGGGGGCTGATTCACAGTTTGGCGGGCAGGTATTCTACTAGAAACATGACGGATATCCCATCTGCCTTATTACAAGTACCATAGGATATAGTGCATTTATAATAAGGCGAGGGGATATCTCTCATGCTTGTGATGGAGTAACCCACCTACCATACTCTGAATCAGGCCCCAAGTCCAAAGGTCGAAATGTTGACCAGACAAAGGTGCGAAAAGTATCCTCCTGGACTTCAGTGGGTGCGAAATTTGAATGTTCCCACTCAGAGCTTTTCCTGCCAAAACAATGGCTTCAGCGGGCCTTCATCCAACAGCTATCTGACTTCGAGAGGACTTCATCAAATACAGTCTGCAGCCTGGCCCCGGAGGCAGTTTATTACTTCCATTTCAGAGAGGAAGTCAAAAGATAAAATCTTTGACCGGGATGGCCCACTTGGTATACCCGCGACCAGTGCTCTGTCGTGGTCAACCTGAAATTGCACCCCTAGGTCCCAGTCAACTGTGAACAGGAACATCTGAATGGCCTCATGGCTCGGGATGTGTCAGTGTTAGTTAATTCAAAGAAATCTGCCCAGATGTTGAAATCTCCAGAGATCTTTAGTTCAGAAGCAGAGAACACTAACTGGGACAATACAACCATTATTAAGTTTACAAAGTCGGGTGTGAGGTAATAAAATAAAGAACTTTAAATGTAGAATAAGCTTAAAGATTCAGCTCTAAGCCTGACATCTAAGCTTCCAAGAAGCTGGCAGCAAAAAGCAGAGAAAAGTTGGGAGCCACTTCAATATAATGACCAGTCCCCCACCTTCTAAAGGCTCTACAAGCTCTTAAAATCTAAGGTAGGGACCAAAGTGGCAGTAGTTACGTTTCCATGATAGAAAGGACATCAAGTCAAACAATGATAATTAAATGGTGTATTTCTAAACTATGTTTGTCATGCGTGGAAAAAAGATGTGGGTGGTGCCTCAGTTTCATGTTTACTCATTGGTGTTGCCTATCCCCAGGCAGAGTAAAGAAATTGTTGTGTTGGAATTTGGATTGAGAGCAGGTGATGCTTCTTAAGAATGTCTTGTGCAGGTGTGAAAGAAGCACATTCTCATCCTGTACTCCATGGTCTCATCCACAGCTGGTGTGGTGAGGCATCTCAATATTGCCCAGGCTCTGTTCAAATTATGTATTGATCTGTTTCTGTAGCTACACATAAACTGTCGGCTTCAAAGTACTGCCAAAAAATTAGAGGTTAGATATGGTATAGTAGTTGTAGCAATATTTAGAAATACCCATTTAGAATTGATTTAGAAAGTGCAAGATCTTGACAACATTTAGAGGAGAGATAACACCTGCCTGGCAGAATAAAAAGCAGAGTCCACATAATCAAGGGGCATTCGAAAGAAAATTGCTGCATGAGATGTGATGAATGGAAAACGGAGGCCTCACAGAAGAGAGGAATTTAAGACATGTAGAGAGTGCTAGTTCTTATATGACAGCCAGTTTGGAACAGCATATGGTTGAAATGAGTTGCTTCTTCTCTCATTCAGTTGGCTTCTCCGATGGAAGCAAGTACATGTTATAATTAAGTGATATGAGAGGCAAGGGTGGTGCAGCATTGGAGAGGGCTAGGGTTGGCCTAGCTATGGATTTAGGAGACTGTGATGCCCACCACTAATGTTCACACTACAAGTAGAAATTCTACAGTGCATAATTACTCGTTAGTAATTTTTGGATGTTAATGGAGTGCGAGCTGTTCACCAGGTCATCAGCATTTGTGGGCTGAGGGTTCTAAATTGGCTGAATCAGATTCTTTAGGTCACAGCGAGAAAGAAATTCAAAGGTAAATGTCCGATTCTGATTGTAGCAGAGGGAGGAAGACAGTATTACTTTAATCCCATTTTGACAGGAAATAAACATAAATAAAATCTTTGTGAACCAACCTATTTATATATAGGTCGGTTCGCTAAGTTTCTACACTGGTTGCAATTTGCAACCAGTATTTTGCTACCAATGTTTCGTACGTCTGGACTTTCAGTCTTGGAAAAGCTTTGCTTTATGTGTATGGGAGGTTGTTCTGAAAAACTTCTAATTTTTTTTCTAGGTTGAGGTTGATAGTCCTTCATACAGCTCTAGTGTCGTGTTTTCCCTAAATTGCATCACCGTCGGTCTCTTGTAAGGCAATATTTTTGACATTACCAAAAGTTAGCTTTTTGCTAGTTTTATCTACTTGTTTCTAGGGTTTATGCCCTAGTCAAAAGCTGTGCCATTAAAAGAGCTAAACCCTCAGCTCCGTGGTTCTCAGAAGAGCTCATGGCTCTCAGACGCCCATGCCACAGGCAAGAACGGCGATGGCGTGCGGATCCTTGCCTTCGGGAAAAAGTCAAGCAGGAATCTCTCCTACGGAACTATAAACTTGCCATTTTCCAGGCCAAATCCCAGTATTTAACTGATAAGATAGTGTCAGCTGATAATTCCTCCAGCATGCTCTTTAAAGTCATCAAGGAGATTGCTGAGCCCCCGGGATCACAGCTCCTGAACCCCTCCCAAGATATTTGCGACAAAATAGCACTCTATTTCCAGGAGAAAGTCCTTAAAATCTTTCACAAGTTCTCCTCGACCGAGGAAGCTGACCCTGTCGCAGAGGCAGTCGAAGGGTAAAACGCAGCCCTACCTAATGGAATGCCCAGCCAGGCCTCTGGGATGCTTGCTCTGTCGTCCTTTCCTCCTATCACAGTACCTCGTATTATGGGACTCCTTCTTGGCCTTAAGTCCGGAGCTCCCACTGATCCCTGCATGCTGTCCACACTCAGATTTGCTCCCGATCCAATAGCTAACTTCCTGTGCAAGGTCTTTAATAACATACTTTTGTCCGGGCAATGTCCTATCATCTGGAAGGAAGCCACTGTCTCACCGCACCTTAAGAAGCCAAACGCCGATCCCTTAGAGCTGAAGAACTTTCGGCCTATCTCCCTTCTCCCTGTCCCAGCCAAGATTCTGGAAAAAGTTATTAATTTCGAGCTTATGAAACATATTGAATCTCAAGACGTCCTTGACAGCTCCCAGAACGGTTTTCGGGCAGTCATAGCACTGAATCTGCCTTGGTAGCAGCCTCTGACTGTATCCACATGCAGGTTGACCAAGGCGGATCTGCGGTGTTGATTCTGCTCGACCTCTCAGCAGCGTTCTATACCATCTCCCCAGTTCGCATGCTTCAGCGACTGCGGGAAGCAGGAGTCACCGGGAAGGCCCTGCAGCTTCTTCACTCATTTATGAATGGCAGAACCAATGCCGTCAGCTGTGGTGGTTTCAAAGCCAAAGCCTTTGGCCTTCCGTGTGGGGTCCCCCAGGGCTCTAAGCTCAGCCCCACTCTTTTTAATCTTTATGTGACCCCCCCTAGCTACATTGGTAAGATCATTCGGTTTTCAGGTGCTCTCATATGCGGATGACACGCAAATCATTATTTCTATCTCCAATGATTTGCAACTGGTTGCCCAAAAGTTCAATCAATGTATGTCCAGCATTATATGCTGGATGAAGGACAACTCATTTAAAATCAATACGGACAAAACCGAGGTTCTGGTCCTTGGCCCTCAGCCCCCCATTTGGTCTGCTGCCTGGTAGCCCGCAGACTGCGGTCCCCTTCCTGTTCTCGTCAAAATGGCTAAAAATCTGGGGGTCCTCTTTGACGAGGGCCTGTCTTTTGACTCCCAGGTGAACCGAGCAGCCAGTACCTGCTTTTACATCCTTAAAAGTTTGAAGAAAGTTTTGCCGTATATCCCTTCGGAGCTACATCGGCCCACCATCATTGCACTAGTCACCTACCGGTTAGACTACTGCAATGCTCTGTACCTTAATATCAGCACAGGTTCCCTGAACAAGCTCCAGGTGGTGCAAAACGCGGCGGCAAGGCTGGTCCTTAACATCCCGAAACACCAGTCTGCCAGTGAAGGTATCCGTGACTTGCACTGACCTCCCATCAGAAAGCGCATCTCCTTCAAGACTCTGAACTTGGTGTACAAAGCTATGCATAGCAAAGGCTCACCACACCTTAAAACCATGTTTCAGTGGTACACTCCAGGGAGAGCCTTGAGATCCTCCACTCAAAAGAAACTTGTCTCTCCCAGATTTCGCAGGTCCAAATGGGGTGGCCGCTCATTCTCTGTGGCGGCCGCTAAACTTTGGAACTCTCTGACCCCTTCTATTACCACGGCTGACTTGCTTCCGGTCTTCAGGAAACGTCCGAGGACCTGCCTCTTTGCCTCTTAGCTGGCTGCTGCTAGTCTCTCTTCTGCTCGCCTAGCGCCTTGACACCTTTTGGTTTAGTGCGCTCTATAAATACTATCCTATCCTATCCTATCCTATGTTTGCATAAGTGTGTGACAATACAGTCAGTGTCGCAGTACTATGAGAGTTACATGGTTTTGGACCCCTCTTGTGTGCATGACTGTGAAAGGATCCTGTTTAATGTGTGTATGACATTTTGTAGGTGAGATTAAAACAATGGTTTGGGTGCTGCTGTTGAGTGTGGATTGTGGTGTTTGTTAGTTTTTTTTGGGTGTCTGTCATAAGGTAATTCTTGGGTTTTATGTGGTATGTGCATCACAAAAATAATTATTCTAAAACCCAGTGCTGATGTATATGCATTAGTGATGTTGAGCACAATCTAATTGAGAGGGTATTTCGACAAAATATCGAGTTTTAAATATTGAGGTACAGAAATATCGTAAAAAAATATTGTGCTACAAAAATATTGCTGTACAGAAATATAATTGTCAATAATATTGATTTTATCAGGTAAGTAATATCGTGGTTAAGATTATCATTGTTGTTAATATAGTTTTCAATTATATAGTTGTAAAAATTATCGTTTTTAATTATCTTTATATGTTTTAGTTCATATATTAATTGTATGTGTTATTGTTCGTATAATTGTTATTAATATTCTTTAAATATAGTTTGCAATTTTAAGTGCTTTATATTTTTTAATTTAATTGCTAATAGTAATTTATAGTGATGTAGCAGGTTGTTAGGTTAATTAAGTATAATTAATTATCAATTAATTCTTAATTTATTATTATTTAGATGATTAATTATGTAAAGTGTGTAATAATTATATTTTCTAAGTTATATATCAGGTGTGGGCTGCTTGGGTTGTAGGGTATAGGGTAGGAAGTTAATTAAGTAATGATTAATTAAAAATTATTAATTCATTATTAAGTATTACATTGATTATTAATTAAGTAAATTGTGTAATAATTATATGTTTTAGTTATATATTAGGTGTGGCTGCTGGGGCATAGGGTAGGAAGTTAATTAGGTAATAATTAACTAACAATTATTTATTAATTTATTATTAATGATTTAATTGATTATACATTAAGTTAATCCTGTTATACCTATTTATTTTAGTTATATTTTTAGTATCAGGCTGCTAGGTTTGTGGGGGTATAGTGTGGGAAGTAATTAACTAATAAATACATTAAAAAATCATAATTAATTATTAAATAATTTAATAATCATGTAAATTGTTTAATTCTTTTTTTATTTTTATATATATTTTTGGGATGAATTAATAATGTTCATATTAAGAGTTTTATATTTATTGTAAATTAATTGGGTTATTAAATATGTTATGTGTTTGAAGTGAAGTACTTTCCCTACTGTTACACAGACTGGAGTGGGAATAGTAAGTTTAACCCTCCAAAGTCCAATACTTTCCCTATAGTTGCACAGACTGAAGTGGGAACATCAAATCTTACCCCTCTGATGTCCAACACTCTCCCTATTGTTGCACAGACTTGAGTGAGAATAGCAAATCTTACCTCTCCGAAGTCCAACGCTTTCCCTACTGTTGCACATACTTGAGTAGGAATAGTAAATTTAACCCCTCCAAAGTCCAACGCTTTCTCTGCTGTTGCACACACTAGAGTGGTAACAGTAAAGTGTACCCCTCCGAAGTCTAAGGCTTTCCTTACTGTTGCACATACTGGAGTGGTAATAGTAAATTTAACCCCTCTAAAAGCCTATGCTTTTGCTTTCACTACTGTTGCTTAAACTGGAGTGGGACTAATATATCTATTATTCCCAGACTTCAATACTTTTCTTAATATTGTTTAAATATGGAGCCCCTACGAGCCTTTGTGGATGCAATAGGGCTGGTAGATATATGGCGCTACACAATCCTGTGGCAAAGCAATTTACGTTCTACTCAGCAGTTCCTGCCTGGACTATATCCTGACACACACTCCAGCGCAGCACTATTTCATAATGCAGCCCATAAGGCGCAAGGTATTTCAGATCACTCCCCTGTGGAGGTACTGCTTAAGGGACCCATCAGGGTTACTACATTACCGCCCAGATTAAAACCGGGGCTCTTTAGGGATAAGCAATTTAAAGATAAGATACGAAAGTGATTGGAACAATATTATCAGGATAATATAGGGATGGTTGACTCGGCGTGTGCTCTATGGGAGGCCTTCAAGACTGTGATCAGGGGATATGCTCAGGCCCTGGTGGGGGAAGGAGGAAGGAACAAAGAAGTACGGAGCCCTTGAAGAGGAGATCGCTCGACTGGAGGCAATGGCACTCGCAAGAGGCGCTTTTGCACAGTGGTTTAAAAAGGGGGCTTGGCCTCGGACCACCTCTCTGCAAACCAGCTGTGTGGCGCTTACTAGAGGTACCTGATGGGCTAGTTGGCCCCCAGGGACCCTCAGTATTCAAGGGGACTTAATCCCCCAACTTAGAACGCGCCAGGGGGCTCGTTTGCAGAGTGGTGGAGAAAGGGGGCGTGGCCTGTGTCCACCTCTCTGCAATCAAGCTCTGTGGCGCTTACTGGAGGTACCTGGCGGGCAAGTTGGCCCCCAGGGAACCTCAGTATTCAAGGGGACTTAATCCCCCAACTTACAATGCGCCAGAGGGCCCGTTTTCAGAGTGGTGGAGAAAGGGGGCGTGGCCTGTGTCCATCTCTCTGCAATTGAGCCCTGTGGCGCTTACTGGAGGTACCTGGTGGGCAAGTTGGCCCCCAGGGACCCTCAGTATTCAAGGGGACTTAATCCCCCAACTTAGAACGTGCCAGGGGGTGCGTTTGCAGAGTGGTGGAGAAAGGGGACATGGCCTGTGTCCACCTTTCTGCAATCCAGCTCTGTGGCGCTTACTGGAGGTACCTGGCGGGCAAGTTGGCCCCCAGGGACCTCAGTATTTAAGGGGAATTAATCCCCCAACTTAGAACGCACCAGGGGGCGAGTTTGCAGAGTGGTGGAGAAAGGGGGCATGGCCTGTGTCCACCTTTCTGCAATCCAGCTCTGTGGTGCTTACTGGAGGTACCTGGCGGGCAAGTTGGCCCCCAGGGACCCTCAGTATGCAAGGGGAATTAATTCCCCAACTTACAACGGGCCAGGGGCGCGTTTGCAGAGTGGTGGAGAAAGGGGGCGTGGCCTTGTATGTGAAGTTAGCATTCCTGCTCTGTGGGACTTACTATCATTCAATCAATCAGGGGTTTGTTAAAGCGCGACTACTCACCCGTAAGGGTCTCAAGGCGCTAGGGGTGGGGGGGTGCAGGTTCCATTCCATCAAGGAGGGGGTCTGTCGAAGAGCCAGGTTTTGAGGTTTCTTGCGAAGATGGGGAGCGATGTTGTCTGTCAGAGGTGGAGCGGAAGGGCGTTCCATGCTTTGGCCGTGAGGAAGGAGAAGGAGCGGCCTCCCGATCTGGTCTTTCTGGTGTGGGGGACCACGGCGTAGGAGAGCTGGGCTGATCGTAGGGTCCTTTGGGGTGCGTGGAATTTGAGTCGGCTGTTCAGGTATGCTGGTCCGGTGCCGTGGAGGGCCTTGTGTGCGTGGGTGAGCATCTTAAAGGTGATTCTCGCCTCGACGGGGAGCCAGTGGAGTGTGCGCAGGTGCTGGGAGATGTGGCAGTTTTTTGGCAGGTTGAGGACCAGTCTTGCGGCGGCGTTCTGGATGTTCTGTAGCTTGCGGGTGAGGTTTTTGTTTATTCCGGCATAGAGTGCGTTGCCGTAGTCGAGTCTGCTGGTGACCAGGGCGTGAGTGACGGTCTTTCGGTGTTCGAGGGGGATCTATTTGAAGGTCTTACGAAGGAGGCGGAGGGAGTGGAAGCAGGAAGACGAGACAGAGTTGATCTGGCAGTCCATTTTGAGCTCGGAGTCCAGGATGATTCCCAGGTTGCGTGCCTGGTCTGTGGGGGTTGGCGGGTTTCCGAGGGCGGGGGGCCACCAGGTGTCGCTCCAGGCATCGGGATTTGGGCCCATGATGAGTACTTCTGTTTTGTTGGTGTTTAGTTGTAGGCAGCTGTTTTTCATCCATTTGGCGACGGCTTCCATGCCTTCTCGAAAGTTGCGTCTGGCGGTGTTAGGCTCGTTGGATAGGGAGAGGATGAGTTGGGTGTCGTCTGCGTATGACACGATGTTGAGTCCGTAGGTTCTGACGATGGGGGCAAGTGGAGCCATGTAGACGTTGAAGAGCGTCGGGCTGAGGGAGGAGCCCTGGGGGACTCCACAGGTGGTAGGTGTGGGGTCCGAGAGGAAAGGGGGGAGTCTGACCCGCTGCGTCCTGCCGGAGAGGAAGGAGCGGATCCAGTCGAGGGCCTTGTCCTGGATTCCTGCGTCGTAGAGTCTGCGTATTAGGGTGCGGTGGGAGACTGTGTCGAACGCCGCTGATAGGTCGAGGAGGATGAGGGCTACTGTTTCTCCTTTGTCCAGTAGGGCGTGGATGTCGTCTGTTGCGGCGAGGAGGGCGGTTTCCGTACTGTGGTTTTTTCTGAAGCCGGATTGGGAGGAGTCGAGGATGTTGTGTTCTTCAATGAATGTGGCGAGTTGGCTGTTGATGGCTTTCTCGATGACTTTCGCTGGGAACGGGAGCAGGAAGATGGGTCTGTAGTTTTTGAGGTCGGTGGGGTCCGCTGAGGGTTTCTTTAGGAGGGGGTTGACCTCGGTGTGTTTCCAGTCGTCCTACCCCTCCTATTACTAGAGGTAATAGGAGGGGTAGTTGGCCCTCAAGGTTGACGTTGGGGGCTAACTACCCCTCCTGTTACCTCCAGTAAATCTCACACAGTGGGATTGCTAAGATGTGTTCGGAGGCCACACTCACCTTTCTCCACCACTCTGCAAACGTGAGTGCTATGTTATAGTTAGAAATTAGCATTTAAAAAACCTTTGAAATTCACTGAAAAAACCATAGTTTTCAGGGAAGTTATAGTTAGAAATTAGCATTTAAAAAACCTTTGAAATTCACTGAAAAAACCATAGGTTTCAGGGACATTATAGTTAGAAATTAGCATTTAAAAAAACCTTTGAAATTCACTGAAAAAAACCATAGGTTTCAGGGACGTTATAGTTAGTTGGACATTTCACTCGTACAAAACCAGAGAAATTCGGCCGTTATAGTTAGTAGAGCTAACTATAACTCGCGCCCCCGCAATGCACTGCTGATGACATCACATATTACATCACTCATGACATGGTCAGTGACATCACTGATGACATTTCAAATGACATCACTGATGACATCACTGATGACATCATCCATGTGATAATCTGATGCACCTCCTCACACCCTAATAAAACCTTTTATACACCCACTCTAAAATACAGACTACCAATATCGAAACCATAGACAGACCAATAGCTGTTAGTACATACCCGCTCAGTGATTCCTAGGTCTACACACACACACACATCCACTCATTCACCCATACAGTAACTCATACATGCAGTCACTCATCAATACAGCACTATCATATGCACTCATACACCTATACATACACTCACACACCGCCACTCATCCATACACTTACTCACACACCTCCTCAGTCATGCAAAGAATCAATCACACCCATTTACTCACCTATACATTTATACACAGACCACCTCACTTATTTATACAAATACTAACACATACTTACTCTCTTATACAATCACTGATACATGCACACATTCATCCATACAGCCACTCTCACAATCACTCACTCTCACGTATAGTCATTTATATACTCCAACACTCACATATACTGCCTTTCACATATGTAGTTACTCACACATATACCACTGAGACATCCATTCACTCACTCACACACCCATACACACACTCACTCACCCATACAGACCTTCACAGATGCACTCTTGAACCCATACACCCAGTGAATCACCGACTCACACATCTATGCACAGAGTCACCCACCCCCCACCTACTCACACAGACACTCAGGCATCCATACAGATACTCAGACAACCAATCAATAACCCATATAGACAGTCATGTAGCTACTCACCAACCCATTAATCCGCTTATACACCAACTGACAGACTGATACAGACATTTACACAGTTTGCTCACTAACCCATGCATTCAGTAAGATACGCTTAATCAGTCAGTTATACAATCAGTCACGCACCTACTAAATCATCCATTCAGACACGTATACACCCACTCATTCTTCAATACACCTTGCCATATATATATATATAAAACATATTTAAACTTTAAAGAAACACACATTCACTGGATGATGTCATCGGTGATGTCATTTGAGATGTCATCAGTGATGTCATCAGTGATGTCACTGACCATGTCATGAGTGATGTAATATGTGATGTCATCAGCAGTGCATTGCGGGGGCGCAAGTTATAGTTAGCTCTACAAACTATAACGGCCGAATTTCTCTGGTTTTGTACGAGTGAAATGTCCAACTAACTATAACGTCCATGAAACCTATGGTTTTTTCAGTGAATTTCAAAGGTTTTTTTAAATGCTAATTTCTAACTATAACGTCCTTGAAACCTATGTTTTTTTCAGTGAATATATATATATATAATTCACTGAAAAAACCATAGGTTTCAGGGACGTTATAGTTAGAAATTAGCCTTTAAAAAACCATAGAAATTCACTGAAAAAACAATAGGTTTCAGGGACGTTATAGTTAGTTGGACATTTCTCTAGTACAAAACAAGAGAAATTCGCCCGTTATAGTTAGTTGAGCTAACTATAACTCGTGCCCCCGCAATGCACTGCTGATGACGTCACATATTAATTCATTCATGACATGGTCAGTGACATCACTGATGACATCACTGCTGACATCATCCACGTGATAATCTGATGCACCTCCTCACACCCTAATATAACCTTTGATACACCCACTCTAAAATGCAGACTACCATTTTCGAAACCATAGACACACCAATACCAGTAAAAACATACCCACTCACTGATTCCTAGGTCTACACACATGTCCACTCATTCATCCATACAGTTACTCATACATGCAGTCACTCATCAATACAGCACTATCATATGCACTCATACACCTATACAGACACTCACACACCACCACTCACCCATAGAGTTACTCACACACCTAGTCAGTCATGCAAAGAATCAATCACACTCCCATTTACTCAACCTATACAGTTATACACACACCTCTTCACTTATTCATATAGATACTAACACATACTTACTCTCTTCTACAATCACTGACACAAACACACACTCATCCATACAGCCACTCTCACAATCCCTCACTCTCACATATAGTCATTTATATACTCCAACACTCACATATACTGCCTTTCACATATGTAGTTACTCACACATGTACCACTGAGACATCCATTCACTCACCAACACACCCATACACACACTCACCCACCAATACAGCCCTTCACAGATGCACTCTTGAACCCATACACCCAGTGAATCACCTACTCACACATCTATGCACAGAGTCACACACCCCCCAGCCACCGACAGAGACACTCAGGCACCCATACAGATTCTCAGACAACCAATCAATAACCCATATAGACACTCATGTAGCTACTCACCAACCCATGCAGCCACTTACACACCAACTGACAGACTAATACAGACATTCACACAGTTTAGTCACTAACCCATGCATTCAGTAAGACACGATTAATCACTCACTTATACAGTCAGTCACGCACCTACTAAATCATCCATTCAGACACTTATACACCCACTCATTCTTCAATACACCTTGGCATATATATATATATATATTCACTGAAAAAACCATAGGTTTTAGGGACAGTTATAGTTAGTTGGACATTGCACTCGTACAAAACCCGTGAAATTCCCCCGTTATAGTTAGTTCAGCTAACTATAACTCGCGCCCCGCAATGCACTGCTGATGACGTCACATATTACATCACTCATGACATGGTCAGTGACATCACTGATGACATCACTGATGACATCTCAAATGACATCACTGATGACATCATGCAGTGACTGTGTGTTTCTATAAAGTTTAAATATGTTTAATATATATGCCAAGGTGTATTGAATAATGAGTGGGTGTATAAGTGTCTGGATGGATGATTTAGTAGGTGCGTGACTGACTCTATAAGTGAGTGATTAAACGTATCTTACTAAATGCATGGGTTAGTGACTAAACTGTGTGAATGTCTTTATCCGTCTGTCTGTTGGTGTGTAAGTGGCTGCATGGGTTTGTAAATAGCTACATGAGTGTCTATGTGTTATTGATTGGTTGTCTGAGTATCTGTATGGGTGCCTGAGTGTTTGTGTGGATGGGGTGTGTGGCTGCACATAGATGTATCAGTGGGTGATTCACTGGGTGCATGGTTTCAAGAGTGCATCTGTGATGGACTGTATGGGTGGGTGAGTGTGTGTATGGGTGTGTTAGTGAGTGAATGTATATCTCAGTGGTACATGTGTGAGTAACTACATATGTGAAAGGCAGTATATATGTGTGTTGGAGTATATAAAAAGCTATAAGCGAGAGTGTGTGATTGTGATTGTGAGAGTGACTATGGACGAGTGTGTGCTTGTATCAGTGATTGTATAAGAGCGTAAGAATGTGCTAGTATTTGTATGAGTAAGTGAGCTGGTGTGTGTATAACTGTATAGGTGAGTAAATGGCAGTGTGATTAATTATTTGCATGACTGACTAGGTGTGTGAGTACCTCTATGGCTGAGTGGCGGTGTGTGAGTGTCTATGTAGGTGTATGAGTGCATATGATAGTCCTGTACTGAGTGACCGTAAGTATGAGTGACTGTACGGGTGAGTGAGTGGATGTGTATGTAGACCTAAGAATCAGTGAGTGGGTATGTAGTTATTGGTGTTGGAGTGTCTATGGTTTTGAGAATGGCAGTCTGTAATTTACAGTGGGTGTATCAAAAGTTATATTAGGGTGTCCCCCCTTCCCTGGGCCTGTATTGGCCCCGGGGACCCCATCCCCCGGGGCATGCCCTCGATTTTTGTTTATTATTTTGGAGGGGGCTGCGTGGCCCCCCTCCTCAGGCCATTTAAGGCCCCGGGACCCCATCCCCGGGGCTGGCCTTGCCCTTTTAAAAAAAAAAAAATTTTATTTGAGGAGGGGGCTGCGTGGCCCTCCTCCCTGGCCACTTATGGCCCCGGGGACCCCATCCCCCGGGGCCTGGCCTCTGGTTGGGGACTGTGGGGGTCCCCAATCCCCCACAGTCCCAGCCGGTTCCCCGCCTCCTGCGCGAGCCGGCATTGCTTTCCACATGGGGAGCAGCTAACATGCTGCTCCCCATGTGGAAAGCTAATTGAGTTTGCATTTTGAAAGAGAGAGCAGGTTTCAAACCTGCTCTCTCTTTCAAAATGCAAACTGCTTGCTATGACAGGACGGGAGCCGCGAGGCTCCCGTCCTGTCATAGCAACTACAGTGTCCCGGGGGTAGGCACCCCGGTACACTGCAGGAGCCGGCCCTGGGGGGTGGCGGTCCCCAGGGCCATCAAGGGCTCCAGGAGGGGGCCGGGCGGCCCCCTCCCTTGGATTGCACAGCCCCGGGAGGTGGTGGTCCCCGGGCTCTGGGGTCCGTAACGGACCCCCACATTTATTTTCTATGTGCCCCGGGAGGTGGTGGTCCCCGGGCATGTGGGGGCTGGAGCCCCCCACACATTATTAAACATTTAAAAAGAAGCCCCGGGGGGTGGCGGTCCCCGGGGCTGCGGGAGGGCAGGAGAGCCCTCCCGCACCATTTTTTATTAAGCCCCGGGGGTGGCGGTCCCCGGGGCTTGGGGCCTTAGAGGCCCCCATATAAACAATAAACCCACCCCCGCATGCCCCCGGAACTTGGGCCACCCGGGGCAAATTTGCATCGAGCGCGGGAGACCGCGCTTCGATTTTTTCTCGGCGGGATTCGTGCACCCTGAGCGCATCCCGCCGATTTTTTTTTAAATGCTTTTTCTGCCCGGGGTCCTTGTGGGACCCCCTGAGCAGACCTAGGGGTCAGGGTGTTTCTACCCTGCCCCCTTTGTGCGTTTTGCGCACTTGTTTCTTCTTCTTTTTTCTAATCGGCAGGATCCGCACACCCTGAGCGCATCCTGCCGATAAAAAAAAAAAAGAAAAATGCTTTTTTCTGCCCAGGGGGTCGTTATGGGACCCCCTGAGCAGACCTAGGGGGTCAGGGTGTTTCTACCCTGCCCCCTTTGTGTGCTTTGCGCACTTGTTTCTGTCCCTCGGTTCTACCGAGGGACAAAATGGCTGCCAACATTTCCTGAATCGGAATGTTGACATCCAGCTGACAGCCAATTAGCATGCAGCTCGTGATCGGGACGGTGCGCGCAGGGTGCGCTCAGGGTGCGCGGATCCTCCGTGCCCATAGATATATATGTACTTTTACTTTTGATTTTCTCAGCAACTACTGAACGGATTTACACCATTTAACAAAAGGGTTCTTTCTGAACCAAGAACTACCTCTTTGCCAAATTTGGTGTAATTCCGTTCAGCAGTTCAGGCTGTAGCCGTGTCTAAAGTTTCCTATGGAAAAATGAATGGGGAAAACGCGTTTTGGGACCCCCTTTTTCTCAGCCCCCGCTTGACGAATCCCCCCGAGACTTTCAGGGTAGGAGCGGACCGGAGCGCCCCACAAAGTTTGAAAATTTCGCAAAGATACGTCAACCGGCAAGAGAGTTATTTCAAATAGAATGTCGCGGATTTCCTATGGAAAATAGGTCCTAACTATAACTATCTACTGGCGACCGCCAGTAGATAATAAAACATATTTAAACTTTACAGAAACACATAGTCACTGGATGATGTCATCAGTGATGTCATCAGTGATGTCATTTGAGATGTCATCAGTGATGTCATCAGTGATGTCACTGACCATGTCATGAATGATGTAATATGTGACGTCATCAGCAGTGCATTGCGGGGGCGCGAGTTATAGTTAGCTCAACTAACTATAACAGGCAAATTTCTCTGGTTTTCTACTAGTGAAATGTCCAACTAACTATAACGTCCCTGAAACCTATGTTTTTTTCAGTGAATTTCTATGGTTTTTTTAAATGCTAATTTCTAACTATAACGTCCCTGAAACCTATGGTTTTTTCAGTGAATATATATATATATATATATTTTATATTTATATATATATATAATTAGTAAATGTCTGTTTTTGGATTGTATAGGCTTGAATATTTAATTAATTTGGTAATATATATAAACATACACACATATATATGTGTGTTCAGATAAGTATATATTTTTATATAGTATTAAATGTTATCTATATTTATTTAGTTTACACTTTTTAATGTTATGTGTCAAAATATTTAAGATTCACTATTTTATATAGATATATAGATATATATATACACACTATATTTTTTATGATTTTTAACGATATTAGTATGAAACTTTGTGTACTTACTATTATAAGTGTAGGGAACAATATTTTTGTAATTGATATTTTTGACACAATATTTCTGTACCTCGATATTGTTGTTTTCGATATTGTGTCAGTAATACACTGGAGAGTGAGTAGTGAGTCCTGCAGGAGAGAAGCAAGGTAAACAGTTCAGATGAATACTGTTCAATATGTCAGCTTTCAGTGACAATGAAACCTTGCTATACGAGGTGGAGGTTGTATGAATAAAAGCGATGGCTTTACATTGTCTTATGATTAAGATAGGTGAGAAGTTAATGTTCTATATGCTAATAACTATGGGGAGGTGGACCATGCTATAGGCAAATGCACAAGGAAAAGCAATGTCAGTTCTAGTGTGCTTTTATGGCCCAATCACAGAAAAGTTACATCATCCAAATTCCTTCCCCAAACCATATCCCATCTCAGACCAGAGGTCAATCAATGTGATTAGTTGGGGAGATCCAGCCATGAGTCTGTCCTGCAGGAAATTGTGAGAGAAGACCAGTTGTTAGGGACTCCCTCAGTAATAGGCCATAACTTTGAAGCCCAGAAGTGGGCAAAACTAACCGTGCACCCAGAAATTGAATTCCCTCACTCCTCCTAACACAGCCTCCTCTTCTCAGCTGAGCAAGAACCGTGGTTGACTTCACCAGTCCCTGCAAGAAAATGTTGCTCTATACTCATAACAAAATGGATCTGCTGACTTCAGACCTGCGTAGGTAAAAAAGAGATAGACCACCACTGGCCCGCTTGAAAACAATTTTCATCCACAGACATCTAAGGCAGTGGTTAATTGCACCAAAGGTGTCTTGGGTAGGGGATAAGGAAAGTGTAAGAGCACTTATTTGTCTCAGGCTCAAAATGGCAATGTCATGCTTATGAGATGCCAGCGTAAGCATCCAGAAGACAGACAGTGGTCATCACAACACACCAAGAATGGGGGAGAGTGGCCAATTCACACAAACTGAATTGGTGGAGGCCTCCATAAACTATAAAGCAATTTAGCAGATCAAGAGGCAGCTAAGGCAACAGGGAAGGAAGCCCTTGGTGGAGGAGTACAACTGAGAACAACACATGATGAGGTTAGAGGAAGACACGTAAAGGAAATTGAAAGGGGTATCACCTGACACAAATGTTTCTGGCAAGCCTTACGGTGCTGTTTTTGCAGTTTTGAAGCGCAGTAAATAGTGGTTGCCACTACTGTGCAGTTTAAATCCACTCAGTTTAACAACCTCAGGATAAAAGACTGAATTAGCCTTGCAGGAAGTTGCAGGGAGTTGAACTGACAGAGACAGATTTACTGAGTTTTCATGCAACACAGCCCAGAAGTTGCTATGTTGTATTGCTTGAAATGGAGAGTACAAAACAGCCCTATATGTTCTAAGATATGGCGCTGTTTCATTCTTCTCCCTCACTGATGCACTATTGGATGCCTTGCCCGAATACACACACTCTTGCCCCATAGTGCAAGGGAATGTGCATGTTGTTAGGCATAGCTTTTGTACAGAAAGGGTACCTTTCCAATACAAAATATTTTGCTTAGGCATAATTTAACATGTTACCACTTTGTATGAGGGCTGTAGAGTGCATATGCAAAGATGGAAAACGTTTGTGAATTTTACAACTTTCTCAAGGAGACATTAATTTTTGACCCAAGATATTTTTAGTAGATATCAGCTGTGGTCCGTGCAGATAAGCGCGATGGTGCGGTGGGATGGGCGGGGATGGGGCAGGCGCGAGCGGGTGGCAGTTGACAGACAATGGAATAGGGAGAAATAAAGAAATCCTCCCCACCCCATCGCGCTTACCTGCACGGACCGCTGCAAGTAGATATTGATGATGTACATAACAACAGATCTCTTGCCTCAAATAATTGATGGTTGCATCGGGATGCCCATGTACCACCACCCATGAAACGCCAACTTGATAAAAAATAGTGAAAACTAGAACAAAGTGCTACTTTGCATTACTTTAGGGCTACTTTCAAACACGAATCAGGATTCGTGCTGGAAAGTAAATCCCAATTTACACTTTGTGCTGATTTGGTCACTTTTATGATGTAAACTCAGCGCAAAGTGTTAGTAAACATGCGCCATACTGTGCTTTTCACAACAGTCATCTGCAGTGTGCTTGTAATTCATTGCTCCATTTTGCTGGACAGTGTAGGTGAAACTCTTTCAGAAACACTTTCTGAGAATATTAGAATATAGTTGCAGTGGTAAAAAATATCAAATTCTACCCACATATCCATGCAGCCAGAGTGGATCTATTCCAATTCAATTTGTGCTTTTTGTCACTCACAGGATTAGTAGCATTGTCTGGTGATAAGTACATTCATTTGTCTATTTGTCTTCATATTAATTTAGATGAAAATATAGAGATACAATAAAGCATATTTGGAAAAGGAGAAAGGGGACTGTGCTTACACTGTGAGATAGTTTTACAACAGTGTTCTTGGCTTGTAGTGAAGAAATAAAGAAAGAGAAGAGTATGTCATAACATAATTCCTCACAAAAGAACAAGAGAACAAACAGCTGTCAGGTTGTTGTCAGGCCAAAGACGCAAGGCATTTATTATGATTTAGAGAGAGGTCACAAAGGAATAATGGAACAATCAACAGCAAAAGAAAACAGAACAAAAGAATGAAGTATGTTCATCGGCTTCATAAATTGATATGCCATGCCAAAAGGCCAGGAAGCAATAAAAAGCCATATAGGAAAGAAATATATCACATCTACTGCAGTACTGAACTGCTATGCATTACTGCTAAGGCTGCATTGGATTTCTGTATGTAAACCTTAAGGGGTTCTAGATGAAACCTAGAATGAGTTGATATATAAATGATCAAATGGTTTGGATATTAAAATATGCGTATAATTAAAAAAAAATGACGTTCATTGATATGGTGATAAAGTTTGCTATTTATATTTTAGCACATCTTGGAGGGAACGTTGTGGAAACTTTTTATTCTGTTTTTGGGCCTCGTGAAAAACACGTTTGCAGTCGCGAAGCCTGTGAATCACAAAAGCACAGCCTTTGTGATTGCAAAACAGTTTCTTGCTATGCTATTTGGAAGATGTAAGTGTATGTATGCATGCTTTGTGACTCCAACTGCAGTCGCAATCGCTTCGTTATAGATTCCAACACACGCTTACGGTGGTATCTGATTTGCAAAGGGGAAGGTGTCCAAGGGAACAGCTTCCCCTTTAGGAAACATGTTTGACAGCCTCGTAGAGTGGGGGGAGCAGGCAGTGGTGCTCCCTCAGATGTGATTCCTAACTCCAGTGGTGCTCCCCCAGATGCCATTCTTAATAGGTCCTTTAGAGGGACATGGGCTGCTTTAAAAAAAAAGTCACTGACAGGAATACAAATGTAAGAAAGTAGATGTGTTGTCCCTTGCCGGCTGCCATCTATGAGTTCTCAGCCATTTAGAAGTGAGTTACCAATTTCACCATGTCTCATTTATATTAATGAAGCCGGAGATTTTGTGTCCTTTGATTGTGCATTTGACGAAGGCACTGATCAATGCATCAGCCACATTAAATGATTGACAAGTTGCATAAAAACCAGAGCGCAATTTGTATCCACTATTTGTAACTTATTTGTGAACTTTCTAATGATAGAGCAGGTCCTTTGCTTGCAGTTGTTACACCAGATCAATATGCAGCATACTCCTATATAGTTATGCAAAAAATGTATTAATGCACTGCACAAACAACTTCGCAACCACCAGATCTGGACCTCACACAGCCTGAATATTGTGACTCTCCCTACCCAAGGCCATGTGAAGTTTCTCACCCTCCACATATTCTGCATTTGCTTCCAAACCAAGTTCAACTGCTATTCAATGAGCAACCTCCACAAATTAAAAACTCACCTATTTATCAACAAAATAATTCCTTTTGGACTTGGCCCTTTCTGCAGGGTCATCCCCTATCTTTTTACCTTAACTCTCCTGTTTTTGTGTTTTGAACCTGTTTGTGTTGGATTTTAAGACTCTGTGCCCACCCACATGTCTCAGGCTTGCCATTGCAGCCGGTGTGGGCAGTTTTAAACTGCCATTTTGCCCTGGCAAAGCAAACCTTTTGCCAGGTTTAAACCTTTTTAATGCATGTAAGTCACCCTAGGGTAGGCCCTAAGACAGCGCGCAGGCAGGGTGCAGTGTATGTAAAAGGTTGGACATGTGCTTTTTGGTGTCTCATGTCCTGGTAGTGAAAAACTTTTAAATTTGTTTGTCACTACTGCAAGGCCTACCTCTTCCATGGGATAACATTGTGTTACGTGTTATGTAATGTAATGTAATGTGATTGAGCACTTATATAGCGCAGCTGTCACTCCAAGGAGCATCATGGCGCTTATTACATTTAATAAGTGATAACTTCCAATTTGGAGCAGGTAGAAAAATCGAGTTTGGTGTCTAAAGAATTGTAATTAAAATGCCTCTTTAATGGTAAAGTCAGATTTTTAATCACAATTCTAAAAATACCACTTTTAGAAAGTTGCCATTTTCTTGTCACAACCATTTGGTATCCGCAGCCTCGCATGACTAGGTGTAGCTGGCAGTTAGTCTTTGTGTATTGCTCCCAGACAGTGAGACAAAGGCAAGATAGGTATTGGCAGGATGGGCCACTCTGAGTTGATGATGGGGAGACTTTGTCTGTCAGCTAATACACTTGCACATCACATAGGCTCTGCCTGAGCACTCTCACAAAGGGTTTGACACTGGCCTTTTGTGACCCCAGACAGCTGGGGATAGGGCAGGGGGGAAGGGGATTCCTGACACTTCATGGGAGTGGAAACCTATAGAAGCTTCCCCTACTTCATAGTGGGCACCACAAATAAATATTGGACCCTTAGACCCAACTCTTCAGTATAAATCTGGACCTGTGGGAAAACTCAGAAGAAGGACTGCTGTGCTGCTCTGCAAGAAGATCTGCCACTCTTCTGCCCTACTGCCTGAGTGAAGGACTGGACCTGCGTCCTGGACCCGGGACCACCACAGTGACTCCAAGGCTAGTTGGCTGGCCTCTTGACCAGAGCCGCAGAAGGTACAACCACATGGAACCAAGCACCAAGACTCTGCCAGCTGTGAGTCCTGCTCTCCCAAGTTGTGCCACCGCAGTTCTGGACACTTGAAAGTGGGCCTGAAAGGTGTTCTGCCTGCCCAACTGTAGTCCTAGCAGAACCGACGCATTGTAGCCGCAGCACGGCGTATCACAGGCCAAAAACTCCACATCCTAGCCACTGCACGATGCATCGCCTCTCCAGGCTCCACATCGGGACCGCTGCATTGTTCAACTTCAGCACAGAACTTTGCATCGCAGCCCGCAGCCTTCCAGAAAGCGCCTCTGAATGACAAATCCTCAATGCAGGCCTTCCCATCGCAACCCCCTCGTCGACGGTAATCTCAATGATGAAGCAGTACTCCGCATTGTAAGCCCTGCTGCGTCTTCGGAACCAGTCAGTGCACAATGCATTTCGATGCAGGTTTTTGCATCACCAGCCCCTCATAGACGGCATCCTCACGGGTGACGCAGGACCTCACATTGCAGCTTCGCAGCTCCTAGGTATTGCCGCTGTAAAATGCATCCTTGACGCGGGATTCCTCAATGCTCCGCAACCAGGATTTAAGGTACTCTTGTTCAGCGGTCTTAACTGGGTCCCTGTAGCTGGCCTGCACTCCATCATGGTCACTCTGAACTTGTGACTTTGTCTTGGTCTGGCGCTTTTTGCCTCTATTTTCACTTAAATCTTTAAAATTGCATATCTGCAGTTCCACTGATTGGATTTTTGTTGTTTTGATCTTAAATTATTTTTACATTTTTACTCTAGTTTTCTAAATTGGTGTGGGATTTTTCTTGTGTTGTGTTTCACTTCTTTATTGTTTGAAGTGCTGCATAAATCCTTTATACATTGCATCTAATTTAAGCCTGACTGCTCTGTGCCAAGCTAACAGAGGGTTCAGCACAGGTTAATTTAGGGTTTGCTTGTGACTTCAACCCAGCAAGAACTATGGTTGCTGCTGGAGTAGGGTTTCACCCCCCTCAACCAGTAGCCCAATTTCTTACAATACCCATCAATAAACATTGCCCAGTCACATCCACCCTAGATCCTGTCACTGGAAAGTCCAAACTGACCCTCTTTGGTGGGTGACTTTTGTTCTAGAGTAGCATCAAAAGTATATCCTGCTCACTCACATTTGTAGAACTCAGGGTTTTACATGCCAGGGCAAGTGGCCTCCCATTGAAGAGCCAGTATCACATGGTGAGCCCAAGGTGAGCTTGAACCCCATAAAGATAGTGGGTTTCCAGCTTGTGTGTGGAGACCCTGCACTGCTGACATGGGTGGTAGCCTCGGCCACCTTTATATTGTTGTTGGCACAGGAAGAGTGTTTCCTCACTGCATGCTACCCTGCCCCTCTACTTGGCCAGCTCCTTCCAAAATTGGAAAGGCAGTGGTGGGTTCAAAGCCCTCTCCCATCTCAATACACCACCACTCCTCCTTCTCTCCTAAGATAATAATATTTTTAAGTTGGTATATTTTATGATCCCTGCTTCACTTTTCACCATCGTGGAACAGTTTGCCGGACCACATATTTGTGAACTTCCCCTGACATTCTGAAATTTGCTAAAAACTGCTCTATATAATTTCTCATTACTATGGTGACAGGAATAGTGCTTGGATGCCTGTGGGTATTAGAGTTTTTGACCAAACTGGATTGGATTACCCTGTATTAAATTATTTTAATGATATCTCAGGGCCATCAATGTAATTTAGCACCCCATTGTTCCCTAATAGGGTTCACACTATGTAAACACCCCTTCATACATACATACCAAGCCAGCATTGCAATCTAAAAACAAGCATTAGCAAAGCCAATAGCTCTGGCATTGACCACCAGTCTTTTGGCTTTGCCAATTCTTGTATTGTTCTGTCATGGTTTTCACAAAACGTTATTGTTGGAGAAATAAACAAATCCCTCATCAATCTATAAAAAATATAGACTAAATATGAAAAATATTTTTCTGGACTCAAAAAGAGCACATTACCTTAATAGGCCTGCCACTGAAGGGCTGCAGAGAACTACTTTGTGTATGGAACATGCTCCTTGTAAAGGGCTCTTTAGGGAGAGGTTACCTAACAGTACTCTCCAATTGCATTAATCATGTATATCAAATTCAACACACAAGGCGTACTTGTTCTTACGTTTCCAGGAATATATTTGATGTAATACTTAACCTATAATACCAATCGATTTCTCACAGGGTGCATAGGGACAACAATTCTTGTAGAGCGAGTAACCGTGTATAATAATAAAGAAAACTCATCAACAAAAAATCAAAAATGAATCATGTAGGGGCTAATTCACATTGGGTTACTTTTCATCGAATGTCAGTGAAAGAAACAATGTTGTACAGTGAAGACTATAAAAAATATCTACTACAAGGTCTTTCAACAATGTGTTTTCTGGGCAATACTCCAACCCCTGTTAGCAATAGCCTGCAGGTGAAGTTAAACAAATTAGAGATATTGGAAAAGAAACTAATAAGAACTCAACTGCTTTGTCACTGATTAACTAAATATTTACAGTCTAATATTATACCCCTCAGTCTGCAGGTAAAAACAAACAGGTGATCTTCATTGAGGATCCCAAATTTAGGGGAAGCTTCAGCTTTCTGGCAAATAACTGTTCTAGGCACTGGATGGTGCTGGAGATAGATACAACCATAGACTATGTTCACAAATTAATAAAAGAAATTGCAGACATAAATCAAGAGATACTGGATGATGAGGCACTGACTGATGATAAAGAAGCTCTTGACAAACTAGAAAGGACAGTACAAGACTTTAAATCTTTTACACAATTGACGAAACTAGAGAAGCTGCCGAAAGATATCAAGTACTACAATAAAAAAGTTACCTATCCATAGTTGCAAGATGAACCAGCAGGATATTCAGGGTTGCCACATCAATAAGGAGAAATACTTACAAAGAAGATTTGTGATCTTTTCTGACTCTTCCATATCCATTAGTCTTGGCACAGATAGTGAGTAGCCAGGGACAAGTGCATCTACTTAAACATCTGCCCAAACCTATGGGGACAATACCAAGCACCTTTTATAGAGGAGGACGGATGGAGAAGGCTGAACAGGGGCATAGGGTAAATCGAAGGGTGAGACAGGTCAGGGGTAAAGGGTAGAGAGAAGGTAGATACCACCCACAGGAGAACCATGGGGGAATAAAGACCAGACGCCAGTACTACGGGTAGTAGATTCCAGTACTACACACATACAGCAGATCCTGTTGTAAATTTATCCAAATACACCTTTAAAAAGGCTGAATCAGATAAACATGCAAAGAGGCTCTCCTTTGTTCCCACTACTGCTCCCAGTATGTTCAGTATTAAAATGGAACTTCATCAGTTTTTCAGGAAAATAATACTCAAACATTATTTTGCTGGAATCCCATACCAAGGCAAGTGGGATGCCAGTGGACTGAGACCCCCATCTACTTTCACACAACCAGCGCACCTAGTATCCCAAAAAATATTAGCATTTGAACAGGTGGTCTTAAGGGATGTTACACAAAAGTTAACCCAAAAGGAATACATTAAATAAAATACAACCAAGGCAGAAAATCTAGCACTTAACCCTCTCAAGAGAAATACCAATATAGTAGTCAAAACTGCGGACGTATAAGGACCTTCTGGATGGAATTATAAGTGAACATGAATAATTAAATTTTAAAAAACACTCTAGAACACTAACAATATATACGCTACCCAAGATTATAAATGGCTGAACAGTCCCCAGACCCAAAGGCCTGCCACCGCTCTGCCGAATGTTGCTGCCGCCCACCCGCCAGATTACGACTTTTAAGTAGTCTGGCGGGCGGGTAGCATGGTGATCCTGCGGCGGTGCCTCTTTCAAAGGCAGCGGTGCCTTTGAAAAAGGCACTGCAATGGAACCGCACAACAAGGTTCCTGCACGCCATGAACTCGAAAGTCCATGCCGTGCAGGAACCTATGCACATGCACACAGGGGGGTACATGTTGTGCCCCCCTGTGTGCATGCACATGCGGTTGAGGCAAAGGGGGCCCTGTAGGGCCCCCTTTGTTTCCTCTCTGCCAGGGTTTTCATGGAGGTAGAACCGCCATGAAAACCCTGGCGGAGAGGAAACTTGTAATATGCTTGGCAGGACCATGGCGGTCCCGCCAAGCATATTGCGGCCTATGGACCACCGCGCCGCCTCCAGGGAACAATGGTTCCCTGGCAGCCGCAACGGTTCCAGGGTGGTCCGACCACCCAACTTGTAATCGGGCAGACAGGCGGACCGCCGGTGTGGCGGTGACTGGACTGCCAACACTGCGCCACCACGTGTCTGGACCACCAGACTCATAATCGGGCCATAGTGTCAGGGTGTTTTCAGTCCTGCAATTCTGGATCTGACCCTTTCTGCAGAGATTATCCCCAAACATTTTGCCTTTCTCCCCCTATTTTATGACCTTCGTTTTGTTGGCTTTAGGACTCTGGGCACTTTAACACTACTAACCAGTGCTAAAGTGCATGTGCTCTCTCCTCTAAACATGGTATGGGTGGTTTACACCTTTGGCATATTTGATTAACTTATAAGTCCCTTGTAAAGTGTGTAGTGTAGTTCCAATAGTATCCCTGCAGGACCTGCGCTTTTGGATAACATACACTATGGGCCTGGTGGCAGACTGATTCTGAGCACACCCACCGCATATGTTAGCCTTTTCGCATTAGCTAGTTCACAGTGCCACTAGAATCTCCTTTTTATCAGAGAGATTAGTTTTTGGCAACCTCAGAACACGACAACCCTGATTCCTCAGAATTGTGGAAACAATGTACTACTTTTCGCTCAGTCACTCGTGCTTGCTCATTTGGTCTCAGAGAGTTACACAGAAGAAACAGTTGAGCGTGTTTACAATAAGAATTTATTGCACAGTTGTTCTTCTAGTATAAAATATATGTACTGCGACAACTGTTAAACAGTAGCAGAGATATATGATCAGCAGTACAGTGAATAAAAAAGGATAGTACAGTTCTACCATTTTACAATAGTCATGAACATATACATGAATATAAAATGCATTTATAAAATAAAGCGCACACTCCTATGATGCCTGTCTAGATGTACCTAAGTGTACCTAGCATGTGAGTAGGTGTGAAAGAAGCCAAGAATCCCGCTAGGATTTAGTCAAATCCCATTACCTGAATAATGAGAGTGTGGGACCTCGTCCTGGTCTCGAATTGGACACCCCGCAAGGGATGATTAGACCACTGTCAGCTGGAGCGACTGCATGCAGGAGCCTCAGCGTCTCTGGTCAGTGTGTCGGCCTGGAAGTGTCGGTTCCCTCTAACTACTGATAGCAAGAGGTGCTGTATATATACAGAAAAGTATAGAGTCCCTTTGTCCCTTGTGTTAGCCATTGTTGGGTATGAAGATGACGTATGGAATGAACCGGTTACGTAGATGTTTATGCAGGTGGATCCTAGCCCTTCCTGGTTTCCTAGAACTCTTATGAATATTTAATCCTACTGGATGAGCATATCGAATATGGTGTAGGAGGCCATTGTTCGGGAAAAACCCTCCTTCTGTACCCAAACCACAGTCTAGATAAGTTTCAGCCCCACGCCCGTTATTGTGGAGAATAGGTGAAAGATTATGCCTATATTAGGGCATCTCAAACCATGCCTATATTAGGGCATCTATATGAAACATAACACCCACTCCTCTTAATAGTCAACAATAATAAACAATAACAGCAAACTACTAAGTCATACTTGGTGGTAGCGCATATAATTGTCAGTGAGCCACATAAAAACATTTTTAAAACTCTAAAAGCATATTAAAAACATTTCTAAGAGGGGAAAAAAAATGTGTGTAGTCAGTTTTTGAATATGTACTCAAGCTAAAGCTCTAGCTGAGTCCCTTTATAGAATTTAAAACTTTTACAAGCGTTTTAGAAGGCCATGCTTTCTCTAGCGATAGTGTCAATTTAGTAGGAAATGTTCCAAATTTAATCAGAGTCGAAATGAAAAAGGAAACTCTGAATTCTTTCCCAGCACATGATGAGCCAATTGAAGATTAAATGTCCTGGTTGGGAGACGCAACATCACAGTCACTTGCTGTAGGGGACGGAAATTGTAATATTTCACACAGTACGTCTCGATGGAGCACAGATGATATTCAGTACTGCCCATAGTTGGCATATCGGCAGCCGGTGCTGTAGTTGATACCTCAGTGCCCGTAGTGCTAGTTGTAGCACTTGTGCTGGTGTCAGCGCTAGCGGCGGCTGAGCTGATGCTCAACCCAGTTGTAAAAGGCACCTGCGGGTCTTCAAGGAATGCATTCGTCAGGATAGGAATACGCTGGGGACACAGCCGAGCGTGGGACCTCAGCGGTTCCAGCCTCGTGTTCAAGTCCGCAGGCGTCTCTGACTCGAGTGTCAGACAAATGTCCAACACGCATTCTTCACTGCAAAACATGCATCGAAGAACAGGTAAGATGCAGTCCATCCAGGCTGGTCTAAACGATAAGAACCATGAAGCACTCAGTTCTCGTAGGCGAGGCGCGCCCAGATGTTGTACCATGCGCTCACGGTATCAACGTTCCAGAAGAGCTTTCGCTATTTCGTTCATGATTGGGCCGTCCATTGCGTATCAGGAAAATGACGATCAGGATTCCAGCTATTAAAAGCAGTATCAGGGGAAAACCTCCATAGATGCTTCCAAATACGGAGTGTATAAAATTTGGGATAACTCCGAGGACTATTTGGAAGGTGCTTAGAAAACCTGACCCTATGGTCTTAAATAAGTGTACAATACCACTCGTATCAGACATGTTAAAGATACGACCCACCATTTCTACGAAATGAAAGGGGCAGTTTGTACGCCTAAGTGCCTGTATCTCGGTCGAGGTCCTTGCAACTTGAAGATCAAAGGTCTCTCAAGCGGAGGTTAAGGGTACAGTTCGCTGTAAAAGCATGGCTTTCATTCTGCTCAAAGCGTCAAATTTTATAAAAGATATCTCTAACGAAGGCCACAAAGGCCCCTCCCTGACTGTTCTTGTTGGGGGAAACAATATTGCATACAGCAAGTAACCCTGGCGTTCACGGAGACCAGATAGGCGATGCCCGGAAGCATGCCACAGCAACCTTGATCATTCAGCATCAAGTAGCTCCCATTCGAGAGTAACTCGAAAACTGGTGTGATCACGGCAGCTGGTGTCCCTTTCATGTGGCAAGACAGATTCGACACCGAACAATTACAAGCTCCGTGTAAAATAATGTCCTGACACATGAGATAGCCGCTTAAAGCGTTCCTGCAGTTTGTACCACTCAGGAATACTTCACGATCCCCACTCCGGCACCGAAATCTATATGGTAATTCCCGGGATTCCTTAATGTATTCTTTACCCAATTGTTGTAATGTGGCTAAATCCTGTTCCAGTATGTCGATAGCAGAAGATACAATGTTGCCCAATGAATATATCCTGGAGGTCAAAGTTGTTAACTCATTATCTACCACAGCTAAAGCTTTTTCTAAGTTTATACGGTCTATTTCCCATATTTTCTCTGCGGCCTCTTGTTGGGAAATCTTCCAGTTTTCATTATAGGCAGCATATATGAAACATTTGTGACGTGTTTTCATGGGTCCTAGTAAAAAGTCCCTAAGATCCATGTCAAGTGAGAGTAAAGATAAGTGTTGTTTCACTTCTGCAAGTGTTGAGGTTTCTAGCCAACCGAGGCACAACTTCCCAACACTGTAGGATGTCACTACTCCTGGATGTTCTCTATGTACATAACGTGGGTCTGGCCTATGAATACTGAGTCCCTTGGTGATGTTCTGGAATTGCTTATGACAGCTGTTCGTGTCGAAGGGCCAAACCACCCACTGTTTCCAATTTGGGTCTGTTCTATTGTACTCTAAGATGTAATCCACTGTTGCCCCTTCTTTTGTCGTTGAATTCTGCCACCCCCGATATGTCGCTGTTGGAAGCCTAGGGGTGTTCAGGTCCTTGCTCTTGGCTAGTCCAAGACAGGATGCACAGTATCATTTAAAAAGATCATCTGCTGTGGCATGAGGCATGCTCTAAATAGTGCCTCTGTACCCTGGACTTGCCAGTCCCTTGAACCCCAAACTGATTTTAAGTCAATTTCGTCTTTCCATAGGTCAAAACCCTGTTCAGACAATTGGGCCAAAAAGGAAGCAGAGTAAATCTGTTTAGTGTTTGTAAATATAATTTTCAGTGCTGATGCTGGTGCAACCTTGTAGTAATATGAGGCTGGATCTGTGGTGTTAAACCCTGAAAAGTATGAAAATTTCTGTGCAGACGTTTGTGAACTTTTTGGTGGTGTTGGGCAATGTTCCCACTGATGGTACTAAAAAACATTCCTAGGTGAAATGGATTTGTGCAGGAAATGATGACCATAATGTTGGTAACAGTACAATGTGTCATAATCTGAAGAACCCTCTAACGTTTCATTATTAGAAAATGCAGCAGTTTTCTCTAAATCAGACAACATATTATTAACTGTTTCAGAGTTTACCAATCATCAGAAAATGTACTTGAGGTAATGATATCACTTAATGAAATTTTAAATACATGATGAATTTTTAAAAGTTTGGTCGGACCGAATATGTTAAAATCAACCTTGTCCCATACTATACCATCCGGAACTGCTGTAATGTTCACTGATGACAAGTCTCTTTGCTCACGATGTGATGATGGATGTGGCTTCAGTAATATGTTGACCTTTTGGACTGTGGAGCTTTGTTGAAGATAGCGTCCATTAATAAGCATACTAAAAGTTAGTACTAAGCCAAGCCAGAAAAGAAAAAACAATTTCCCAGAAATTACACAGAGTTCAATCCAAGGTGATACCAGGTATGTCTTTTTTAGAAAGTGAAGAAAGTTCTTTATTTGTTGCTTGAATGGTGTTTTGGCTGGCGTCGTTTCCGGCTCGCTTGGATCCAGAGAAAACATATCAAAGTTCATGAAATAGCCAGAAGCAGTTCGATCAATTGTAGGAATTGCATCGGGATTAGTTGAAGTGTTATTTTGCTCTTGATGAGGCATGTTGACGTAGACTTCTGTATGAGGTCTAAATGCAACTTGTGAATTATTCTGATGTTCATTTTGAATTTGAATGTTTGGTTCAAGTGGAACAAGTACCATATCATTGTTGCTTAGTCCTTCATTCCTTACAGGTGGCTCTTCAAACGTGATGAGTCTTTCTGTCTGAACTTCTTGGATTGTAGCTAGAGGAGGGCGTCTGCTACTGTGGAGACCACGAGGCCTACTGCTTATTATTGGCCACATAGTGTGGTTTGATTAAGTCGATTGAGACAAATCTTTTCTCCTTTCTCCCGGCAAGAGGCGGCAAAAGTACGGTTCTTGTTCCTTGTACTGCAAGGACTGGTACAGGTGTTCTGTATGAAGGTCCAAATTCCTTTTTGTCCGCAATTTTCTCTCTGACCAGATCCCCGACTTTTGGGATCCAGACAGGTCTTTCTGTGTCTGCCTTGACTTCCCCAGTGGCAGTCTGCTTTAGTCGGACATTGCTTTGTTTTGTCCTGGATTCGTTTAGATCCTGTAAAACAGCCAAACGATCATGGATATCAAATGGTTTTTCATCTGCCGCTGCGCCTTCACAATCAAGATCAGGTACCCACATTCGTGTCCCAAAGAGGACTTCATATGGGGTGACCCCCCTAGAGAGTTTCTTGGCTGGTTGTTTAGCGCCCACTGTACCCCATAAAGGTGTTTGAACCAACTACCGCCCTTGCCTAATACCCTAGCTGTTAAAGATTGCTTTAAGTCCCAGTTTTTCCTCTCCACAACTGAATTTCCTTCGGGATGGTACGGAGAGGAGCAATGCAATGCCCATTCCTTCCATGGCTTCTTTGTAAGCCTGAGAGCTAAACGCAGGGCCGCGGTCAGAATGTAACGTGCTAACTGCGTATGTGCCGATAAAGACGCGCAAATCTTTGATAACAGTTCGAGCGTCAGCCGAGTGCTGAGGCCATACCCATAGGAATCTCAAGCAGGAATCCACTGCAACCATGATATATTTGTAAGCCCCGTCCGTTTGTAAGGGCCCGCAGTGGTCCAAGTACACACATGCAAGAGGTTTGTCTGATTTTAATAATGGCGTCTGCGCGGGTTTCGCTACAGTGGAGCCTTTCATCTGCTGGCAGATGTCGCAATTCAAGACATAGTATTTAGTTTGCTTAGTTAACCATGGCCACCAATAGCGCTGTTTCAATAAAGAAATAGTCGCTGTAACGCCTGTGTGCGCAGAGCCGAAACCCTTGTGTGCTGCTAGTATTAAACCTTGCCTACGATCCATATTTGGTATTACTCTATCCCCCACTCCAGGAATCTGAGCATATGGAATGTTACTTGCATCTAACTTGTAGGAGTATTTGAGTGGACATTTTTTAGGTACTGCTGTGCTGCCTTTGCGTGAAGCAATGACAGCTACCATAATCTCACTGTCTATTCTCGTTTTGGAACAAGTGAGTGTAGCTACAGAAGCCGTGCGAACAGCCCCCTTTGCGGCTTCATCAGCCAATTAATTCCCTTCAACGTGAACGCCATCACGCTGATGACTCAGTGTATTCATCACGTGAGTCCTTGGTAGCTCGTTTTTCAACTCTGCTACCTGTTCCCATAGTATGTTATGCTTAATTGTGCACCTTTCGCATCTTTAAACCCGTTTTGCTCCCAATGATCTAGGTATTCATTATATGACTGAACACAGTAAAATGAATCACACACGATTAGTGTGGGGAATTCATGATCCGTATTTACCAGTGCCAGTATCAGTGCTTTTAACTCTGCCAACTGTGCCGTGCAGTCTCCTAGCGATTGCGTTTTTGTGCAACTCGGATAGAACTTTCCATCCTGCATGTGACTTTTAACGATAGCACACGCTGCGCTGTATTGCTGCTTACTTCCTATGGCCGGTTGCGCAGATCCGTCAGTATAAATAATATATTCATACTGATCGAGAAGCAAGATTTCATTTGGCAGAGGTTATTCGTGTTCATACTGCAGGAATGCCCGGGTTTTTAAACTTGGATCAAATCTGTATTCAACGTCCATTGCAGTAAGAGAATTAGCCCATTGTATCCATCTTGGATGTAAGGCTTTCGCATTTGGAATGCTAGCCTTTGTAACAACTTCTAAAGCCGGTACCGGGGTTACGACAATAATGCGTTTCCCCCGACCCAGTGCTCTTTCTCTTGCTACAGTGGTCTGAACAGCTGTCAGGATTTTCTCTGTTGAAGTGAAATGCATTTCTGCATTTGTGTACCGGTGTGATTTGTATGCGATTGGTACTGTTTCTCCTTCATTGAAGGTTAAGTAAGTGTACCCGCATTGACCCGCAATTATACGGATCACCAAGTGGCGTACGTTTACGCGTGTTTGCAAGTGTTTGGAAGCTATCATGTCTTCCTGGAGTGAACGAAGAATATTAGTATGTTAATGTGTCCACTTTCTGGCTGTAAAGTCAGGTTTTATTAGGTCGTAGAAGGGTTTTACCCTTTGTGCGTAATCTAAAATGTATGTTCTGCAGAAATTCAGGAGTCCCAGTATTGACTGTAAGTTTTTTAATGATTTTGGAGCCTGGAGTAGCGCACATTTTTCTAAAAAGTTTGCTGCTAGACTTTTCCCTTCACTTGACAGCTCATATCCCAAAAATAGGACATTGAGGTGGGCTATTTTTGATTTGTTAAAGTAAAATTTGTAGCCCTCAGTGACAAATCCCATAATAATGGTGCTTACCCTGGTCAAGTGCCTCTCTAAGTAATCGTCTGTTAGATAAATATCATCCACATAGGACAACGCTTCGTCATCCAATTTTTTAAGTAACTCTGTTACCCTTCCTGAAAATACCCCGGGGCTATTCTTATACCCTTGGGGGAGTCGACAAAATTGTCGCTGGGACCATAACATTGAGAATGCGGTCAAATACCTGCTTTCAGGTGCTATATTTTGGCAGAAAAATCCATTTGAGATATCCAGTGTTGTTTTGTATTTTTTCCACACAATGTTATTCATTAATGCGGCACTATGTGCATTTTGGACAGCAAATGTCTTTGTGCATGAGTTTAAATGTCTGCAATCTAAAACTAGACGATATGTATTGTCAGGTTTATAGACGGGAAACAAAGGATTGTTCATTGGAGAGGTACATTTTTCAATGACCCCCTGGTATTCAAGTTGATCTAAGATCTCCCTGACCTGTTTTTTAGCTTCTTGCTTTATTGGGTATTGCCTCTGAGCATTAGGTGAAACTTTTAACGGGATCACGTGGGAGGTTGAAACCTCATCCCAGCCAGCGTGATTTTTGTACATTGCTGGAGCTTGGGCTACTGCCCACTCCCGTGCATATGTATGTTTAAGGTGAATGGGAACATGGTCAGAAAATGCAGGAAAAATTATACTTTCTCCCCTGGGGCATTCCATTACGAATGCTGGCGGCCAATCTTGTTCTGCTAACAGGATGTCATACCCAGATGATAAGTTCTTCCAAAAGAGACCTTTTACTTTCCTGGGCTTGTCCCCCTCCATCCGCAGTGTTATTTCATGTAACTTATGTGGGACGCTCACCCTTTTGTCTGGTGTTTCCACCGTGATGTAATCAGTCAAGTCCGCTGTCACCAGAAATTTCTTCACGTTCGGACGAGCTATTGTTACTTCTGCCGCACTGTCTAGCATCGTCAGAGCCCATTCCCCGTTCAGAAGTTGTGTCCTCAGAATTCTGGGCATGTCTGATTTTCAGACCAGCAACTTTCTTTTTCTTAAATTGAGGTTTTGATTTTGGCTTATCTTCTTTCTTGGAAGTAAAGTCTGGAGCGCGCTGCTTGTCTCTGGACTGTGTGCGCTTCTCTCTGTGTTCTGACTGTCCTTCTCTCTCTGAGTTTTTCTTCGAGCCCTAAAAGGAACGAGAGGAACGTGTATCAGTATCCTGATACCTGTCAGGTTTCCTAATATTATCCCTATTCCTAAGGTTGTACCTCTTTTCAGAGGGCTCCTGTGGAGGAGACCTACCTCGGGACTGAGATCTGTTATGTTTAAACTTTTGTTGTTTTTTATTATCCCACTTCTTTTTTAGAAGAAGTCGGTGTCTGCTTAGAAGTGTCCTTTTCGGGACTGCCCATTAGTTGAGGTTTTACAGCTTTCCCCCCCAAACTATCCCTGCCTAACTCTGCATACGCAGTTTCAATTATTTTGGGTAGTTCATTCTCCTGTTCTAATGGAGAGAACTCCCGTAGGCGTTGCCGTATTGCCACTGATGCTGCTTCCCCTTTAATGTTAGCTAGTATTATGGCTGATACCTGGTCGTAGTTATTTAATAACTTCATCCCTAAGTTCAGAGCAGGCTCTGCTCCGTACTCGTTTTGTATTTGTCTCAATACATCTGGTATCACTGCTAATGAAGGAAAACCATGAGTTCTGGTATATATGGCAGCAAAGACTGTACCCCAAGAGGTACAATCCTCTAACTGTGGTGTAATCCCCATGGGCAAGCAGATTGTTAACATTCTATGTTTTTCAAAAGGTGTGGTATTTGGGAATACTACTTCTAATTGGGTTATTTTCTGAGCTACCCAGAAAGGAATTTGTTCACGTTTTGTGGGCAATTTACCCATTACTGCGTGTAATGTTTATGGAGTAATTTTAGTAGCTGTGCTCTGTGTAGGAGATGTATTTGGTGTAATTACTGTTGGTTGGACCTGCAAGTGTCCTCATGACGAATTGTGTCATGTTTCTGTAAAGTTTTATCAACTCTTTGTGTTGAAAAAGCAATTAATCATTTGGCATTGTGTCAATGTCAGGATGTGGTGCATAGGTCGCTAATATTGGCCATGTTGCTCCTGGTCTTCCTAATGGACCGAGTCTTGCTCTTCTTCTTGAGTGGGGTAGGGCGCCATTAAACCAGAAATTATGTTCCTGGTAGGTAAGCGGAATTTCAATCTCCTCAAACGGAGTGTAGACCGCTGGGACTTCTTCATGTGTATAATAATGAAAAGTTTTTGTTATAGCATTTGCTGCTGAGAATGTAACCCATGAATAGAACACCTCTGTTTGGAAATCTTCGTGTGCCTCTCTCACGAATATTACTACACCTCCTCTGGCTGGTACACCATTTTTGAGGAGTTTAACTGTGAGTGTGTGTCTTACATTAGGTGCAATATGTATTGCATTGGCATTTTCCTCATCTGACTGACCTACTTGTGCCAGCGGGTCTAATTCTCCGTTTTCGGTAGTCATTGTGTTTAAGAACACAGAATAACTATCCAAGGAAATTAAGATAAGGTGTTTTGCACAATTTTGGGGAACTAAATGTCCCTCAAGCTTGATTAACCAACAGCCAATAAATAGGATTTCTCGCCTACTCAGCTGTGGCGGAGTTTGTGCCCACCCACCCCAGACATCTCTGGTTTTTGTGAGTAGTGTTCTCTGAGAATAAGCACGACTGAACTACTCAGATTCTACTGTTAAATAAGTACCAAACCAACGTTGGTGGCGCCATGTAGTGTAATTCCTATAGTACCCCTGCAGGACCTGTGCTTTTGGATAACATACACTGTGGGCCTGGTGGCAGACTGATTCTGAGCACCCCCACCGCGTATGTTAGCCTGTTTGCATTAGCTAGCTCACAGTGCCACTAGAACCTCCTTTTTATCAGAGAGATTCGTTTTTGGCAACCTCAGAACACGACAACCCTGATTCCTCAGACTCGTGGAAACAATGTACTACTTTTCGCTCAGTCACTCGTGCTTGCTCATTTGGTCTCAGAGAGTTACACAGAAGAAACAGTTGAGCGTGTTTATAATAAGAATTTATTGCACAGTTGTTCTTCTAGTATAAAATATATGTGCTGCGACAACTGCTAAACAGTAGCAGAGATATATGATCAGCAGTACAGTGAATAAAAAGGATAGTGCAGTTCTACCATTTTACAATAGTCATGAACATATACATGAATATAAAATCCATTTATAAAATAAAGCGCATACTCCTACGATGACTGTCTAGATGTACCTAAGTGTACCTAGCATGTGAGTAGGTGTGAAAGAAGCCAAGAATCCCGCTAGGATTTAGTCAAACCCCTTACCTGAATAATGAGAGTGTGGGACCTTGTCCTGGTCTCGAGATGGACACCCCGCAAGGGATGATTAGACCACTGTCAGCTGGAGCGACTGCATGCAGGAGCCTCAGCGTCTCTGGTCAGTGTGTCGGCCTGGAAGTGTCGGTTCCCTCTAACTACTGATAGCAAGAGGTGCTGTATTTATACAGAAAAGTATAGAGTCCCTTTGTCCCTTGTGTTAGCCATTGTTGGGTATGAAGATGACGTATGGGATGAACCGGTTATGTAGATGTTTATGCAGGTGGATCCTAGCCCCTGCCTGGTTTCCCTAGAACTCTTATGAATATTTAATCATACTGGATGAGCACATCGAAGATGGTATAGGAGGCCATTGTTCGGAAAAACCTCCTTCTGTACCCAAACCACAGTCTAGATAAGGTTCACCCTTCAGCGCCCGTTATTGTGGAGAATAGGGAACTAATGTAGGTGAAAGATTATGCCTATATTAGGGCATCTCAAACCATGCCTATATTAGGGCATCTATATGAAACATAACAAGTGGTACTAGTGGGCCTGCAGCACTCCTTGTGCCACCCACAGAAGTAGCCTTTCGAACCTGCCGCAGGGCCTGTGTGCGTAGTTTACTGCCCCTTGGACATGGCATTTAAAACTACATGCCAAGCCTTAAACTCCCCTTTTATTACACATAGGTCACCCCTAAGGTAGGCCCTAGGTAGACCTATGGGCAGGATGCTGTGTAAGTAAAATGTGCCTTATGTGTGACATGTCCTGATAGTGACAAACTGCCTGTTTCATTTTTCATTGCTGTGAGGCCTACTCCTCTCATAGGCTAGCATTGGGAATGCCCTTATATACTTTTAAGTGGTAATTCCTGATCAGAAAGGAGTGGCATTGCCATGTTTGGTATGTTTAGAATAGTGGTGATAAATCTAAGCCTGTGCAAAGTTCGTGGAGTTCCGCGAAGTGACAAAAAAACTCTGTGGAGTTCCACAAGTGGCGGAGTGTGGTGCGAAGTGCCGTTCACGCTGATCTTCCTGCCGCTCGGGTAGAAATTCTATCCAAGCGGCAGCTCGCCCTCGCCGACTTACCATTGGCGATCGCGAGTGGGGAAGCTGATCTTCCTGCTGCTTGGGTAGAAATTCTACCAGAGCGGCAGCTCGTGCTCGTCAACTTACCGTTAGCGATAGTGAGCGGGGAAAAAACTCTGCTCCGCAGAGTTTTCTGCACTTCACGAGCTCCGCGGAGCACGGAGTGCATAAAACTCCGCAAATGGAGCGGAGTTCACCGCCAGGGTTAAATAAATCCTGCTTACTGGTGTAGTTGGATTTTATATTCCTGTTTAGAAATGCCATTTTTAGAAAGTGTATATCAAAAAACAATGGTACCTGTGGAAAAGATTAAACAGTAAAAATGGTATTTCTGATAATGATAACCGTTAGGCACAATGGCAATCGTTATGGGAGGAGATGCACAAACAAAGAAGAGAAAAGAGAATTCAAACAGCCCAATGAATAAAATGCAATATTATTTATATAGAAAATTGAAGTAAAAATTGAAAGGAGGTGTAAGGTGTCCCAAGTGAAATTAGAACCTATATATATACAAGTGACAAGTTGTGACATACATTAAAGTTTCAAAACAACTAAAAGAACCTTCTAGTCAGTATACATTAATTATTCACCGCCTTCCGTAACAATTGTGAAGGCTGAATACATTGGTTTGTTTTTTTAAGCTCGTCGACGGCGTTTCGACCTCTCATATAATAGGAAGTCTCATCAGGACCTAGCAATGAGAGACACCTGAAATCAGATCATTTGAGAAAGGGGATCAGTCTTTTTGAAAAATAAGAGTTTGTAAAAAAGGGCACTATGTAGGCTTACTCCATTACCTGATATTATAATGGTATTCTGTCAGAGCGGAGAAGTGCACACCTGTAAATAAGTGACTCAGATTGAGTTGAAGGCATGGATATTACTTACATGGGGCCCAACCGGGCACTGTTTGGGAGTAGACAAAAAATACGATGAAGTGGTTAGCTGGGATGGATGAGATCCAAATCGGGATTGTTTTGTGTAAATGTGATAAAAACTCACCCCTGTTAGTGCGAGGGGATCTGACAGTGTTTTCGGCGTGTATCCAGTTACACGTCTTAATTCAAAAATAAGTCAACTGCCAATCAAGAATCTGTTGGTATAGTACGTCTAGGGGATGAAAGAGAGAGGATTAAGCTATGGAGTTGGTATGTATGGATTCAAGTTAAAAGACCCAAAGGATTTATCACATTTGAGAAAATCTTACTGCAGGAGAAGAGTGCTGTAAATATTGATTATTTTCATCAAGGAAGTTGAGACTGCATTTGTCAGTCGGGCAGCTTGTAAATGAATCTGCCGCTACGGGGAGGACCGCTTCCGTCTGCCTCCGTCAGGATACTGAGACATTCACGGCAAGCGGCATGGGATATGCAGCCAGTCGCGTTGAGGAGCCAGACCGTGCATGCGTTCTGGAGTGCTGATGTCTTAGACCGAACTGCGATCGGGAATGCCGATCTATCGTGCGTTCAGTGCTCCATGAACAAGAACTTTAAAATAGAGTTTTTCGCTTTGAAAAATAGTCTTCTGCATTAAGAAAAATGTCTAACGAGAATTACTCAGTCTATATTTGTGATTTATTGGGGTCAAAAACATCGGTGGTTGTGCCATTGATTATTCTACCTAGATATGTTTTCGGTAATCAGATTATATATTCTATAATTACTAAGATTATGGTCTGACAAACACACCCCATATTATGTGCTCAGAAACTTAGCTTGTGTGGAAATAAGTTTCCTCAGGCTAGAATATTTGCAAGCCCCCAAAAAATTATTTTATACAGATCACAATTCGTTAGAATAGCAAGGAGCACCTAAAGTAGTTCCCGTATTCTAATGTCTCAGTTATATTTCAATGTGGAGATGGTAGTATATCTATGCTATCCTGATGAAAAAGATGGGTGTGCACTCGACAGACCAAGTTAAGGTTTTTAGGGGGTATTATTATTATATACAACATGTATGGAACAGTGTTACGAGGCAAGGGAGAGGGGTTTATGGAGGTAACAAATTGTATATATCACAGAGGATGATATATACTCAGCTCATTTACATATAATAATAATAATAATACCAGCATTTGTAACATATATCGTGTTCCCATTTTTTGACTGAAAGACAAAGCCATAAATCATCGTTGTTCAAAGAAAATTAATCAGTTACAGAGTTAGTTCATTAATGTGGAGTCAGAATCACGCTATTTTTCTGTGTTGAGACCATGGGTGATAGAATTAACTCATTCTATCAATTTGCATTACATCCTTTGTAAAATCTGTCCCATGGCGCCTCCTCTTTCTGGGATGGTGGCCATTTCAATGACCTGCCATTTTAGTTTGTCTGCTGTGTGGTGTTTTTCTTTGTAGTGGGTGACCAAAGGGGCATTCAAGACCATGCATCTTATTCTGCTTCGGTGTTGGCAGATGCGTGTCTTGATGTGTTGTGATGTTTGTTCAATATATAGTAGTTTGCAAGGGCACCAGATACAGTAGACCACATTCAGTGAATTGCAATTTGAGAAGAAATTTAGTTCTTGCTTGATATTGTTATGCTCAAACATCTTTGTACCATAAGACAAATTACAAGCAGTACAATTATTACAGCGATAATGACCTTTAACAGGTGGAAAACCCCAAGCGGTATTTAGAGTTCTGGGTTTATGAACAATGCTTAGTTGCCTGTAGGAGTGTACTAAATGATCCTTGATATTTTTACTTCGTTTATATGCAAACATGGGAGCTTCTATGGTGAAGTCAATAGTCTCAAGCAAATGCCAATTTTTTTTAATCAACTTACGGATCTGGTTTGTATGAGTGCTAAACGTGGTCACACAGATTCATTTTTCAAGTGGCAATAAGTAGTTCTTCCCTTGGGTAATACCATGCTCGCTTTAGAGAGTTCCTTACTATTCTTCTGGGGTAACCTCTGGTAATCAATTTGCTTTTTAGGATTTCAGCTTCTCTCATGTAGTCTTCCTTACGGGAACAATTCCTACGGAGACGTAAGAATTGGCCGTAGGCCAAGCCATCTCTCAATGCTCGAGGGTGATTACTATTGTAAGCCAGGATGGTGTTCCTTTCTGTGGGCTTTCTATGAAGACCAGTGTATAGTACACCTTCGTCATGTTTTATGGTAATGATGACGCCGGATTCCCACTATAAAGTTTACTAAGAATCCTCGGTCGACTGGACCTTTATTACCTGCTGAGAAGTGTAAAGGGGAAACACAATGCATTCATAACAACTAACATAGGTCAGTTAAGTAAAGCTCTGAAAAGATCACTGACTCCGAACAAAACCAAAAATAACTGCACATACAAACACCTCAGGACGAGGTTGTAAATATACATAGGCACTAATACAAAGTCCATCCTACGAACCAATCTAATCCGATACAACATAAGGAGAATAAACAATTCCAAAAAGACTAAACAGACAATAACTACACCAACATCTATATTAGTCTTCATTAGTGGCTGTAAAGGAAATCCATTAATCTATCCTTACTCTATCCGTAAAGTGGCATCCCTACTTAACATTTACCCAAGCAAGATCAAGAAAAGATGTCAGCTCGTGAAGACTTCCTAAGAAGTACACTCACGTTGTAAAGGTCAGTAGCACAGATTACAAAATTGTTCTAAGTCTGCATTCTAAAAATTGATCCCTTCCTTCTACCCTCTAACGGCTCTCTGCTCGCTCATCCCTCGGGGCACTTTCCCTAATACAAAATGCACAATTAATAAACACGCCCCTGTAACACCTCCTCTGGCCAGGCACCTCTCGTAGGTAATTTTCCACCAAAACTTGTACTCGGTCCAGCGACGGTTGGTGTGTCCTTGGGTCTCAGGCTTCTTCAGCAAAAGAATATCTCGGCTCCCAATTATCGACATTCCTGAATACTTTGTAACAGGTCTCCTCCATACCTAACTCCTAAACAAAAGCGTTATGCTAACTAACGAGGACGATGTCCTTGCACCTGCAATGAGAACATGAGAACAGAACAACCTTGCACGTACATGAATTTCGCTGACCATCTCCAAATGAGAGCCCTACCAGGGGAAAATGCATTGCAGGCCTACATAAACCAGCTAACATAAGGAAAACGAATAGGCCTTTCTTAACACGAAAGAGCAAATACTCCATCTAGGCCTTTGACATCAAATTAAACGCACATTTAAATGTTACATCTATAAACACTACATTTCATCACACTTAAACATAATTAATCACCTATACATGTGCAACTTCAACATGATGCACGTTTAAATCTAATGCATTACATTACGCGTAAACTACTTCATTAAACATTTGCAATGAACATCGAAAGTTACATGATTCCCTCGAACTGCCATTTTACGTTTCTTGAATGGCACAACTCATCCTAACATTTCATTTACCACTGATTATTACAACACAGGTTCTAACTAAGATTAACACATAAAATATATGCGGGTACGGACTATTCATGGATATAATGTACCCCTACAATTTTCAGAATCTCACTGCACTCTATCAGTAAGGTCTAGGAATGCTATTTCTGTTTTGTGTATGGTAGAGGTGAAAATTAGATGTTTTTGGATTTCATTCAGGTACCTTACAAAGTTATGGAAATCAATTTCTGAGCCAGACCAGATCAGAAAGATATCGTCAATGTAGCGTTTCCAGCATGTAATATTAGATCAATATCTATTTTGCTGTGAGAGAGCGTATGTTTGTTCAACATGGTCCATGTAGATGTTAGCCAGATGACTGGGGTACGCAGTGCTTCTGTGTTTAGATGTTCAAATTCCTTTTTGGTTATATAACCCTGTTCTTTGCCCTCAGTAGTGATCATCAAAATTTCATTTTTTATCATGTTGAGGAGATTGAAAGATAGTTTTTTGTAGTGTTTAATATCAGTGATTTGTTTATTAATTTCTAAGTCATAGTCAGTCCTGTTTTGAATGACAATGCCACCCCCTTTATCTGATTGTTTCAAGATTATGGTTTTGTCATTTTTCAAACCTTGAAGTGCTTGCCTTTCCTCCAGAGAAATGTTATAGGGGATAAAGCATTTGGCTGATTTCAAGATGTCAACGCCTCTAAGAATAACCTTTTCAAAAGTTAGTAGTTCAGGTGGCATCATAGAGTTGGTGGGATAAAAGGTAGAAGGTGGTCTAAGACCTGTAACCGAGTCTGGAGTGGGGGTGTCCTGTCCATAAAGAAGATTTTTAATCTAATCTTTCGAAAAAATTGAAATAGCTCAGTTTTTATGGTGAAGAAGTTAGTTTTTTCTGTGATGACAAAGGAGAGACCATTGTTAACAAGTGATACTTCTGCAGAGGAGACCATGTGTTGTGATAAATTAAAAATGGGAATTACTTCTGGATTGATATTGTATTCATTAGTTTCTAAAATGTTTCTGGCCCCCATTGGTAGTGTTTCCTCCTGGTCTGGTACCATGTTTTGCCTCTGCCTCTCTGGCCTCTCTATAAAAAAGGCTGTCCTGGGGGGTGTCTGTGCGACTTGGTCCTGCCTGTGCATCTGAGTCTTCAGATCCTCCAGAATATTCAGAGAAAGTAGCTGGCTTGTTTTTCTTGAATCTACCCCATGTATTCTGTTTATTCTCTGTTCTTAAGTTGGTGTAATAATCTCTTAAGTATGGATATGCTCTCTCTTTAGTAAACTTTTTAATGTCTTTTGTGACTTTATCGGCCTTTTTCTTTAGTTCGTAGGAGTTGAATTCATCTACACTTTTGTTCACTTTGTCAAGGAGTGCTTTTGCTTCTGCTACCCCTTCGCCTCCTAGAGGTTCTTTCTCTAGCTCCTCTATTTCTTTAAGTTCCTGTTTAGTGTGTTCTAATGCGGTTTCCACTCCGAGCTCAATCCAGTGGCGCGAGCAGATAGTGTAAATGTGGCTGAAGCCACCTTTGAATTTTGGGTTCAAGTGGGCATTTCTCTGTGCTTATGACTCTTTGTGCTTTGCAGCCTGACTCCTATACACATCTGAGCTAGGTGAAAGCTACACTTGGTGCATACTTTCCAGATAGCCACAAACAGGAAGGGCTGGGTGTGACATGGGATACATCTGCATTCATCGGCATACTGATAGTCTTCTGGAATGGGAGAGGGAGAGGTCATTCACACTTTACATTTGTATAGGTTGTGTCCTGCCCTTACACGAAGGGCTGATTTACCCAGTACTGATCGTCTGGAGCCAGGGCTCAGTTGAAAGGAATTGTTGCCCACTTCTAAGGGTTCCTTTGAAGTCACCCCTTGATCAAAGACATTTGGAGTATAAGTACTGGGGCTCTGACCCCATGTTTTTAGACAGTGCGTGTGACTACACATAGCACATTGTCAGAGGACTGCTGTGCTGCCAGGAGGAACCTACATTAGGACTACCTGCTTTGTTGTGCTGGCCTGCTGCCTGTTGGGCTGCTGTAGAGACTGCCACTTTGCCAAGTACCTGGATGCGCTGGCCTGCCTGCCCTCCCTGTATGCCCTCAAGTGTTCTCCAAGGAGCCCAGTGCGTGGTGAGTGCTGTTCATTGCTCCTTGCCTCTTCTATCCCAGCGTGTGGTGAGCACTGTTTACTGCTGTTTGGATCTAAGGACAGCGCATGTTCAAAGCTTTGTGGATTATCAATTCAGTGCATGCCTAGCACTTCCCAGCATTCTACGCGTCAGCGGGGGTTGAAACGCTCCGGCCGGTCGAAGTCAGATCATGTTGAAGCTCTTGCCTTTTGCTGACTTTGAAGGGAAACCGGCTTCAGGAGCCCGAGTGTCGTCTAGCAACACAGAGACCTCCGCGGTGTCAACCGTGGGCGGGGCCCAGCCACCGGAGGAAACTTTGCCCTGCTCTGTATCCGGCCCATCTGCCAAAGGAGACTTCATCCTAGCGTCATGCACGGGACAGCCGCTGTGACTGAGGGCCTCTCCCCGTGGCCGTCCAGCCAACGACAAGGTACTGTGAGTGGGAGAGCGGTGTGGACTGCTCAGCTCCAGGGTGTGTGTGTGCACCCAACGAAGCCTCGCGCTGGAACTCTGGGATGCCTGTTTTCTTGCTTTTTGTTCTGCATTGACTTCCCGGTCCCAAGGGGCCACAAGACAGTAATTTGGGCGGAGACGAGATCCCCTGTTGATTACTTCGGTCGGAAGACCGCATCGGGACTACTCTTGCGAGTGCCGCTTCAGGAGCTGGAGCCTTACCTCCTATCTCACAATAATCCTACATCAATACCACTACTAGTGAAAATTATGTCAGTTTTGCATTTTATGGCCACAGGCTCATTTCAATTCACTGTTGCCGTTTTGTGTGGAATGTCACAACCTATGTTCAGTCAGGTCCTCATAGAGGTGCCAGCAGCACTTTTGAGGCACGTGGGCAGCTACATTCATTTCCCCAGATGTGAGGATTTAGCCACTGTGAAGGCAGATTTCTATAGATTTGGTCATATCCCACATGTAATTGCATCAATTGATGGCACCCATATTGCCTTAGTACCACCACACAACAGGGAGAAAGTCTACCAGAACAGGAAGCACTTCCATTCTATCAATGTGCAAGTTGTCTGCTTACCGGATTTGTACATCTCAAACGTCTGTTCCTGGTTCCCAGGATTTGCACATGATGCCTACGTACTGCGGAACAGCACCATACCACAGCTGATGTCACAACTACTACCGGGGAGGGCCTGGCTTGTAGGTAAGTGGGATCTGCTCTACGTTTGTGTGGGAAATGTCAGGTAGTACGATTTGAAAGTGTGTAACTAAATGTTGCCCTTCTGTCTAAGTTATATCTAGGAGACTCAACTTATCCCAGCTGGCCATGGTTGTTGGCACCGCTGAGGAACACCACAACGCCTGGGGAAGTCCGCTTCAATGAGGCCCATAGAAGAACATGGCGGCCAGTAGAGCAGGCTTTTTTGGCTCCGGAAAGCCAGATTCAGATGTCTGGACAAGACTGGGGGAGCCCTCTTCTACTCACCCGGGAAGGTGTGTAAGATCACCACAGCCTGTTGCATCCACCACAACATTGCCCTGTGACGGAACATCCCTTATATCGCAGAGGATGCAGGCCATGAAGACCCACCGTGTAGGGACCCTCAAATTCCAAATGAAGATGATGATAGTGGTGAAGAGGAAGGAGCTGATTTGCATCAGGATCTCATCCAGAACTACTTCTCCTGAGTGTAAGTATGGTGTGAGATGTGATTATTCTTGCAACTCTTGGAGTGATGTTGTAAGGAGGATGGTAATGCTACATACTAGGAATATATGGGTCTGGAAATATCTGGGGAAAGGGCTTTGCTTTGTAAGTGTACCTTTGTTAAGCTGTAACTGTTGTCTTGGACTGTGTTCTCTAGAGGTTAACAATGTGGTGTATGTCATATGTATGTTTTCTCAGCTAATCTCTCTATGTTGGTCTGTTTTAGGTACCTTCACCATGTCATCTTCATTTGGACATTTCAGAGTTGTGACATTAGCAGGTATATGATGCTGTTCAGACAAACTAAGTAGACATGGATTGTTCCTGGGAATGTCTGTCACAGAGTTTGGGTGTACAAGGCTGGTACCAAGAGAGCTTGCACAGCGATAGACTGGAAGTTACTTGGCTTCCATTGAACTTGTTCCTTGTGGTGCAATGGTCCTAATTCAATATGCTGCCATTGTGTGATCCAACACAATGGTTCAGTGTGCTCAATTCATGCTATCCTGCCTTTACAGTGGCTAATTCCTCATTGTCTATGAACTGGATGTAGCTGCTGATGTGTCTCCTCATTGTAGGCCAAAGTGCTTGTAGCACATCACTGACAAGTATTTGTGACATTGCACCAGATGCAAGCAACACTGGTTTAAAATGAGCCTGTGGTCAGAAACTGTTGTACTGACGTGTCTGTTCATTTGTTCATTTGATGTAGGATTCCTTTTGTGAGATTGGCAAAATGGCTCCAGCTGATGATGTAGACATACTTTATTATTCCCTATTGTGTGGGATATTGTCAGATGCATCCCCTTCTTCCATGCTGTGAAAGTCTGCAAGTGATTCTGTAATCACTGACCCAGAATAACTGAGTCATGTATGATTTGCTATGTGCCTGACATCATGTCAGCCTAATCTAATACCTTTTTGCCTAAACAGTGGTGGCCAAATGACACTCCACCTCCGCCAAATACAATGGATGTTGTTAGGAACTTGGGAATAAAATTCGATACCTCACTATCCTTCCATCAGCAAGCTCTCTCTGTAGCCAGCACATGTTTCCACCTGATGAAGTCTCTTAAAAAGTTTTTCGATTTGTTACCAAGTGCAGCAAGAAAGACAGTCGCAGTGGCCCTGATCATGTCTCGTCTAGATTACTGCAACAGCTTGTATGCAGGCTCCAATAAGGCTGTCCTGAAAAAACTACAGATAGTACAACACGCAGCAGCCCGCCTGGTACTAAAATTACCTCGAGGGTCTTCAGCGACAGCAGCTCTGAAATCCCTACACTGGCTGCCCATACATAAAAGAATCCTCTTTAAGATCTTGGTAATCACTTACAGAACCTTCAGGTCATCAGGACCTAAGTACCTCAGAGCCAGAATCAAACCGTATGTGGCTCAGCGCCTACTAAGATCCTCATCTGAAAGCCTTATCGAGCCACCCAGCTTCCATCTGGCATCCAAGGGGGGCAAATCGATGGCAGTCCTAGGGGCTAAAGCATGGACTTCTTTACCCACCCATTGATGACTCTCTCAGACAGAATTTATTTTTAAGAAACTCCTAAAAACCTGGATCTTTGTAGCCCCAGACAACCTAGTGTTTTCACTCATCTGATTTGGTAGAACTCTCAGCTGCTCTCCTATCCTTTCTCGTTTCTGCCTTAGTGCCATGATGCTCCCCGGAGTGATAGTTGTGCTCTACAAATGCCTTCATTCATTCATAATTTGAACAATGGAATAAAGAGGTCTCAGCCCAGACACTTGTATGTATGTGCTGTTGTGACATCATAGTGATCTTGAGTTGTACATTGTTTACATACAACATATCTAAACTTCCAGAAGTCCCTAGTTTTGACATTGCAAAGTTCAGCTGGTTGTACGTTCACATTGTCACATGTGAGAATTGCAACAGGAACCAATGCTTTGGTGACTTGTATTTTTAAGGAAGTGAATAAGGATAAGATAAAGAAATTGACTTAAGATTAAACAGTGCAAACAAAAAGTTAAGTCTTCAGTCATGGTGAATGAAACCATAGTAGTAGAGTCCAAATGGTCAGAAGTCCGAAGTCCAAAATACTCCTCCCATCAGATAGGAAAAAGTGGGCAGGAATAGTCCAACAAAGTGAATGTGTTGCACACACAGGAGGACATTAGGGTCAAGGTCTCTTACTGGCGGTGGTGGTTGTCTTGCCATCCTGAGCTCCTGGGTTTTTCAGTGGATGTCCCCTCCCTCTGGCAGAGGGGGGATCTGGAGCTGCTGAGACAGGGGTGTGTGCAGGCGTGTCGTCCTCTGACAGGGCCTCCCTTCCTGTGACTGCGGCAGATGTTGATGTTCCAGATGTACTTGGACCACAGGAATGGGTAGATACAGGTAGAAAAGGCCTGCAGGGTGTGGTGTTAATGTCCTGCAGCACCCCAGCAAGGGAATCCACCTCGATGCGGATGATGGCCAACTCTGTGTGGATGCCGGGCACCTCTGTGCGGACTCCGGCCACTTCAGCATTGATGGCAACAACCTCCTGGTATGTGTCCCTCAGCAGCTCCTTCATTTCTTGGATTTCTGACAATACCTGGCCCTTGACCCTTTGGGAGTCCTGGCAGACTCCCTGGACTTGAGTGATGGCAGCCTGGGTGTCTGTGGCCTCAGTGGGCTCACTCTGTGGGCCCACAGTTACCCTCACACAACGCCTAACCCCACAGCCCTGTGCCCTTGGCACAGTCTGCACCCTTCCACTGGGTCCTGGTTCCTTGGTGACTGGGGTGGTGTTAGCTGTCTGAGAATCCAGGACTGGGTGGCACAGGATGGGACTGACTGTGCTAGGTGCACAGGTTGGGGGGAAGTGGTTGGCTATGATGCAGCAGTGGTGTTTGGAAGTGTTCTAGTGGGCACAGTGAGCCCCACTGTTGGCGTCTGCACAAGCAGACCAGATGGGCTAGGACTGTCCTCCATGTCTACCTCCTCAGGAGCATTGGAATCACTGAGGGCTTCGTCCTGGGGTGGAGAGGAACTCTGTTTGGTTTCCAAACTCTCTGCAGGTGCAGTGGTGGATCGACCTGCTGAGAGATAGAGAACATTGTTAATGGTGGAAGTGAGGTATCTACATCTACGTTGTTTGTGTCAAGGTAAATGGGGACCTAGAATGGAACAAAATAGGTAGAGATTAGTATTGTCATGTCTTTACGTGGATTAGATTTTGGTTACTAGACTTTTGTTGCTATTGAATAGATGTAGCAGATTCCATTAGCTCATTAGATGAGCAGCTATGTGGCATTTCTGCTTTAGGGATAGACATGACATCTCCAAAACTCTGCTACAAACACAGTGTAGTCATAAGATGTGTATTTGTCCATTCCAAAGCTTAGCTGGGTCTAATACAGGCAAACACCCAGCTTGGTTGTATATTTAGCATTGTTCATCATGTGAGAAGTGCAGAGTCAAGTGGTCACCTGGCACTGCTAATGAGCTGAGTTTCCGTCATGGCTGACATATATTTAGGGTACACTGTTGTCATGGTATCACTCATGCCATCAATAGTTTAAGTTGATGGGTCAGGGACACCATAAACCAAAGTATCCAAACGTATATCTGAGTGGAGCATTGTCTGTACATTGCACAGTCCATGATGAGAGTAAATAAGTAGTGACATGGCAGACAAGCGAGAAGGGGCAAAAGGAGTGTAGCATCTTGGTCAGAGTTACAATCACAAGGCCTCATGGTGGTTGTAGTCTCTTTAGTGTCACTTTAGCAACACTTGAGAAATGGTAACCTGCATGACTAGTGTAGATCAGTAGTGGCATGGTAGACAAGTGAGAAGAGGCAAAAGGATTGTGGCATCTTGGTTAGAGGTACAATCACAAGGCCTCATGGTAGGTGTAGTCTCTTCAATGTCACTTTAGCAACACTTGAGAAACGGTAACCTGCATGACTAGTGTAGGTCAGTATTGACATGGTAGACAAGTGAGAAGGGGCAAAAGGAGTGTAGCATCTCACACAACCACTCACAGACCCACAATGGCACTCACACACCTACTCACACACTTACACACCCATGTACTCACCCATACAGCCACTCACACACCCACTCACAGGCCCACACAGCCAGGCACACACGCACTGACACACCCACTACACACTCACAAACCCAATTACACACCCACACAACTACTCACACACCCAGTAATAAAAAACAGCAATTCAGCTCACCGTTCCAGCTGTACTTTTGCAGGAGATTTTTGACCATTTTTTTTTTTAAAAAGGAATATGTGGGTGCGATCTGTGGCAGAGAGCCACACACTGCCAGGGTTGACCAGCTGCAGGAGTTAAGTATGGTAATAAGATCTTACTTTATGTGAAGAAATTCACTGAAGAAAAACAAAGGTTAAATGAAGTTTTGGCTTTTTTAAAATTCTATACCAAATGCAACAGTTGTGCCCACTCATCCGCAAGTAGGCTGAAGGCTGTGTGCAATAGGAGTTGTCCACAGGGCCAGCGGCGTGTGGATACAGAGTCTGCACCCAACCTGAGATGAGTCGCGAGTCTGTGCTGTGCATGACCTTTGGCTAGGTCTTGCACCCAGCCCACTGTAGGCAGGCAACCCCCACTGCCTACAGCCTTTAGCTGAGTGCAGTGGTGGATGGCCATAGGGTCTGGCCTATGGCCAGTCCCTGTTTGTTTTTTTAAATCTTTTTTAAGGGTTCATTAAGCACTGTCTTGGGATTTTGTGGACCTCACAAACTTGTGCAACCTTGTTGGGAATCCTGCAGGGTTTATACACCCGGTGCTGGGTTCACTTGCTCCTTAGCAGGTCCAATTAGGGTCCACGACCCCTTTCAGGGTTTAACAGACTCTTGGCATGGGTTTGCAGACTTCAGGGGCTGGGCTGGGATCCATGAACCCAGTCTCGCTGTTGGAAAACTGCACAAAAGTAGCATTTTTTACTTTTTAAACCAGGGGATGGCCATTTAGGGCCTGCCTCAAATGAATTAGGTCCCCTTGACCTCCTACGGCTTGTTCATGTTTCTTTCAGGACATGAGCATCAAGTCCCCACATCCGGTTATGGCAGCTGCAACATTTCTTTCATGTTGCGGCCAGCCAATCATATTGTTTCGATATTGCAGCTCCTTAACATTTTTCTTCTACTTTTGGCCAGCTAGTGAGTAAGCTTAGGTCCCACAGACCAATGTTTGAGTTTGCAGACCCGAAACAGACGACAGTAGAAAAAGCTCCCTCATACTTTAGGATTTGAGAATTTTCTAAAAACTGAATCTGTTGATGGCCTGCCAATTAGGGTCATAGATCATCCACAAAACAACGGTCTAGATATATCTATCAATTTGAGCCCTAAAAAAAACACTTTTCTAGAACTAATGACACAAACACTAAAGAATGTATTTATATCAATCCAAGCAAAGGCCCTTCCTGGAGTAAAGTTCTACTTCCATGCCAAGTTTGGTGCAATTCTGCACAGCCATTTTCCCAGTATCAGAGAGTAAAGAAATGTATAGGAATTAAAATAGAAAATGTTATCGTCTGTCTCTAGAAGTATTTTAATTATAGTGAAACATTGAGGGAAGCCATCAGGGTTTCACAGAGGCATAGAGTATTATAGCATAGCTGAAGTACCTGTAGTTGGTCAACAACAACAATTGTCACAATTGAGTAATATCTTTTATTCATTGTTTTTATACAATTACATATATCTAATAGTGACACATGCATTTTAATGATTGTTTATGAAGATAGGACTTCTCAATTATAGTGAATTACTGTGAATTTCTAAAGTGAAAGTCTGCTGGACTCTTAACTAAAACACAGCAAACACAATTATCCTTCTGAAATGCCATAAAGATGAAAAACTCCAACCACGTGGGTAACCCGAGCTTATGGTATAATAGAGGCAAGAAGTAACCTTAACAGAAAGACAGTACTGGAAGATGTAAGAAGCAAGTGCTTGAGGCTAGTGTAGGAACTCTCAAGTGGGGATTTAAGCATGTTAAAGTAATTTTACTATCTTCATCCTTCTTCTAATTATATTTGTGTCATTTGTGGCATACTGTAGCTGAGGTTGTACTCTGGTATAGTACCGAGGGTAGGTTTACAAGCAGTTATGACTATACCAAACAGCTCTCCATGGACACCAAGTATCCGGCTCGCAACCTTTTTGTGGGAGCTTAAGTCAGGCATAGGCACAGAAAAAAATTCAATCCTTGCCTTATACAGGGGACCAAAGATTTTTCTTAGGAGCCCCGCTCCGGCGCTGCTGAATGCCAGGGAGTCCAAATTTCAAGTCAGACTGATTTTGATTCCACCTCATGTCTCTTTCTTCGACCACCCTGCACTTCCAGTCTATTTATTTCACTCTTGCAGGTTCTAGTTCACCTCCGCTTTCGAGATGTGTCACTGTTTTCCTGCTTCCTTCTTTCTTCCTTTTTTCGCATTTCTCACTCTGGGTGGAAGTTTGATGATAAAAAGTCCAAGTCCCCTAAAATGATGGGTGGTGCCCACCTTCTCCAACCACTGGCAAAAATAAAGCGCTGCACTCTGAATGAAAAGTTTGTACTAACTCATAAGTTCAGAATATGTGTCCTTTTGCATTAAAAGATTGTTGTTTCACACAGAAGGCAAATATTTACTTATGTGAAAGTGACAGCTATTGTACAGTTAAGGGGCATTCCTAGGGACATGTCTGTGGGCGTGGGGGTTAATGAAACACAATTCAATTTATGTAAAACCTACGGGGCAGATTTACAAAGGAACTGACGCATCTGCATAGATGCGTCAGTTTCCTTGTGTCAGCGCCGAATGTCCTTGCACCACTATGGATGCGCTGTATTTACAATACAGTGCTCCATGGCGCAAGGATTAACAAATACGACAGAAATTCTGACACATCTGTTGACCCAAAAGTGATGCATCGCTGTAGTTGCTCATGAAAGTGACGCAACGCCAGCAATGCGCCACAACACATAGGTGAGTCTCATTCAAAAAGCCCTGCGGCATTCCTTACGCCTGGTCTGAGCATGCGTAGGGATTTTGACGCAGTGAAGGCGAAGAGTGACGGAGTGAAATCTTGTAGATTTCACTGCGTCAGTTCTACATGTTTTTTGCATGGGAACGCGCACCCTGCATACATTACACCTGACACAGGTATAATGTGACGCAGGGCTTTACAACGTGACGCATCTCCATAGATGCGTCACGTTGTAAATTGGCTGCATTTTTTACGGCGCCACAACAGCGGCGCAAAAGTGTTGCAAGGGACTTGTAAATCTGCCCCTAAATTCTGAGTGAGGTGAAGAGTATCACTGGCTGAATACTGCCTCGTCCGATTCCAAGTTTTACCTAGTGAGGGAATGCGCCCACTGACAAATGTTTTTCTGCATACAACTTCCTCCGCTGAGCTGCATGGAAATGAGCACAGAATTTGGAAAAAATATGCAGAAGAGAGCTCAGTATTTCCAGGTCCTGAATGTTATTCCCCATTCGGGCCATTATACTTGGCAAGGCCAGTAAGTAGAATGTGAATAATATCTGGCAATGATATCTCCAGCCGTTGTGTCTCCAGGCGTAATTACTGCCTCAACAGGAATGGGGCCTTTGCTTTGTCTCCCATATTTTTCTGCAGTTGATTAGTTTACACCTAAACGAACCAGGCAAAGTGACCACTATATTCAATGTGTGTGTGAGGAGAGGAAAAGCATCACATAGAAAAGTGCTTTCCTGGCAAGGAAAAAATAATTTCTGCTCAGATTTTTCACAGTCAAAATAATGTGACTATGTGGAGTTGGGGGGAGACAGACATATATGTTATGGAAGCTTCAAAAATCGTAAACCATGGTCACAAAGACCTGGCACTTGTTTGAAGCGGGCATTTAGTTCTACAGTCCTTATGTATCTACGCTCTCGCCATAGACACAACATTGATAAAACCCTGTGTTACACCAGGCCTTAAATCCCGGCATTACGTAGGCTAATTCATTGTAGATTCGTTTTTTTTTTTTAATTGGGCCTACTGTGTCTCTCGTTATCTTTCTTCTAACTTTTACACCACCCTTTGAGTACACCACGTAGAGTCTCCAACCGTTGTCTACCTTAAGTTTTGATCCATATGTGAACTAATTTCAAATCCATTTTGTCTAGTGATTCTAGAATATTTAGGACATTGACAGAGGCTTGCCGACTTGTCTCATGATAATGAGAAAGCAACCAGTCATGCGAGTTTGCACTGACTGTCAAAACCTTCAAACCCTCATCCTGTTGAATGCATAGTGAAATAAAAAAACTCACCCTGGCGTCAACATGTCCAAACACCATGTTTTTATGATAGTTCATAGTGCTTTTTGTTTTAATGTGTCATTGTATTGAACTTGATTGCACAATCTGTGATAGAGAAGAAGGAACACAATGTGATGTGCAATTTACTGTTTTTCTGTAGTAGTAAACTATAAATGTTCGAATGTGGAACAAATATTTTTTTAAGAGGCACTGGGAATGAAACCAGTTGTTAAGAAAGATAAATGCTCATCTGCGATGCCAGCTGCCCCTGTTGCACAACTGTGACCAACTGTTTCACCACACTGTCCCACCACCACGCACCAGTGATTCACACTGTAGACTTAAAGTAATTCTGTGAGTTGTTAGGAGATGCTAATATTATGTGTGTGTGGGAGCGGGGTGGGGGGGAGAGTAGAAATAGTTCCTTCCAGTTTTTCAAATAACATTGGAAATAAAGAACATTGTAAATGAAATTGTGTATCTCGACTCATCTGAGATAGTCAGCACCTCAGAAATCATGAAAGAGCAAGCGCGACTTCCATGTGAAAGAGATGAGAGCAGATATGCTGAACAAAGGAAGAATGCAAGCTCATCAACATGGCGAAACACCGAAAAGGCAAGGCTACACCGATGTTATTAAGTAGAGAATTCACAATGTTAGCGGTACACAGGGCATGAAAGTTAATAATCTAACCCAACTGCACTAAACCAAAATTAAAGGCCTGATTCCCAAAGCTATTTACGCACCTAAGTGACACTTTGGGGCATATTTATTAGAAAGTCCCGAGCGCAGCGCAGCAAGTCACCATGCTGCACTTTGCTGTGTGACAGGGAAAGGGCAGAAATGCGCTGTATATAAAAGAATATGGCACATTCCTGTCTTCTCCTTGCGCGTGTGCCGTTTTGGCTGCCTAGCTCTAATGGAGACACCCTTGCACCATGGTGCAATGGTGCATGCAACTGTTTTTGTGCAGGAAGGCACACCTTCATGCACAAAAACAATCCTGAGAGGCATATTCCTCTTTCTATGCGGGCTGCAGCACATATAGAAAGAGGAAGTAACAAGGAGAAATGAAGATATTTCTTCTCGTTACGCCTCCCTTAAGAAGATGTATCTTTTTGGCGCATTCCCAGGTCTATCACTTTTGGTGAATGTTGGAATGCGTTAAATCCATGGTAGTTGCATAGGAACACCCGTGCAACATTCATGGAACGGCTTCCTAGGGCAGAGGAAAGCAAAGCAGTGATTTGCTCTGCACTGCTTTATTCTGGATTTATGAAGCCACTCAGGGCCACGCACGGTGGCCTTGCGTGGCTTCATAAATTGCATTTTGGGCTTCTGTCGTAGATGCACCACGTTGCGTGGTGGAAGAGAGACGCAACCCCAGTCATAAATATGCCCCCTTAGCTGCATAAATGAGTGGTTTTAAGAATAAAAAGTCATGCTTTGAATTTCCTAAACACTGATTTAACAATCAGAAAAACATTTACTCACATGTACTTGGAGGTGTGTGTGACCACATCTGCTCCCATGTTTGGCTTCCAAGTGCTTTCTTGGATGGGAATGCTGTGCAAAGTTTGTAAAAATCCACTAACTTACACATGAGTGAGTATTTCTTTTTCATGGCACATTCCAACTCTGGACATGGGTGAAAATTTACTCCTGTGAGAAAATCGCTGCGTCACATCATTCGGTGCCCAGGAGGCATTCCATGGGCGCTGCTGGGTGCTTTCCAACACAACACGCATGGAATTTGACGCTGCCCCAGATTTACAAAGTGTGTAAACCTGGGGCAGCGTCAAATCCGTACGCCTCCTGAGGTGAGTCATAACGAGGAGAAATATGTTTATTTCTCCTTGTCTTTTCCTCTTTTCATGTGTGGTGCATTCTGCAGTACACATAGAAACAGGAAAACGCCTCACAGGATTGTTTTTGTGCAGGAAGGTGCCCCTTCCTACACAAAAGCAATCCTGCCTGCAATTGAGACACCCTTGCACCATGGAGCAAGGGTGCCTATGTTGGCACCAGCGCAAGCAAAAAGGACAGGAATGCACCATATTGCTTAAATACAGTGCATTCCTGCCCTTTTACTGTGACGTAGGGCAGCGTAGCAAGGTGCCTTGCTGCACTGCCCTACGCCAAAATGCCATAAATAAGGCCCTACATACAATCGTGTATGCTAAAATCCCTTTGCATGTGGGTAATCTATAATTCACAAAAGAATTCTAGAATTACTCCTGGAATACAGTTGTAGCTTTCCAGGAATATTCTTGAAATCCTGTATAAATTAAAAACAAAGTCAGGAATTACCTCAAAAAGTTGCTCTAAACCTCGAAGAGCAATAGCAGGGGTATAAAATTGTAGTTGGAGGGGGATGTGTTGGTTGGTGTTGAAGAGGAATTTTTCTTGCATTGGAAATGTAGTATTTACTTCAATATGGGTTTGAAATGCTTTACTGGGTCTCGGATGGATTCAGAGCACTTCCCCGAAGGACAACAGGGGTCAGGATCACGACCCGGTTATACAGGTACAGTTGAGTGATGTTCACCTAGAAACCCATCATACTAACCATCCTGTGACACTTGCCCACCAGGAGAGCCACGCTACCAACACCATGCTGACCGCCCCAGAGGCTGCCCTGGGTCAGTGCAGGGCTATTAAGGAGTTGCTCCCAATGTGTTCAACCAAATCTCCCGACATTAGGGAGAAATTCTATTCACTTACGGATGAGTCAGACCTTTATAACCTTGAGGATTCATCATCTTCCCTGAGTGATGTGCTAGCCTCATATTCTTCCTACAGCAATGCTCCCGATAACACCTCATGTTTAACCCAACGTAAGGCTTCTGGGAAGGGCATGCATGGGAAAAAAAAGAAGAAGAAAAGGGGAGCTGGTGGCGAACTCTCCAATGCCAGTAGTAAAGACATTTCTACGGGAAATCTGCATTGGGGCTATTCAGCTACACAGCTGGTCTTCTCGGGAGAGGAACCCGAAGGATCCCCAAGAGAACATAAGGGGGCAACATCAGGCACGCCCCTGCAATCTTCTACCGTGGAAGGATCACTGGCAGTAATCCTTCAAACGATCAAGCAGGTCCAGGAAGAAGCCAGGTGTTCGAGTCGGCGGGCCAGGCTAGCCACAAAAAAACTACATGGGACTATTAACCCCTTCGGTGCTCATGACGAGCTCAGCTCGTCATGCTGCGCAGTGCTCGTGTGCGCATGACGAGCTGAGCTCGTCATGAACCCGCCCGCTTAATGAAACGCCCCGCACAGGGCGAAAATCGGCCGCGCACCGAAGGGGTTAAAAAGATTAACAAAACTTATTCAGATATTTCTGGTGGAATTACAATGGTGGAGGAACGGACTGAGCACTTGGAAACAGAAGTCAATGCTTTAAAACTTCAGGAATCTTCACGCGAAGCAACCATGGCCGACGTCATCTGGAAGCTTGAGGATCAGGAGAACAGACAGAGGTGCAATAACCTGAGAGTACTGGGAGTGCCCGAGGGAGGTGAAGGCTCGGGTACCAGAGCTTACATGGTATCTCTATTCAAGGGTGCCTTTCCAGAAAAAAACAAAGTGGGACTGGGAGGCAGAAATTCCACATGCCCATAGATTCCCCTTAATGTTAAAGAAGCCCCGGCCCAACAAAGTGGAAAGACCTAGGGGGATATTTTCAAGAACGTGCGATAATCATCACCAAAATAGGTTATTTTTCATATTGCCGTCTATCGCGGGAAAATAACTCCGTGTTAACGTCGTATTCTGAACACGGCAGGAACATGCGATAGTTTCCCGATAACGCGTCAAATGTCCGCAATAAAATTACCGGGACGGCGATAAAAACCTAAACCGAACGTGAAAAAAGTTGCGATGGGCCCAACTGCTATAAAAAATTCAGCGATAAGCAGCGCCAGGCCTGCAAGTCCCACAAGTCAGGCGGGAAAACCACTATAAAGCGGCAACAAAAACACAAACAAAACACAAACAACTGCGAAGCACCATGGAGGTAGCCGGAGCAAGTACAGAGGACAACCAGAACCCCACAAGCCCCACGGAGGACCAGCCTGGGACCTTGGGGTCAGGGAAGGACAAGGAGAAGAAGAAGAGGAACCCGCGTTTCAGGACACAGGAAAACCAGATCCTCGTTACGGAGGTGATAGAACACCACCACCAACTGTTCATCACCTCCACTGTGTCATTGGCAACTAAAAATACAATATGGCAGTCCATCTTGGCCAAGGTGAATGCAGTCGGAGTGCAGAGAAGGGAAGTGGATGACTGCAAGAAGTGCTGGACTGATGTGAAGCGCAAAACCAAGCTGAAACTCGCAGCCAACCTGAAAGCAGCAATGCAGACTGGAGGTGGGAGTCCAGCGACACACCAGGAGCTGGATGAGATGGAGGAAATGGTGACCCGAGTCATCATTGGGGAGACGGTGGCAGGAGTTGGGGGACCGGACACTGCACAATATGACCTGAGCCAACAGCAACAGGGTGAGTAACGACCAGGGACTGGGGGGACGAGGGGAGATGGGCACAATGGCACACATGCACAATTAAGTATAGCACATCTGCGGACAGACCATGCCCAAGAGTCACAACTCCGACCAAGAGCCCAATTTACCCAAGTCTGCAATATCTCAGCACTGTATAAGCACAGAAGTGAAAGGCACACCGCCTGAAAGGGATAAGGGCCAGCCAAATCAGAGCTGAAGGGGCAACACACCCACAATGCAGCACACACACATAAGAATCACAGCACCTCAACATTGACAACAATGTGGTACAAACTGCAACACTTTCACAACAGAACAGAGGACACAACTGCTGCCGCTTGTGTGTAGAAAATGGCCATTCGCATTTGGCATAGCAGGAAACTGTGAGATGATAATGTACAAGTACAACCTCACACCCCTGATGGTGTAGAAATGTCAACTGTCCCCCACAAATAGGCATCTCCTCACAAACAGTCACAATGTACATTGTCATGCAGTCTGTTAGTAAACTTGTACAATGCGTGAACATACATGTGAACACAATGTCAATCTGCATCTCCCCTTCACATTGCAGAGGGAGAATCAACACCTCCTGCAGAGCAGACCCAACAACTCAGCACTGATGATGATGAGGACCTCCCCAACATCGACACCGACGCCCTCCAACAGCTCATGGACAGCTTCGGCACCCCACCTCCAGGAGCAGGGCAGCCCAGCTGCATCGAGGAGACCCCACCCCCTGCACAGACCACACAGCAGGAAGCACCCACCACCACGGCTGTCTCCCAGGACCCCCACGACCAACACATGGCATTCCAAAGCTGTGTGTTGGGGTGCCAGGAGAAGATGGCTGATCAGCTGCGGGTGGGGTTCGACCTCATGGCAGCCAAACTAGATGCCATACGTGGGTGTCTAAGTCCCATCAGGGATGACTTACAGTCCCTAACGAACACCCACTGTCCGCTCCATGCTCTCCAACAATCCATGGCTGACATCGCTGGAGTCATGACTCTGAGCCAAGAACAACTGTCTAGTCAGAGTGGCTCCAGCGATGTCAGCCGGGAGTTGGGACACATAAGGAGAATGATGGAGAGCTTGGAGCGGATGCAGGTGGAAAGAATGTTTGCCACGGCTGCACACCAGCGAGATGTAGTTGTGATCTTCCATGCCCTGCAGATCCTCATCATGGCATTTCTGCCACATGGCCTGGCGCGGATTAATGCTGCTGCTACTACTCCATCCACATCTCCGCCCCCTGAAGTGTCAGTGCCACACAGTGTGGCAGACATTCCACCTCCGGCCCCTGATGTGTCAGTGCCACACAGTGATGCAGACTAAACCCCACCACCCACATGTGAGGCACCTGACACATCAGAGGACGAAGATGATGATGAATCTGGCTTTGTGGTAAAAATGAACTGGTAGCATTCATCTCTGCCATATGGCCTGTTTTAGCTTGGTTCTGCCCTCTGCATCATGCCCTGGAATAACACCTTCTCCCGATACACTCAGCGACACTCACCTTGGACCTTGACATGGACTGCCATATTTTGTTTGGGTACCAATGACACAGCAATCACACTGCGGACTGAAGTCTGTCCAGCACATCACCACCACACTTGGCATTGTGTACATTCTTATTCATGGGTGACTTGCCTCCTTCACACATACTTGGTTCCCACCTCTCCCCACATTCTGCAATTGTGTGGCTGAGGGGCCATGCCGTTTTCGGAAGGTCAGCTGTCTTGTTCTGCGCTGCCTCGGTGGTAGTCCGGGAGGGAGGCCGTGGGGGGGCCTCGGGGTGGTGGCGGTGGGTGTTGTGGACCTCTTGGGTCTCCGAGCTGCATGATCAGTAGCTCCGTGACATGTGTTGGTCTTCAGATGTGGCTCTGGGCTGGGCTCCCTTTCATACTGCAGGCTGTCTTCCTGCTTAACACCAGTAAAAGGCAGGTGTTAAATCCCTGCTGCTAACGCGCCTTAACGCCTGTTTTTGGATCGCATCGCAGATCTGGCTGGTCGTTGAGAATATCGCGACGTGGTGTTTTTGTGTGTTTTTGCACGGGAACGCCTACTCTGCATATCATTAGCGTTAGTTGTCGCTCTCATCCGTGGCGATGTTTTTTGCAGCAGCTATCGCTGGAAAACTGGCGATATCGGCAGTTTGCACCAGCTTGAGAATAGGGCGATAAATCTATCGCCACTTTTGCGGTGCTAAAGTGCCGATAAATCGGCGATAAGTCCTTGAGAATATGCCCCCTAGTGCGATCTTGGTCTACTTCGGGAATTTCTTTTTGCGTCAAGAAATTTTCGAGCAAGGCCATCCCAACGCGAAAAAGGACTTTGGGGGCGTCTCGTTTTTTGTTAGACCAGATTTCGCTCACGCCACGGTAGAGAGGCGATGTCGGTTGCGGCAATTGTTCAGCCCATTTCAGCAAGTTGGGGCTGAAGTATATCTCCAAAACCCTGCTCGTCTGAAAGTGATATACAAAGGGCATATCCGTAGCTTTACTTCTGAGATTGTGGCCCAGGAATATCTGAAAGAAATTAGTGGGGGTTCAGCAGGAAGAGTGTAGATAATGCAATCTTATCTGCTCCCTCTCGCTTGTTTAAACATTAGGTAATAGGCTCCCATTTTAGCTGGAAATGTTACTACAGTTTAAAGCCTAGATGAGTCCAGGTACACATTAATTGTAACAGGGCGTTATGTTTAATATCTTTAAGTTTATGTGTGGGGGGTTCACGGGAGGGGAGCGACCGGGGTTGCATGCTTTCACAGGTGCCATCATTCAGGCTCGTTGCCTGATTGTTCATTTGGTGGGGAGGAGGAGGGAGGTGACAGTGGGAGGGGGGACACTGGTGGTGGGGCTGGGTGGGCGCTACACAAGACGACAAAGGGTACAGTATCATAGGAAGAGGAGGTGGATGTCAGGGGGAGGGGTCCCTACTGGGTGGCCAGCATCAAGATGGTAGGCTTGAGGTATCCAAAAGAAACCTAACGAAGAGTGGCGATGAGTAAGTTAAGAATCACCTCTGTGAATATCTGCGGGCTGAATGACAAGAAAAAGCGGTCCAAGGTAGCCTTGGACGTACAAGCCCTGGAGACCAATATAATATGCCTCCAGGAGACCCATATTGAGGGGGCTCAGGTATCACTGCTGGACACACCAGGGTTCAAACTGGTTGGTGGCACTCTCCAAAACACTCGGACCTGTGGGGTGGCAATCTTGGCTAAAAGGGACCTCATGCAGTTTTTTACACAAACACGCACGGATAGACTGGGGAGATGGGTCATCTCAGAATTCCGGTCCGCTGAGTGCAGTTTTACTCTGTGCTCTGTATACGGGCCAATTCTAGATGATGCAGGCCTATATGACTGGTTGACTAACGAATTGGTACCGTGGCCATCTCCTACTGTTTTTTGTGGAGACTTAGACATTAACCTACTCACTAGCTGGTCTTGTGAGGAGCAGAATAAGTATTGTGGAAGGAAACCAAAGGTATTCCAGTCTCTCAAAGGCCTTTGTAAAGACCACATCTTGATGGATGTTTGGCAATTGAAGAGACCAACTGAACAGGGATATACCTTTTTTTCCTCCCCTCATCAGTCGAACGTACGACTAGATTTTTTTTTGTCTCATAGTCCATAATCCAAGAGTGTAATATCAAAATCTACCCCCGGGTCATGTCTGACCATAATCCTCTCGTTGTAGTGATCAAAAAGGGGGGGCTCCGCAAAAAGGGCAATAATTGGAGCTTCAAGCGTGCACTATTGGTCAACAATGAATATCTTATGAGGAGCTGGAAACCATTAGTCCTTAGGGAAAATTTAGGCAGCACGTCACTTGAGATTGTCTGGGACGCGCTGAAAGCGGTGATTCGGGGAGAAACCCTGCAGTTCACATTGACTAGGGTGAAGAAAGAAAAACAGAAAATGCAGGAGCTATATGCTACTTGGAAGAGAGGAAATTAATAACTGCCACACAACAGGGGGTAAATACTCAAGAGGTACATATGGGGGTTATGTTAGCAAAAGCAGCTATCAATGAGATCACGATAGCAAAGATAGCAGATAAATTCACAGTCTATAGGGAGCAAGCTTATGAATGTGGTGAGCAAGTTGATTGTACTCTCGCTATAAGGACTAGACAAAAGGGCGGCCTGAGCGAAGTTAGAGAAACACGGGATCCAGTACAGAGTTTGATTTCTGATCCGGTCGGAATACGGTTGGCGTTTAAAAAATTCTATCAGGCACTGTACCTAGAAACCAGTAAGGGGGAGGATGATGATATCATCAACTTTTTAGATTCAATACAGTCCCCCAGATTTGGTGAAGAAGAACAGCTGGGTCTAGAGGGGAATCCTCCGTGGGAAAAGATCTTAACCGCTATTTCCTCTCTGGCGATAGGGAAGGCAGCTGGGGTTGATGGTATCCCGCCAGAATTTTATAGAGTATTTGCGCCGGCACTGAACGATTGCCCAATTGGGTTGTTTACACATATATTTGAAGGAAACAAGCCCCCACCCTCTTGGTCACAGGCAAAGATTGTGGTTTCCCCAAAAAAGAATAAACCTGTAACTAAACTCGGGTCCTATAGACCGATCACATTGATTAATGGGGACTCTAAAATATATTCAAAGATCTTAGCCTCTCGATTGTCCCCAATCATCAGCAAGGTAGTAGCAGGACGGCAACACAGGTTTATACCTGGGAGAAGCACCACGGACCACATTAGACATGTAATTACACTGTTCGATGCAGCTCAGGTGGTGGGAAACCCTATGGCTTTGATTCTGCTGGACGCGGAGAAAGCTTTTGACAGGGTCTCCTAGCATTATCTGTGGAATGTGTTACAAAAGGTAAATATAGGACCCGAGTTCCGGCAAGCTCTTAAGGCTCTATATGTTAAACCAGAGGCCAGGGTGTTTGTCACAGGGGAACTCTCTGACTCATCCGTGATTTCAAGAGGGGCCAGGCAGGGGTGCCCATACTCCCCACTCCTGTTCGCCCTTTACATAGACCCATTTATACGGAGGCTCGAGCTTAATGTTAGGATCCCCCCTATGGTTTTTAATGGTTGGGACACAAAAACTCTTGCCTATGCTGACGATATTGCCCTAGTTACGCCCGACACTTCTACAGCACTTGTTGAGATATTGTCGGGCTATTCACTAAATAGGGAAAAAACGGTAATATTGGTTAACAATCAGATCTCCCTGCAGGACTCACGGGTATCCACTAGCGCTGTATATTTAGGAGTTGCCATTGCTTCCGATCTGGATCTTATCATTAAAGATAATCTCAACCCTTGATTGAAAAATCCAAAAAGATTTACATAGGCTGAATAACCTGCACCTATCCCTGGCTGGCTGTTGCAATGTTATTAAAATTATTTTTTTCCCCCAAATCCTTTAATTCTTTCGTGCTATTCCTTTAGAGATAGGAAACCTCTGGTTTAAAAAACTTGATGACTTGATCTCCCGTTTTTTTTGATCATACGCCAAAACGAGGAAAGCTCTAAAATTTTTGACTCTTCCTAAAGACAGAGGCGGGTGGGGGCTTCCAAATTTATAGCTGTATTATTGGGCTACTATTTTGCAGAATATGGGGCCCCCTACTGCAAGAGAAACCACCCCTGCAAACAGGAGCTGAGTATTTCCCTTCTCCGTTTGAAGTATTGGTAGGTGAAGGGGTGTGGGGGAATCTATGGAGGCAAATTGAGCTGAATTATTTTAAGAGAGTCCGTTTCAAGACCTTATTGAACACCTCTAAAATCAGGTCAACAGTCCGTAAACTAACGGGTTTGGGCAGGCTAAATTTCTATAACCCCCTGAACGATAATAAGTATCTGCCTGGAATCTTTGGGGACCTGCATACCCTACGCTGGGTTAAAACTGGCCTAAACAAGGTGGGCTTTTTCTTCTCCCCCATGGGTATAAAATCATTCCAAGAGATCAGGAGTGAATTTGACATTAGCCATAAAGACTTTTTTAAGTACCTACAGGTCAGGGATTTTTTAAGTCATAAGGGAGGTGGCCAGATCGGATTCCAAAGGTGCGATTTGGTTGACGCTTTGACAGCTGGGCTCAAACCTCCAATTGGTGTTATTTACTCCCTTCTCAACAAACGGAAGAAGGATGATATTGACAAACACTCCTTGAGATGGCAAGAACAACTGGCCATCCCCGAATCTAGTTTCCGGGAATCCTTCACTCTGGCTCAGTCGACGTTTTTATCTTCGAAACTTAATGTACAGTATTATAAAACCTGTTTTAATTTATATTACACTCCTAGTAGGATTATCAAATGGGGGGATGGTAAAGGCTCGCAATGCCCTAGATGTCAACTTTGGGGGGCTGATGTTATACATATCTTTGCTACCTGTCAGTCGCTAACATCTATTAAAACCCAGATCACAGAATTTTTTAGCACCAAATTAAATATTCAGGTATCCTCGACCCCCGCTGTGATTCTTTTGGGAGTAGCTGACGTTGAGAGGCTGTCAAGAGGCAGGGCGTTGGTTTTTATCGCCATGACCATTTTCCTTTTATGTATAGCCTTGGCATGGCTAGATATCAATCCACCCGTATTTCAACAATGGTTAACTAGGGTGCTGGCAACATGTAATCTAGAAAAAGCAATTTTCTCAAGGAAAGGGATTCGTAGTAAAAGGAAGGGTCTTAGGAGATGGGGACTGCTACTGGACTGGATAGAATCAAGGAGTTGAGGAAGTTAAGCACGATGCACTTTAACTAGGTGTTTGTTAGGATTTATGTATATTAGCCCCGAAGGGCCTCTTCTTTTTTTAATCTCCCCTTGTATGAAAGTTTTAAAGAAATATGATCTGTACTAATGGTAAAAGATGTTATTTAAATGTGTAGCTGGGGTGGGTGGGGTTTGGGGTTTTATATTGGGGTAACATGACGGTCTTATTTTCTGTATTTTGCACTTGGATATGAAATTTGATAATAAATATATAAAAAAAAAATTAAAAAACATTTAGTAGTTAGTTCAATATGGGTTTGAAATGCTTTACTGGGTCTCAGATGGATTGAGAGCACTTCCGCGAAGGACAACAGTGGATGTAGATACTTTACAGTGAACAGTGCACCGCAACAGTGCACCGCAAGCCCTTTGGCTGCCCCATGCCGTGGCACTTTCAGAACAAAGGGATGTGACATATTTACAATAATATGTTGCATTCCTAAGCTCTCCCCTGCGCTGGCGCACAATGGGTTTCCATGCGCCGATGCAGGCACTCTTGCACCATGGCGCAAAGATGCCTGCCTCATGGGGATGATTGTTTATGTGTAGGAAGGGTTCCCTTCCTGCACATAAACAATCTGAAATGGCGTTTTACATCTTCTATGTGTGCTGCATTAGCACACATAGAACTTGCAAAACGTAATTTTTTTAATGATTGTTTATGTGCAGGAAGGGACACCTTCCTGTACATCAACAATCACCAGAGGTGATTTCCTTGTTCTATGTGTGCTGCAGAATGCAGTAGCATTCACAAGCATTTCCAGGTTTATGATTTCTCGTAAATCTGGAAATGTGTCAGGTTCCATGGGTGTTTCAGTGGCAACACCCACAGCAACACACATGGAACTCCCCTTTCACGCAAAGTGCTGCGTGTAAAGGGGCCATGTTTACAAGGACAGGAAAAACCATGCAGGGTGGCATTTTTTTCTATCCTTGTAAATATGGGGCAGTAAAATGCCCCGCTGGTGCGTCACAAAAAGTGACGCACCGGTGGCGCAAGGGGCTTGTAAATCTGCCCCCTGAACAAGTAAATATGTAGAACAAAAACACCAATCAATCCTTAAATTAATCCACACATGTCAAGGTTTACTTAAGACAATTTTTCTTAGTAGCCTAAAGAATGTAGTTAAGATAGTTACACGTAGTGAATAATAACCAAGATACAAGTAAAATAAGAGAGAATAAGCTCCCATAAAAAGAGACACAGGTGTGACCAAACTAAAGTACAACCAGTGATGAATCCTGGCAGAATAATAATCAGCATGAACAGAATCTTGAGTGAGCAAATCATGTTCCTAACCAAATAACGATCCTCTTGGCACTAACCTATTTGGCATTTGTGAGATACTGATTACTTGATAAAATGGCTCATTCATTGTGAAAAGCATAGTGTTGCGAGATTGTGGGCCACATTTAGAGTTTGGCAGACGGGTTACTCCATCACAAATGTGACATGTATCTGATCCGCCTTATTACAAGTGCATTATATCCTATGGCACTTTCAGTAAGGGGGCGGGGTTTCATCATATTTATAGCGGAGTAACAATTTGCCAAAATCTGGCCCTTTGTCTGATTGTACTCATTGTGTTCTTATAGTCCAGTGAAGGATCCATGGGTCACCTTCACATAATGTCCTATTCCTCTTACCATAAACCCTCTGGGCAAGATTGGTTTGATTTCTTAGATGAGTAGGTAGATTTTTAAGGGTGCAAAAAGCATTGGTTTCATTTTTTAGATAAGTAGGTAGATTTTAAAGGTACAAAAAGCATTATCTGTAGGTGGTACATTTGAAGCTGTCCAGAGTGCAACAGCCATACGTGACCACGAGTAGTGTTTCTTTGGTCAAAAAGTAGCCTCATGTTACCTTTGAAGCCTTTTTTATTTCCTAGTGCAGCTTTGCGTGTCTGTGCACTATCACTGTACGTCAGATGCCGTCACTCAGGCTTATGATATACCACATGCAGAATCATACGTTATGGTGCAATCTTCTTAATGTCAGGTACTTCCTAAGTAAAACCTTGCTGTCCAAGGTACTTCTACTTCATGCTAAGTACAGTCATTGCTAAGGCATAGACATTCTGAGAGAGATGAAAAGCTCTCCTCACATGAGATCCTTACCCCTTGTATACCCCTTGCACTGATGTGAGAGGCTACAAGGGAAGCATAGCTGTCCCCTATATTCTGCAGGTTTATCCAAAATCACCTGTGTGTCCATTGCTAGGGGAAAAGGCAGTATGTGTTTGTGATAACTGCCCAGTTCCAAAACTGAGCATGTGGGTGCAAGGCTCAGCAGAACAACGATATGTATGGGGGTCCTCAGTCAAAACATCTTGTGTGGCCACAGACTCCTGCATGTTAGAGAGCCCGGATAGCAATGTGCGACAGCGCGTTCAGTTTAGGAAATATGATTGTGTGGGCTGCCTCATGTGTTGTGGGGGCGAAGAGTGTTGTGCAGCACGGTGTAGGGCTTTGCCCTGAACATTATAATCCGGACGGGTGATGAGGCGGAAAGAAGTTACTTTTTTTTTTTAAACTGAAATGTGGGGGTCACAACATGAAGAACGATATGAAATGATGAAATTAAGTAAGGCATTGCCTAGCAATGAGGAAATACCAAGCTAGCTTGCAACCATGGAGAATGCTCAGTTAGGAAGCGATGACTTGGAGTCCCCTCCTTTGTACAGCGAGAGCCCAATATATCCACAGTCAGACTGAGAGAGGTGCAAGGGTCAAGGGCCAGATGTATTAAGCCTTTTTGCAAATTGGCCTGTTTATGACCGCAAAAAAGTATTTTGGCATGTATGAAACCCAAAACATGATTCGGTAATAAGTTACTGAATCGCAATTAGGGTTTGCAACCAAATACTGATTTGGTATTTGGAAGGGCATCCCATCCAAATACCGAATCAGATGGTATGTATTAATCGTTTGAACCCACAAAAGGACACTGTTCCTATGGCAAGGGGCAAAATGTCACCCATGCATTCAAGAGAAGAAAGAAGGAGAAGAAAAGAAAAAAAGAAAAGACTCCTAGGTGGGACGGACTCACAAGTGAGGAGAAATTCACTCATTGTCCACTGATGCCCTCACACACCCCGGGAGGTGTCATGCTTCATCATCGGGCAGTTGCTCCTCGTAGGGCCGGCGCTGCAATTCCCTACGGGCCCCCCAAGAGGGTCTCTTTTTCGGAGATCTTTTCAAGGACTGCCGTCTGGTGCATGCGGGTGTGTGGGGTGTGGGTCATTCATGAGGGGGTGATAAGGGTGCGTGCAAAGATAGAGGAAACATGTTGACCTTTGACCTATTTAACCGGGGCATAATTTGCCTTGAGGGTTAGATTTTATTTTTGCAGCTTTTGACTGCTGAGGGTACATTCTTTTTATAACTGCTGCATAATGACCCTTTATTACTTTTCCTCTATCTTTGCACGCACCCTTATCACCCCCTCATGAATGACCCACACCCCACACACCCGCATGCACCAGACGGCAATCCTTGAAAAGATCTCCGAAAAAGAGACCCTCCTGGGGGGCCCGTAGGGAATTGCAGCGCCGGCCCTACGAGGAGCAACTGCCCGATGATGAAGCATGACACCTCCCGGGGTGTGTGAGGGCATCAGTGGACAATGAGTGAATTTCCTCCTCACTTGTGGGTCCGGCCCACCTAGGAGTCTTTTCTTTTTTTCTTTTTCTTCTCCTTCTTTCTTCTCTTGAATGCATGGGTGACATTTTGCCCCTTGCCATAGGAACAGTGTCCTTTTGTGGGTTCAAATGTTGTCATAAGGAGCATGGACACTGGACCTTAATCAGCTCCTGGGTCCCCCCCCCTCTTCTTTTGTGTGAAATATATTGAGTACGGCGGCTGAGCCGTGGGACCTTACTATTTTTCCTCTCTTTTTTCTTCAGAGACACGAGGCATTATCTCACGATTAGTGGGAGTTATTGTGTGAGTTATCTTGGCACAATGGCTGTCAATGTATTCGCCTTCCCCCCCCCCCCTTTTTTTTATGGTTTTATATTATGAGACTTCGGGGTTGTGTGGGGCCAGAGGATATTGGGAGTGTGCAATGTCACATGAACTTTTCTCTTTATCCCCCCTTTCTTCATTGTTTATCGCAATATACTGATTTGGTTCCTTTATAGTATTATGGTGTTTGAATTGCCACTTATAGCAGCGACGATTCCCACTATGTATTTGGGGATCGTTGTTGTGTTCCATGTATTGTGTGGGATTTTCTGACAGTGCTGCCACGCACAGTTCGTGTAAGGGTTGTGCGTTGAGCACCATCTGATTCAACTTTGGAATCACTGTCATCTAAAAAACCCGCTATGTGTGTGCCTATTCGCAGGCATAGGGGAGTATTTCTCCCTGGGTAAGCATGCGCATGGCTCTACGAGAGTTACGCATGCTCAAATTCTCCCCCTTCTTTTTGGTTATACACACTACCCGTAATAGGACACCGCCCATTCACCTGACCGCGCAACTTTATAAAGATCTGCGTCCTGCCACTACTAATTGATTTTCGGCAGAGGCACGGATGGGTTAGGTGTTCATGAGCACGCATTCAAAGTGTAATGTAAGTAGGACATGAGTGTGGACATTGGAGACCCCGAGCGCAGCTCGCTCAGGATGTTATGAGCTATGTCTCTTATTCTTGACACTCTTGTTTATTTTTTCCTTCAGCCCGACAATGAGCGGGGACCCATTGTCTCTAGTTAATGGAGCGATTCTCCTTGTAATCACGAGCCCGGTAATGCGCGGGCGCTCTGTGTCTCGAGTCATTGGAGCAACTCCCCTTGCAACCGCAAGGTAAGGACCCCTTCGGTAATATTCATTCTGGTGTCCATCAGTAGTATTCTGGCAGTTTTCCATCAGTGTGGTTACGTCAGCAGGTGCATTACCCCTGCACAGTGTTCACTGTGAGTCCTACTAGTGTAGGTGCAGCTAGTAATTTTGGGATTGTATTTTCACTCTTAAGATATTGATTTATCACATGCATATTGAGTGGCTCATGGGTAAAAATTGCCCCGCATGTTCCATTGCGGCTCACCTTAGTCCACCTTTGTGAGGCACTACACTCCCCGCTTTCATAGTGATTATTTAGGGTGGGACGACATCTTTTATCTTAGGAGCTCATGCCATTTGCATGCCTCTCTGGCCTCACACCCTTTGAAATGTCTCAGTGAGCAATTGCTGCATTCAGTACCATTTATGTGTCTATATGCCTCGTGTACCTGTCCCCCTTTTTTCATGTGTGGTTTATGTGCACACAGTTGTGGCACATCATGATGCATTAAGTTTTACTAATGCACATATTTGTGATCTTTCCTGTTGTTTTTCCTCCTAGGTTTTGATCAGGAGCGACCTTTTCCAACCAGCGGTAGCCGGTTTGATGCTATTCAGGTTACTGCTTCGCCCTGATTGGTTAAGAGGATATTTTAATTTTCATTTATATTGGTTTCACGTGCACACATTTTTATTGTTCTGGTCCTGACGAAGCGCCACCGACCCCTATGGCGATAGAGGCGCGAAACATGTTGACCTTTGACCTATTTAACCGGGGCATAATTTGCCTTGAGGGTTAGATTTTATTTTTGCAGCTTTTGACTGCTGAGGGTACATTCTTTTTATAACTGCTGCATAATGACCCTTTATTACTTTTCCTCTATCTTTGCACGCACCCTTATCACCCCCTCATGAATGACCCACACCCCACACACCCGCATGCACCAGACGGCAGTCCTTGAAAAGATCTCCGAAAAAGAGACCCTCTTGGGGGGCCCGTAGGGAATTGCAGCGCCGGCCCTACGAGGAGCAACTGCCCGATGATGAAGCATGACACCTCCCGGGGTGTGTGAGGGCATCAGTGGACAATGAGTGAATTTCCTCCTCACTTGTGGGTCCGTCCCACCTAGGAGTCTTTTCTTTTTTTCTTTTTCTTCTCCTTCTTTCTTCTCTTGAATGCATGGGTGACATTTTGCCCCTTGCCATAGGAACAGTGTCCTTTTGTGGGTTCAAATGTTGTCATAAGGAGCATGGACACTGGACCTTAATCAGCTCCTGGGTCCCCCCCCTCTTCTTTTGTGTGAAATATGTATTAATCGTTTGCAACTGAATTCCACTAGCAAAATATTAAGAATTTTCTGATTATAAATATTTAGTGGTAACCCATTTGTAAATGGGAAGGAGACCCCCTGGGAACCCCTTCTCCTTTGTTAATGTAAAAAAATATGTATGTTTAAGGGGAGGCAGTGGTCCACGGGACCACTGCGCATTCTGAAATAAACAAAAAAAATAGAAAGAAATTATTCTATTTAAACGCAGTCCCATTTCCTTTAGGGGAACAAGCAGCATTTAAAAAAAAAAAAGAATGTTTTATTTAAAAGCTATCACAGAAATGGTGGTCTGCTGACCCAAGCAGGTCACAACCACTTTGATGGCACCGATTCCTAGTGGGTCAAAAATTGCGACCTACTTCATTAATATTCATGAGGTAGGTCGATTTGCAACATACTAGGTTTGAATTTAAAACTGTCATACATTAGGAATTGCGATTTTCAAATTGTGATTCGGTTAAATTCGCAATTTGAAAATCGCAATTACTAATCTTGATACATATGGCCCGATATGAAGTTTTTAGACAGCGGCCGTTGGGGCCCTTAACTGATGACCGTTTATTTTTATTTTATTTCACTTTAATTTTTTTTTTTTTTTTTTTTTTCCAACAGCACTGCTGTACCCAAAAGACATTACTGAACCAGAGAGAGGCACAGTTGAAGATCGAAGATAAAACTGTGAACAAAAGCTAGAGATGCAGTAATATATGGAAACTGTAGAACATGTCACATAGAGGCGAGTTTGGCATATGCAGACTATGGGTCACGCTTCTACATAACTATGAATCACGCCTCGAGTTACCCTGGGACAAATGACAAGGCTCTCTTATATTCTGACTGCTATACCACAGACACATAATATGTCAAATTAAAAATGTGAAGAACTGTAAAGTTGCCGTCTTTACACTACTATGGGGCCGATTCCGATTCGGGCCGGAAATCTCTCCGACCGAGCCGGACCCGGAGAGATTTCCGACCGAATCGGACCCTAGCAGTCCGACCGGACGAGTACGATGCGTTCGCATGCTATCGGACTCGAGTCGGTCGGACTCCCATTGAAGTCAATGGGAGTCGGTCGTACAACGCATACGTGGGCTCCCATTGACTCAATGGGTGCGAGGCGAACAAGGGCGCCCCCTACAGCGGGTGTGCGGTGAAGCGGGTCGCGGCGTACATGCACAGGTAGGGGGGACCCATGGGTCCCCCCTGTGTGCGACTCGCGCGGCTAGGCGTACAGGGGGGTCCGACACGGACCCCCAAAGTACGGCTCCGACTGCTCGTTCGAGCCGGACGGCGCGAGTCGGTCGGATTGCTCGAGGCGCGCATCGTACTTACCCGGCCGGGGAACGTCTCCATTGCGCGGTGCGAGTCGCGTCCGAGCGAGTCGGTCGGAGCGGTTGGGTCCCGCGAACGAGTCGGTCGGCGATTTCGCGTGCGCTCGCATCGTACTCGCTCGCCCAGACGCACGTCCGACTCGGTCGGGAAACAGGGCTCCGAATCGGATCCGGTAATGCCGAATCCGATTCGGAGCCCTACCGGCCGAGATCGGAATCGGCCCCAATGTCAATAGAAATGCCTTCTGTGGGTTGCGGGCTGTCATCAGGAATTTAGTAATTTGTTTTACGGATCTGCTATATGTGCAAAATGACATGGAATAATGGACATCTTAATATTTTTTCTACTTTGTTGGAGAGACTCCCTTCTCCTAATTCCCTCATTTTGAGATCTGCTGGTAATCCGGATTTAGATTCAGAATGCGGACGCAAACAGGTGATTCCGAGGTGCACAAACATTTGCGTTTAGACTTGTGGTTGTCCCTCTGAAATTTTCTCCAGGTCTTACTTGGAGAAATACCTTTATGAGTTTTTGCGGGGAAACTGTTTGGAATTAGGGAAAATATGCAGATTTACCTTGGAGTAAAATCCATCCATATGGTAAAATCGCCCTGGACAAAAATGTCAAGACGTGGTAACATGTTTTCCTCAGGGTGTTTTTGTGTGCTGGTAAGTCTGGGTGAGGACGGACCCTGACTCGATAGAGCAGGAGCCCATGATGTGAAGACAGTACAAGTCTGTTATCTTCACAGGAATATTACAGCGCAAAGCTTTAAGGGGCTGTAGCATAGCAAGACTGCAGTGGGCCCTTGTGCAAGCAAGAAAACGGGTGCTCTGACTGCTGTTGGGGTAGTAAAATACAGCATTTGCCAGGGTTGAAAGACCCTTAATGCTCCTGCTGCACCAGTGGTAGCTACGTCCCTGTCAAAGGGACCTCCACTGACAGCCAGAAGTACTTCAGCCATTTTCTGAACCTCTATGGACCTTTACCAGCACCCTATCACTACTGTCAGCAGCAAGAGTTCAGTAACACAGCTTTTAACTATATGTTGCTGTTACAACAGCATCAAAGCTGCAGTATCTCTTCCTGTCTTGGAGGTCCACTTTACAGCTCCACACACACAACTAAGCCATGAGCTAGTATAACTCTTTTTTGTCTTTCCAATAATATATTTCTTGCCCTGCTAGGAGCTTAAAAAGCTTTCTTCCCTGCCTCCAATACTATTTTTCGTTTGTTTTATTTGCCTTCCGCTGCAAGGAGACCAGGACTCAGTGAGCATTGCTCTTTTCAATTATTTGTTTTTGTGTTGTATTTTATTGCCATCTATCATGTTCTACGTGGAGGTAAGTAAGGCCTCAGAGAGCATTTTGGCCGCCATTAAGAGCACATTGGCCTCATAGAGTAATGAACTTCAGTGGTTCCCTAAGATCCCCGCTTGAAAAACACCCTCAGCTGATGCGAATTACCTTAATAACTTTTGCCCACCTCATCCCTACTATTCTCAGGGGAGGTGATACAAATCTATCTAGCCTGCCAACTTTCTCTTAGCATCCAATCAATTTCTAGTCTGGATTTAGACAAGGCTGCTGAAGAAAACACGGAAACAGCCAAGCATTTTTTTTTTTTCTTTTTTTTCTTTTTAGTCCTCATTCGCCATCAGATAGAATCCGAGCTTACTCAATTACTCTCTATGGTACTCCTTCAGCACCAATTGGGGAGCTCTCTATCTTCGATGGATATGCTTTTACACATAGTCTCTCAATAACAGAATTCTGTTTCGACCGGGGCACCTCACAGAAACCAAGGAGAAACGTTGTTGTTTAGTGTAAAGGCATAATCATTGGACAGATGTTATCTTATTAATCCAAACTGGTTAGCCATTTCTCACATAAACTCCAAAAGATTTTTATATCTTTATCTGATCCAGCCCTATCTAACTTCATTATATACTTAATGGAGATCACCCAATCTAAAAAAGTTGGTGGAATTTCATTAACCCATTTTTTACATATTTCCCTTCTTGCCAAAAGCATTAAGTACAGACAGAGCTGATTTTCCTCCTTTTTAAGGTTTGGTAATTAGATAACAATCCAAACATAACTAATGTTACAGTTATGCTTACCTGAATATTTACACCAAAAATGCCTTCCAAACCCCTTTTTACCTCTGTCCAGAAGTAACTCAACTTAGGACAAGTTAGAAACATATGCACATCATCCGCCTTAGTCTGGAAACACTTGGGACATTTTGGAATGGGACCAGTTGCGAATTTCGAGAGTTTTAAAGGAGTCCAGTATACCCTGTGAACAGAAAAAAGATAGTTCCTTCTTAAATTTGCGGGTTTAACTGTAGAATATAATATGTTGTGAGATACTTGCCATAAATTTTCAGGGCTGCTTCCCGGCAAGCTCTCTCCCCACAGCTCCGTTGGTAATTTAAACTCTCCATCCTCCAACTCGAGCAGTAACCAATACAGCATTGCCACTTCTTTCCTCTTTATTGGTCTTTGTGCCAATATATTCTGTAGTTCATTTGTCCTGCCCACCTCCATTCCAAACGTCTGGTGCCAGTTTTTAATTTGCCAATATTTGAATTTAGATAATCTATTCGCCGTAAGTAAATTAATCTCTTCCCAGGTCAGGAGAGATCCTTCCGGTATCAACTGTCCCCATTGCCGGATCCCAGCTTCAATTAAAGGCAAAGACAAAGAGTCTCTAGTCCATCCTGGTGAGCCTGGGGCATTCCAGATTGGCGCTAGGGCACTAAAATAGCTAATTTTTAAAGCTTTCCTAATCTTGGCCCAAGTGCTGACCAAGCCATTTAATATTTTCAACCGTACTTTCTTAAAAAATCTTGGGTCTCCATATTTATATAAGAAACCATGACTATCTCCTTCAACATCTAAGAGCATTACCCCAAACATTACACCAATATCCGAGCCATCTGGTAGCTCTGTAAGCATTCTCCCGGTCTTTAATGAAAAAACCCTGGCATATAATATCAAATCCGGGAGGCACAAACCACCCTTATTCTTCTTTCTTCTTAACTTCTTCCATGATATTCGACTGGTTTTTGAAGCCCAGATGAAGCTATTTAACTTCGACTGGAGAGACATCAGGGTACTTTCATTAAATGGGAGCGGGATATTTTGCAATATAAAAATTATTTTGGGCAACAGCATCATCTTTATTAAATTCAGTCTGCCTATGAGAGTCAAGGGTAAGTATGCCCATCCTGTTAGAGAATTAAGGATTTCTCCTCTAACCCTTTGGAGATTTATATCTGCGATTTTATCTATATTTTGGGCTACTGTTATCCCTAGATACCTCATAGTTTTTTAGTCGGGAAATTACATGCTTCCAAATTCCATATCATACATTCGGTTTTTGATGCATTAATTTCATAACCTGATATTCGCCCAAAAAGTTTTGCTTCTTCATACAATAATGGAATAGTGGTATTTAGATCCAATGTAAAAATCATTAAATCATCTGCGTATAACGCAACCTTTCTCTCCCACTCTCTGAATTTAAAAGGAGCTATGTTTGGGTGTGTCCTTATCTTTTCAGCCAACGGTTCTATATATAGATTAAATAACAATGGGGATAGGGGCATCCCTGCCGTGTGCCTCTCTGAATTATCACTGGAGCAGAAAGATTGCCGTTTACTAAAATTCTGGCTATAGGTGTTTTATAAATTAGAGAGATTGCCCTGCAGAAATTCTTCCCTAGATTATTCGCTCTTAATATATATTGTAAGTAAGCCCAATTTACTCTATCAAACGCTTTTGTTGCGTCAATAGTAATTACAGCTAAAGGGATCTTGTGCAAGGTGGCTATATCAATTGCCCCAATTAAGTTAAAAATTAGATCTCTTATTCCCCTCCCTCTCACAAACCCCTTTGGTCTCTATGAAGCAGATGCTCTGCAACACCATTCAGCCTCTCTGCTAATATTTTTGAAAAAACTTTATAGTCAGCGTTAAGTAATGAGATGGGGCGATATGAATGGCATGAACAAGATGGTTTAGCAGGTTTAAGAATTAGTGCTACTGCTGCTTCATTCCATGAGGGTGGTATCTCCCCTCCTTCCTCAAAAATATGGGAGAACAACAAGCACATAATTGGGGTTAACACTTTTTCTAAGGCTTTGTATAATTCTGCAGGTAACCCATCAGGGCCTGCAGCTTTCCCAGATCTTCCAGACATAATGGCTTTCCCAATTTCAGCATTAGAAATTGGCAAATCCATATTCTGGGACTTATCATCCGAGATTTTTTTGATAGGAGTATGCGCTATCCAAGCATTAGCTGAAGTGTTTATTTTCATAAATTGTCTCTAGCAACCAGAACGTCCGTCCACAACAGGAGAGAGGCATAGAATACAACTGCCTCATTCAAACATAGAGCAAATTATATTAAATAGAACAATGCGTGAGTAGCGCGAGGTGGCACGTTGAACCGAGGTCAGAACACCACAGCTGCCCTTATAAAAGTTGTTGACACCCCACTCCTCAGATACCTCCTGCCTTCTATACTGTCAACAATTTCTCTCTAGTGAACATGTTGAAAGAATGAATGGGTATGGAGGAGATAGTTATAAACAGGTCCACTACCTATTGGTCGCACTGTTCCCAAGTGACTAAAATATGGAACTCTGTTTTTATATAGTCAGCCTACATCCAGGGATCTGACAGAGCTCATTTCTGTCTCCAGCACTATTTAACCTTTACTTGGAAGCAATTGGGGATATCCTCAGAAACTCTGAGATTTCTTATCATCAAGAAACTGACAATAGTCATATCTGGCTTAAGATTTCATCTCTGAACGACATCTACCTGCTCGCCAACACCATAAACAAAGTTCAAAAATGGATGTTGAACCACTACCTAAGCCTCAATCGAACAAAAACAGAATTCCTGCTGGCCTCCCCCAAAAATCATTTACCTGTCCAGCTGTAGATTGACTCATGTTTTCCACTGGACTGTAAACTGGATGCTGTGGATAGTACTAAAACTCTCAGATTTATCATTGACTACCAGCTTAACCTACGAAGGCAAATTCCTGCCATGTTAAATAGCATATGCTACCCACTCAGGCTAATCGGGGGTGTCAGGCGGTTCATTCCTGATCTCTCTTAAAGTCTGTAGTTCAGTCGCTAATTCTCTACAGACTGACCTATAGAAATTCACTTTTCGTGAACATAAACAAATGTACATCTGCCTCCCCTGCCTAAAGCTGTACTTCACATGGCTGTTGCCTTTGTTTCTGGGTACAAGACATTCCCCACATAATTGTTGTCCTTTTAATTTTACTATGGATCACAATCGAAGCAAGAGCAAAGTTTAATGCTGCATGCATCACTCACAAAGCCCTTCACAACTTCACATCTTCATATCTGTCTGAGAAACTGAAAATCTCTGGTGGCAAATAGGGTTTGAGAAACGAAGTTTCCCTCCTCCTCGAGCCGCCCCACATTTAAGTAAGAGAAATGTATGAAGCAGTCCTTCTCTGGCAGTGCAACAAGGATATGGAATTAAATTCCACCACCTCTACACACAGTTCCATGTCTTGTAACTTTTAAAAGGAGCTTAAAATCTTTTTATTTCAAAGGCACATTGGTTGAGAAAAGAACTTGGCAAATCATCCTTCTTTCTAAGTTCTGCCATCAAACTTTTGCGGATCAATCATGATGGTATTTACTTGGTGCTGAATTGTTTGTATTTATTTGATACTCAATCCTCATCTTTGGTACAGGGCCCTAATGCCTCTGGGCTATGTTCATGCTACTGCAAAAATAAATGAATGAATGAATAAATAAATAATCATTGGACCCAGACATTGATAAACATCAATGGCCTGGCAGTCATGTACATTAATGACGAAAGGCACTGAAGAGAATAAATGGCCCCAGGGAGAAAAAAATATCAATGGCCTTTGGCAGAAATGTGCTAAATGGACCTAGGGAATAACACACATCAATGGCCCTAGCCAGTAATAAGCATGAATGGCCACACAGTAATGAGCATGAATGGGCACAGGCAATGATGAGTATTAGTGGCCCGATGACTCCCATAGTAAAACTCATAATTGGCCCCTAGCAGCCTTAAAACATAGTGGCTCTTGGCAGTATTGCACATCAAAGGCAATAGGCAGCAAAGCATTTTTTTCTATTTTCCCCCAGCACCTCCTTGCCTCCCAAAGGTTTCTCATAGTCCCCTACTACACCGGCAATTTACATTAATTTTTTTATTTCATTTTTTATTTATTTTTTTATGCTGTTTTTTAAATTGTAATTTAAAAAAAAAAATCATTTGGTCCACCTCCTGCCTGCCTTAGGCGCCTGCCGCACACCAGCATTCATTTTTTAAGGATTGCCTATACTCATTTTCTGCTGTAACCCCTGCCTGCCATAGGCAAACAACTGCACACCAGCAATAATTTTTTTAGGAATTTTCCATTTTCCCCTGGACCCCCTGCCTGCCTTTGGTGCACACCAGCATTCATTTTTAAAGGATTATTCCATTTTCCCCTAGACTCCCCACCTGTCATAGGCGCCCACCAGCATTCATTTTGTAAGGATTATCCCATTTTCCCCTGCACATCCCTGACTGCCATAGGTGTCTCCCCTTAAATGCACATAAAGCAAACAGTTACATCTGTATGTTGTTATCCTGACTGAAAATGAAATATTAGGAAATGGTGGTGTGTTTTTACTTTGAAATGGATACAGTATTGTTGTTAAGTATGTAGGATAATAAGTAACCACACTAAATTATCTTGTATGTACTATGAGTAATTCAAACTGTAAAAATGTTACGTTTCACTAAATGTTTTTCTTGTTTGTTTGCTTTTAGGTGCACAGAAGGCCGGCACAAAGTGACGTGACCACAAGTCACCTGTCATCCAGTCTCTTCTGCGGCTAAGTACTTCATGCCAATTTGCAGAGGTTCAAGTTGGCCCCAAACAAAGGCGCTGCCAAGAAAGTGGCCAGTGAGGAAGAGAAGAATAAGCATATTTCCACCACTGGCGATCTGCCCCAAATCTTTTTCAGGAGACGTGTGCCTACTGCACTTTCCTCCAGGCAGAAAACTGGGAGCAGCCCTCCCACATCAACAGCACCACCCCAACCTAAGCCTAAGGCCATGTCTCTCAGCGAGGCAGCGATTGCAATCATGGCAACAAGCAGTGAGTCTGAATTGGATTTGTCTCAGCTGCAAACAAGTACTCAATCATAGCAGGAAATTGAGCAAATTGTACAACAGGAGCCACAACCAGCAATAGTAGATCTTCCTGCAGTAGGAGCAGAACAGGAGGTTGAGCTTCCTGCTGACAAAGATGTATCTCTTCTTGAACCATTGGCTTTCATATCTCCAGCAAGAAAAAGGAAGGGTGCTCCACCATCTTCTCCAAGCCCCCCTTCTGAAGATCTGGACATGGATTGGACCCTGGCTGAGCCCAAGACCCACCTGGAGATGCAGGGGGGAAGGGAAGTTCTAGAAAGCCTTGGAATGTCATGGGACTGGCTCAGAGGACACCAACATTACCCCTTCTATTCAACCTGCTCCAAGGGATGTGGCACTGGTACCACCACCACTGCCAGCTTCCATGTTTGTAAGGCCCCCGCTGAGACCAGCATCCAGCACTACCTCAGGTGAAGTATACACTGCAGAGAGGCAATCGTCGACACACGTACCTACCTCCAGTTCTTCTGGCATTGGTAGTGGCATCAGTGACCCAATAAAAAAGTTCTACTCTCCCAGTTTGGGACTTTTTATGATTAGCAAGCAGGAGGATAACATTTCCACATGCTCCATTTGTCACGCAAGTGTTTGTTGAGGTAATCCTGGTTCACACTATGGTACTGGAGGCCAAATGACCCATATAAAAAAAAATCACTCAATCTGGTGGGAGGCACACCTTTAAAAAATTGCTGCAGGTGGTGGTGGTGATGAGAGCAGGGAATCAGCTCCGATCATGGTGGGAGGTGAAGGTGATGAGAAAGAAGAGTATGACAGGTTTACAGAAAGCAGCCCTGACCCCTTAGTGTGCCAACATCACTGCATCAGCAACCTCCAAATGGCACAAGACTCAGATGCAGACACCACCGCATACAGTGATGATTACACCAAGATGCACATTGAGGGGCCGATTCCGATCTCGGTCGGAGGCGCACCCAATACCATTCGGTCGGGAAAAAAGCCATGCGAAAGCCTGTTTCCCGACCGATCCGTTACAGCACACCGAACGAGTAAGTACGATGCGCACAACAGCACAGAATCCGGCCGAGCCGTACTCACCCAAACCAGGTCCTGTTCCCCGACCGAGGCGAATCCGGAAACGCTGAATCGAGTCGCACGGAAGGGAAAATGCAGCTCCGTCCGGCCGAACAAGTACGATGCGCTTTCCGTACGCGCCGAACCCGTCGCTACGCACGGCACGTCAAAGCATCCGGGAGAGGCGCACATAAGCTCCGATTCGCGCCACAACACGATCCACGGCTACGAGACGAACACGCCAGCGAGCGAGGACGACGCGAAGCGGCGAGGACGACGCGAAGCAACGAGAAGGACGAACGACACGAACCAACCATGAATCCCTTCGTCCCGATCATACCAATATTCTACATTTACTACCGGAACAGGCACGGACGCGTACAGCGCAGAAGGTAAGTCAGACACCAACCACAAAACACATACAACACGTACACGACACATCACACACACACAGAGGGATGCAGAATATACTTACACCAGCAACAGCAGCACCATAGGGGCGGGATGCCCATCACCAATGCCACATATGCACACAGGGGCCTGAATGCGCACCACCACCCCTACCCAGGGGGGCAGGATGCCTACTACCACCCTCAGCCAGGGGGCTGGATGCCTACCACTACTACCACCCTCAGCCAGGGGGCTGGAGGCCTACCACTACTACCACCCTCACCCAGGGGGGCTGGATGCCTATCACTACTACCACCCACACCCAGGGGGGGCTGGATGCCTACCACTACTACCACCCTCAACCAGGGGGGGCTGGATGTCTACCACCACCCTTAGCCAGGGGGGCTGGATGCCTACCACTACTACCACCCTCACCCAGGGGGCTGGATGCCTACCACTACTACCACCCTTAGCCAGGGGGCTGGATGCCTACCACTACTACCACCCTCACCCAGGGGGCTGGATGCCTACCACTACTACCACCCATACCCAGGGGGGCTGGATGCCTACCACTACTACCACCCTCAGCCAGGGGGCTGGATGCCTACCACTACTACCACCCTTAGCCAGGGGGCTGGATGCCTACCACTACTACCACCCTCAGCCAGGGGGGCTGGATGCCTACCACTACTACCACCCACACCCAGGGGGGCTGGATGCCTACCACTACTAACCACCCTCACCCAGGGGGGGCTGGATGCCTACCACCACTACCACCCTCAGCCAGGGGGGGCTGGATTCCAACCACTACTACCACCCCCACTAATAGGATGGACAATGCATGACACAACCAGCACACCACAACCTAGGGAATGCAAGAAGAAGACATCCCCCAACACCATGACAAGCGTGTGTAGACTGTGTCAAATGCCTACAACACCGAACATGACTTTGAACATACAATGTGACCCCCTAGCACATGTGCCACACATATATGTGTGTGGCACCCACAATGCAAGCAGGCCATGACCATTGTGGCAATGGGGTCCAAACCCCCATCATCACAGTGACCAAAATGTAAGTGTGGGGTCCATAGCTGAAGCACATTTTGAACATTGTGGCAATGGGGTCTAAACCCCCATCACCACAGTGACCAAAAGGTAAGTGTGGGGTCCATAGCTGAAGCACATTTTGAACATTGTGTCAATGGGGTCCAAACCCCATCATCACAGTGACCAAAATGTAAGTGTGGGGTCCATAGCTGAAGCACATTTTGAACATTGTGGCAATGGGGTCCAAACCCCCATCACCACAGTGACCAAAAGGTAAGTGTGGGGTCCATAGCTGAAGCACATTTTGAACATTGTGGCAATGGGGTCCAAACCCCCATCATCACAGTGACCAAAATGTAAGTGTGGGGTCCATAGCTGAAGCACATTTTGAACATTGTGGCAATGGGGTCCAAACCCCATCATCACAGTGACCAAAATGTAAGTGTGGGGTCCATAGCTGAAGCACATTTTGAACATTGTGGCAATGGGTTCTAAACTCCCATCACCACAGTGACCAAAAGGTAAGTGTGGGGTCCATAGCTGAAGCACATTTTGAACATTGTGGCAATGGGGTCCAAACCCCCATCATCACAGTGACCAAAATGTAAGTGTGGGGTCCATAGCTGAAGCACATTTTGAAAATTGTGGCAATGGGGTCCAAACCCCCATCATCACAGTGACCAAAATGTAAGTGTGGGGTCCATAGCTGAAGCACATTTTGAACATTGTGGCAATGGGGTCCAAACCCTCATCATCACAGTGACCAAAATGTAAGTGTGGGGTCCATAGCTGAAGCACATTTTGAACATTGTGGCAATGGGGTCTAAACCCCCATCACCACAGTGACCAAAAGGTAAGTGTTGACAAAGAAAGAGGTGCAACTGCCAAACTGCATGGATGATTCCTGGTCACAGAACAAAAAACACATCAGTGGCAAAGTAGTGTATGTGTCCCATTGCAACATAAATTGGGGGAGCCAAATACTGCAGTGCAAATAAGACATACCTTTGGCCATGTGCAGACAAACAACACCCATGGGGGCTGACACCGTCAACAATCATCAATGACACAATGACAGAAGTGACCATCAGAATGCAGACCCACATATTTGCACCAATGGGCACACAAATGCAGATACCCTGTGGAGACTGCAGATGTGAGGTGAACAGATACCATACCATGGCAGCAATGGGACACACAAACCATGATCATTGTGCTGACCGATGACCTAGGAGTCCCAGGGACATCAGGGGAAACCCACCAAACTACATACAGCCAATGGCACACCCAAGATATGCCAATGCAGTGGTGCAGATGCACAAACACAAACAGGCAGACCCACACTGCACATCATACACAACAGGTGAGGGGGGTGCCAGTGTCCCCAGGCAACCACACAACACATGAGGAGACCTGAATACCAATCATACAGATGTGCATACAGTGCCACACAAAGGTAACTCATGGATCCAAATCCCCTATGTGGGCAAGCAGGCATTGTCAGATGAGAGGGAGCACAAATCACACATGTCACACAGGCACGTAGGGACAGCAACTGACACAGCAAGACACAGACACACCACAGCACCACCCCCAGGGCCCCCACAATGTGGTGACCCTGGGCTGCATTACAATCCCACTGTGATGACAAAGCTAAATGTGGTTCACACTGTGAACCACAGTCATGTGTCCTGAGCAACTAACTACCATCACACCTACACAAGCACAAATCAATCAGCATGGCCAGTAAGCCAAGGCCAACATGGAGGCAGGGGCCTAGCCGGGCAACAACTCTCATCTGCACACACTCAACACCACACCCCTCGACCTCCAACAATGTGCAGCAGTGAAGTACACATGCACTGGTGACATTGCACATGCACCCATGACTATTCCAGGGTGGTGGGTGGGAACCAAGGTGCAGAAACACATCACACATGGCCACTCAACAAGACTCCTGAATGTCTGACACACTGCACACTACGCTGTACATGGACATGACGGCAATACCACACCAACCAATGGGATCCCATCCACAGTCACACACCAATGAAGAAGCCAAGGTCACCCACAAAGAACACACATAGACAACAACCAACTTTGCAGCCCGGACCCTGAGGAGTGCCAGCAGTCACACACACAACGTGTCACAATCACTGAAAGATAACACAAACTGGAAATCACATGACAGGGGCAAACAACAAGTGCCAAGGGGAAACCTGACTGTGACCCATCTGCGTCTGCACACAAACTCAGCCCTGACAGCAACCACACCTATGGGTGACACCCTGATGACCAGTAATGTGCCATGCACCCACATCACAGAGAACCCAGGGAGAAGACTTTGGGGGAACATAGGTCAACTCAGCAAGCATCACAAACAGGTACAACACTAGGGATCACAGCATGCACAGCTAAACGGAAGTGAACACACAGACATGCACATACAACACACACCTTGGGCGCAGGCAATGTCACAGGAGTACACACTGCCATGAGGGGACTCCACTCCTGTGTGAGGAAAGCTGTGCCATATGTTGCCTCAGTAGGGCCCCATCATGTCAGCTGAGCACTTGGTCACACAATCAACAATTAGCACCAAATGAGGGCTCCCGTAACATCAACCTGGTCATGGAAGTGCCAACGGAATCATCAGCACAGATCCAACACACTTGTATAGCAATGTTGCACTGACAACACAGATGAGTCCTTCCCCATTGATGCCCAAACCTGCATGTCCACTGGAGATGGCCACACGGTCAGGGAAGTAGACGAATTGAACAATGGCAGGCACAACAGATGTGCAGGGGTGGAAGCCACAGATGTGAAATAGCCAATCTAAGTAGGAAATCCCATTGCCAAATACTGAACACATGACACCCTCAGATGCTGCTATGGATGACATGGATACACCACAGGATAGGACACATTCCCCCTGGACCACATGGGTTCCTGCACAGTAACACTTCATTATCATGAGACCAAATATCACCATCACTGCAGCAAGGGCATGGTTACCATCATCAACATCATGTACATCAGAAGCAAAAGCACTAGAGAACAGAAAGTTGCTTTATTCAGCATATGTGGCATTAAAAGTAGAAGTCCGGTAGAAAATAAACAAAGGCCAATGGCCAGTCCATCAACAAAGTCACAAGTGGGTGACAGTGGCAGATGCCACCCTACACATGCCTGCACAAAACCAGGGACAATCCACTAGGAGGGGCAACCGGGGAGTAGGCCAGGCACCGCAGGGACAGGATCAGGGCTCACCAGGAGGAAGCAGGGAAGGGGTGGTGGGTGCTGGAGAGCCACTGACAACTGCAGTGGAGGTGTCTGACATGATGTGTGCCGGCACAACTGGGGGCATGACTCAGATGTTGTGGGTGCCGGCACGACTGCAGTGGACCCTGCAGATGGAGTGGACAGTTCCGCCACTGCAGTGCCCAAGTCAGACAGGGTGGTAGTGGACTCCACTGCAGTGCCTACCACCAGGGGAGGAGAATGGGGAACAGGCAAGGTGGGCTGGACAGAGGGGAGGACACCCTCACCACATCAGTGGCACAGACAAGCGCAGCGGGGGTGTGGTGCCGGGAGAGCAAGTGCCAGGGGAGAAGGCCGGATCCTCTTGGGGATGGTATATCTGTGGGTGGGGGAACCTGGGGCAGGGTGTGGGGGGGCACCTGTGGAGTGGGGGCCTGAGGGATGGAGGAAGGAGACCTGGTGCTTGAGCTGCAGGGCGGCGGCAGGGTCTTGCTCTTACCACTCCGGGGGACTTGCGGGTGGGGGCCTCAGTCTGTCTGCACCTGGGGAGGGTGTCCAGGGGTGAGGGCACTCTGCTCCATGTGGGGGCTTCCTCTTCCCCCTGGATGCTGGAGCAGCTGGATCGGAGGGGAAGAGGCTGAGGTCACTGAGGAAGAGGCGCTGGGTCTTTGGGGTTGCAGGTAAGGCAAGGGAGGGTGTTTTGGAGGGAGAGGCAACTGAGGACTGCGCAGTGCCCGTGGATGCGTGTTTGTGTACCAGGGCCCCATCCCCTGTGAGTCTGGTTTCAGTCCCCTGACTGTGCGTGCGTGTGCGTTTTGTTTGTGGCGTGTGTGTCTGTGTGCTGGACGTGTGTGTGCTGGTGTGTGCCTGTGCCGGTGTGTGTGTGCTTGGGACGGGTAAGGTGCTGGGGAGTGTGGATGGAGCAGAGGCAGGAGGGGTGAGGGACTGTCTGAGGAGGGACACTGCTGCCATCAGGGAGGAGTCCATGGACCTATTGCCCCTCTGTAGGTCAGACATGCCCGATGAGATGCCCTCCATGAACGACACCAGCTGAGTCAACAGAGCGGTGTGCGCATGGAGGACACTCAGCATGGCTGTCTGCCCTACATGGAGCTGGCGAAGGAGGTACACAGACTCCTCACTCAGGGCAGCAGGGGACACAGGTGCAGGGGGTGCGGTGCCTGGCCCAAAGGAGACACGCTCCCGAACATGGGAGCCTCCACGGACCTGGGGAATAGGAGCCGATGGGAGGGCGGTGGTGGTGCTGGTGGTGGTGGGGACAGCAACACTAGCTGGGGTGTGGTGGCTGCTGACACCCGCCTCCATAAGGGAGTCATCCTCCGAGTTGCTCTGGTCCTCAGCTGAGGTGGATGGTGCTGAGGACTCCTCGGTGTGGCTCCCCTCGCCCTCCGTGCCACTGGGTCCCTCCGACCACTCCTCGGCTGCTGACCCAGTCTGGCTCTCTGGCTCCTCCTAGTCCGTGGAGCTGTCCCCTTCCGTGGCCGTGGATGTATCTGCAAACAATGGGGAAACAGACAGACATCAGTCACCTGCACCAAACGCACACACCACTGTGAGCACAGCACATTACAGAGCAAGCCCTGGCATCATTAGTTGTACATTGCTAAAAGTGCCCTAACTGAACAGGAGAAGCCAATTGTCCGTCTGATGCCAAGCATGGCACTCACATCCCACATGGCCTTGCACCCATCTGTCTGGTGTCTGTTGGATTGCAACACCCCAGTGTGGACACATGCACCAAGTACACAGTAGTTGGACAGTGCAGAGGACACGGTGTGGCATGTGGACATGCACACATCACAGCTCTTGCCACTGAGTCAGTACAGGTTTCCGGATGAAAGGGATGCCCAGAGTCAAATAGGAAATGCATGTGATGCATACCAGCGACAGACACCATGATGCACCCATGTCCTGATAGCCATCGCCACAATGGTGTGCATGTAGCACATGTCACTCCCCTGCAGGATCACCAATAAGTAGACACATGCCATGGCAGAGGCATGACTGCTAAGTCATACATCACTGTCTCAGTGATGAATGACTTGGCAGCCAGACAACAACACTCTGCACTGTGTCACAATAGTAGGTCATGGGGAATGCAAGTCCTGGAGCTGCACAAGTGCACATGTACATCCCCCCCACAACACATCATCTTAACCCTCATCTGTCCAGGTCATACCTATTGGACATATGGGAGACATGTGACACTACCCTCTGAACCTGAGCCCCTCACAATCTGCTGTGAATGGGGAACAGCTGCCTGAACTTCACATTCGCATACCCCAGCCTGCACAGGCAGCTGATCAAACACCTATGTGACACACAAGTATTGTCTCCTATGGTCACATCTCCAGGGGCATGCTGAGCCCCTACCAAGAAACACCCCAGCAGTCCTGGCAACTAATCCACAGCACACTGACACAGAGGCAGACACCTGAGGGGTCAAATCACTGCGCACAATGTGTCAGCTGATACACGGGAGTGGGAGTACAGAGTGCATTGCATGGCCTGGAGTAGGCATGACTGTCCTGCTCCACATGAATGACAGATGAGCCCTGGACAGTGGATAGCTGGCTATGTAGGTGTGACACACGTAATCTGCACACTCCTGGGGCCCAAACATTGTTCCCACCCGCTGCATGGGCATGTGCCACATACCCCAGGCACATGTGGTGGCTCAGCACAGCAAGTGGACCGCATATCAAAGCAACACGCAGATTACATGTCCGAACACAGGCGTAGTGTGAACAATGGACCCACCCATGATGCCCACAACAGAGTTAGGGAAACAGATGCTGTCCCCCACCTTTAGTGAAGCAAACTGCAAGGACACAGTCCCAAGTGACACAATTCCCTGAATGTAAGGGCCACACCTGGGTATCAGATGAGCAGTGGGCAGTGCACAATAGAGGGACATGGCTCCTGGACAACATGACTGCTGCACAGTGGCAGTTGAACCAGGCCAGAGGAGGGCACACAGCATGTAATACAGAGTTCACAGTGCAGTCTTTGACTCACCCCCTCCTTGCTGCTGTCTGGCCTTCAGCTGCCCATCCAGGTCTGGAAACACCACCGCCAGGATCTGGAGCATGTGGGGGTCAGGGTCCGTGTTCCGCCCTCCTGCGAGGAGGCGACAGCTTCAGCTGGACCCGTGCAATCCTCCGGGTCCAGCCCCGAAGGTCCTTCCACCTCTTCTGGCAGTTGCGGATCCGGCGCTTGTAGACCCCCACGGACCGGACAGCCCGGACGATGTCCTTCCAGATCTCCTGCTTCCGATGGGCATTAACCTGTCAGGATGACAAAGTGAAAAGGCCATTACTACACATGCAACATATCCATGCATGACACAGTTGTATATACATGTCTCAATCACAGGGGCACATGATGTACACAGGCAGTGCAAAGCTGCCCATGGACAGTTTGCCAGACGTCACTACATGGTATCATTGCATGGGAAGTAAAACCTTGTTCAAATGCACTGTCACTGCACCATACCTGTCCAGTGCATGTCACTACACACTATGGGGGGTGACAACTACTCAGTGAGCCTGCTAGCCAGTGGCGTGCAGACTTTCAGCCTTGCTAGTCAGACAATATGCACATTCAGAAAGGCAGTGCACAGAACACTCACCTGCTCCCCTGGTGTCCCATACAGCTTGCTGTACTGTGGAAGTAGGCTGTCCAGCAGGGCCTGGTTCTCCTCAAGGCTGAAGGCTGGGGCTCTCTCCACAGTACGTGCCATTGCAGGGTCCAGAGGGGCAGAGACAGCAGCAGTGCAGTGGCAGATGTCATCCTGGAGCATGTAGTGCAGGCAAGTGAGCTCTCAGGGGAACAGCCAGCAATATATATGTGCTGGAGAGGCAGATACTGTCCCTTGTGTCCAAAGTGATAGGTCCAAGTCGTTTGCATCTTCTGAATCTGGCCAATCCATGGAATAGCAGCACCAAAACACGCCCACAGCATCCTTCAAATCTTCAACTTCATGACATACATGATTTTGCAACATTGTTGTGGGTGACCAACTGATTTTCCAGCAACCGACTCGTTCGAAATTCGAAAACGCGTCCGTTGCCAGGCAAGGCCATTGTCAATGGGTGCGCACTGATCGGTCCATTGCGGTACAACGCGTACAGGGGTACAATGCATACCCGCACACATTGAATGCAATGGGCCGACCGGGGGCACCGATCGGTCCATTGCAGTACAACGCGTACAGGGGTACAACGCGTACCCGCACACATTGAATGCAATGGGCCGGCCGGGGGCACCGATCGGTCCATTGCGGTACAACGCGTACAGGGGTACAACGCGTACCCGCACACATTGAATGCAATGGGCCGGCCGGGGGCACCGACCGGTCCATTGCAGTACAACGCGTACAGGCTTACAACGCATACCCGCACACATTGAATGCAATGGGCCGGCCGGGGGCACCGATCGGTCCATTGCAGTTCAACGCGTACAGGGGTACAACGCGTACCCGCACACATTGAATGCAATGGGCCGGCCGGGGGCACCGATCGGTCCATTGCAGTTCAACGCGTACAGGGGTACAACGCGTACAGGGGTACAACGCGTACCCGCACACATTGAATGCAATGGGCCGGCCGGGGCACCGATCGGTCCATTGCTGTTCAACGCATCACTGTACATGTGACTGGCATATGTCAGCATGCCTGTCTCAGATGGACATATGCCAGCCACAGATAGCTCCCAGGGAGTGAGGGGCACACCTACATCACGACAGCCTGTCCAAACTTTATCATAAGGCATGTAAGGCTGCATTTCCTATTGTGTGTATGTTGGTGTACATGTTGTCCTGTGGGTGTCACCTGTGGGCAGCCACCCCCAGGCTGTGCACGTGTTCATGGGGACAGGATCCTGGGTGTTACGTGTACATGACCACTGTGATGTGCAACTGTTCATGTCTGTGCATGTGCCATGGTCACATTTCACGGTGGTGTATGTGTATGTCATGTCACATACCCCGTGAGTCCCATGTGGGACGGTATGTTTGAGCCAGGGTGTCCCAGTGGCACAATAGTGATGGTCCTCCACAGTCTTTGTGCATGTAGTGTTTACAATGTCTCTGATTTCATGTGCACAATGGGAGACAGTCTCCACATCCACGTTGTGTGTGCATGGACTTTGATGTTGTGCGTGTGTGTGTCACAGACGTCCATGTCTGTCCTGCCGTGGCAAGTGGGACCACTACCTGTGGGGGTCATGGTTGTTTTGCTGTGGTGTATACATGATACTCCATGTAATGCCAGTGTCCATGTGGCAATACAGGGTCCCTGGGAATGTACCTGTCGTTGAGCTGTGGTGCCTGGGGCACATCTGTCCTCACATGTCACTGTGGGGGTGATTGTGACACGGCAGCAGGAGATGGGAACTGTGACATGGCCTCATGATATCCAATGGGCCAACCTGGGACTAATTGATGCCACCTGTTGGACCGTGTTGACAGATGTTGGCCATGTATGTACCATACATGTCCTTACGGAACTGCACACTTCATGTAGTTGTGCCTCATAATGATGTATGTTGGGATATTGAGTGTGTTCAATGCTGCATATGTGGGGTGACTGACAATCTTGCTTACTTCTCCTCTGCACTGCAGGGCTCCTGCTGTCCATCGACCATTCCCAGACCTGGCAACGATGGTGGAACGGGACAGCATCCGACGGTACCGCTTCACCAGGCAGCTGATTGAGGATTTGGCAGTGCAGTTGTCCCCACATTTGCAGCCTGGCCGGCCGTATCCTACAGCGCTGACCCCCAAGGTGAAGGTGATGGCAGCCCTACACTTCTTTGCCACCGATACCTTCCAACATACTGTGGCGACTGCTGGTGGGATGTCACAGACCATGTTGAGCCGTGTGCTCCGCAATGTTTTGGCGGCAATGTTGCTATTCCTGAACCGGTACATCTATTTCCCTAGACTGCGATGACTCACTGACGTGAAGAGTGACTTTTATGCCCTGGGGAGGATGCTGCATGTCATTGGCTCCATTGATGGGACACATGTGGCTTTGGTACCACCACAGGCCCAGGAGCAGGCCTACAGGAACCGCAAGCACTACCACTCGGTCAATGCACTGGTGGTGTGTCTTGCAGACATGACCATCACACATGTGTGTGCCTGTTTCCCTGGTTCAGCACACGATGCCTTTGTGATGAGGAGTAGTCGCATCCCCAGGATGATGGCACAGATGCAGAACCAGAGTGCCTGGCTTGTCGGTGTGTACTGACTTTGTGCCATTGTGTGTGATCTGATCTGTAGTATTCCGCCCACTTTTCCAAGTCAGCTAATGTGCACTTGTCTGTCCGTAGGTGACTCGGGATACCCCAACATGCCGTGGTTGCTGACACCCCTCAGGAACCCTGTGACACCAGCCCAGATGCGCTACAATGAGGCACATGGTCGGACCAGGAGAGTGATTGAGTGGACATTTGGTCTCCTGAAGAGCCGCTTCCGCTGCCTGGACAAGACCGGAGGGTCCCTCCCATATGCCCCTGCAAAAGTGTGCAAGATTATCATCGTCTGCTGCATGCTCCCCAACCTGGCAGTGCGGAAGGAGTTGCCTCTCATCCAGGATGACAATGACCAACATCCGCCACCTGTGGAGGATCCTGGCCTGGACCACGATGCCAGTGACGATGATGATGATGATGATGATGAGGGTGATGTCCGCACACAGCTCATCACCAACTTCTTTAGCTGAATGTGAGTATCCTGAGGTGTCATGTCAATGATGTGAGTTGGCATGATATGTGTAGGTGGTGCTCTGGTGCTGTTGGAGTGTGTCCATGGGCTACTTGACTGGATGTGTGTTGCGATGTGTGCTTACAGGTGGGCTGTACTCCCCAACAGTGTTGACATGCTAACTTGGTTCTGGGTGGGTATCTTGTAACATGTATTGTGCATGAGTTTTGCTGATCTGTCCTGTACTCCATTGCTTTTGACTGTGTGTCATTTCTGTCCTTCACAGGGTACTTTCAGATTCGTTTGGTCAACTGTGTCCACCGACGACGTGATTGCACTTCCAGGGTGGTAGCTGTTGTGTCCCTACAGGTGATGTGCGCCACACCCATGGACTTACTTCCGTCTACAGTTGTTGACTGTGTGCCCGCTGCCAGGTGGGATTACCTTGCATCTGTAGTGGTTACGACATGTTGCAACTGTGTAATAAACCTGTGCTTCACTTTGTGATGTGCGTTGTCTGTGGTCACACATTTGACTGCCATTTGCTTACTGCACCTGTGGGCTACTTGACTACAACTGGGAATGGGTGTGGTGTCTGTGCATTGCACCGTCTTCCCTGGCAACATCAGTGTAGGCAATGAGTCAGATGGCCTAGGTGTGTATGTGTTGTGTAGCCCTGGTGGTGTGTCTCCCTCATATGTGTCACGTTGCCTTTACTCACATGCCTGTGTTGTACTTGCTGTTGCAGTTCGCATACACAGTGTAATTTTGCAGTTCATCATCCCCATAACAGCACCCACGTTGGAATCACAACAGAGGCAAGTATGGTGTATTAGTGTGTTTATTGTGATACATTTGTGTGAATAGTGCATAGGATGGGTAGTGCTGTACATAAATCTTGCAATCAGAAGTTCCTAGGTGAATTGAAAGTCCTGGTAGACAGAATCCCCAGTATCGGGGCCACAGTTGTCTGACACATTGGTCCAACTTGTGCTCCCCATGCAATGTGTGGGAGTAGTGTTGCCGTCAACAGGGTGAACAGTCTGTGCACAAAGGTGAACATCCAAAAACAGGTTCAGGCTTCCTGGGAGTTGCGCTTGGCCATCGGCCTCTCACTTGCCCCTCTTCGGACGACCCCTCTTCTTGGGGGGCCCTCAAGTACAGGCTGCTGCGGTGCAGGGGACTCTCCGCCAGAGTCATCCTCCCTCCCTGTGGCAGTTGCAGTTTGTTCAGCACCAGATGTTGTTGGCACACAGGGAGGTGTGGACTGGTTGCTGTTCATCTGGCGGAGGCATTGTAAAATGTCCCTGTGCACCGCCATCATCTCATGCAGTGCATCCCACTTGGACTCCACGCGGGACATGTGTGAGTCCACGCGGGACATGTGTGACTCCACGTGGGACATGTGAGAGTCCAAGCGGGCATGATGGGCAGCCTGCTACTGTTTCATGTCTCTGAGGAGCCCCACTACCTGGCTGAGGTCTCCGGTGCTGGACTGGTACGCATCAGCTATGCGTACCAGTTGTGGGTCATCATGCACACCAGCAACCTCTGCAAGCAGCGACCTCTGTCTCCCACCCCTCCCACGCACAGATGACCCTGGTCCACCTTGGGGGTTGGTGGTGGTGGTGGTGTCCATGGCCCCAGGTTGGTCCAGGGTCCCTGTGCTGGTGTTGCTCCTTGTTCTGTCCATGTCGGAAGGGATGGTATTTGTGGTGACAGTGGTTGGAGGGGTGGGTGCAGGGGGTGCAGCTGGTGGTCCTGCTGGTGCTGCAGCTGGTGGTCCTGCTGGTGCTGCATGTAGACTTGCACCGGATGTGCCAGGTTGGTCTTCTTCGTCCGAGGAGGGCAGAGGCTGTACGACGCCAGTGAGCTCTGCATCCTCTTGAGCCTGGGACTGGGACTCCTCAGCGTCTGCTGCTGTGTCCCCATCATCACCTGTTTTTGGGAGACACACAATGTGTGTTATGTTTCTGCAGGCATCAATGGTTGACACACATGACAGTTGTGACTGTGCCTCTGGGTGCGGGCCTGTACATTGCATTGTCCTAAGTCGTCACAGTCAGGGGTTGATATTGGTGTGGCACATTGTCCTGCATTATTTGGGCATTTCTATGTATTTTTTGGGGTGTGAACATGGTCTGCATTGGTTGTGTTTGGTTGACAGCCGGCCCTCCTTCCCACCCACCCAGCCAGTCAGTTATCCCACCATGGACTGTGCTTGCATTGCAGGGAGTGGAAGTTGTCTCTCAGGATGTCAGTGTCATGCACATGCTTCCTTCCTTTTGACTCTGCTTCCCTGTGGGGTGGGCTGGCTGTGCTGACAGGATGGCTGGGAGTGTTGTCCTGGCAGTTGTTTGGCTAAGAGTCCCAAGAGTGTCCCTGTGCTTCACACAACATAACCCAGGGTGGTGGTTCTTTGTGGGATCTTGTGTTAGGATGGGGGCATTGCATTCTACCAGGTGGGTTCTGTGGAGTTTGTGTTGGGGTGTGTGTGAGGGGAGGTGCTTGTGACTATGGTCAGTGCTGCAAGTCCTCCTTCCCACCCACCCAGCCAGCCAGTTATCCCACCATGGAACGTGCTTGCATTGCAGGGAGTGGAAGTTGTCTCTCAGGATGTCAGTCAGTGGTGTCCTGCTGTTTGTTGGTGCACAGTTGCCAGCAGGGCCTTGTGCTCCCCACAGCAGTAGCCAGTGTCAGCCATCTTGTGAGTCCTTCTCCACTCCCTGTGATGTGAGCATGGTTCAGGGTGGTGTTGATGGGACAGTTGTGGGGGTGACCAATATCAGTGACTACGACTCCCATCATGCTATTGCCTCCACCCCCCTTCCCAGCATGCCCATGCTTCCTTCCTTTTGACTCTGCTTCCCTGTGGGGTGGGCTGGCTGTGCTGACAGGATGGCTGGGAGTGTTGTCCTGGCAGTTGTTTGGCAAAGAGTCCCAAGAGTGTCCCTGTGCTTCACACAACATAACCCAGGGTGGTGGTTCTTTGTGGGATCTTGTGTTAGGATGGGGGGCATTGCATTCTACCAGGTGGGTTCTGTGGAGTTTGTGTTGGGGTGTGTGTGAGGGGAGGTGCTTGTGACTATGGTCAGTGCTGCAAGTCCTCCTTCCCACCCACCCAGCCAGCCAGTTATCCCACCATGGAACGTGCTTGCATTGCAGGGAGTGGAAGTTGTCTCTCAGGATGTCAGTCAGTGGTGTCCTGCTGTTTGTTGGTGCCAGCAGGGCCTTGTGCTCCCCACAGCAGTAGCCAGTGTCAGCCATCTTGTGAGTCCTTCTCCACTTCCTGTGATGTGAGCATGGTTCAGGGTGGTGTTGATGGGACAGTTGTGGGGGTGACCAATATCAGTGACTACGACTCCCATCATGCTATTGCCTCCACCCCCTTCCCAGCATGCCCATGCTTCCTTCCTTTTGACTCTGCTTCCCTGTGGGGTGGGCTGGCTGTGCTGACAGGATGGCTGGGAGTGTTGTCCTGGCAGTTGTTTGGCTAAGAGTCCCAAGAGTGTCCCTGTGCTTCACACAACATAACCCAGGGTGGTGGTTCTTTGTGGGATCTTGTGTTAGGATGGGGGCATTGCATTCTACCAGGTGGGTTCTGTGGAGTTTGTGTTGGGGTGTGTGTGAGGGGAGGTGCTTGTGACTATGGTCAGTGCTGCAAGTCCTCCTTCCCACCCACCCAGCCAGCCAGTTATCCCACCATGGACTGTGCTTGCATTGCAGGGAGTGGAAGTTGTCTCTCAGGATGTCAGTCAGTGGTGTCCTGCTGTTTGTTGGTGCACAGTTGCCAGCAGGGCCTTGTGCTCCCCACAGCAGTAGCCAGTGTCAGCCATCTTGTGAGTCCTTCTCCACTCCCTGTGATGTGCGCATGGTTCATGGTGGTGTTGATGGGACAGTTGTGGGGGGGGCAATATGTGTGACTGCGACTCCCATGATGCTATTGGCTACACTGACTTGGCCAGCATACACAGAATTCCTTCCTTTGAGTGGTCTTCACTGTGTGTTGATGCTGTTGTGGTGGCTACATGTCTGGATGTGTTTGTTAGTTCTATTTGTGCCACTGCCTAGCTGTAGTTGTAGTTGTGTTTGTACATGTGATGGCACAGTTGGATGTGACTTTTTGATGGCATGTGTTGTGTTTCTCTGACTGACATACACATTTTGGGATGATTCTGTTCTGGTTGCTGTGTAATTGCTATGAGTGCATGGTTTGACTCTCCCCTTGACAGTGATGTGTGTGTGTTTTGTGGCAGTATATTGTGTACATTTGTTGTGTACTTACCAGGCTCTGGGATGTTCTCTAGTCCATATACGCTCACTGGCGGAAGGATGGCCTGCACCTTCTCCTCCCAGGGCCTGAGGTATATTGGCTTGGCAGGAGGGCCACTGCCGGTGTGTTGGCTGTTGATGTAGTCTTTCTTGAGCAGGTCCCGTACCCTCCTGCGCACGTCATACCACCTGTTCTGGATGTCGCTCTTTGTGCGCCGACATGGTGATAGTGCGTTCACCCTGTTGATGATCCTCTCCCACATCTTGGTTTTCTGGGAGATGGGGGTCTGTTGGACCAGTGTGCCAAACAGCTGTGGCTCTACCCTGAGGATCTCGTCTACCATGACTTCCAATTCACAATCTAGGAACTTGTGATTCTTCTTGGGGGCATGGTGATGGGTGGTGATGGTGAGTGATGTGTGTGTTGGTGTGCAGGTGAGGGTGTGTGAGTGTGTGTTTTGCTGGGTGTATGTGAGGTAGGTATTTGTTGGTGTGCTGATGGTGTGTGGCTTGTGTGAGGGATGAGCTGTGGGTGTGTGGTTGCTTTCTCTTGGGTGCTGGCAGTGGAATGGCATTTGCAAAGGATCATGGTTGTGATTTGTGTCCTTTATATGGGTGGAGTTGTGGGTGTGTCTTTGTTCTCTGTCCCCACCCCCCCAGTATTTATTGGCTTAGTAATTGCTTGTTTGGCCTTTTTTGTGTGATTTTTCCTTGGTACTGTCTGTGTATGTTGGAAACGTTCTTGTGACCGAGTCGGACCCTGCATTTGTCTCGTACGGTGTTCTCCGTTTCGGTCACGCTGTGTTTGTGCAGTTTTCTATGCTGCGTACACGTCGGTCGCGGTGTTTTGTGTTGCTTCGGCTCGGTTTTGTATGCGTGTCGGTCGTACGGCTTGGCCTCCGTCCGACTCGCTCGTGGTTTTCGCGCCTTGCATCGTACTTTGCGGTTTGCAGTTCGCGTGTACGTTTCGGTCGGATTTGTTCCGGGTGCGTGTCGGTCGGTTGGATTCGCGTGTTTTTCCGACCGGATTGCTGTTTTCCGTGCGGCTCGGTCGTTCGACTTGGGTTCAGTACGTGTCGGTCGGATTTTGCACGCATTGCATCGTACTTGGCGTGTCGGGCGCCACAGGTACGTGTCGGTCGGTATAATTTCCGGATCTGAGTCGGTCGGTGCTTTTTCCTACCCGAATCGGAATCGACCCCTAGATATCTATGAGACTACTCATGCTATTTTGATGCCTAATAGTCTTTTAAGACACCCTTAGGTATGTAAATTGACCAGACTTGGCGAAATGGATAATGAGATTCAGCTTAGCATTTGAGAATACTTGAGTTACTAAACTCATTGACTGGCAGCTTTTGATAACAGTTTGTTATCAGATGGTTTGTTATTGTATTGCATATAGAAATTGAAATGACGTTACATTGTGCATTACCACAGTATGAGTTGCAGCACTATTAGCCGTAAAATGCAAGAACAAATTGTCTGTGTTAATGAGGATGTTGATTTAAATCATTGTAACTACAACTCCCAGAATGCCTCATTATGGGCTGTGTTGGGATATGTATAAAAAGGGCATTGTGGGTAAAGTCCTCCAACCGTGAGCAAGGCCGTTGTGGCTGAAACGCGTCGGTGTGACTCACAGACGGGGTCCTGATGGTTGAATAAATAAAAGAAACTGATTTATGAATCCTGAGTGCGGCGTAATCTTGCTTGAAAAAAAATATATATATATGACATGCTAATAGAAATGATCATGCTCTGTTTATGCAACAACGTTTTTCTGTTTAACAAACAAATTTTTAAACAAACGAAAGGCTGTGCCATGGGCTTTTCTTTCTCCCCCAATTATGCTAATTTAGTAATGGGGTGGTTTGAACAGAAAATGGCATGGGCGTCTGAGCATGATCACTTCATGGAGAAAACAATCTTATGGCTCCGCTTTATAGACGATCTTTTTATCATATGGGATGGCACAGAGATAGAGTTTGCAACATATTTTGAAAAACTCAACAATACTGATGCAAAGCTAAAATTCACCTATGAGATCAGTTCCAAGAAAGTGGCATTCTTGGATACCAGCATATATGTAGAGAACAACTCATTGCAAACAACTCTACACAGGAAGAAAACGGCAGCCAATGCCATCCTTCATGGTGAAAGTTTTCATCAAGAAACTCTAAAGTGGAGCATCCCATATGGGGAATTCTTAAGACTGAGGAGAAATTGCTCCTCAGACACAGAATTCACTAAACACAGTGGAGCAGCGCAATTGCGTTTTCAAAGAAGACAATACCGAAAAAAAGTAATTGAGAAAAGTTTACAGAGGGTGTCAAAACAAAAACGTAATGAAATCCTGACAAACAAAAGAAATCTGCATTGAGTGAACAGAATGATCCTCCAAAAATAAGACTAATAACAACATATAGTGCTGAAACTAAGAGCCTCACGAAAATAATCAAGAAACATTGGGGCATTCTACAATTGGATCTTGTAATATCTGGATTAATAGGAGATCACCCCAATATTACATACAAATGAGCGGCCAATATAGGGGACAAAATAATACACAGTCACTTTAAGGAGTCGCAAATGCTAACATGGATGAAGAGGGAAGGCTTTTGGCCTTGTAAACAATGCAAAGCATGTAACATCGCGGTACAACGACAAGAAATTGACATCAAGAAGGGAACAAAGTGGAAAATCCAACAACACATCACCTGTAAGAGCAAATTTGTCGTATATGCTGTGGAATGTCCCTGTAAATTAAAGTACATTGGAAGCACGACCTGTGAGGTTCGGAAAAGAATCTTGGAGCACATACGAGCAACAAAAAACAATGACCGCTCGAATGCCATTGCCAAACACATGGAAAAGACCCATAACAGCAATTGGGAGGCCCTAAGATTCTATGCCATCGAACATGTTCCACAATCAGAAAGGGGTGGAAACAGGGAAAAACTTCTGCGACAAAAAGAGTCTAAGCATATAGTAACCTTCAGGACCTTGAATCCGAGAGGTCTTAACCAGGATGAAGAGCTTTATGTACATCTGTAACCGTAAATCCTCAAGAAACCCCTTGTAAATAGTGTAATTCTCAGAAATTTTTGACAAGAATGGCATCAAATACTCACCAGTGAGTGAAAAATGAAACAAGAGTCAAAAAAGAAAGAAGATTGATATTATTTGGAGTCAAGTAACAATGCATCAAAAGATGAAAAGTAACATCACATGACAAGAACCGAAAATAACATCAAAAATATTCCTCAAAAACTTGTGCACAATAACTTGAAAATAAAATGGATAATGAAATGAAAAATTGAAACTAATGTTCATTCCGTATGAAATATATCCACCAGCGGATCTTCAAAACAACAAATAAAAAACACAAAAAAGACACTGCTAAAATAAACTCACTAGAGAGACTTAAAAGGACAAATCAAAACTAATCACTGTGATTAAAAAATAATTATTTGCCTCTGATAAAATAGAAATGAATTGATTTTAAATCACTGGAAAGGGCACGTACTAATGATTCACTGTTTATTATATGCACTTTTATAAAATTGTAACTACACGTACCACAATGCATTGTGAAAAAACCAGGAAGTAGTTGTGAGTCATGGAAATAAATAATGCCCCTAACGATTGTAAGTAACACCATCCCGTGATCAAGGTCCGAAACGCGTTGGGCATGGCAGAGTTTTATTTGCTTGAATAAACCGCCATAAAACCTGAAGACCGAGTGTGTGCGACCAATATTGCCGAGAGGTGAAAGCTGTTTCATATATATATATATATATATATATATATATATATATATATATATATATATATATATATATATATATATATATATATATATATATATATTACCTACTGGCGGTCGCCAGTAGGTAGTTATAGTTAGAACCTAGTTTCCATACGAAAAGCATTTTTTGATTTGCTAATAACTTTGGCGTCGTTTGACGAATCTTCCTGAAATTCTCCAAACAAAAAGTCTATCCACGTCAGCTCCTATCCTGAAAGTTTGGGGGTGATTCGTCAAGCGGGGGCTGAGAAAAAAGGGGGTCCCAAAACTCATTTTCTCCATGTTAATTTCCATAGGAAGTTTTGCGACGAGCTACAGCCCGAACTGCCAAACGGAATTACCCCAAATTTGGCAAAAGGGTAGAGATTGGTTCAGAAAGCGACCTTTTTTAAATGGTGTAAATCCGTTCTGTAGTTTTTGAGAAATTCAAAAAATAAGAGTCAAAAAATCAATTTCCCATAGGAAACTTTGTGCAAGGCTACAGCAGAAACTACTGAACGGAATTACTCCAAATTTAGCAGAAAGGTAGTGCTTGTGTCAGAAAGCGAACTTTTTAAAAATGGCATAAATCCGTTCAGTAGTTGCTGAGAAATTAGAAAAATGATAGTTTCAATATCTGGGCGGAGCCTAAGTCGCGTGCGCGAGCTCACTGTGATTGGCTGCTAGTAGTCCACACCAGGAAGTGTTGGCAGCCATCTTGTGGCTCAGTAGAAGCGAGTCACCCAAAAAACGGAGAAACAAAGGTATAAAACAAGAGAAGGGGGCAGGGTAGAAAAACCCTGACACCCTAGGCCTGCTCAGGGGGTCCCAGAAGGACCCCCAGGGCCCAAAAAATCATAAAAAAAAAAAAAAAAAAATTGGCAAAAATGTGCGCTGGGGTCGCGGGTTCTCGCGTTTCATTTTAATGAGGCCCTTGGGTGGGCTAGGTTCCTGGGGTATTTCTTAAAAAGTAATAGCAGGGGCTCGCAGGGGTTGCGAGGGTGCGCTGGGGTCTGCGCAGCCCCGGGGCTTCACTCACTCATGTTGGGAGGGGGTTGCGCGGCCCCCCGTCTGGAGCCTTCTATGTGCTTGTAACTTTGGCATCGTTTGACGAATCTTTATGAAATTATCCAAAAAGTTTCTCTTTTTTTGATTAGCTCTTATATTGAAGGTTTGGAGGTGAATGGTGTAGGAGAGGCTGAGAAAAAGAGGGTCCTAAAACGTGTTTTCTGCATGCAATTTCCGTACGAAGCTTTACAGAAGACTACGGGCCTGATTCACAGAACTATCTTACGTCAAAAACGTAAAAGTAAACGTAAACGTAAACGTAAAGTTAGTACTTTTTAGGTATTCACAGAATACACTTACTCATTTTGGTATTCACAGAATGAACTTACTCATTTCGGTATTCACAGAAGTTAGTAGTCCTAATACTTACTCATTTCGGTATTCACAGAAGTTAGTAGTCCTAACTTTAGGACTACTAACTTCTGTGAATACCGAAATGAGTAAGTTCATTCTGTGAATACCAAAATGAGTAAGTGTATTCTGTGAATACCTAAAAAGTACTAACTTTACGTTTACGTTTACGTTTTTGACGTAAGTTAGTTCTGTGAATCAGGCCCTACAGGTGAAACTGCTGAACGGAATTACGCCAAATTTGGCAGGGAGAAAGGTGGTGGTCCAGAAAGCACGCTTTTGTTTAAATGGTGTAAATCCGTTCAGTAGTTTTTGAGAAATATCAAATTTTACAGATATCGATATTTGAGAACTCTGACATGTGATTGGCTGAGGGGTTACAAGCACCAGCTTGCGGCTTATTGGCTGTGAATGGTTGAAACCAGGAAGTGTTGGCAGCCATTTTGTGATTTACTCCATCAGCTCGCATCTCTCCGTGTAGAAGCCATCGGGTTCGTAGTTTTACCTCTGCGCGGCAACACTGGCATCTGTGTCTGTGTGAGATATGCCTTTCACGCTGCCTCTCTTCATATCACCAGGTCGCGGCTATGCCTTTAGAAGCCCGTCCGTCGGCTCGGAGCTCTGTGAGTCAGTCTGTCGGTACGATCCCCTACACTACCCAAAGACTACCCAAACACCACTGCACTGTCGTAAACTCTAAAACACTACCACAGCACGATCCCCTACACTGCCCTAACACCACTGCACTACCCTAAACCTTAAAACACTACCCCCAGCACGACCCCCTACACCATACAAACACCACTGCACTACCCTAAAACACTACCCCCAGCACGACCCCTTACACTACACAAACACCACTGCACTACCCTAAACCCTAAAACACTATCCCCAGCACAACCCCCTACACTATACAAATACCACTGCACTACCCTAAACCCTAAAACACTACCCCCAGCACGACCCCCTACACTACCCAAACACCACTGCACTACCCTAAACCCTAAAACACTACCCCCAGCACGACCCCCTACACTACACAAACACCACTGCACTACTCTAAACCCTAAAACACTACCCCCAGCACGACCCCCTACACTACACAAACACCACTGCACTACCCTAAACCCTAAAACACTACCCCCAGCACAAACCCCTACACTACACAAACACCACTGCACTACCCTAAACCCTACAACACTATACCTAGCACGACTCCCTACACTACCCAAACACCACTGCACTACCCTAAACCCAAAATCTACCCCCAGCACGACCCCCTACATTACCCAAACACCACTGCACTACCCTAAACCCTAAAACACTACCCCCAGCATGACCCCCTACACTACACAAACACCACTGCACTACCCTACACCCTGAAACACTACCCCCAGCATGACCCCCTACACTACCCAAACACCACTGCACTACCCTAAACCCTAAAACACTACCCCCAGCATGACCCCCTACACTACCCAAACACCACTGCACTACCTTAAACCCTAAAACACTACCCCCAGCACAACCCACTACACTACCCAAACACCACTGCACGACCCTAAAACACTACCCCAGCACGACCCCTACACTACACAAACAGCACTGCACTACCCTAAACCCTAAAACACTACCCCCAGCACGACCCCCTACAATACACAAACACCACTGCACTACCCTAAACCCTAAAACACTACCCCCAGCAAGACCCCCTACACTACACAAACACCACTGCACTACCCTAAACCCTAGAAAAGTAACCCCCACCCCATGCCCAATCCCCCTTACCTCTCACTCCTTGTGGTTCCTCTCTCCTCGTGGTTCCTGCTTCACGTCGTCTCTGAGGTGCGGTGCACGTCATTGTGAGGAAACGGAACAGCCTCTGTTTCCTTACAACAACGTGGAACATCTACATTTTTTTAGAACGCATGGTCATTTACCATAGATACCTTTACAACAAAATTCGTTGTAAAGGCATGCGTGGTAAATGACCATGCATTCTAAAAAAATGCGTACTAATGACTTTGCGATGTACAACGCATGCGTGGTAATGCATGCGTTGATTTGGTATCGCGAAGAAAAAAAGTTGTTGTAACGGCTGTTTACCGATCAAAGCTGGCCCCTGTTCTTCAGTGAGTCGTTTATTTGATAAATTAGGAGGAAGGAATGTGTTTTTTTTACCAAAAAGTGCGTTCCCGGCTGTTGTATTGTGAAAGTGTGCGCGTGGCCTGGTTTCACTTCCGGTGAGAGAGTGGAAGAGTCTGTTTGGATCTAAAGGAGTTCTGCTGTTGGACGGGGCCGGCGCGACACGTCATCAGAAAACACAGCTAATGGAAAGCGTCCTCCCCCAAGTGTGGAGCAGTGCCATGAGAGGTCGAGTGTGCGTCCCACCGCAGTATGACCGTACCGCGTGACCCATGTGCCGCCTCCAGGGTACGAGAGGCAGAAGCGTCATCCATCGCAGGTCCTCTTGAAGACCGTTGTAGCACTAATTCTACATTTTGGAACTAGGGAATTTTAACCTTGTTGTTCCTGCCAGAAACAAAGAGAAGATCCTGTGTTATTCAGTGTCCTCGTTACCTTTTTTGTGGGTAGTGGTGCTTGTCACTTCGCTGCCCCGTTGGTGCACACAACTGGGCTCCCCACCTCGTGTGCCATCTGCAAGGCCTCTGCCCTCGGATCACTGGTTTCGGTTTCTGGAGTGGCAACATAAAAAGTTGCTCCCAAAGGACTAGCCTGAACACTTAGGTGAATATCCCCTGCGCCAGCATTCCGCGGAAATTCTTTCCTAGCTCTCCCACGTCGACGAGGATGTCATAATAGCACGGCTCCGCTCGCGACACCGTATGACGTCATCGGAGCCATAAGAGGACCTCGTCGGTGTGCTGACGTCAGTTCCACCCATTTTTTCCGTGCCGCGAGGCAAACAGGCAGACCGACACATTTTCACATGTATACATAGTATACTAAATATATATAGATATATATATATATATATATATATATATATATATATATATACAAATGCATAACCAATAAAGGGATAAATAAATAGCAACAGATCAAGCATTACTCACTATTAAAACAAAAGCATGATTAAGACATATTAAAAACATTCAAGCCAAACAGTAAAAGCATCTTTTTGGTAGAAACAGGTGGACAACGGGGAGGCGGGTGGGACAGTGAGGAATCCACAGGCAGATACTGTATCCACCAGAAAAAGCATTACGAAAGGTAAGTAACTTGTTCTTCTGATGGATACTTCTGCCTGTGGATTCCTCACCTTTTGAATAGAATCCCCAAGCCGTACCTCACCCGGAGGAGGGTGTCCACCTGACTAGACAAAAAAATCTTGCAAAACAGATCGAGCAAAATGGCCATCCCTCCTAACCTCCGAATCCAATAATAATCGAATAATTTTTCGTCGAAATTATATTGAAAATAATACTTTAAAAATACTTTTATTAATAAATTTAGACAAACACTTACAGGAAAACTTGCACGTCATCAGCAGTGCATTGCGGGGGCGCGAGTTATAGTTAGCTCAACTAACTATAACGCCGGAATTTCTATGTTTTTGTACGAGTGAAATGTCCAGCTAACTATAACGTTCCTGAAACCTATGTTTTTTTCAGTGAATTTCTATGGTTTTTTAAATGCTAATTTCTAACGATAACGTGCCTGAAACCTATGGTTTTTTCAGTGAATTTCTATGGTTTTTTAAATGGTAATTTCTAACTATAACGTGCCTGAAACCTATGGTTTTTTCAGTGAATATATATATATATATATATATATATATATATATATATATATATATATATTACCTACTGGCAGTTGCCAGTAGGTAGTTATAGTTTGGACCTAGTTTGCATAGGGAGAGCAATTTTTGATTTGCCAATATCTTTGGCGCCCTTTGACGAATCTTCGCGAATTTTTCAAAACTAATGGGGCGCTCCGGTCAGCTCCTGTCTTAAATGTTTCAGAGTGATTCGTCAAGCGCAAGCCGAGAAAAAAGGGGGGTCCCAAAACGCGTTTTCCCCATGTTAATTTCCATAGGAACTTTAGACACGGCTACAGCCCGAACTGCTAAACGGAATTACACCAAATTTGGCAAAAAGCGACCTTTTTTTTAAATGGTTTAAATCCGTTGAGTAGTTCCTGAGAAATTAAAAAAATAACAATTTATATATCTGAGCACCGAGGAGGAGTCGCGACTCCTCCCGAGCACGAGCTGACTTCTTATTGGCTGCCAACACTCCAAACCAGGAAGTGTTGTCAGCCATCTTGTGACTCGGCAACCGAGTCACAAGAAATCAGAAAAAAGAAGATGAAAAATAAGAAAAGGGGGCAGGGTACAAACACCCTGACCCCTAGGCCTGCTCAGGGGTCCCACAAGGACCCCCAGGCCCCAAAAAATCATTTTTAAAATAATTTTGGCTGAATTTGCGCTGGGTGCACGAATCCGGATGAAATTATAAAAAAAAACGAAGCGCTGTCTCCTGCGCTTCATTTGTTAAAAGCCCTCGGGTGGGCCAGGTCCCGGGGGCAATACTAAAGTATGATGTGGGGGCCCTTGGGGGCCCCCACAGCCCCAGGGACCGCCACCTCCCCGGGGCTTTATAATTTATGCGCGGGGGCACGGGCCCCCCCCGCAGCCTCCCTGGGGCATCATTAAAATAAGGATGGGTGGGCCTCGCGGGCCCCCAAAGCCCCGGGGACCACCACCATATATATATATATGTTATCTTATAGTGATTTGCACAGCTACTCAGAGAGCATTTTTGACTATCCCCAAACGAGGGATGACATCTATAAGTTTATCAGGAAACTAAAATTACAAAAATTTCACCAGTTGAAACAAAACAAAATGTCCACACAAGTTTGTGGAGGAACCAGTCAGAGCAATGATACTAACCCTGGGCATAATACTTCGCTACGCTCACAGAGCATGCAAAGTTTGTGCTACTACGCACTACGAAAATTGCACGTAGCAGAGTGAAAAACTGTGCTAATTGACGTAGCGTAGCAGCAGTACAATAGACACCTACAAATGCTTTGATAAAGCAATTTTCTATGCTAAAAAGCATATAACCAATTCACAAAAGTGAACTTTGACAATAAAATATCAAGCAATGAGAGAGGTGATGATTTTGGGGTCCCCCCTAACCTAGGGGGAGGACCAAGCAGATGCCTTGAACACAAAAAGCATATCATGTGAACGATTCAGTGGTGGTCCCTTCCTCCTAGGACCACCCCAAGCACAGTTATGGGCAAAAATACAATCCCAACCAAAGGCCCTGCAAAGCATTACGGGACGAGATTAGCAGTGGGCAGTGAATATTATAGTGTCCAATATCAAAATAATTCTACAAAGAGCTGCAGTTCAACTAGTCGTTACTAGATGTCCCTCACGAGTCAAATGCAAAAGCATTGAAATTATTAATACATCAAGCTGCAGTTCCACTAGTCGTTACTAGATGTCCCTCACGAGTCAAATGCAAAAGCATTGAAACCCTTTCATGAAGCTTTTGCATTTGACTCGTGAGGGACATCTAGTAACGACTAGTGGAACTGCAGCTTGATGTATTAATAATTTCAATGCTTTGCATTTGACTCGTGAGGGACATCTAGTAACGACTAGTTGAACTGCAGCTCTTTGTAGAATTATTTTGATATTGAACACTATAATATTCACTGCCCACTGCTAATCTCGTCCCATAATGCTTTGTAGCGCCTTTGGTTGGGATTGTATTTTTGCCAATAACTGTGCTTGGGGTGGTCCTAAGGAGATGGGACCACCACCGAATTGTTCAAAAGATGTGCTTTTTGTTTTCAAGGCATCTGCTTGGTTCTCTCCTAGGTTAGGAGGATCCCAAAATCATCACCTCTCTCACTGCTTGTTAATTTATCGTTTTCACTTTTGTGAAAAGACTATATGCATTTTTAGCATATAAAGACAGAGATATTTATTTTATCTTAACTTGCACTGTGCAAGATGCCTTTGGCAATTATTGTACAGTGCAGTCAAGCACACAGCTACGCACTACGCTATTTGCATAGCTACGCGTAGTTCAAAATGTACTTCGCGTAGCTATGTGTAGTGCTACTACGCAAACTACGCCCAGGGTTAAATGATACGAGGCTGATAGCCTCAGATGCCAGCCTCCTTTGTGACCTACATGTGTTGCAGAATGAAGAATCTAACACAGCACAAATTGAGTCTACCCAGTCAATACTGCAACAGCAACAAATTAATATCACTGCCACCCAACATACAGGGTTTAAACCCAAATCTACATTTGTTCCTATTATGCCCAGGGACTCCATCAACACTTTCAGTGAATTATTAACGGCTGAAATTAAAAAACTGATTTACAAAGCTCAATCAGACAACAGGAATCGAAACGCCCGCCAATTTAAATACCATCAACTGATTCAAAAACTTCGGGACAATGACTCAATTGTTGTACCGGAACTCAGACAAAGGTGGCAACGTGGTCATATGGCCAAAAAAGCAATACATGGATGAAGCCATGCTACAATTGAGTGATCAAAATTGCTATAAGCTAAGCAACAAACAAGTCATCACAGCAGTACAGAATGAACTGTTCTCTAAACTCTTGGCATGGAAAAGTGTGGGACTAATAAACCAGGATGAATTTAAGTTCCTCAAAAATGACTATCCTATTATGCCAGTCATTTATTTTATACCTAAAGTTCACAAAGATAGGACAAGACCCCCTGGAAGACCAATAATTTCCGCCAAACAGAGCCTACTTGAAAATGTGTCTATCTACATTGACTCTTTCCTACAACACCATGTTAAAGCCCTACCGTCATTCATACAGGACACTACTGACTTTTTAAAACAAATCTACGAATTTGAATGGCAAGATGACTATCTACTAATGTCATTGGGTGTTTCTAACCTGTATACATCAATTCATCACAATGATGGCATTAGGGCATTGGAACATTTCCTAGGCACTAGACCGATTGAGTGCTATCTACATAATAAGATGCCGGTCAGTCTCACAAAATTCTGCTTAGAGAATAATTACTTTACGTTCCAACAACAGGTGTACCAACAAACAAGAGGTGTAGCAATGGGGGCGAGCTTCTTGACAAGCTACGCCTGCCTCCATATGGGGTGGTGGGAGGAGTTAATTCTAATTACTCAATATGTTGATACATTGGCTAAACATGTGGTAAAATGGGTCCGTTATATGATGATCTATTTGTGGTGTGGGAGGGGGATCTAGCTAGTGCAGAGGAATTTGTGATGAGCATAAATAGCAATGATATAAACCTGCACTTCACCCACGACATAAGTAATAGATCTGTTTGCTTTTTGGATGTAGAAGTATATGTGGCACAGGGTAGGTTACAAATGAAATTACATCGCAAACCTACAGCTGGGAACACCATACTTCACTCCACCAGTTTCCACCCCAAACATTCCATTTGCAGCATACCGTATGGATAAATGCTCAGGATATGTAGAATCTGTATTAGCGAAATTGATTTGATAGTGGCACAGGAAGAATGTAAACTTCACTTCCTGGCAAGAGGCTACTCAGAAAGTATAATCAATAAGGCAATACGATTTACCAGAGCTTTATCGACATATGACTTGCTGTTCAAGCCATCTCGCAGCAAGGTAAAACAAAGTGATACTGCAAAGTCAAACGATAGCAACCCGAGATTAATCCTAACGTTTAACAAACAGAAAGACAGTCTTAGCAGAATTGTCAAGAAAAACCGGCACTTGATACTAAGCGATCCTGTGATGGGGGATACACTGCCACAATCACCCACAATAACATTCAGAAAGGCCCCATGCACCAGTGACTTCCTGGTCATAAGCAGCCCAGAAATCAAAACTGGGAGTAGTTGGCTGACAAGTCGTAAAGGCTTTATAAAATGTACTTCCTGTAGGGCCTGCAAGTTCGGCGTCAGCAAAACCACCTACTGTACGCCTTTCAAAAACAAGCCCATCAAAATTGATAAATTACTAACCTGCAAAACCGAATTTGCCGTTTACGTGCTGGAGTGCTCTTGTGGACTGTGCTATGTGGGGAGCATGAAATTGCAGGTCCACAAGAGAATTCTCCAGCACCTAAGGGCCATAACGAACTCGGATGCAACATATCCGGTGGCCCGCCACTTCAAGAGGTACATGGGAATGATCTAAGTCACCCGAAATTCTACGTTGTAGACGCTGTCCCTGTACTGAGGCGAGGTGGAAATAGGGAGGCAATTCTAAGGAGGTTAGAAACTAAGTACATCTTAGAGCTGGACAGCGAGAGCCCACAGGGGCTAAACACCACTGAAGACCTATACACCTGGCTATAGCTCCATCCTCAGAAGACTTGTACACCTGGCGATAATTACGCCTTCAACTAACAAATCATGTTTCCCAACCCAAAAGACATTTCCTACGTAGTAAATATACCATTATGGTACACATAAGTAAAGCTACTGCACTCCTCTATCCCTGAAGAAAAACCCTTCCCTTCGTGTAAAAATAAGTCTTACAATTAGACTTTATTTACAATTAGCACTTTTGTTGCACTTAGACACTTTACCTGCGGTTATTTGTTCGGACAAACTTAACCATAAGTAAATTAGCACTCTTTTCACACTGCACAATTCATGCACTTTACAATAGCGGGTCATACGCCCACAGGGGCAATATGCTTACTTTGCACACTATTTTAAGGATGGTCTTACTACTGATTTTAACACTCTTTTAGCATTTAAACACATGGACCAGGACGTCTAGTGATACAAGTACATGACTGTAATATACAGAAACGTTGAAAACATTGAAGTGTTTTTATTCTTTTAGTACTTGCATTATGCTTTTAGAGTGTTATTTAACTATGTGTCCAATATTTATTGTATTTATACTTGAATGTTGTATACCTTGCACATGGTTTACAATGTATATGATCAGTGCTTTCAAGTGTGTAATTAAGCTGCAACATTGTATTGTGTAAAGGGAATTCAGATGGGCAGTCTGTCTTCCATATCGATTGTATGCACTTAGCACTTTAAATCTGGGGAGGAAATGGTAGCATGACATGTGATCAAGGCCCTTAGAGGCCGAAACGCGTCATGGCGGCATAGCGCACAATTAGAAAAAGAAATACTACTTGCACTAAGAAAGAGGAGTCCGTCCCGTTTCTGATTCCATGCTGCAGGGAATCGGTGAAGAAAAGGATTGTGGTGAAATATATATATATATTACCTATTGGCGGTTGCCAGTAGGTAGTTATAGTTAGGACCTAGTTTGCATAGGAAAAGCGTTTTTTGATTTGCCAATATCTTTGGCGCCGTTTGACGAATCTTCGCAAATTTTTCAAAACTAATGGGGCGCTCTGGTCAGCTCCTCTCCTGAAAGTTTCGGGGTGATTCGTCAAGCACGCGCCGAGAAAAAAAGGGGGGCCGAAAACGCGTTTTCCCCATGTTAATTTCCATAGGAACTTTAGACACGGCTACAGCCCGAACTGCTGAACGGAATTACACCAAATTTGGCAAAAAGGTAGCTCTTGGTTCAGAAAGCGACCTTTTTTTTTTTAAATGGTGTAAATCCGTTGAGTAGTTCCTGAGAAATTCAAAAAATAAAAATGTATATATCTGAGCACCGAGGAGGAGTCGCGACTCCTCCTGAGCACGAGCTGACTTCTGATTGGCTGCCAACACTCCAAACCAGGAAGTGTTGTCAGCCATCTTGTGACTCGGTAACTGAGTCACAAGAAATCAGAAAAAAGAAGATGAAAAATAAGAAAAGGGGGCAGGGTACAAACACCCTGACCCCCTAGGCCTGCTCAGGGGGTCCCACAAGGACCCCCAGGCCCCAAAAAAATCATTTTTTAAAAATAATTTTGGCCGAATTTGCGCTGGGTGCACGAATCCGGATGAATTTATATAAAAAAATGAAGTGCGGTCTCCTGCGCTTCATTTGTTAAAAAGCCCTCGGGTGGGCCAGGTCCCAGGGGCAATACTAAATTATGATGTGGGAGCCCATGGGGGCCCCCACAGCCCCGGGGACCGCCACCTCCCCGGGGCTTTATAATTTATGCGCTGGGGCGTGCGCCCCCCCGCAGCCCCGGGGACCTCCACCTCCCCGGGGCATAATTAAAATAAGAGTGGGTGGGCCTCGCGGGCCCTCCAAGCCCTGGGGACCACCACCATATATTTATATATATGTTATCTTATATTGATTTGCACAGCTACTCAGAGAGTGTCCCGGTGCTCAGACTAAGGGCAACAGACCTTGATGCCTAGACTGACTGCATCAAAAGCCATGCTTTCAGTTTCTTCTTGAAAGCTGCGAGCTCACTGACTAGACTGAGGTCTCTCTGGAGTTTGTTCCAAGTGAGTGGCCCTAAATAGGAAAAGGCTCTACCACATACTCTGAGACTGTGGATCCGAGGCACTCTTGCCAAGTGAGCGGAGGAAGATCGCAAAGTCGCGCTGGGATATATTCATAAATCCTCTCTCTGACGTAGCCAGTGCCCGAGTCGTGCAAGGCCTTATGCATTAAAACCATGGTCTTAAATTGCACCCTCTTTTTTACAGGGAGCTAGTGAAGAGCCTTCAGATGGATAGACATGTAAGTCCGAGGTGGGAGTTTAAGTAGAAGTCTAGCTGTTGAATTCTGCACCACCTGGAGTCTATTGAGAAGGTACTCAGGGAGTCCAAAATAGAGAGAATTACCATAATCCAGTCTCATCGTTATCAGACCCTGGATAACCTTTTTGCCGGCCGACTCAGACATGAGAGGTAAAAAGATCTTTAGAATACCAAGAGTGCCAAAGCAGAAGCGATTAAAGCTTGTATCTGTGGTTGGAAGGAAAGGGTGCTATCAATTTTAATGTCTAGATTCGTCACCGAATTTTGAAGGGGGCCTGGCTGCAGTGCATCATCAGGCCAGAAAGCTCTCAGTAGATTAAGGGAGGCATCTCCAAAGATCATAATCTCTGTCTTGTCCGGGTTGCATTTCAGTTGGTGCAGGGCCAACCACTGAAACATAGTGGCGATACATTTTGAGATGAGCTCCCCGTCCAGCTCCTCTTCCTTACCACAAGAGAAGAGGAGCAGCGTGTCATCGGCATACAAGATCACTTTAGCACCCAATGAATCTTCCAGTATAGCCAGAGGCATAAAGTAAATGTTAAACAGGGTGGGGCTTGTGAGCTATACGGAGGCAGCCATATTTCTTGAGTTTGATTGCTCAAGAATAAAGTCAGCCATTTCAAGGCAGTATTTCTGATCCCTATTGCTTGAAGGCGCTCAAGTAGTTTAGAGTGGGGCACAGTGTCAAAGGCTGAAGTCACATCCAACAGGATGAGAATGGCCTTACCTCCCTTGTCAAGCGTGCATCTAACATGCTCCACTAGTTCCAGAAGCGCTGTCTCCATGCTAAAGTAGGATCGAAAACCTGATTGACTGGGTGTAATAGTTTGTTATCCTCCAAGTAATGGGACAATTGATGGTTAACTTCCTTCTCCAAAATTTTGGAGAAGGCAGGGAGGAGAGAAATAGTCCTACAGTTTGCTGGTTGCATAGGGTCAGTCAAAGGTTTTTTCAACAGAGGGATACCTTTTGCCCGTTTCCAGTGTGTTGGGACCATGCTCGTCACCAGTGAGGTGTTAAATATATTATTTACTATAGGATTGATGATTTGGGCAGCGGTAGTTAGCAAGAACGTAGGACAGGGGTCTAACGGGGAGCCAGACTTCAAACATTTGAGCACAGATAGTGACATATCATGAGGCAGAGGGGCGAAGTCATCCAGGGAGGAGGACATGGTGGGAGGATGTGGACATCCAGGGGATGCACATACACCGGGTCAAATTGCGCATTGTTAAGAAGATTGGCCTGGATAGTCTTGATTTTTTCATGAAAGAGTGAACCTAACTTCTTACACCACTCATCAGTCGGTTTACGATCTCTAGATATGATTTTGGGGTCTAGAAAAGAATTGACAATTTTAAAAATCTCCAAAGACTTGTTGTCTGCCTCCTCAATCCTTGTTTCAAAGAAGGTCTTTTTAGCTTGAAACAGCTTCCCATGGTAACTTTTTAATGTGAGCTTTATCTTCTGACTTAAAGTTACAGCTCCATACCTTTTCGTGGTGTTTGCACTGTTCTTTTGCATGCTCTGAGCTCAACATTAAACTCGAGAGCTGATGGTTTCAGTCTAGAACACGTACGCTTTATAATAGGGGCTAATTCATTAACGGTCCCCTAGATCCAATTGCCTAAGTTTGTGGTGTCCTCAACCGCACAGCCGGAAAGGGTTGGTGTGTTTATTGTTAAGGCTAGACACAAGTCATCTTGCTATATTTTATGGTAGGCTCAGTAGAGGGTAATGGTGTTTATCTTAGGAGGTGACATACTGCATATTTGTGGCCATGCGAATGAAATTAGATAGTGATCAGATCATAGACAAGGAGATGGTTGGGACATTCACAGGTCCACATTAGAAATTACCTGGTCTAGAGTATGGCCTGCTTGGTGCGTGGAACCAAAGACCTGCTGTTTAAGTGAGAGAGTGCTCATAGTCTCTGGGAGTGATGAGGCCTCTTGCTCCAAGGGGTTGTCCAGATAGACATTAAAATCTCCCAGTGATATAAAATGGGCATACCTCATAGCCTATGGGACTAGGGAACTTCCCATCAAATTCAGGCAAGTGCTGTCCTGGCTGGGGTGATGGTAGAAGAGGGCCTCGGCCAGGGACTGGTGGGGGGGTAAGGGACAGACAGAAGCCAAGTGTCCCTGTCTTCTCAAGACCCTCGAGACAGAAGTAAGCACATATATAACCCGAAAATTAATGATGAATTATAGGAAATTTTTGATGCATTTGAACTTTTAATGTATTTGAAATTATTTTCCGCCGTTTATATATGTTATACAATCAATGTGAGTATAGCACTTTAACAACAATGCTCTTTTGCACAAGGTATAGGTCACTTTATCCTGGAATTCGGATTGCACATGTCACTTTATTTTGAAAACGGCACACTGTCACTTTAATGTTGTTGAAACTTTATTGATGGTATAAAAAGCACAAGAAAATGGCTGCAACCTTAGGTTTGACAAAGACCGATTTCGCGATTGAAACGTGTTGCCTGGTTGTTTGTGGTCACAAATAAAACTCTTTAAAGCAAGCCCAAGCGTGCTGGTGTCTGTTCACATGCTGGAGCAGGCAGTTTAAATGAAATAAGAGTTTGTCGCTGGTGCCGAATTCCAGCACGCCCTCTCGTTCAGGAGCACCGCGGAGATCGGAAGGAAAAACAAATGCTGTACGTGGTACACAGCGCAGAGCCCCCCTGCTGCCGGGAAACAATGTGAAAGCAATTGCTGGAGGCTAGCATGAAGCCGTGATCGGGACAGTGTCCAGAGAGAATGGTAAGACGTGAGCTGCTAGAAACAATGTGAAGCGGGGAGAGAGGATAACAGTATTTATCAGTGCAGCGGGACGCTTAACAACAGAGTTTAGTGACCACATTTGCATGTGAATGGAGTGGCTGAAGGAGAGAGAAAGTGCAGTGGAGCAGCTATTCAGTGATGCTGAGATAGTGGAAGATGCCAACAGAGCAAGAAAAGAGGGCGAGCCGGTGAATGCAAACGACCACAAAGAACTCTTGAGGGCATTAGAAAAGCTGATCAAACGCGAAACGTCCAAATGGTGGGAAAGTAAATGCCTAACCCGATATCTGGAGGTGGGACGTTTCCCCAGAGGTTTGCTCATACTTATGGCACCCACCTATGAACACCCTAATCCGGACATGTTACGGGAGTGGGCTGCAAATAATGCGGATTCTTCTATGCGAATGTTGGCAATTCTAATTAAATACGCTGACATTGACAGACAAACCCTACTTAAAGAAATTGAAACATTCTCTGAACAGCTTAGCAAACTCCCTGAGCAGGATACCATTAAGAAGTTCCAAATGGAGATGCAAGAAAGGGTGAAAAAGTACAAGCAAACCATTAATGATCGAAAGGCTGTGAAGTTTGAAGAGATAAACTGAATTACCAGAGAGGTCTGTGAAGTCCATCCCCTGTAGGGAAATGGACCACCTAAGCAGTTTGGGGTTTTCACCCTTCATTTGTTTTAGCCATAAGAGGGGCTTATGGTCGGTTTGAACAAGGAAGTGAGTACCAAACAAGTATGGCCTCAACTTCTTCAGAGCCCAGACCACAGCAAAGGCCTCCCTCTCAATGGCTGACCAACATTTCTCTCTAGGGGTCAGCCTTCTGCTAATAAAAGCTACTGGCTGATCCTGACCTTCATCATTCAATTGTGACAGTACAGCCCCTACCCCCAATTCAGATGCATCTGTTTGGACAATGAACTTCTTGGAGTAATCAGGACTCTGTAGAATGGGAGCAGTGCACATGGCCTGCTTTAGGTCATCAAATGCCTTTTGACAGCTAACTGTCCACTGAACCTTTTGGGCATTTTCTTGGAAGTTAAGTCATTCAGGGGTGTCACTATTGATCCATACCCCTTGACAAATCTCCTATAGTACCCAGTCAGGCCTAAAAAGGCTCTCACCTGAGTCTGGGTAGTTGGAGCTGTCCAGTCCATGATGGTCTGGATCTTGCTCTGCAGTGGTTGAACCTGGCCTCCACCCACAAGGTGGCCCAGGTACACAACCTGACTCTGCCCTATCTGGCACTTGGTGGCCTTGATAGTCAGGCCTGCTTTCTGCAGGGCCTGCAAAACATTTCTGAGGTGGACCAGGTGATCCTCCCAGGTGGAGCTAAAGACAGCAATATCATCTAGATATGCTGCACTATAGGCTTCCAGACCTGTAAGGACTGTATTCACCAACCTCTGAAAAGTGGCAGGTGCATTCTTCAGACCAAAGGACATCACCACAAATTGATAATGCCCACTAGGGGTTGAGAATGCTGTCTTTGGCTTTGCATCATCAGCTAGTCTGATCTGCCAGTAGCCAGCTGTCAGGTCAAATGTGCTTAGATACTTGGCTGAGGCCAAAGTGTCTATTAGCTCATCTGCCCTAGGTATTGGATGAGCATCAGTCCTAGTGACTGCATTGAGACCCCTGTAGTCCACACAAAACCTCATCTCTCTTTTCCCACCATTGGTGTGAGGTTTTGGCACAAGGACCACTGGACTAGCCCAAGGGCTATCTGAGGGTTCAATAACTCCCAAATCCAACATCTTCTGGACTTCTGTCCTGATACAGTCCCTGACATGGTCAGGTTGCAAATAAATCTTATTTTTAATAGGCAGACTGTCCCCAGTGTCCACTTCATGAGTGCACCAGGTAGTCTGACTGGGTGTCAGTGAGAATATGTGCCTGAACTGATTGAGCACCTGTCTGCAATCAGTTTGCTGCTGGGCAGTGAGGCTGCCTGCCAAGGCTACCCCATCCACTGACCCATCATCAGGGTTCTGTGAGAGCAGGTCAGGGAGTGGGTCACTCTCTTCCTCCTGTCCCTCATCAGTAGCCATGAGCAAGCCCATGTCTGCCCTGTCCACATATGGTTTTAACCTGTTGACATGGAGAACCCTGTGGGGACTCCTGGGTGTTCCTAGGTCGACTAAATAGGTAACCTCACCCTTCTGTTCAACAATGGTATGGGGTCCACTCCATTTGTCTTGGAGAGCTGCTGGGGCCACTGGCTCCAACACCCACACCTTCTGTCCTGGCTGGTAAACAGTCAGTACAGCCTTTTGGTCATGCCAGGCTTTTGAAGTTCCTGGCTAGCCTCAAGGTTTTTAGTTGCCTTTTTCATGTACTCAGCCATCCGGGAGCGGAGACCAAGTACATAGTCCACTATGTCTTGCTTTGGGGGCTTGAAGGGTAACTCCCATCCTTCCTTCACCAAGCACAATGGACCCCTGACAGGGTGACCAAACAAAAGTTCAAAAGGGCTGTAGCCAACCCCCTTTTGAGGCACCTCCCTGTATGCAAATAAAAGGCAGGGCAAGTGTATGTCCCATCTTCGCCTAAGCTTTTCTGGGAGCCCTTTAATCAAGCCCTTCAAGGTTTTGTTGAATCTCTCAACTAAACCATTGCATTGTGGGTGATAGGGTGTGGTGAACTTGTAAGTCACTCCACACTCCTTCCACATTGCTTTTAAGTATCCAGGCATAAAGTTAGCACCCCTGTCTGATACAACCTCCTTAGGGAAGCCCACTCTTGAGAAAATTCCCAGGAGGGCTCTTGCCACCACAGGTGCTGTAGTGGTCCTAAGGGGAATAGCTTCTGGGTACCTGGTGGCATGATCCACTACCACCAGGATAAACCTGTGCCCAGAGGCTGTTTGGGGATCCATGGGACCAACAATGTCAATCCCCACCCTTTCAAAGGGAACCCCCACCACAGGTAGTGGTATCAGGGGGCCTTTGTAGTACCACCTGCCTTGCCACTGGCCTGCCAGGTTACACAGGAGCGACAAAACTCCTTGGTGTCTTCAGACATGTGGGGCCAGTGAAAGTGAGGGACAATTCTGTCCCAAGTCTTGTTCTGGCCCAGGTGACCTGCTAAGGGAATGTCATGGGCTAGGGTCAATAGGAAGCCCCTGAACTTCAGAGGTATAACCAACCTCCTGGTGGCACCAGGCTTGGGGTCTCTACACTCTGAGTACAAGAGTCCATCATCCCAATACACAGTATGGGGACCACTAGCTTTCCCAGCAGCCTCAGCAGCAGCTTGCTGTCTGAGGGGTTCAAGAGAGGGGCAGCTCTGCTGCTCCTGGCTCAGATCTGCCCTGGAAGGGCCCCCTGTCCCCAAGAACTCAACCTGGTCATGTTCAAGCTCCTCTGGGACAGTTCCTTCCTCAGGACTGAGATCATCCCCTCAAGAGACTGATCTTCCTTCTGAGCCAAGGGGGAAGGCACTGCCTTTACCCTACTACTCCTCTTCTTGGAGGGCACTTGGTCCATTATTCCAGAATCCAAGGCCTGTTCAGTGTTAGACATTTTGGCTTGTGACCTGGTCGCAGCAAACACATCTGCAGGGATGCCCAGCATTTCTGCATGGGTCCTGAGCTCCACTTCTGCCCAAGCTGAAGTTTCTAAGTCATTGCCAAGCAAGCATTGAACGGGTAGGTCTGCACTTACCACAACCTTCTTAAGGGCAGTTACCCCTCCCCAGGAGAAGTTAACAACTGCCAGAGTATGGTCTGTTCTGACTTTGCTAGCATTGGTCACTTGGTACATTTCACCAAGTATAATCTGCCCAGGATTCACAAGGTCTTGTGTCACCATGGTGACACTTGCCCCTGTGTCCCTAAATGTCAAAGCCTCTTTTCCATTGATTAAGGGCTGTTGCCTGTACTTGCCCAGATTACTGGGACTCACAGAGGAGGTCACATCCATGCCTCCATCACAGACTAGGACAGCCTGAGTGAGTTCTCTGACTAGGTCAGAGCTCATCTCCTTACCCAGGGTCAACCCTACTAAACCCTTGGCTTGTGTAGTCCCACCACCAATTGTAACTGCACTAGGGGAGCAGGTGCCTTAGGGGCATTGGTGGGGGCTGGAGTAGAGTCTTTGGACTTGGTGCAATCACTGGTCCAGTGGGTCTTTTGCTTACAGAACTTGCACCAGGGTTTCTTTTGGCCTCTTCCCTTGTTAGCCTGTGAATCCCCACCTGAAGAAGATTTTTGGGGGCCTTGTGAAGACTTTTGGTCTTTACCCTTCTCCCCACCCTTATCAGAGTTTTTAGAATCTTGCTTCTTAGGGTCACCACCTTGGTTCTGTACCTTCTGCCTCACCCTGGTTCTGACCCATTTGTCTGCCTTCTTTCCCAATTCTTGGGGAGAGGTCAGATCAGAGTCCACCAGGTGCTGATGCAACAGCTGATTTTGACAATTATTAAGGATCTGCTCCCTCATGATAAGATTGTACAATCCTGTGAAGTCACATACCTTACTGCCCAATAACCAACCTTCCAGAGCCTTGGCAGAACAATCAACAAAGTCCACCCAGTCTTGAGTCTGTGCCTTTTGGGTATCTCTGAACTTTAACCTGTATTGTTCAGTGGTTAGGCCAAACCCATCAATTAGAGCACTCTTCAAGACTTTGTAATTGTCAGCATCCTCCTCTCTAACAGTGAGGAGCTTATCTCTACCTTTGTCTGCAAAGGAGAGCCACACGATTGCTGCCCACTGCTCCTTAGGGACCCTCTGTACTTTACAGGCCCTCTCTAGAGCAGTTATCCATTTGTGGATGTCATCCCCACTCTGGTAGGGAGGGACAATCTTGCTCAGGTTTCTATGGTCATAAGACCTTTCCCTATCTCTGGGGAAATTACTGCCACCATGGGACTCTAGTCCCATCTTTTTCTCTCTTTGTAGAGATCTAGGGACTCCCTGTCTATAGCCAACTGCTGTTTTCTGAGTTCAAGCTGGGCTTGCTCATACTCAATCAGTCTCTTTCTCCTGTCATGAGAGGATTCTCTCTTATGAGAGGAGACAGAGGTCCCTATTGAGGTGTCAGAGTGGTTAGACTCCTGAGAAGGAGATCTAGACCTTCTGGGCACACTCACAATTCTTCCTGGGGGACAAAGGGGTGGTCATTCTGATCCTCCTTCTCCTCCACAGGAGGAATTGCGTTCTCCAGGTCAAGGTCATTTTCACCTTCCTGGCCAGTTTCAGAGGGGGGCCTGGGTTTCTTCACCCCTGACCCCTTCCTCATCTTCTGCCCCACCCTCTCTGCCTACCCCTTCAGACCCTAGGGGCCTGCTGAGATCATCAGCCAGTAACACCTCCCTGAGGTGTTGGGTGCTGGCACTTTTGCCTGCCTTCAGCTTCCTAGTATTGCATAATGCTCTCAATTCCAAGAATGGGAGTTTATCATACTTGGAGGGAAGAAGCCCACTGGCTTCTGGCAAGGACTCACTGGGTCCTGGCTTTGAAGACATTACTAGTGAGGTGTGGTGTATGCACTACCTACTCTAGTGTGGCCTACTAAACTCTCTTGAGTTGTAGAAAGGGTGTGCTATCCCTTAACACACAACTCTAAGTTCAGTAGAACTTACTGTATACTAAGCTTGATTTATATGTACCTTAGGTACCCTTAGTGGTTTTCAGTTGATCAATTCAATTGAGATTATCTGGTAAAACAATAGCAAGCTGGAATCCCACACGCTGCACACCAATGTGAGAAGTTGGCCTGGCATATGCTGTCCACTAATTATAGGGGGCACCTTGCACCAGTCCAAACAACCCCTTATTGGAGATAGGTTAAAGACAACCTTTATTGAAAGCTATCCTAGTGGTAGCTATGGAGAGCAGCCTTCAGGCTAAGTCTTGGAGGAATGTAAAGCAGTTTGTTTTACACTCTCTTGAGTGACCAAATGAAAGAGGACCACACCAGGTATATATTCAAAATATATGTATTTATTGCTAAACACACCCCTCTAGTCTCTTTATGAGGCTAGAGTTCAAGTACATAAGTTATAAGTTAGTTATCCACAGTAATAGCACAAATACACGTTTGAGCCCTAGGGGCGTACCAAACCATATACCAATAAAGTGGTATAAGAACCACGACTGAGCTAGACACAGGGCCTAGAGCCTGTAGAAGTGCTTGGACCACAAGGAACCACCCAAGGTAGTGACACAGGGGACCCACGGGGGACGCGTGCAGTGTATGAACACAACCGCGAATCGCCGTTGACTTCTATGGGGAAAGTTGCGGTTGGAATTTAAAAGAAAAGGGACACTTAGAGGAGGACTTGGAGCAAACCCTTTGAGAACTAGGCTGTTCTAGTGTCAATACCCATGGGAGCACCGGAGTACTCGAGTTACCTCACCCATGGGAGCCGGGTGCATAGGTGTCTTTCGGGGTCGGGTTTCGTCGTCGCTTTCAATGGCGATCTGCTGCAAAGTGCTGCTGGCGGCCATGTCGAAAGTGTTCGGGTGGATCAAAAGGTGGATCGAAGATTTGAAGAACCTGAAAGCAGAGGGGACAGAGTCTGGGTCACTAGCCAGTGACCAGGAAGGCGATGAGCAGATGCCCACCGATGTTGAGTGCTTCAGGTAGGTTGACGGTCATCTTGACTCTTCAGCCACGAGGTCCAGGAGGCGTCGATGATGACCAGGAGCTGGATTCTAGCTCTTCCATGAAGTCTGTCGATTGCAGGGGTATTGGCGACCAAATTGGACCCAACAAACCTTAGCAACGGCAAGTCTTGTGGAATTGGAAGAAGGACGATGTTGCAGACCAGCAAGGTTTGTGGGACTCACCCAGCAAGGGTAAGTCAGGGCACGCCTGGAGCAACTAGGGAGCCCAAGCAGAAGGAGATTGGCCTTCGGGAGAGCCTACTAGCTAACGGACTAGCAACCGCAAAGGAGCCTCAAGTCGACGCACGTGGAGCTGGCTCACAGGACACTCGTGAAGTGGAGGCCAGTGATCTTCGGTGCAGTCGGTGCTGGAGGCTGGGGCTACTCGGAGCCCAAAGCACGACTTCGTGGGATACCCAGAAGAGGATGCACTTGCAAATGCGATTGGTGTCCAGGGGTCACGGTTCCACGTTACCCACGACAGCTACGGGCCTCAGCTTTGCTCGGGACTCAGGACAGCCTCAGGGAAGTCTGGAAATCCACATCTGGTGATGCAAAGACTTCGGCGTCTGGCGGGAGCTTCAGCGATGCAGACTGGACAATTGCTTCTTTGGTGCCTGCCAAGCAGGGGAGTCACTCCTTGACCCCAAGGGAGATTCTTCAGTCCTCTAATCTTGAAGTAGAGCGTCGAAGGTCCAGGATTCTGTGTCAGAGTTTCGTCCAGGTTAATCTAAAGTCCTAAGGACTGGGGTCCCCTACTTATACTAAGATAGGGGGTTGGACATACTCTGTGGACCCACCTATGGGAGGGTCAGGGCAGAGGGGTGGTTACACCCCTTTCCCTTTGTCCAGTTTTGTGCCAGAGCAGGGGCTGGAAGCCCCTGAGCCTGTTTGAACTGGGGTATGCACAGGGACACCAAATGTGCCCCCAGTGCAGGACTTCAAAGCACCAGAGAGTGCTCCCGCCCAGCCCCAATACACACTATCCTGTCTGGGGAGGTGGTTACACCTCCCTGGGACAGAAAACCTATTGTCCAGGCCTCCCCTGCCGGAGTTTCGGTCAGCAGCAGGAGGCCAGACTCGTGTCTGTGGCAGCGGCATCCATATTGTGATGCCAGGGCTCTGGAAAGTCAGTACCGGGTATACCGGTGTGTACATGTCTCTCCCTCTAGAAGGGTGGAATGCTACCCCCGCTGCCAGAACTGGCGGGGGAGTAGTATTCCAAGATGTTTGACACCAAACACGACATGTTTCCGTGCAGCCATCCCAAAGTTAGCATTTAACGCGAGGTTATAATGCGCTTAAGAGTATATGGTCGGGCTGCACTGCAAACAGCATCAGAGAAGGTTCTCCGAATGCTGCAGAGGGGCCCAGCTCATGCAGGGGCACCCTCTCACATAGGAACCACGCACTCTGCCTTCAGGATTGATAAGGCCTGCCATAGGAGTGACTTATAGATTTATATGTGTGAATGTATGTAGTGATATAGGTAGCCTATATCACAGTAAGGGGTGCATGCACCACCTTACCCAGGCTGCAGTAGCAGACCTGTGGTGTCCTTTTGGCTGGCCTTCCAGGGGTGGCACAATACATGCTTCAGCCCCTGGCAGGCCTCTGAGGTACCTATGCCCTGGGTACATAGTATACCATATACTAGGGACTTATAAGGGCACTCCAGATTCCAATCAGAGATGTGCCTAAGGCACATGAAAACCATTTTAGAGAGGAAGCAGCTAGGCTGGGGTCCTGATTAGCAGGGCCCCAGCCAGACTAAAGTCGAAAAACAGTGAAGCATCAGCAAAAAGTGGGGGTACCCATGTGAAGCAGATCCTACTCTCCTACAACCACTACGAGGGCAAGAAAGAACCTTTCAAGGGGGAGGAAGAGGAAAAACCGAAGGTCAAAGAGATCAGGCGACCAAGAAACCAAACAACAAGAAAAACAAATGATGGACAGTAACATCAGCATAATTAATTTGTCTGATTTCCTAATAAATGCAGAAGAAACTAATATTCTTTCACGTGGTCTTTCTTATTGTGCTCCTGAGGACATGGATTATGTAAAAACTTGAATAGACTGTTTTAAATTTACTCGCAAACTCAGGTTGGCCAAATACTTTGCAGTTGGCAGGACAGCAGAGGGGCGGAATTTTGAGACAATTGAAGACAACACTGCCCTACAGATCTCCGATATTGATTTACTAAGGGACCTGGATAGCCTTGAGAGGGGTGGCATGCACGAGGTAACAGATGATGCATTACTCAGAGAACAGGGTCTAAGTGTGTATAGCAGACCAAGCACGCCTTTTAAACCCTGATCTGTATTTTTACCCATGGTCCCCAAGGATTCCATTGATTCCTTCACAGATTTAGTTGTTCATGATTTAAAACTACTTTTTGTCGTCCAACAGGCCAAAAGTCCAACCATGGCATCGGACATAGGGTACAGGAATCTTGTGAAAAAATTACAGTCAGGACCAGATTTAGTGGTAAGACAGGCGGACAAGGGCGGGAACATTGTCCTTTGGCCGCTTGCCATGTATCAGGAGGAAGCGAGGCTACAGCTCAGAGATAGACAATGCTATCAGAGAATAGATAAAGATGTATTACAAGCCACCACTGTTAATTTTGATTTAGAATTGGCCCATTGGAGATCTGTAGGTCTTATTTCTCAGGCAGAGCACAAGTTTCTGAAGGTAGACTCACCAGTAACACCGGTGTTATATATCATACCTAAAGTGCATAAAAATGTGAATGTTCCACCAGGTCATCCAATTATATTGTCAATCGGCAGTTTCTTTGAGAATACCTCTAGGTTTTTAGATTTTTTCTTGCAAGATTTTGTAAAAATCTCTCATAGTACACTAAGGACACGGGAGACTTTCCTAAAAAGATTTATGACATTGATTGGGAGGAGTGTTTCATCATTATGACATTGGATGTCTCCTCCCTTTACACCAGCATTTTGCATGCAGATGGTATAAGGGCAGTGCAGTATTATCGGATCATGTGACCACTAACCCTGTATCGGCACACAGAAATGTTGGTGAGAATGCTAGGCTGGTGTTTGATGAATTACATTTTTCTTTTTGGCAAGGACCTGTATCAACTGGATAGGGGGACTGCGATGTGCACCTGCTTCACCCCCAGCTATGCTAATCTGCATATGGGCTGGTGGGAGGAGTAGGTGCTCGCTACGCAGTTCACCAAATAAATCTCTGAGAATGTGGTCCAATGGACCCGCTATATTGATGATCTATACATCATTTGGTGAGGGGATAAAACGTCAGCAGAGGGATTCAATGAGAGGCTAAACACTAATGACTTGAACTTATATTTCACATCGCACCTGACTGAGAATGAGGTACAGTTTTTAGATCTCACAGTATACATAGTGGGTGGGAAGATAAAAACTAAAACCTTCCGAAAGAGTACATCTGGCAACACAATACTCCATGCCCGCAGTTTTCATCCTCCCAAAATAGTCAATAGCATCCCGTATGCTGAAAATCTACGTATGAGAAGGAACTGCAGCTGACCAGACCACCTGTATCAGGCACAAGATGTGTTAAATTAGCGATTCGAAGAGCGAGGGTACAGTAGGCCATTCTCAGAACAGCTAGAGCGAAAGCGAATTCAAAGCCGAGGGAGCAGTAAATATTTGCCAACACATCTAACACAAGGGTGTCCCAAGACAAAGCTGATTCCAAATTCCGATTCATCACGGGTTACAACAGGCAACATCAAAGTATAAGAGCCATAATGCAGAAACATTGGCATGTGTTATGAGGTGATCCCATTTTGAGACGAAAGCAAGACAATGGGGCTCTCATCACCTTTCGCAAAGCTAAGTCACTGTGACAGGCTTTGGTAACAAATAGCCCAGGGACCCCAAAACAGGCAACTTGGTTGAGTGAAAGCAAGGGATTTAGAAGATGCCACAAATGTAAGGCATGTAAGTTTGGAGAAAACTCGACAGAGGTGCCCTTACCTTTCACAGATAGAAAGTGGAAGATCATGAAGCCGCTGAACTGCAAGAGCCAATTTGTTGTATATGCCCTTAGGTGCAGTTGTCTCAAAATGTATATAGGCAGTGCCATTTTACCAGTTCACCAGCGTATTTTACAACACATCAGAGCCATAAAGAACAGGGATCAGGCATATCCTGTGGCCAGACATTTTGAGCAATTTCACAGGAACAAGGTAGTAATCTTAGTATATTTTGTGTTAGACCAGGTACCACAAAGATTGAGAGGGGGAAACAGAGAAAGGTGCCTGAGGCAGTTGGAGTCAAGGTACATTTTACGTTTCAACTGCAAGATCCCTAATGGCCTTAATACCGAGGAAGATCTGTATGTCCATTTGTAAAGGGACATCATTGTTTAATGGCCATCATGTGATCCATTGAATTGGCAATGTATTTATAGTTACTGCTCTATGTTTGCTCAATAGACAGTAAGTAATTACGTATATGTATTTTAACACACTCCATTGGGTATTACATTATCATATTTGCACAGTTTCAAATTCTTTTGCACAGCACTTTAAAGTGACCAAATTTTGTTGAAACATAAAATGGACAATGGGCACTGGCCCTAGAGTGTGGCTAAGGCCAAGAGTGAGGAAACTGCATTACAATTGCTGTTGAAAATTAAGTTGTATTTAACTAGGGTACTCACTGAGCCTGGCCTGAGATTGGGGTTTTAGAGCATAAGAGCGCAATGGGCATTGGCCCTGGATCAAAACAATGATGAATTATAGAGAAATGTTGATACATTTGAATTCTGAATGTATTTGTTAATTATTTTTGCCGTTTTCATTTGATATGCATTATATGTGAGTATAGCACTTTAAAAACATGCTCTTTGCACAAGGCACAGGTAACTTTATCTCAGAAATTGAGATTGCACATGTCTCCTAAATAGGCACTTATTGTGCTTGGCCTGAGACTGGGGGTTTGGAGCATAAGAGTGCTTTGGGCACTGGCCCTTGATCCCGAAAATTAATGATGAATTATAGGAAATTTTAGATGCATCTGAACTTTTAATGTATTTGAAATTATTTCCTGCCGTTTATATATGTTATACAATCAATGTGAGTATAGCACTTTAACAACAATGCTCTTTTGCACAAGGTATAGGTCACTTTATCCCGGAATTAGGATTGCACATGTTACTTTATTTTGAAAACGGCACACTGTCACTTTAATGTTGCTGAAACTTTATTGATGGTATAAAAAGCACAAGAAAATGGCTGCAACCTTAGGTTTGACAAAGACAGCTTTTGCGGTTGAAACGCGTTACCTGGTTGTTTGTGGTCACAAATAAAACTCTTTAAAGCAAGCCAGAGCATGCTGGAGTCTGTTCACATGCTGGGGCAGGCAGTTTAAATGATATATATATATTTAGAAGGGGGGCCACACAGACCCCCTTCTAAAAAAAAATTTTTTTAAAAAAGCTGGCATCTCGCCGTTAAGCCACGCCCCCTTTTTACACCACTCTGCAAACGCTGCTCGTGGCGCACTGCTGCTCGAAGGATGAAGTCCACTTGTGTCCTGAGGTACTCAGGACACAAGAGGACCTCATCGCCCCACCAGCAGTGCACCAAGAGGCACGTTTGCAGAGTGGTGTAAAAAGGGGCATCGCCTCAGACCACCTCTCTGCAATCCAGCTCTGTGGCGCTTACTGGAGGTACCTGGTGGGCAAGTTGGCCCCCAGGGACCCTCAGTATTCAGGGGGAATTAATTCCCCAACTTACAACGCGCCAGGGGGGCGCGTTTGCAGAGTGGTGGAGAAAGGGGGCATGGCCTAGTATGAGAAGTTAGCAATTCTGTTGTGTGGGACTTACTGGAGGTAATAGGACGGGTAGTTGGCCCCCAAGGTTGACGTTGGGGGCTAACTACCCCTCCTGTTACCTCCAGTAAATTCCACACAGTGGGATTGCTAAAAGGTGTTCGGAGGCCACGCTCACCTTTCTCCACCACTCTGCAAACACGACTGCTATGTTATAGTTAGAAATTAGAATTTAAAAAAACCATTGAAATTCACTGAAAAAACCATAGGTTTCAGGGACGTTATAGTTTGAAATTAGCATTTAAAAAAAACATAGAAATTAATGGAAAAAACCATAGGTTTCAGGGACGTTATAGTTAGTTGGACATTTCACTCGTACAAAACCAGAGAAATTCGGCCGTTATAGTTAGTTGAGCTAACTATAACTCGCGCCCCCGCAATGCACTGCTGATGACGTCACATATTACATCATTCATGACATGGTCAGTGACATCAGTGATGACATCATTGATGACATCTCAAATGACATCGCTGATGACATCACTGATGACATCATCCAGTGAATGTGTGTTTCTGTAAAGTTTAAATATGTTTTATATATATATATATATATATATATATATGCCAAGGTGTATTGAAGAATGAGTGGGTGTATAAGTGCCTGAATAGATGATTTAGTAGGTGCGTGACTGACTGTATAAGTGAGAGATTAAACGTGTCTTACTGAATGCATGGGTTAGTGACTAAACTGTGTAAATGTCGGTATCAGTCTGTCAGTTGGTGTGTACGTGGCTGCATCGGTTGGTGAGTAGCTACATGAGTATGTATATGTGTTATTGATTGGTTATCTGAGTATCTGTATGGGTGCCTGAGTGTCTGTGTGGATGGGTGGGAGGTGTGTGACTCTGTGCATAGATATGTGACTGGTTGAATCACTGGGTGTATGGGTTCAAGAGTGCATGTGGAAACAGCTTTATGGGTGGGTGAGTGTGTGTATGGGTGTGTTGGTGAGTGAATGGATTTCTCAGTGGCACATGTCCGAGTAACTACATATGTAAAAGGCAGTGTATGTGAGAGTTGGAGTATATAATTCACTATACGTGAGAGTGAGTGATTGTGAGAGTGGCTGTATGGATGAGTGTGTACTTGTATCAGTGATTGTATAAGAGAGTCAGTATGTGTTAGTATCTGTATGAATAAGTGAGGTGGCGTGTGTATAACTGTATAGGTGAGTAAATGGAAGTGTGATTGATTCTTTGCATGACTGACTAGGTGTGTGAGTAACTCTGGATGAGTGGCGGTGTGGGAGTGTCTGTATAGGTGTATGAGTGCATATGATAGTATTGTATTGATGAGTTACTGCAGGGATGAGTGACTGTATGGGTGAATGATTGGATGTGTGTGTAGATCTAGGAATCAGTGAGTGGGTATGTAGTAACAGGTATTGGTGTGTCTATGGTTTCAAAAATGGCAGTCTGTATTTTAGAGTGGGTGTATCAAAGGTTATATTAGGGTGTGAGGAGTTGCATCAGATTTTCACGTGGATGATGTTTTGTATGAGTGAAATGTCCAACTAACTATAACGTCCCTGAAACCTATGGTTTTTTCAGTGAATTTCAAAGGTTTTCTTATATGCTAATTTCTAACTATACCGTCCCTGAAACCTATGGTTTTTTCAGTGAATATACATATATATATATATATATATATATATATATATATATATATATATATATATATATATATATATATGTATGGAACAGTCCAGCCTTACTTCCGATTGCTTCCACCTGATGGGGTTGGTGCCGACCGGCGGGCGCTGGACCCGCTGTAATATTTGCAATGATCTCGCGCTGCCAGAGCGCAAGAAAGGTTACACACAGGATTTCAATTTAGGAGTAAAGTATTTATTGACTTGACGCGTTTCGACAGCACGGTCTTTGTCAAAAAGTCATACTGTATGACTTTTTGACAAAGACCGTGCTGTCGAAACGCGTCAAGTCAATAAATACTTTACTCCTAAATTGAAATCCTGTGTGCGACCTTTCTTGCGCTCTGGCACGCGAGATCATTGCAAATATATATATATATATATATATACATATATATATATATATATATATATATATATATAGGTGTGTAAACAAAGTTTTCCCCCTACGAGGCTACACTTGAAAAAACCAGGCGGAGCCTGCAAGTTGTAGCAGTTTCCTTTATTTAAAAAATCCGGTTATCACAGCGTTTAATCCAATTCACAGCCCTACGCGTTTCAAAGCTCCTGCTTCTTGCTCATGGGCACACTGCGATGTTTAATGGGCAGAAAAACGAGAGTGAAATGAGTCACAGCTTTTAATCCTTTAGTAGGTTACGCCGTCTGGTGTGGCTAATGATGACAGCTTTCTGGGACTCGTAGTCTTCATACTCGTTAAATTAAAATCCTCCGGTGGATTCCGCTGATTAAAACATCAATTTGGCAAAATTCTCGCTCTCCAGTGAGCGTCAAACGCTTTATTCCGGTTAACTATGTTGATCCTGTTTTGACCTGCAACTTAAACACAGCGATCTGTGTGGGGCAGCCCAACTTTCCATTTGTTGGTAGTGCAAGCCTGACCGGATATTTGAAATAAAGGAAACTGCTACAACTTGCAGGGTCCGCCTTGTTTTTTCAAGTGCAGCCTCGTAGGGGGATAACTTTGTTTACACATTTAATACGGCCAGTCCCGGACGGGAGGCTTGCACTACCAACAAACTGGATTTAATATGATCAACGCTATAGGGTATTTACTCTGTTTTAGTGCGCTATCAGATTTGGAATAGATTACATGGATTGAACGGATCTCAAATCTGTACCTGCCATTTACTATTATTAATTGTTGATTTATGTCGTAATGAATTTATAACTGACATTTAGATATTGATTACTTGTCAGTACCATATACAAAAATATGAGCATTACACCCCGTTAAAATGGCTGCCATAGGTGTGTATTTGTGTGTATATACTTTGGTTGACAGTCCTCTTTCCATTTTCATTACTTGCACTATTTATATTGGCTGAAAAGTAAATCACTTGCTGAAAGCGTGATCAAGGCGAAAGCTGAAACGCATTGATTTTGGAGCCATTAAAACTTCATTTTGCACCATGCATGGGTGTCCGAGCTTTCTTCTGTGACCAGCGGAAGAGGACTGTTGTATTTTTGGGGGTGCCGGTAACCCGTGCTTGGACCGCCCCCTGTGAGACTGCCTGTGACTTACCGGGATTATGGTAATATATATATATATACCAAGAACCTCGCCTTAGATATCTTCTCCAGAAGAAAACAAGCATAGACCCAAATTTGGTGCATTTGTATTTTATTTTAACACACACCACCAGCCACCATGACGCGTTTCGGCAGATCCCTGCCTTGATCACATGACAACATTGCCTAGTGTAGACTCCTTTTAATGTCACAGTACAATTGCTAGGTGCTGGACATGGAAAACATACTCAGTAATTGCTTGCCTTAATGCATATACATTTCATTAAATTGAATACAGTGTGCTTTGTATCAATTTTCAAAAGATAAAGAAAGCATTTCTTTCTTAACATACCAAAGAAAAAATATTATTTGGTTACTTTAGAATAAAAAAACATTTTATAGCATAAATGCGTTATTTTCCATTGCCTCAAAACAAACTATACAGAGACCAATGTACTAAATGAATTCCAGAAAGGAGTAAAAAGAATAAATATACTAATACGTGAAGTGCAATAGATTATAAAGTGTAAAATAGATTTGTGTACCAGTGCCCCCGGTTGTAAAGTGCAAGTGCGTAGAATAAAACATAATATCCGTTGCCTTAAATAGTAAAATCCAATTACAATTTCATATGGTATTACCATTTGGCAATAAAACCTGTGCAAACGACAGCATGTGCAATATAGAGTTTTTCCTGGGGTCAATTCCTTAAAGAACTTGTATATATTTAGGACCAAATGATTCCCACAAACATAAATATATTCATAAATATGTAAATAAATAATTCATAAATAAATACATATAAAATCCATAAATATAAATATAATTCATTTACCCTAAAACCATTAAACTTTCGGATGTTAAAAGGAATTTTGTTTCATTCTAAAAAACTCTTATAAAAAAACACATTTGATTGTGAAAAAAAGTGCAAAATTACTGGGACACATTTGTTATATCTTATAATTATAAATGTAGCTACTTATGAAAGTGTATGTATTGAAACCTGATTTCATGTTCAAATTGCTAAACAAAAGAGAAAAGCCTCAATATTTAAACATACGTGTACAAATCCTCGCTCATGTTGAGCCCCCCCGGTTGTTTGGTGTCGAGCTCAAGGATATAATAGGTCTCTAATCTTCTTAACTTCCCTTCTCTGTCTCCACCTCTTCTTTGTACAAGAACAGTGTCGATGACAAAATACCTAAGATGTTTTAAATTACTGCTGTGGTTCTTTAAAATGGCGTGCTACCGGGTAATTGGGGTCAATGTTGATAATCTCCCTAATGTGCTGTAACACCCGTTTGTGGACTGCTAATTTTGTGCTCCCAATATATGCCAGTTTGCAGCTGCATTCTAAGACATATACCGCAAAGTCGGTCTTGCATGTAAGATGGTTTTTAATCATTTGGGGCTTGTCACTAAATGCAGTCAAAAATGATGTTCTATTTTCCCCATATGCACATGTCTTACAATTAGAGCATTTAAAGAACCCCTTTCTCGCAGTTAACCAACCTTCTCCATCCTTATGTTCCGGACTGTTTCTAACCAGAACATTGGCCATAGACACTGATTTACTATATGTAATTGAGGGAAATCTAGGGAGGGTACTTCCTATAATAGGGTCCTCTTTGACTATGGGCCAATTGCGCTGAATGATTTTGCGCAATTGTTGTTCCTGTCTAGAAAATGTCAAGATCAATCTTACTGGTTCTGTGGGAGCTGTAGGATTTATGTCATGCGTTTTTTGAGACCTGTCTCTGTATAGCAATAGATCTTCCCTGGCTAAAGCCTGCGACTTATGAATGGCTGTATCAATAACTCTAGTGCTATATCCCCGCTGCAGAAAACATGTCTTACTTTCAGATTGATGTCTTTCCAAATCTGAGGTGTTAACTGCAAATCCTGCGTAACCGCAGCATCTCCCCATAGGGGATGCTATGGATTAAATGAGGGGGATGTGCACTAGACGCATGTAACAGGGTATTACCAGATGTTTCTTAACGAAAAAGGGAAGTGGTTAAGATGTTATTCACTACTGTGACCTTCATATCTAAGAATGAAACACTTTCATGACTTATGTGAGATGTAAATTTAAGATTGACCTTGTTAACATTGATTTGTGCAATAAATTCATTAGCTTCTGTCACAGTTCCATTCCATATAATAATCAGATCGTCAATATATCGCAACCAAGACACCACCTTCCCCCTATAGGTTGAATCATATTGCTTCCTTAGTACCAGCTCCTCCCACCAGCCCATAAACATACAAGCGTAGCTGGGGGAGAAGCTGGCCCCCATGGCCACTCCCTGCACCTGTTGGAACATCTGCTTTTTGAATAAAAAGAAATTATTTTCCAGACAAAAAACCAACATATCCATTAGCATTCTGTTATGCTGCAGGTACTCAAGGGGTCTTCTGGATAGATAATACTCCACTGCTTTCATGCCGTCACACTTCCTAATACAAGTAAACAGAGAAGACACATCTAAGGTCATAAGTTTGTATCCTTCCTGCCATATCACGTTGCGGATCTTGAGTATGAAGTCACTAGTATCTTGTATGTATGACTCCAAGTTATGAACGTGTTCTTGCAGGAAGAAGTCTATATATTTGGATAAATTCTCTAGGGGCCCATCACAAGCTGAAATGATGGGCCTGCCTGGTGGCTTCTCAATGTTCTTGTGTACTTTCGGGATGAAGTAAATGACCGGAGTTTTCGGGTGATCTTTTTTTTAAAATTTAAATTCTTCCAGATTAAGAAGACCTAAACTTTTCCATGACAAAAGTTTAGTGTATAGCTGGTCCTGCATGGCCTTGTATTTTAGGTGGGTGCTTTTGCGATGACATTCAACATTATTTAACTGGCTATATGCTTCAGTCATGTAGTCAGTTAGAGGCCACAGCACTATATTGCCTCCTTTATCTGAGTTTCTGATAACCGTATTTCCTTCCTTTTTAAGTTTAGCCATTAACTGTCCATACTTCCTTTCATGAGTAGTAGTTTTTCTTTTCTCTTTATTAATTGTCACATTAAGTTTCTTTATCTGGGCCACGACAATTTCATTGAATACGTCAACCGAGTCTCTCACTGTAACTGGTGTGAATTTGGACTTGTTCTTGAAGGGGGTATCAGGTTTCTTCCAAACCATTATATCCGACCCATGGAGTACTTGTCTAAGAATTTCTTCCATGCTCATCTCTTGTTGATTAGACAAGTTGGCTTGGTGGGAGAATTGTGTTCCAGTGTCCAAGGACTGTAGATCCATTAATAGTTCATGGTCTCCCACTACCAAATTAGATATACCAGGCGCATCAGTAACAGGCCTCGATTCCTTCTGGGTTTGCAGTTGGAGTTTATGGAATTTGTGGAGTTTGAGCTTTCTAATAAATTGGAATACATCTGCCTGTGTTTGGGTGTAATTGAAGTTTGATTCCCGACAGTATGTTAGCCCCAAAGAAAGCAGTTGTTCCTCCGCCGCGGTTAGGTTTATGTGCGCCAAATTGATGATAGTATTGGCATTCTCCAAATTAGGGGAGGTTGTTAGCATTGATTTATCTATTTGTTTCTCCATGACCCCCGTCCTCCCCGCTTGTTCCCTGCATTGTTTGGCTGCACTCCTTCTTTCCCTCCTGCTCCTTGTGCGCCGTTTTTTGCCGGTTGGTTCCTTGGTCTTAGGGTTTCTCGCCTACTCCGTCTTAGATATTCAAGATATATATATATATATATATATATATATATATATATATATATATATATATATATATATATATATATATATATATATATTATCTACTGGCGGACGCCAGTAGATAGTTATAGTTAGGACCTATTTTCCATAGGAAATTCACAACATTCTATTTCCAATAACTTTGGCGCCGGTTGACGAATCTTCGCAAAATTTTCAAAACTCGTGGGGCGCTACGGTCCGCTCCTATCCTGAAAGTTTTGGGGTGATTTGGCAAGCGGGGGCCGAGAAAAAAGGGGGGTCCCAAAACATGTTTTCCCCATGCAATTTTCCATAGGAAACTTTAGACACGGCTACAGCCCGAACTGCTGAACGGAATTACACCAAATTTGGCAAAGAGGTAGTTCTTGGTTCAGAAAGAACCCTTTTTGTTAAATGGTGTAAATCCGATCAGTAGTTGCTGAGAAAATCAAATGTAAAAACACATATATATCTATGGCCGCGGAGGGTCCGCGCACCCTCCCGATCACGAGCTGTATACTAATTGGCTGTCAACACTCCAAACCAGGAAGTGTTGGCAGCCATCTTGTGCCTCGGTAGAACCGAGGCACAAGAAATCCGAGAAACAAGTGCGCAAAACACAAAAAGGGGGCAGGGTAGAAACACCCTGACCCCCTAGGCCTGCTTAGGGGTTCCCACAAGGACCCCCAGGGCCATAAAAAGCATTTTTTTTCTTTAAAAAAATCGCGAGGTGCGCGCTGGATCCGCGGATCCGGCCGCGAAAAACGAAGCGCGGCCTCCCGCGCTTTGTTTAATTTAAGCCCCCGGGTGGGCCAGGTCCCGGGGGCATGTTTAACATAATTGCCTCCAAGGCCCCCCCAAGCCCCGGGGACCGCCACCCCCCGGGGCTTTTGTCAAATATTTGCGGGGGGCACACAGCCCCCCCGCAGCCCCGGGGACCGCCACCTCCCCGGGGCACTAAATATTTAAATTTGGGGGTCCGTTACGGACCCCCAAGCCCCAGGGATCACCACCTCCCCGGGGCTGTGCAATAGGTGGGAGGGGGGCCGCGCGGCCCCCCTCCTGAAGCCAGTGATGGCCCTGGGGACTGCCACCCCCAGGGCCAGCTCCTGCAGTGTCCCAGGGTGCCCACCCCCGGGACACTGTAGTTTGCTATGGCAGGGCGGGAGCCTCGCGGCTCCCGACCTGCCATAGCAAACTGCTTGGTTTTGGAAGAGAGAGCAGAAAACCTGCTCTCTCTTCCAAAAACCAAAGACGATTGCTTTTCCACACGGGGAGCTGCATCTTAGCAGCTCCCCATGTGAAAAAGCAATGCCGGCTCCCGAGGGACGCGGGGAGCCGGCGGGACCGTGGGGTGATTGGGGACCCCCCCATGGTCCCCAACGGAGAGGGCCAGCCCCGGGGGATGGGGTCCCCAGGGCTACAAGTGGCCTGGGAGGGGGGCCACGCGGCCCCCTTCCCCAAAATGTAAATAAAAAAAATTCAAAAACAAAGGCCGTCCCCGGGGGATGGGGTCCCCGGGGCCATAAGTGGCCTGAGGAGGGGGGCAACGCAGCCCCCCTCCAAAAGATTTAAAAAAAAAAAAAAAAGCCATGCCCCGCGGGATGGGGTCCCCGGGGCCGATTAAGGCCTCGGGAGGGGGGCCACGCGGCCCCCTTCTAAATTTTATTTAAAAAAAAAAAAAAAATTAGGGGGCAGGCCCTGGGGGATGGGGTCCCAAGGGCCAATAAATTAGAAAAAGAAGGGGGGCCACACAGCTACCTTCTTGAGAAAAAAAAAAAAAAATCCCGGCATCGCGCCGGAGGCCACGCCCCCTCCTTGCAGCACTCTGCAAACGAGCCCCCTGACGCGTTTCCAGATGGGGAACGAATTCCCCTTGAATACTGGGGATCCCTGGGGGCCAACTAGCCCACCAGGAACCTCCAGTATGCGCCAGAGGCTGCGTTGCAGAGAGGTGTTCTGAGGCCATGCCCCTTTTACACCTCTCTGCAACGCAGCTCTGTGGCGCTTAATGGAGGTAGCTGGTGGGCTAGTTGCACCCCAGGGACCCTCTGGATTCAAGGGGAGTTAATCCCCCAACTTAAAACGCGCCACGGGGCGCGTTTGCACAGTGGTGAAGGGAGGGGGCGGGGCCTGAGGTGACATGTGTACAAACACTCCCTGTGGTGCGTTTTAAGTTGGGGGTTCAACTCCCCTTGAATCCTGAGGGTCCCTGGGGTGCAACTAGCCTACCAGCTACCTCCATTAAGCGCCACAGAGCTGCATTGCAGAGAGGTGTAAAAAGGGGCGTGGCCTCTGACCACCTCTCTGCAACGCAGGCCTGTGGCGCTTACTGGAAGTACCTGGTGGGCTAGTTGAGCCCCAGGGACCCTCAGGATTCAAGGTGACCTAATACCCCAACTTAAATCGCGCCACAGGGCGTCGTTTGCACAGTGGTGAAGGGAGAGGGCGGGGCCTCAGGTGACATGTGTGCAAACACGCCCTGTGGCGCGTTTTAAGTTGGGGAATTAATTCCCTTGAATCCTGAGGGACCCTGAGGGCCAACTAGCCCACCAGGTACCTCCAGTGCACGCCACAGGGCTGCGTTGCAGAGAGGTGGTCCAGGCCACGCCCTTTTACACCTCTGTGCAAAGCAGCTCTGTGGCGCTTACTGGAGGTACCTAGTGGGCTAGTTGGACCCCAGGGACCCTCAGGATTCAAGGGGACTTAATCTCCCAACTTAAAACGGCCACAGGGCTTGTTTGCACACATGTCACCTCAGGCCCCCCTCCCTTCACCACTGTGCAAACGCGCCCGGGCGCGTTTTAAGAGGAAGTTTTAATCCCCCTGCCCTATTATGTACTAGGGCCTTACAGAGGAGGTCATGCTAATCACAGGGGTACCCCAACGCATAGTGTTCCCTAGTGTATGTAGGTGTTTTCACTGTATTCTAAGTGTCTTTTAGCATAGCACTGGCTCTAGGCCTGGTTAGTCCGAGTCAGTTACCACAAGTACCCGTCTGAAAAAGTTGTGGGCACAGGCCTTGTTGCAAAATCCTCTGTTGGTTCTTTCTGCACTTGTCTTGCTTCTTCCTGCTCTTTTCTTCGTCTTTGTGGACTTCTGTTGCTTCTTTCTGCATTTCTTTTGCTTCTTTCTGTGTGTTTTTTCTTCTTTCTTCACATGTCCTACCTCTGTAGGCATAGTTAGAAACTAGCATTTAAAAAACCTTTGACATTCACTTAAAAAACCATAGGTTTCAGGCACGTTATAGTTAGAAATTAGCATTTAAAAAACCTTTGAAATTCACAGAAAAAACCATAGGTTTCAGACACCTTAGTGTTAGAAATTAGCATTTAAAAAACCTTTGAAATTCACTGAAAAAACCATAGGTTTCAGGCACATTATAGTTAGAAATTAGCATTTAAAAAACCTTAGAAATTCACTGAAAAAACCATAGGTTTTAGGGACAGTTATAGTTAGTTGGACATTTCACTCGTACAAAACCATAGAAATTCCCCCGTTATAGTTAGTTCAGCTAACTATAACTCGCGCCCCCGCAATGCACTGCTGATGACGTCACATATTACATCACTCATGACATGGTCAGTGACATCACTGATGACATCACTGATGACATCTCAAATGACACCCTGCCCTATGCGCTGCTTAGAACCTACCTTAGGGGTGACCTATATGTAATAAAATGGGATTTTAAGGCTTGCGAGGGGGTCAAGTGCAGAGTCCTAAGGCCATCAAAAACAAATTTAGAAAAAATGGAGGGTTAAGGCAAAAGATTTGGGGGCACATCACACTAAGGCTGACAGGTCGAACACATGTGTGTACAAATTGAATCAATATATATGCATCCGTTGGGTGTACAAAATTGAATGAGACTTTATGTGCCTTGTATCTCTGTCTTGTTTACCCCAAATTGTTTCCATGTTTAGATTATGAGACATTACAACTCTGCTAAGTTTCTGTTTAGAAATGGAGCCATTCCCTTTTTCGTTCTTTTTTACCTATCTTCTTTTCGTATCGGCATCAAATGTAAGCACCCCTAATACTGGGTCACATTACTGATGAGACTAAGAGGTGTGTTTCACTTCCATGATACAATTAGTAACGAATATTGCCTACTTATGCAGGGAACTCTCATGTACCTTTTTATTTAGTTTTTTATATATCCAATAATCAGCATCAGTGCAATAGTTGTAATAAAGAATAATGAAAAAAGAATGTGTAAATGACTGAAGCACTGTCTCCATAGCTTCCCCTGTGGACAGAGAAGCGGTAAGTGATTAAAAACATGTTTCTTATTTTCTGCTGTTTGTGTTACGCGCCCTATGGATTTCCAATATGTTCCGGCCCGCTGAGTCGCATGTCTTCCCCAGGAGTTAAGTATAAGTAAAGAAAACAATGGAGTTGTAGCATGGATCTAAGAGGTGAGTGATTTGAGTTGGAAAGTTCAACTCGGGGTCTTGCCAGAGCAAAACTGAAAAGATCAAAAAGAACCTCAGCTGACAGATATGTTTTGAAAAGGAAGCAGCTTGGAAAGTTAAATCTTCCCCAGGGGCTACCATTTACCAAGATGGAAATGCTCTCCCCCTAAAACAGTTCAAAAAGGCAAATATGCAGTCTTCGCTTGATGATGATGTTTGCACTGAGGATATTGCATCACCGGCACAGCCATGTGAAGAAAACTGGATGACAAAAGTTTTCTTAATTGTCACAGACGACCCCCGGGCAAGACATTTCTCTTAGTAGGTTGCCCTTCATCTATTTTTCACTCACTTCGAAAAACAAACCCACACAAATCTGTGAGCCAGGATGTAGCGAAGGCATATTTAAAATGCTGCATCCCTTTCTACAGCAGAGTCATTGGGTCATTTGCCAGCAGGGAATAAATGCAGTGTTCCATCAGTCTGTGTTAGAACATCACGTGTTACCGGCCTCCCTCTATTAGTGTCGCTCACAATCTCTCTGGCATTAGACCAGTGTATTGGATAAACAGGCGATGCCAAAGTACTTCCCTGCCATTGAAAACTTGCCGCGTTTAATTTAGGTTTTGGTGAAATGTGTTCATTGTTAACGTTTTATCAGAAATTAAACGCTGAAACACTAAGGGGCCTATTTATGAGGCTGTTTGCACTACACAGTGTGGCGCAAGAGCAACACAAACCTTAAGATAGAATTTTGAAGCTGATTGCTCCAAATCACTGATCTGCATTACTCTGCCCTGGAAAGGCATTCAATGGGCGTTGCATGGGGGTTACCACACAACTCCCATGGTTTTTTATGCATTCCCAAATTTACAAGAATTTATAAACTTGGGAATGCACCAAAATCTTAACTCTTACAAGGGGAAGCGTAACAAGGAGAAATATGTCTATTTCTCCTCATTTCTTCCTCTTTCTATGCGTGTTGCATTCTGCAAACAAACATAGAAAGAGGAACATGGCTGACAGGATTATTTTTGTGCAGGAAAGTGCCGCTTACTGCACAAAAACAATCCTGTATGTAACGCAGGCACCCTTGCACGATGGTGCAAGGGTGACTGTGTTGGTGTTAGGCAGCCAAAAGGGCTCCAGTGCAGGGGAAAGGACAGGAATGTGCTGTATCGCCTTAAATACAGTGCATTCCGGCCTTTTCCCTGTCATGCAGTAAAGAACAGCAAGGTGACCGGCTGCACTGTACTGCGTGACTTCCTCATAAACAGGCCACTCAGTATTTCACTTAGATTGCATCTTGTTGATGCTTTACACTTTAAAACATACATTCAAATAGTTATGTTTTTGTTAAGAGATACCTTTGAAAGAGCAAAGTGAATCGAAGATACAATTATATTTCATGGTCAATTGCAATGTATAATAGTTGTAGACAAAGTTAAAATGTGACAGCGAAGAAGACGTTTGCAATAATATGTCGTCTGATACTTGATGGAGATTCATAATGATGTTTCTCATATCCGTTTCCAGGTACTCAAATTCATTTGTCAATCATTTTTTCTAATGCCATGTTTTCCTTCTTCAATTGTGATTAAGAGAACATACTAATTTAAGACAATTTCAGCAGTTCTACACATCAGAATCTGCAAGCGACACTTGTAAAAATTGCAAACTTTGCCTCTCCAGTCATCCACAATCGCATGCAGGCTATCAAGATTAAACAGAATGGATTGGGAAGGTTTATTTTAAACTCTGCACTAGACCACAAGCTTGCAGTGATCTGCATGTAGCAGCATCAGATCCGCTGACACTGCGTCTATTTTGCTTTCCGAATCCAGTTTGTCACTAATGGAAAACAGGAGAGCAGCACCATCCGAGGAACCAGCACCAGTCAACAGCCAATCGTGATCCGTTGCGGGTCTCAAAGATGTGCCCTGCGTGACTGCGTGTGGGCAACCCATGTCACTCTGCTTTGATAGTCTAATCCAAAGCAGCACCTTGCTGACACGTGAGGCCCGCTTGCCAGTGGCCAACAAAGTGAGGGATGTGGCAGCACAAGAAGCGCTGAAGAGCTGGGAGCATAGTAACAGCTATTGCGCATGTAAAGTAGCTCGGGTCAGATAAGAATCTGTTGGAACACGGCGTGTAATGTCTGTTGCTGAATGAGCCCTGAGTGGATGTTTCTAACACAATGCAGCAGGTAATATCCCAGTGATTAGGGATGGGGGCCACTTACCCGTGCCAACCAAGTCTCTTAGGCGCGGCAGCACAAGCAGCCCCGTAGATGCCTTGGATGGCAATCAATACGATGTGTTGCAAAAGGAAGGTCAGTGGGCAGAAGCAGGGGTAGTTACAGCCGCACATAGATCACTGCACTGCAGCAGTTTATAAGAGACCACAGCTGCCATCATGTTCAACATGCAGGATTGTCCCTTTAAAATGCAGCAATGGTGGTCAAAGTGCGACTGGATATGAGGCACATGTATCCATTCAGTTTGGGCTAGAGGCTCAGATAATTATAGCGCGTAGAGTTGCAGAGGCCAATGATCCCTGTCAGAAGTGCCTTGCTTGCTGCCTCTCTGGTTCTACCAGATCCTATGTCCAGCATCAGCTGACAGCTTCAGTTCTCCGTCAATTGCGGGTGTTTTCAAGTAGTCCTGGCTGCCTCCCAGCACGCACCACAGCTTGTCAAGTCGTGTGCTGTCATTGGCAGTGTACTGCAGCGAGGGTCAGTGCGCTCCTGTGACAACTCGATCATGTGCCAGCTCGATCAGCAGTGAGGGCAGCATGTCAATTCTGCGTGGTCCAGGACCAAGGGCGGTGGGCCTGCTATACAAGTGGCCTCTTCCAGCCGACTGTATATCTGCGATGCTGGGGGCTGGGGAGCCACACGGACTGCCCCCTTCTTCCAGCAGCACTGCACACATCCCCTGGCCTTACCCGTGCATATAGATGTGCTGTCTCTCCGGGGCCCATAGACCATCATATCTCAGGCTTGCCCAAGAAGCCGACTTCAGGGACTCGCACTCCTGCCCACCTCCACTTCACACGTTCGCCCGGGGATGCCACTCCAGTGCCTGTGATCCAGCGGTGTACTAACAACAGATACTCCACTACCATATACTCACCTGGGCCCATATAACTTTTCTTATCTCACTCTTAAGAGACCAAGTAAACCGCTGGAAAAAGTTCTATAATTTTTATATTTCCATACCTCAAGGTCTAGTTATTACTCCTTTAACTAACCTTTACTCCTTAAAATGATAAATCTTTCCTCTGGTCAATGGACCCGTTAGGTAAATCTAGTTAGAAGTGATAATTAACAAAATTCGTTAAACATACCTCAATTAATGAAGAAATAATCACAGACTCAGGAAGTTTTTAAATCTTTATCTAAATTAAGATTGAGAGTGAACCATCTTAACGTTTCAATACAAACACCCTTCATTCACAAGAGTGTCAAATTCAATCAAAGACTTTCATTAGATGTAAAAATTCAGATCCACACAACAACTATACCCAGAAAGAAAGAGAATAGAGAGAGAAGAGCATTCATCTGGACGATAAAATTATGAATTACCAAGTACGGTGTGAAGACCAACCCCCTGGCCAAAGGGCTGGTACGGGTCCCCGGGATAGATCAGGAGACAAAGACTTCAGGACAGGGATCAGGACAAAGATACTTCACCTCTCTAGATACCGACGACTGCGTTGCACCCCTCTCTGACACTCTCTTCCTCCTCGTGGTTCTTCCGCGATCTTCTTTCTAACCCAATTAAGTTAAGCAGATGGTTCAGCATTCAATTTTCTCCATCAGCATCTCTCAGCATCAGCACCACCCCAGCATAGCGCACTCTCCTTCCGGAATCTCCTCAGCAACACTCTCGTCTCCAACAACGCACTCCAACTTTCCTCTCCGAAAATCGCACTCTCTAACTAACTAAACTACCTCAATTATACCCTTTCATTACCGAATACCACCCATTAATGTTTCAATTTCGCAAAACCTAACTTCTGATTGGACAGGCGAGGGGGATGATCATCACACCATACTTATACTCCATTTATGCTTCTATTCCATTGTCCCAAACTCCTCCCCTGTAACCTTTATTCTGCCCTTCCTTTCCCATACATCTTTAAACTTTATTAATATAAAATGTAACACTTTCTGAATACAGTTCCTTCATATGAACTCTTCACCCTCATGTCCCAGGTCACATCTTCATCGACCTTGGACGCGTGTCAAATCCTTAGTCATCTTTGTAGATTTCCATATCAGTGCGCATGCGTTGCACTGCATCAGACTGCTTGTTTCAGACAAATTTACCAGGCCCAAATATGCACTAATAATAAAGTCAAAATGGAAAATGTTATTTTCAAGAATAAATGATTTCACTGTATACCACCAACCTCTACTCTAACCCGTACCCTTTATTATTTTTCTTAATGCATTTGCGTTAGTATAAAACTTAATTTCTAATTTCTGCAAGCAGGTGCCATGCATGTGAGTTTTCAAGCAGCCATTTTATAGCTCTTTGCGCAAGCGCCAGAATTTCCCTCCAAGCATTAGAACGTCATACTTGCGTAGATGCAGTAGACGCATGCGCAGTAAAGATCCCGTTTTAAATTGCAGCCTAGTCCTATGTTCATGTTAATACAGTTAATAAACGCATTCGCAAGCTTCCTTTTGTCCCGCGTATAATGTAGAAGTGCATTATTATTCACAAAACACGTTGTTGGCAATTCGTTAGCAAGTTTAAACGAGAGGATTGTTTCCGAGCAAGTCTCACGTACGAGTCCTTGCTCCATCAATCCCCTCTCTGATGGCATATTAAGCCATCACAAATTACCCATTCATCCCAGATACCAACTTTAACACCTTTCAGTTTTTCTCTATTTCTATTCTTGGTTTCTAATCAGTCAATTCATTTCCTTCTAAATCCTTTATTTTCTTATATAATCTGCCTTTCATTTCTTCCATCTGAATTTCATCATATTTTCTCTTTCGTTTCTGTCCCTTTCCTTCTCTTTCAAAGTGTACTTTTTCCTTTCTTCCTTTTCTACAACATTTATATGTAATTATCATTAACATCACTACGGTTATAACTTTGACTAATGGTATCATTATTTGGCCTAGAAAACCTTTCCCAAAAGCAACAAACCATCTCCCTATTGATGTTAAATTCTTGGTTAGCCTTCCCCACACACTATCAACCTCCAGTTGGGTCAAATCTTTATGCACTCTTGTAATATTTTCAATATATCCTTTAATTTCTCCGCTCTTGTCTGGAATATAAGTGCAGCAATGTTGAATTTTCAACATGCCACAAACTCCACCTTCTTTTGCTAACAATAAATCAAGACCAAGACGGTTCTGTAAAACCATAGACCTAATTGCAACCATTTCTGTGTTAATCATTAAAAATCCTCCTGCAGTATCTATAGAAAGACGATCAACTATGGTTGATAACTTACACATTTTCTGTGAATTTAGAATGACTCCAACTGAGGGTATCAGTGCACTAAAAATATCTCCTACAATTTCCGAAAAACTAGCTCTTCTTATCCGTGTTAATCCATTAGAATTTCTATTGGTTCCACTGATTTTATCTACATGGTAAATTTTTGGAAAAACTATTCCAAAATAACAGCTTCCATACCATCTTGTAGGTAATCTATAATAGGCATTACTCCCACATATATAAAACACTCCTGGAAATACAGGATCAGTTCCCCCTTTTAGTCCCCATCCTCCTAATATTAGGAAGTTATGTTCACATTCACTGGAACCAATGTTATTATTGTTATAATCTGTCTTTAATCTATGGAGGCCGAATTTTCCCCTTTTCACAAAGTCCAGGGACATCGGAGCATGAGCCTTGCCACTTGCGAATATTCCCTCCTTCCCTACCCATGGAGGTATATGGGTTTTCCTCTATAAATCCTGTCTCCTTTCTTCTACCAAACTCAAAAAGTCCTTTTCATCTTTTCTTAATGTACATGTTAGATCATCTTTACGTGCCTGTACTAAATCTATTGAATACATTGTCAAGAAAAATTCACCCATAATCTGTGCATTTTTACTACTAGCCACTGGATTCATATTGCTTCTAATAGGTAAATCAGGAAATACTGAATCTAAATTAGAATAAAAATACTGAAGTCTCCCTGTAGCGTAAAACAGACTTGATAAAACACTACATGACACACCATAAGTTAAAGGTATATGGTGATACGTAATCCCTTCTGATACTGATGAAGGTAACTTCATACACACGTAGCAGTTGTTAATCTCCATGGTGCTAACATACTGAAAAAACAATTTAATAAACACGTTAGAGGTCATATTATAATCTGACTCATTATGATAATTTGCTTCATCTTCTATCCCTATTTCTAATTTACTTTCTCCTATTCTACCTATCTTAACATTTGTTTCTGTATTATTTTTGTCACTTGTTTTCATTATTAAGGGTACTCCTACTGTTAGGAACAACCATCCTAATATTGCTAATAAAATACTACAAAAACAAAATCTAAAACACTTTCTTTTTAATCCACATTTTGATTTTCCTGTTACTTCAGTTTCTGCCATTTTTCTCTAGAGAAAATTTATTTTCCCTTATTTATTTCTTCGCCAGTTTTGACTTTCTTATTATTCTTAAGGAGGCCCCAGTTTGCTTTCATCAATCTGTGCAATATGGACCTTTTCTGTTTCATCAGAAAGATCTAGAGATTCAAATTCTTCGAGTATCACGTATGTCCACTCTGGAGCTTTGTATTTTCTGTTTGCGTTTCTCAATTTTGGACTTCTTCGAGTTATTTTTGCTAAGGTTTGTCTGGGTCTTGTTTGACTTGTGATTTCATTCACTTGATCTGGCTCCTTTTCAGATCTTCTCAGATAATATCTTTGTTTATTTACTCCAATTGGCCAATTGTCTCCTTTTCTGACTCTTTTGTTTGAACTGCGTTTTCACCTTCTTTATCTCCTTGTAAAGTTCTTTTTATTTCATTTATTCTGGGCACAATCGGTTCTGTTTCTTCGTTTTCTGTGCTTATAGCTTCTCTTGCTTCTACCCGCTCAGATTCTACTATATTTTGTTCTTCTTCTTTTTTAGCTTGTTCTTCTAATTCTATCTGGTCCTGTTCAGGTCTTAGTTCAAACCTTTCTTCTTCTGCCTGAACTTGTTCTTCTAACTCTAACTGGTCCTGTTCAGGTCTTAATTCAAAACTTTCTTCTTCCGCTTGAACGTGTTCTTCTATTTTTCCCTCCTCAGGTTTGTGTGTGTCTTTTTCAGTTTTTACCTGAGTGTGTTTTTCTTCCCCTGTCTCTTCCTGTCTATGTTCCTGTCTTATCAGTTCTGTTCTTCTTCTGGTCTTTATAGCATCATCGATTATTTCATTTACTGGGATCCATTCTTCCTGACTTATCTCGTGCTGTTCGTCATATGGTTGTCTTTCAGAATCTATCACTCTAGATTCTTCAACTTCACAGTTTGCAACACCTGATGCTTCAGCTTGCTCAGTCAGTGGTTGCTCTTGTTGTTCTGATGGGCTCGGTACTCTTCTGGTATGACTGGCATGAATCCAATTGGGCAAACCTGCACACTTCACTGATGTGGTAGTGACTAGTATGACTTGTCGCGGTTTATCCCACCTTGGTGCTAAGCACGACTTTCTTGCGTGTTTCTTTACCAGCACCCAATCTCCAGGATTCAAATCATGCGCTTGGTCTGGCTGTCTTTCAACTGCGTCTTCTCCAACCTGGTGAGAGATAGAACGCATCATTTCAGCCAATCCTTTGCAATAGTCCAATACCAGATCATCAGTTATACTCATTAGTTTATTTCCAGGAATAAGTGCCTGTCTCATAGCCCTTCCCATGAGAATCGCATGTGGACTCATTCCTGTTTTTCTGTCAGGAATGCTTCTGAGACCCATTAACACAAGAGGTAATGCATCTGGCCATTTCAGTTTTGTAGATGCACACACCTTTCCCAATCTTGACTTGATTGTGCCATTCATTTGCTCAACAATTCCAGAAGCCTCTGTACGATAAGCACAGTGCAGTTTTTGTTCAATGTTAAATGCAGCACAAATTAATCGAATTATCTCATTATTAAAATGAGGGCCTCTATCTGATTCCAAAGTGACTGGAAAACCAAATCTCAGCACTAACTTCCCCAACAACAATTTTGCAACTGTAAGACTGTCATTTCTTCGAGTCGGGTAGGCTTCCACCCACCTTGAGAAAAGGCATACTATGACAAGTACATATTTCAGTCCATTGCATGGGGGTAATTCAATAAAATCTAACTGTAATCTGGTGAAGGGTCCTTCTGCCTTTCCTATTTTTCCCCAGCTTACCACTGTCTTTCTTCCAGGGTTCTGCTGTTGACAGGTTAAGCATTTCTGGCAAAGGCTCTCTGCGACTACCCTGATCTTCGGATTATACCAACTCTGTCTGAATAGCCTGATCATTGAATCTCTCCCTATGTGTGTTATTCCATGATACACTCTTGCCATTTTCGAAAGCAAACAATCTGGCATGACCGGTCTTCCATCTAAATACACCCATACTTCATCATGTGGTCTCTTTGTACAGGCTGCCTTTATCCATATTTCTTTTTCCTTTACCTCAACTTCTTCCTGCAACTGTCTAATCTCATCCGATGTTTCTGGTACTGAGAGGTACATAAATTGGCATCTGGTTTCACCCGTTTCAATTTTTCTGTTTATGGCCACTGCATTTTTAGCACAGTATTTTGCCACTTGGTCAGCATAATTATTGCCAGCAGTCACATAGTCATTTCCTGACTGATGTGCAGCACATTTTACAACTGCTATTTCTTTTGGCAATTGCAATGCTTCCAATAAATCTTTCAAATTTTTGCCGTTTTTGATAGGAGATCCTGAGGAAATTAGAAATCCCCTTTGCATCCAAAGATGGCCAAAGTCATGCACAATTACAAAACCATATTGGGTGTCCGTAAATATGGTTATTCTCCAATTTTTCCCATTTTTACATGCCATTGTTAAGGCTACCAATTCAGCTACTTGTGCAGACTTGACCCCAGGTAAACAGGATGCTTCAATTACCCCTGAAATTTTGCAAACTGCATATGCGGCACTTAGTCCCCCTTCTTGTGTCCTGAGGCAGGAGCCATCTACAAATAACTCATGATCCGCCTCTTTCAAAGGTGACTCTTTTATATCCGGGCGGGGCTTCGTGCATAACTCAGTCACATCGAAACAATCATGATCACTTTCATTTCTCACTTCTTCATTACAGGGATCTGGTAATAGGGTGGCTGGGTTCAAAATCGTACACCTTGCTACAGTCACATTCTCAGCTCCCAAAATCACTCTTTCATACTTTGTCAAACGACTAGGGGTGAGGTGCTGTGTTCTTGTTCTGGTCAAAAGAATCTCAACTGAGTGTGGGACAAAAACCTTTACTTGATTCCCATCACTATTTACTCACTTTGCTCCAGACTCATACAAGTAGCAGCTACTGCCTTTAAGCAGCCAGGTAATGCTGAGGCCACTGGGTCCATTGTGGCTGAAAAATATGCCACTGGACGTCGGCTCAATCCATGTCTCTGTGTCAAAACTAAAAGTGCACAATTTTCTCTTTCACAACAGAACAAAGCAAAATCTTTCGTATAATCAGGCATGCCCAAAGCAGGAGCTTCACACAGATAATTTCTTAATCTCACAAATGCCTCTAGGCAATCATCATTCCAATCAATCGGATCTTTTGCCCGTTTCCGGGTCATCTGTATTAGTGGCTTCGCTAACATGGAGAAACCATTAATCCATTGCCTACAGTATCCCACCACTCCTAGAAACATTCTCATTTCTCTCTGTGTTTGTGGCAGTTGCATTTCTTTGATTATTTTTATTCTTTCTGGTGTCCCTTTTCTAACTCCTCTCTCTATTTTATGCCCTAAATATCTTACTTCTTCTTGACAGAACTGTAATTTTTCTGGAGACACTTTGGGGCCGATTCCGATTCGGGCAGGAAATCTCTCCGACTGAGCCGGACCCGGAGAGATTTCCGACCGAATCGGACCCTAGCAGTCCGACCGAACGAGTACGATGCGTTTGCATGCTATCGGACTCGATTCGGTCAGACTCCCATTGAAGTCAATGGGAGCCGGTCGTACAACGTGTACGCGGGCTCCCATTGACTCAATGGTTGCGAGGCGAACAAGGGCCCCCCTATAGCGGGTACGCGTCGAAGCGGGTCACGCAATACACGCACAGGTAGGGCGTACAGGGGGGTCCGACACGGACCCCCAAAGTGCGGCTCCGACTGCTCTTTCGAGCCGGACGGCGCGAGTCGGTCGGACTGCTCGTGGTGCGCATCGTACTTACCCGGCCAGGGAACGTCTCCATTGCGCGGTGCGAGTCGTGTCCGTGCGAGTTGGTCGGAGCGGTTGGGTCCCGCGAACGAGTCGGTCGGCAATTTCGCGTACGTTCGCATTGTACTCGTTCGCCCGGACGCACGTCTGACTCGGTCGGAAACAGGGCATCCGAATCGGATCCGGTAAAGCCGAATCCGAATCGGAGCCCTACCGGCCGAGATTCGAATTGACCCCTTTGTTTCCTCCTTCAGCCAAATGGTTCAGTAGTGCAATTGTATCTGTGACACAATCTTCTGGTGTTTTTGATGCCACCAATAGGTCCTCAATGTACTGAACTGTTGGACTTGGCCCTTTTTGAAGGGTCATCCCTGAACTTTTTGCCTTCCTCCTGTATTTTTTCTGACCTGTTGTTGGCTGTTTTATGACTCTGGGCACTTTACCACTGCTGATCAGTGCTAAAGTGCATATGCTCTCCCTATGGTAAATTGATGTATGGATTAGTGATTCCATGATTGGTTGGCTTGGTTTACTTGTCAGACCCTAGTACAGTGCACTGAGTGTGCCCAGGGCTTGTAAACCAAATGCTGCTGGTGGGGTTGCAGCACTGGTTGTGCCACCCACAGAAGCAGCCTGTAAAAGTGTGTCTCAGGTCTGCCATCGCAGAGCCTGGGTGCAGTCTGGTACTGCCATGTTGACTGGGCAAGTACACCCACTTGCCAGTCCCTAAACTTTCCCTTTTCTGCATAGTAGTCACCCAAGGGCAGGGTGCATTGTAGGTAAAAGGTAGGACATGCCCTGATGTGTGTGGCATGTCCTAATAGTGAATTACAGCCATTTTCATTTTTCACTATTGCAAGGCTACCTGTTCCCCATAGGCCAGAATGGGCAGTTTGATTATTACATCTTATAATCCTAACTGACCCAGGGAACTAGGTAGAAATTCGAGTTTAGTATGCCTGAACTCAGAATGATAAAATACATCTTTTAGTAAAGTTGGTTTTAACATTCTGTGTTTGAAAATACCACATTTAGAAAGTAGGTATTTTCTTGCCTAACTATCCAAGCCTGCCTCTGCTAGGTTGTGTATTCCTTGTCTGGAGTTTGAGTGACAGGGGCTGGGGGATTCCAGGAGACAGGGTGCGTCAGCACAGGGCTGAATAGAAAGATCTGCATGTAGATGGGTGGGAGGAGTTGCACCTGGGACCTGAATAGGGCTCTGCCTTCCCTCCACAATGCTGGCTCCACCTCGTGTCGTGCGTCTGATGTCCCTGGCCTACACTGTGAAAGGAAAGAAGGAGTCTTGTCAACAAAGTGCTCCAGGACTGACCAGAACTGGTTTGGACTAGGCAAAGGCCTCTCTGCCTTCAGAGAACAAAGAGAAAATGAGTATAAAAGAGGGGACCCAAACCCCAGAACTTTAGATCACTTTTGGGAAACAAGAAGAACATTTGCTGAGGAGAGGAACCAGAGAAACTGAGGAGGAGACTATCCCTAAGCTGAGTGTTGTTTGGGGGATTGGCCTGCAGTGGTTGCCTGACTGCCAAAGAAAGGAGAAAGGACTTTGTGCTACTTTCAATTCAACTTGTAAAGGATCTCCAAGGGCTTGAGATAGAGCTTGCCCCCTGCTGAAGTCTCAGGAACAACAGACTTCACCCACCAGCTCCCCAAGAGTTCTTTTGAAGTGCCTGCTGTTGTGTTGGGCCTTCTGAGGGACTGCGTGTCACAAGGAGCTGGAATCGCGACTCACGAAGAAGAAGCGTGACTCCGCCGCAGCCACTGTCGTCGCATCACTGAAGAAGGGTATCGCCGCTGTCGCTTCGCCTCGCAGAAGCGCCTCGCATCGCCGGAGAAGAGTGTCGCCATCGCCTCAGATGCCGTCGCATCATCGGAGAAGCGTGTCGCCGCCGCAGCCGCTGTCGTTGCATCACTGAAGAAGGGTGTCGCCGCTGCTGCTGTCGCATCGCCGAAGCACCTCGCATCACTGGAGAAGAGTGTCGCCGTCGCATCAGACGCCGTCGCATCACCAGAGATGCATGTCACAGGGCCTGTTGCGGCTCAGAAGAATCGTTGAGTCGCCGCACGGCTGTCGGGCGTGCATGCATCGTGTCGCATCAAGAAGAAGACCCCATTTTTGTTTCATTGCACCGGATCTTCATCGCATCACTGCGCTGCTGGTCGCATCGCCACGGAAGCGCAGTAAGAAACCGACGCATCACCTCCCCACGCGGAGAAGAACCGACGCATCCCCTACGCAGCAGTAGGGACCCGACGCATCACCGTTCTTGCGTGTAAGAAACCGACGCATCACCTTCCCTGCAACACTTTCGTTGTATAGCGTTACACATCCAAAGGTACATTGAACTCAAAGTGTCGCATTTACCATCTAAAGAGAACTAAGCTAATTCTACCATTTTTAAGTACAGTATTGTGGATTTTTGTCGTTTGTGGTCTTGTGATAAGTCTATATAAAAATACTTATTTTTATACTACAAATTGTGTGGTGTCCATCTGTAGTGTTGTCACTGGGTTACTGTTAAGTGTTCACAAATGCTTTACACACTGCCTCTGAGATAAGCCTGTCTGCTCGTGCCAAGCTACCAAGGGGGTGAGCAGGGGTTATTTTAGTAGTGTATCCCCCTTACCCTGACTAGACGCAAGGGTCCCTATTTGGTCAAAGGTACCTACCTCTGCCAACTAGAGACCCCAAATCTAACATTGGTGGTCAGCGGTGAGGATTCTGGACTTGCATTTGTGACTCATATACAGTGATTGGTGAACACTGCTAGTGAGTGCAGACCAAACGTGACCACATACTTTTGGTAGATTGTTTTTCCTGGGATTTTCTATTTTTGCCAAGAACTGCCAAGTTTAACCACAATGGATAAAGCAGCATCCATAGCATCTGTTGATTTTGATTGGGAAGAGGAGAAACTAGAATGCTACAATGTGAGACAACTAAAGCACTTCTGCAGGAAATTTAAAGTTGCTATGACCGGTCTCACCAAGAAGGATGAGTTCCAAAAGGTGCTGAGGGCCTGGGTCGAAGCAGGGAATACACCTGAGAATGAGGAGGGGGCTGAGAATGCAGATGAGCAGCTGGATGGGCCATTGGGTCCAGGGAGGAGGAGAGCAACTTCCCCAGTAGGTAGCAGTGTTTCTGCCAAGGGCCTGTCCCCAGAGGAGTTGGAAGACAGGGAGAAAGGTAGGATGCACGAATTGGAGCTGGCCAAGCTCAAATTGGGTGGGCAGTTGGAGTTGGAGAAAAGGAAATTGGCCCTAGAGGAAAAAAGGATGCAAATGGAGCATGAGTTGAGAATGAGGGAGCTTGATTTCGAGCTCGAGAGGCTGGAGGCCATGAGTGTCTCAGCCCAGCAACAAGAAATGTGTGTAGCTCAGAGAGTGAGCTTTGCTGAGTTGGAGGTGGAATCCAGCTCAGATGGTGGCAGCAATATTGAGTTATCTAGTGCTGAGGGAGTAGTACACACACCCAGAGATGTGGCGCCTGACTTGGAGGGGATTGTTTTATTCCAGGAGGTTCAAGGACGTGAGGTAGCTCCGGTGGTGCACAGTGTCCCTGAGATAGATTGGGGAACTCGCCCAGGGGTTCATGGTCCTAGTGGTGGGAGGGACACTCTACTGACTCTAGATGAGAGGTGCCGGGAGAGGGGTCCCCCAGGGTTGAAGTCCTGGTGTGTGAGTGTGAAGACCGCCCAGAAGAGTGTGGGTTGTGTGACAGAGACAGTCAGATACTGTCTTGCCAATCTCAAGAGAGTGGTGTGGAGTATGTGTGAGAGGCACTGGATGGTGAGGTAAAGGATAGTTTGGTTAACCCTTATAAGGGGCTGTGTGATCCAATTGTGGGAGAGCATATTGTAATTCCCTGTTTTCCAGAGCTATGCCAACACCTGTTGGAGGGTGAGTTCTCTGACCCCAGGGAGCTCACCAAGGAGGCAGACCTCTGGCTGCGTGTTAGAAGATCTGAAGAGGTATCTGGGGGTAATCCTAAAGAAGGTGGCTCAGGCTTCTTCCAACCAAGTGAGGTGGGGAAGAGGTTCAGAGTAGCCCAGCTAGGTCCCAGTGTAGTGGGAGGAGTGTAGGGGCTCACGTCCTGTCTCAGTGGAGATGGAGTGAGTGTGGGGCTGCGTGTCCCAAGGTGCCCGAAACCCAGTCTCAGGGCCTGGATGGTTCTTTAAGGGAACACCAGGTTGTGGGCCTGGGCTGTACTGGTAGGCCATTTGAGGGGGATCACCTAGTGTCTGGTGAACTGGGAGTGTCTGTAAGCAGGCCTCCATAATTTCTGGTGTCTGGCAGTACTGCTCCAGTTGGGAGGGTGCAGAAGTCCAGATTGAGGGGTGAGAGGGGGAAAGAATCCCCAGTGGAAGAACCAGTGGGTCAGGGGCCAGTCAGAAGGGCTGAGTCTCCAATGAGTGACCATGGTGACACCACTTCTGTCCTGGGGGATACTCACACGCTGTCAGATGGACAGGGGTCGGGAGATCTGTGCCAGGCAGACTTTCACACGACACATGAGTTGTGTGTCACCCTCGGGGGGGGCATGTGTGCTCCCCAGGAAGTCCTGGTGTGCCAGGCTGATGCTCAGCCGCAGGGTTTAGCCCCTGGGTTGGGGAGCCAGGTTCAGGTTGTCCCTGAGCTGGAGGGAGGGACAACTGTAAGCAGTGTCCTGACCAAAGGAGCTTCTAGGGGTACCGCTCCAGTTGGGAGGGTACAGAGCCCCAAGGAGGAGGAGGACCGGGTGTGGGAAAGCCCACCCCAGCCTCCTGCCCGGCCACCGGGTATAGGCCCGGGGTTGGTGGGTCAGTGTCAGGATGTTATACCTGACCTGACAGGAGGGAGAGTGGACAAGGGGTGCCAAGCACCTGGGGCTACTGTCCCCCGCTCTCGGACGCCACAGAGGTTTGAGAGCCCTGAGAGGCATAAGGCCTGGGTCTCATCCCTGACCACTGTCAGTGGCCACTGTGGCTCGCTGTCTGTCTGTTGGGACACACCTGTGAGCAGGCTAAGGTTAGGTGCTGCACAGGTGGTGTCCACAGGTGAGGAGAAGGGTTCCCCATGGATTAGCTTGATGGGCCCTGAGAGTATGGACAGAGGGATTCCAATAGGTTCAGATTGGCGTAGAACTGGAGTATGCCCTTGCAGTTGCGGGCCCGGTCCAGGTTCTATCACCCAAAGCAGGGAAGCCCATCAAGGTAGTGATTGGTCTACCCTGCGTTTTGGCTGGAAGGGGGTTGTGTTGGACTTGGCCCTTTTTGAAGGGTCATCCCTGAACTTTTTGACTTTCTCCTGTTTTTTTTCTGACCTGTTATTGGCTGTTTTATGACTCTGGGCACTTTACCACTGCTGATCAGTGCTAAAGTGCATATGCTCTCCCTATGGTAAATTGATGTATGGATTAGTGATTCCATGATTGGTTGGCTTGGTTTACTTGTCAGACCCTAGTACAGTGCACTGAGTGTGCCCAGGGCTTGTAAACCAAATGCTGCTGGTGGGCTTGCAACAGTGGTTGTGCCACCCACAGAAGCAGCCTGTAAAAGTGTGTCTCAGATCTGCCATCACAGAGCCTGGGTGCAGTCTAGTACTGCCATGTTAACTGGGCAACTACACCCGCTTGCCAGTCCCTAAACCTTCCCTTTTCTGCATATTAGTCACCCCTATGGTAGGCCCAAGGGCAGGGTGCATTGTAGGTAAAAGGTAGGACATGCCCTGATGTGTGTGGCATGTCCTAATAGTGAATTACAGCCATTTTCGTTTTTCACTATTGCAAGGCTACCTGTTCCCCACAGGCCAGAATGGGCAGTTTGATTATTACATCTTATAATCCTAACTGACCCAGGGAACTAGGTAGAAATTCGAGTTTAGTATGCCTGAACTCAGAATGATAAAATACATATTTTAGTAAAGTTGGTTTTAACATTCTGTGTTTGAAAATACCACTTTTAGAAAGTAGGTATTTTCTTGCCTAACTATCCAAGCCTGCCTCTGCTAGGTTGTGTATTCCTTGTCTGGAGTTTGAGTGACAGGGGCTGGGGGATTCCAGGAGTCAGGGTGCGTCAGCACAGGGCTGAATAGAGAGATCTGCATGTAGATGGGTGGGAGGAGTTGCACCTGCGACCTGAATAGGGCTCTGCCTTCCCTCCACAATGCTGGCTCCACCTCCTGTGGTGCGTCTGATGTCCCTGGCCTACACTGTGAAAGGAAAGAAGGAGTCTTGTCAACAAAGTGCTCCAGGACTGACCAGAACTGGGTTGGACTAGGCAAAGGCCTCTCTGCCTTCAGAGAACAAAGGGAAAATGAGTATAAAAGAGGGGACCCAAACCCCAGTACTTTTAGATCACTTTTGGGAAACAAGAAGAACCTTTGCTGAGGAGAGGAACCAGAGAAACTGAGGAGGAGACTATCCCTAAGCTGAGTGCTGTTTGGGGAATTGGCCTGCAGTGGTTGCCTGCCTGCTAAAGAAAGGAGAAAGGACTTTGTGCTACTTTCAATTCAACTTGCAAAGGATCTCCAAGGCCTTGAGATAGAGCTTGCCTCCTGCTGAAGACTCAGGGACAACAGACTTCACCCACCAGCTCCCCAAGAGTTCTTTTGAAGTGCCTGCTGTTGTGTTGGGCCTTCTGAAGGACTGCATGTCGCAAGGAGCTGGAAGCGCGACTCACGAAGAAGAAGTGTGACGCCGCCGCAGCCGCTGTCATCACATCACTGAAGAAGTGTGTCTCCGCTGCCGTCATCGCTTCGCAGAAGCGCCTCGCATCGCCGGAGAAGAGTGTTGCTGTCACCTCAGACACCGTCGCATCATCGGAGAAGCGTGTCGTCGCCGCAGCCGCTGTTGTTGCATCACTGAAGAAGGGTGTCGCCGCTGCTGCTGTCGCATCGCTGAAGCGCCTCGCATTACCGGAGAAGAGTGTCGCCGTCGCATCAGATGCCGTCGCATCACCGGAAAAGCGTGTCGCAGGGCCTGTCACGGCTCAGAAGAATCGTTGAGTCGCCACACGGCCGTCGGGCGTGCACACATCGTGTCGCATCAAGAAGAAGACGCCATTTTTGTTTCATTGCACCAGATCTTCATTGCATCACGGCGCTGCTGGTCGCATCGCCACGGAAGCGCAGTAAGAAACCGACGCATCACCTCCCCACGCGGAGAAGAACCGACGCATCCCCTACGCAGCAGTAGGGACCCGATGCATCACCTTTCTTGCGTGTAAGGAACCGACGCATCACCTTCCCTGCAACACTTTCGTTGTATAGCGTTACGCATCCAAAGGTACATTGAACTCAAAGTGTCGCATTTACCATCTAAAGAGAACTAAGCTAATTCTACCATTTTTAAATACAGTATTGTGGATTTTTGTCGTTTGTGGTCTTGTGATAAGTCTATATAAAAATACTTATTTTTATACTACAACTTGTGTGGTGTCCATCTGTAGTGTTGTCACTGAGTTACTGTATCTGTTCCCAAATGCTTTACACACTGCCTCTGAGATAAGCCTTTCTGCTCGTGCCAAGCTACCAAGGGGGTGAGCAGGGGTTATTTTAGTAGTGTATCCCCCTTACCCTGACTAGAAGCAAGGGTCCCTATTTGATCAAAGGTACCTACCTCTGCCAACTAGAGACCCCCAAATCTAACATGAACCAACACAGAATTTCCAGGCATGATCAATGACTCCAACCACTTTTTCAAGATTTGATTGAAAATTGAAGGACTCTCTGTGTACCCTTGAGGAACACGACACCATGCGTAAATACGATCTTCAAATTTAAACGTAAAAAGATACTAGCTGTCTGGATGTAAAGGAATAGAAAAGAATGCTTGGCATAAATCAATTACTGTAAACCATCCTGCATTCCAGGGTATTTGGTAAAGGATTACTGCTGGATTTGGCACAATTGGACAACAGGGAATTACAATTTTATTTATTTTCCGTAGGTCTTGCACTATTCTGTACTTTCCACTAGGCTTTTTCAGTCCCATTATTGGCGAATTACAGGGACTTCCCATCACCTCTTAGAATACCTTGTTTAACCATTCGTTCAATTTCTGGAATAATTCCTGCATTTACTTCTGGACTCATTTTGTATTGTCGGGTATTTGAATACACTGCACCTTCTTTCACAGTCACTTTAACTGGGTCTATATTTGCCATCAGCCCAATGTATTTTCCTGTAAAATCCCATACCTCTGGATTAACTGTTGTTCTTAACTCTTCTGGCAATTCACTTTCAGTTATTAATGAAAACATTTCATCTACTTCTGTTCCCTGTTTTGCCAGCGTCATCTTGTAGACTATGTCTTCATCAGGGGATTGGAAAGCAACACCGTCCGGTGTACAATAGATCTTGCACAAAAGATCTCTTCGCAATAGATTTACTGGACTGGAATCGCAAACTACAAATCGATGCATTTCCTTAAAATTCCCAATATGCACCTCCATTGGTTTTGTGATTGGGGTTTTAATCTGTTGGTTTGATACGCCTACAACTTGGATTGTCTCTCCCGAGAGGGGTAGGTTTGGGATGTCTGCTGTTCTCACAGTAGACCTGGTAGCACCAGTATCCAATAGGAAAGTAATGTCTTTACCTTCTACTCTCCCATCAACAAATGGACCTGACTGATCTACCAGCAAGGATGCGCCAAGCACGCACTCCTCTTTCTCCCCCCTCAGGCACCGTCATTGTGCAGTCTCCAAATGTTCTTCTTCATTCTGCAAAAAATATTGTGCAATTGTCTTATTATTCTTACCACTTTCTCCTGGAAATCCGGTGTTCGCACTGAAACTTTGATGGTTCACAAAATTTGGCATAGGAGCTGGTGGCACCTGATATTGTGAAGTAACTACCTGCTGCTGCTGATTCATAAGTACTTCATTCTGCATCTGTGGAATTAAATTTTGATTTGGCCCATTATTATTCTTATTATTCTGAATACTCTTGCACTCGTTCTTCCAATGTCCAAGCTTTGCGCACGCATGACAAGGAAACTTCTTTTCGCCTCTTCTCTGTCCATTCGTCCCTTATATTTATTACCATTCGTTCCTTGATTATTCTGACTCTGCTCTTTCACTTGATTATTAATTTGGTCATTTATTTTCTCTTCCTGCTACTCTGCTATTTTGACTTGTGCCCACATCATTTTCTCTTTTAGTTTCCTAAGCCTGGCTTCAATGTCATCTCCACAATATTTTGCGTACTTTAGAATTTCATCCACTGTCTTGCTTTGCCAGCACAATATGTGCTGCTGTATCATCTGACTGATTTCTGGTTTCAAACCATACACAAACCGATACACAAAATGTCCCATATCTTTGTCACCACTATTCTCAAGGGCACCATACTGTTTAAACACCTGTAGTAATCTCTCATAATATGCATGTACTGATTCATTTGGTTCCTGCGTTGTTCTATCTATTTTTACCCAATCTGTTTCTTTTGGAGGAATTTTCCCTTTCAAATACGTAATCACTTGGTGATACTTTTTCATTACCTCTCCTGAAGGTGCTCCTGTTTTTGCATCTCTAGGATACTCCTCATTTGGCCAATCAATTGTGATCTTAGACTCCGTCCATAAATCAGTAGGTACCACTATATCAAATAGCCCATCCAAATCCTTCAATAAAACCTTTGAAACTTTCACAAACTTTTCTACCTGTTTATACCATTCAACCGGTTTTTCTCTCAATTTTGGAAAATCATTTGTGAATGACAAAATATCTTGCCTACTCCATGGAACATGAAAATATCCTCCTCCTGGAACCTCTCTCATTGGACACAATTTTTCCACCTTTCTCGTTTCTCTTACTGGAAATGCAGATGCTGCTTCTCTCGCTTTTACTTCCTCTTTCTTTCTTATCCAACTAATTCTCCATTTATCAATGTCTCCCCATTTTCGCAAAATGCTCATTAATTCTTTTATCTGTAACCTTTTTCCAGAAGCATTCACACTTTCTAAATCTTTGTCAGTAAAATCCACTCGATAAGGTTTCTGTAGCAATTTTGATTTCCCTATGTCTATCCCAATCTCTGAAGCAACCTCAGTCAGTCTTTCATGAAATATTTTTGCTCTCCTAGTTATACTCTTACACAGAAACAATAACTCTTCATCATTGTAAACATTTAATCTCTCTGTACCTACACATCCTGTCATCATTTCTTCCAATTCCACTTTCAATTTACTAATATCCCAATTTTTTGGTATCTGGTTCTGATTATCTCTTTCCTGAGCCCACCTTTCTATTTCTTCTGATGTGACTACAGCTGTGTCTCTATTTCCAACAGGAATCAAAGGTCTTCTTTCTCTCAAATTCATAGGTTTAGCTCTTTTTGGGGTTTCCATATGAGGTTCTACAATAGGGAGATCCATTAATGAAATAACTGACTCGCTTTCGCTAACTTGATCATCTGTGATAATTATCTCTTTTCTGGGACTGTTTAATGGAACTGTCACAACTTGTGGTTTCTGGCAGATCTTATTATCTCCATATAATGGGATTACTGGGCCAATGGTTACTGGTACTGTCAAAGCTTCAGTATTTAAATTCAATTGATTTATCCTCTGAACTAATTCTTCTCTAGTTTTGTTCAAAGCCTCTCTTTCATTATCTTGCAACACTCTGTTGTATGATGTCTCATGTAAAATCTGTGGAGTTAATGGTATCCCCATCACTGGCGCACTTGGGACAACCTTACTAGCTGCTTCCTGGTATGGTGGTAGATTTTTAATTAAAATATCCTCTAATAGCTCATCATCTAATTCACTATAACCTGCTGTATTCAAATGTTTTGTTTTCTCCTTACACTTTCCTCCAGATTGTTCCTCAGCCATCAACACTGGATATAACCCTTCTGATACCATAGCTCTACTCCACTGTTTCATCTGCCCTTCTCGTGACTCTTGCAGGTGTCTCGGAAAGAATCATCTATATCTTCCACCTCTGCATTTCTCTCTCTCATATGATTCAGTCTCCCATTCTTCCAAAGCCTCATATTGAGTTAACCAAGGTCTAGGCTCTAAATCATTCATTTTTAATCTCAAATTCTGAAGAATCATCCCAAGAATCATCCAATCATCCCATCATCCAATCATCTTTAGGAAATGTTAATACACCATCATCCTTTGTATACTCTACACAATTCTCCAACCACACACAGGTATGATATCCTCTTTCCATCATCATAAAAGATGCTGGCGTCTTCGGTGGCGGAATAGGAATTCCCTCTCTAGTCAACACAGGCTTATCTTTTACAAAGAAATTCTTTATTCTCTTAAAAATTGACATCTTTCTTTTCTCTCCGTACGTTCTTGAAGAACGATGTAGAAAATTGTATTCTGCAAACCCTCAAAATCTTCTACCTGTACGTCTTGCACTAACAGTCAAATCAAAAATCTGCATACAATTTTCTTCTTAGCGCAGCTTTTAGCTAGGTATCCAATTGAAACAAACTCTTGCCTGCAACTTGACCAATGCCAGCGCGGCCTTTTCCTGTCATCAGTTCTGCTCCTTTCTACTGACCCCTCCTTTAGAAGGCTGCTCCTGTCACACGCCCGCTGTCTACCAATCCCAGCGCGGCTCACTGTGACGTCAGTACCACTCCGGCGACTACTGACCCCTCTTTTACAATCTCCTCCTGTCACACGCCTGCTGTTTCTACCAATCCCAGCGTGACTCACTGTGACGTCAGTATCCCTCCGGCGACTGACCCTCCCTTTACAAGGTAATACGAAAAACTTATTTTCTCAATATTTTCTTCTAAATTATTTGTTATTAACAACATAAAAACATTTGCTACTCTGTCTGTTCCACTAAATCAAAGGATAGTTTATTTCTTTTCACTGCGAGTAAAACCCTTCCGCTTATTCTTCAAATAAGCTCCAGAGAATCTGCTACTCCTTCAGTGTCACCCGTTTTCGGGATTTTTCGAGACCAAAGTTTCACCAGCGAACCCCTTTTGCTATCAATCTAGCTTGAAAGAATATACTACTCCTTCAGGGTTACCCTTTCTAGGTGATATAACGCCTAAAGTTTCATCAACGAACCTCCTTGCTATCAATTAATCTCACTTTTACACAGAAAATAGTCCCTACTTCAACACTGAATTCCAACAGACGAGTAACCTTACTGCAGTGTGGTTTCTATCGCCACCCGCTATTCATTCCCCGGGAATTTTTCAGACAACATAAAACAAGGACACTAACTCTTGTTGTTAAACATAATCAATAATTAATCAATAATCTACACTTATCACCAAACTAGTTACTAAAAACCATAGCTCTGCTACCAGAAAACTGATCCAGCGGCGTACTAACAACAGATACTCCACTACCGTATACTCACCTGGGCCCATATAACTTTTCTTATCTCACTCTTAAGACCAAGTAAACCGCTGGAAAAAGTTCTATAATTTTTATATTTCCATACCTCAAGGTCTAGTTATTACTCCTTTAACTAACCTTTACTCCTTGAAATGATAAATCTTTCCTCTGGTCAATGGACCCGTTAGGTCCATCTCCCACCTCGCCGCCAAGACCTGGAACACCCTCCCCACCAACCTCCGACAGACCCAAGACCTACTGGCCTTCAGAAGACTCCTCAAGACCTGGCTCTTCGATCAGTAGCAGCACCACCTCCCTCTTCCCCAAGCGCCTTGAGACCCTCGCGGGTATGTAGTGCGCTTTATAAGTGACATGATTGATTGATTGATTAGGCAAATCTAGTTAGAAGTGATAATTAACAAAATTCGTTAAACATACCTCAATTAATGAAGAAATAATCACAGACTCTGGAAGTTTTTAAATCTTTATCTAAATTAAGATTGATTCACATCATCACATCATTCACAAGAGTGTCAAATTCAATCAAAGACTTTCATTAGATGTAAAAATTCAGATCCACACAACAACTATACCCAGAAAGAAAGAGGATAGAGAGAGAAGAGCATTCATCTGGACGATAAAATTATGAATTACCAAGTACGGTGTGAAGACCAACCCCCTGGCCAAAGGGCTGGTAAGGGTCCCCGGGATAGATCAGGAGACAAAGACTTCAGGACAGGTATCAGGACAAAGATACTTCACCTCTCTAGATACCGACGACTGCGTTGCACCCCTCTCTGACACTCTCTTCCTCCTCGTGGTTCTTCCGCGAACTTCTTTCTAACCCAATTAAGTTAAGTAGATGGTTCAGCATTCGATTTTCTCCATCAGCATCTCTCAGCATCAGCACCACCCCAGCATAGCGCACTCTCCTTCCGGAATCTCCTCAGCAACACTCTCGTCTCCAACAACGCACTCCAACTTTCCTCACCGAAAATCGCGCTCTCTAACTAACTAAACTACCTCAATTATACCCTTTCATTACTGAATACCACCCATTAATGTTTCAATTTTGCAAAACCTAACGTCTGATTGGACAGGCGAGGGGGGGATGATCATCACACCATACTTATACTCCATTTATTCTTCTATTCCATTGTCCCAAACTCCTCCCCTGTAACTTTTATTCCACCCTTCCTTTCCCATACATCTTTAAACTTTATAATATAAAATGTAACACTTTCTGAATACAGTTCCTTCATATGATCTCTTGACCCTCATGTTCCCAGGGCACATCTTCATCGACCTTGGACGCCTGTCAAATCCTTAGTCATCTTTGCAGATTTCCATATCAGGACGTATGCGTTGCACTGCATCAGACTGCTTGTTTCAGACAAATTTACCAGGTCCAAATACGCACTAATAATAAAGTCAAAATGGAAAATTTTATTTTCAAGAATAAATGATTTCACTGTATACCACCAACCTCTACTCTAACCCGTACCCTTTATTATTTTTCTTAATGCAATTGCGTTAGTATAAAACTTAATTTCAAATTTCTGCAAGCAGGTGCCATGCGAGTTTTCAAGCAGCCATTTTATAGTTCTTTGCGCAAGCGCCAGAATTTCCCTCGAAGCATTAGAACGTCATACTTGCGTAGATGCAGTAGACGCATGCGCAGTAAAGATCCCGTTTTAAATTGCATCCTAGTCCTACGTTCATGTTAATACAGTTAATAAACGCATTCGCAAGCTTCCTTTTGTCCTGCGTATAATGTAGAAGTGCATTATTATTCACAAAACACGTTGTTAGTAGTTCGTTAGCAAGTTTAAACAAGAGGATTGTTTCCGAGCAAGTCTCACGTACGAGTCCTTGCTCCATCACCTACCTTGTGGTCCACGGCCTGATCCCCAGGCCTCTGCTATTCCTCACCGTAGTGCCTTGTCCCCGCCTCCCTCAACAGTGGTCTCGCCAGGCAGCTGCATCAGGATGGACAGGTAGGGAGGGGACGCAGTTCAACAATCTGTAATGGTGAGCTCCCGACAGTATAACTGTCGGATAAGAAGGGCGAGCGGCAGAGCTTACCGAAAGCTCGTCCGCCATGATGGCTGCTCAAGCCACGCCCCCTTCATGATGGATTTCTTAGTGAAGAATGAAAGTGTTTCTTATATATGCCAGTATGTTTACACTTAGAAGTAAGTCATTAAAAGTCTATTTGCATTTAAGATGTCTTTTAAATAAATGACACATTTCTGAAACACAATAAATCGCAAATCGTGTCACAGTAGAAAAGCTCTCCGTGCCATTATACATTTTTGTTCTTTGGCAATATAGAGTAACATTTCCTGATGCAAATAACTTGAAGTGTTTTATGGTTAAAATGTGCCACAAATATGTCACAAATCTTTTTAAAAATGTAACAGTCTAAGGTAAATTTTCGGACTTAAGGTATGAAAAATGTCCCCATCCCAATTCAGAATCTTAAAGGAGATGGAACAAAGAAATCCAGGACTGGATCAGAAATTGCCTCAGGGATGAAGCAGGTGTCTGGGATGTCAGACCACTTTGGTCTGTGCTGGATGCACCCAGTGGGCAAAGGTGCAGACTGGGATCTGCTCTAGATTAGGGAATGCCAGAGTGCACATGCAGATAGCTTTTTTTTTAGCTACATCACAATTTATCTTTGCTGCAAGTGGAACATAAAGAGCGAACGCTGAACCAAGGGCCTTTATTTAAAGTGTAGCGGTTGACTCGTCCGCTGCATCACAAGTGCATTAAAGCCTCTAGCACCTGTAATATGGTGAATGGGATATTTGTCACTTTTTGACCAAGTGTCCTGCCTGCCAAACTCCAAATAAGGCCTTAATATGCCAAATGCATAAAGTGCAAAGTCTCCTCATTTCTCTCTGAGACTGTTCAAATACCAAGCCATACCATGTAGATCTGCTTGAAATATTCTTATCTTACTACATTTCTGCACATGCTGTCTCCCCTGTGATGGCCATCCAAGGAGAATGGTGCAATCAGATCTACACCTCTCAGCGGGTTGTGTTGTAGACCTCAACGGCAGCCCTCATTGGGTTTGGAGCCAGACGGCGTGCCATTAAAAGTCCAATAGCATGGATACACTTAGCAGTACATGATAGCATTGCTTCATGTTGGTAGGCTAATAGTACCATGGGTAGCCTATGGCATGGTGGGGTGCACTCCAGGGACATCCGTACCCTCAATGCAACACCTTGGTAAAAGGGTTCATGAGCCTACAGGTGTCACCAATCCCCTCCATCAAGACTTCTTTATTAATGGTGTTGAATGGGATAGAAAGACTAAGAAATATAATAATTCAAGTTTTTTCTACATACCTGACAGTGAGAACTTTCTCCTTTATATTCAGGAATGTAGTATAAATCCATATTGGGGGTTTATATAAAACAGGAAATCATCGAGGATGTGATTTGTTTATCAGCATGAGGAGAGCTGGACGTTTCCATTGTCTTAACAATGCACATGAGTATTGATATCTGCGTGTACTTGATAGGTCATATCATGGCATTTGAAGAAGAGGAGTGATGATTGAGTGCTTGAGATTGGTTAACGCTAATCTCTTGAGCCATTCATGTAAATCCCAATGACACAACTTTCATGACATAAGCATTATGTGTACATGTTCATGCCGCAATCAGTTTGAGAGAAAAATAGGTATTTTGACACAAACGTAGATTTACAAAGACGTGTAAACTTGGGATTTCGCCAAAATAGCACACCTACCCAACAGAGGTGTAATGAGAAAAATAGCTTCATTTCTACTTCTTACTTTCTGATTCCATGTTTGCTGTATTCTGCAGCACTCCTAGAAATAGGAATATGCCTATTTGCATTGATTTTTTGCAGGAAGGTATCCCTCGAGCTTTCCACAGTCAAATCTGTTTCCCCTTTAGAATTCAAACATTTTTACTGAGGTTTGACACTTATTATAAGTTTTAACACCGTCAATCTAAAAAAAACAAGCACCCTGAGAGAACATAGTATGAGGTGGCTCAATATACATCATGGTACACAAGCTCAGAGTGCCACTGAACTAGCTGGGACATAATTAGTGGCAAGGGGAAGGAGGGTGGCATGGTGAGTATCAAATATAGTAACCCTAAGTGACAACTTTTAAGCAAATCCAAAGAATTCCTCAGCTCGCAGGCATAAACTATGGCCTGTTTTATGCACATGTGATACAACATAGCACCATACTCCTAGGATCCCAGCATGCATGAGGACAAGATATCAACAATCTAGTGATTTATTTTTCGACTACAAGCATGCAACCACTGCCTAGACCCACATAAAGACTAAGGGGCATATTAGAAAGGGCTTGCGTTAATATTATCGCCGCTTTAGCGTCCGTTTTCGGACGAAAAGCGGCGATAATATTATCGCTCTATCTACAAGGACACGCTAGCGCGTGTTTCCTTGCATTAGAGCCCGGTTTCATGCCGCCTCGCCTCGCATCTCTAATGAGATGCAAGGTGGGCGTGCCTCGTGAAACTTCATTGTGGAATATCGCTAACGGGGCTTCGCGATATTTACAACGAAGCCCCGTCCGGCATAGCGATATTCATTTCAGCGCTAACTCGCCCTTAACGCTGCTTCCAGACGTCTGCAAAAAACCAGTGTTGTGTATGTTTTACATTGGTGGTGGATTATGCTGATACCACCACATGGTCGTATCAGCAAGATTATCGCCGTATTCATGAGTTCAACGCTTGTTTTCAGGCGATGTTGTTGCCATTTCCCCCCCATCGCTGGAAATGTATCGCCCTGGAGAAACGCGTTGTAAATAACGCGCTAACCGGGTGATAAATTTCAGCGATAGACGGCGATAAATACAAAAGCGCTAAGCGCGCTTTGCGATATTTATCGCCGTCTATTGTTGATATGCCCCATGGTGCTTTCCTTCAGCTTCCACCTTCAATTTGGCAATGTGACATAATAATGCTACAAATTCCGAATTGCTATGATTTTTTTTAATCAGCCGCGTCTGCCTTCTGCTCGTAGGGGTCTCTTGTTGTAATCAGTGAAAGCACCTTTTTCTTGCTGGCTGCTTTTGGTACTTTTTGATGTCTTGTGGCCTGCTCACTTCAGCAATGATGGTGCCTCTGGTCCCCTTCTCCCCATCTGTGCCCTTTGTCACCAAACTGTATGCCCTACTCACTCTCACTGCTGATGAGGGAGAAATTAACCGGACTCCCTGATATAAGAACCACAGAGTAACACACCATCTTCTCCCAGCAATATTAATCCCAAAATGTACACATTGGTAGCTCTTCTTCTAAGAAATTCAAGCTGAGGCACCATGCGTTTCCTGGCTGGGACCACACAGGATTTTAAAGTTTTGAAATGACTTCTCAGATTCTTGAAGAGTCACTACTGACATCTCCAGGTTATAAATAGTGGTTTTAATCTCTAAAAGGGTCTTCTGCGGATCAGAAAGTTTACGGCCTGTGGCTGCCACCATCTCCTCACTAAAAAAGACACTCTTTTGAGGCATGACTGTTTGTTGCGGCTTTCGAAGGGCTGCCAAAATCAGGGATTCCCTCTCAGATTTCTCCTTCCTGAACACCTCCTCATGGTCTTCTAATTCAGCCAATGTCAAAAACGAACCTGGATGATGTCTTGAGATTAAAAAGTATACTTTACCTCACCTGCCCGTCCCTTTCGTCTCTTTAGGAGGCCTTTAGGTGTTCTTGCCTGCAAAGGGATGCCCCATTGATGCAAAGTGACGCAAGGCAGCACATTGCACAAATTTGCACTACTTTGGGTTACTATCCAACGTAAATCATGATTTGCATTGGATAGTAAATCACACTTAAGTACTTTTGTTTCGGGTTTGTGTTTGAAAAGAAAGTAAGCATTTGCAAATCTGAGCCTCAGTGTAGGATTCTGTCACACAGTCACTCTCTCTCTTATTATTCAGTAGAGGCCCAGATAGGAATGCCATGGCAGAACTTCACAGAGGTACCCCGACGGGTGCCCAGCGCAACCATTCCTTTAATGTAACACTTTTAAAAGAGAAGTGTGCATTTCAGATTTCATGGCACGCCTGGGGTGTTTAATTCATTAAATTTTAAGAATTAGGCATGGGGTAGGCTCATAGTTACAAGGCTCTTTATTAGAATGTTGTACTGAATGTGTCCTGTCTGACATTTGTGGAAAGCTCTTTAGTGAATCAGTGGGCCTTCAATAATTCTTCCTCTCTACCCCATGCTCAATTTGCAGGCTCTTTGATTTTTGGCGCATATGAGTTACCATTGATTTGTTTTTACTATGAGACTGCTTAAGTTTGAGAGTTACACCTACACCCTTCTGCTAAAAAAGCCCAGCGCAAGGACGTTGCTGTGAAATAAATGCTATGAAAGTTACCATCTGATTTCATAAATGTTGATTTCTGATGTTGCACGCTTAAAAAGGAAAGAAGAGGAACATCGACTATTATCCTCTTCATTTATAATCTAGAAAAAGGTTCAGAGTAAAGCATTACGTCTCTAAAAGCCTGATTTCCTTTTCTTCCTAACCTCCAACGTAATGCCCCAAAGTTGGCTAAATTAATAAAATCATTTGGCATTTTCAGTGCGCCTCAGTAGATGTGCACAAGTGAAGAGTCTAACCCATAGAAGAATTTGTGTGGTCCACTACGAATCTTTAAATAAAGAGAGTGGCCCCTTATCCCAGGGCAAATATCAACGCCTTTCCATCTGGCATCGCCGTTACTATTGAAGTAATAGACAAATTTACGACCTGCTGAGGGTGTGTTCTTGTTTATACAAATCGGGGGATATTCTCAAGAACGTACGATAATCATCGCCAAAATAGGTTAACGCAATTTCCCATATCGCCGTCTATCGCGGGAAAATAACTCTGTGTCAACGTCTCATTCTCAACATGGCGGTAACATGCGATAGTTTCCCGAGAACGCCACAAATGTCCGCGATACAACTACCGCGACGGCGATAAAAAAGGAAACCCGAACGTGAAAAAATCTGTGATGGGCCCAACTGCGATAAAATCCAGCGAAAAGCAGCGCCAGGCCCGCAAGTCCCACAAGCAACGCGGGAACAAACACTACAAAAGCTGCAAAAAAAACCACCTACAAAACACAAACAACTGCGAAGCTCCATGGAGGGAGCCGGAGCAAGTACAGAGGACAACCAGAACCCCACAAGCAACACGGAGGACCAGCCTGGGACCTCGGGGACAGGGAAGGGCAAGGAGAAGAAGAAGAGGAAGACGCATCTCAGTCCGCAGGGAACCAGGATCCTCATTACGGAGGTAACAGAACACCACCACCAACTGTTCATCACCTCCACTATGACATTGGCAACTCAAAATACAATATGGCAGTCCATCTCGGCCAAGGTGAATGCAGTCGGAGTGAAGAGAAGGGAAGTGGACGACTGCAAGAAGCGCTGGACTGATGTGAAGCGCAAAACCAAGCTGAAAACTGCTGCCAACCTGAGAGCAGCAATGCAGACTGGAGGTGGGAGTCCAGCGACACACCAGGAGCTGGATGAGATGGAGGAAATGGTGACCCGAGTCATCATTGGGGAGACGGTGGCAGGAGTTGGTGGACCGGACACTGCACAACATGACCTGAGCCAACAGCAACAGGGTGAGTAACGACCAGGGACTGAGGGGACGGGGGGAGATGGGCAGAATGGCACACATGCACAAGTAAGCAGAGCACAACTGCGGACATGCCCAAGAGTCACAACACCGACCAAGAGCCCAATTTACCCAAGTCTGCAACATCTCAGCACTGTATAAGCACAGAAGTGAAAGGCACACCACCTGAAAGGGAGAAGGGCCAGCCAAATCAGAGCTGAAGGGGCAACACACCCACAATGCAGCACACACACATAAGAATCAGAGCACCACAACATTGACAACAATGTGGCACAAACTGCAACACTCTCACAACAGAACAGAGGACACAACTGCTGCCACTTGTGTGTAGTAAATGGCCATTCGCATTTGGCAGAGCAGGAAACTGTGAGATGACAATGGACAAGTACAACCACACATCCCTGATGGTGTAGAAATGTCAACTGTCCCGCATCAAATAGGCATCTCATCACAAACAGTCACAATGTACATTGGCATGCAGTCCGTTAGTAAACTTGTACAATGCGCTGACATACATGTGAACACACTGTCAATCTGCATCTCCCCTTCACATTGCAGAGGGAGAATCAACACCTCCTGCAGAGCAGACACAACAACTCAGCACTGATGACAAAGGCGACCTCCCCAACATCGACACCGACGCCCTCCAACAGCACATGGACAGCTTCGGCACCCCACCTTCAGGAGCAGGGCAGCCCAGCTGCATCGAGGAGACCCCACCCCCTGCACAGACCACACAGCAGGAAGCACCCACCACCACGGCTGGCTCCCAGGACCCCCACGACCAACACATGACATTCCTACACCGTGTGTTAGGGTGCCAGGAGAAGATGGCTGACCAGCAGCGGGTGGGGTTTGACCTCATGGCAGCCAAACTAGATGCCATATGTGGGTGTCTAAGTCCCATCAGGGTCCACTTACAGTCCCTAACAGACACCCACTGTCCGCTCCATGCTCTCCAACAATACATGGCTAAAATCGCTGGAGTCATGACTTGGAGACAAGAACAACTGTCTAGTCAGAGTGGCTCCAGCGATGTCAGCCGGGAGTTGGGACACATGCGGAGGATCATGGAGAACATGGAGCGGATGCATGCGGAACGATTGGCTGCCACGGCTGCACACCAGCGAGATGTAGCTGGGAACTTCCATGCCCTGCAGATCCTCGTCATGGCATTGCCACCACACGGCCTGGCACGGATGACTGCTGCTGCTACTACTCCATCCACATCTCCGCCCCCTGAAGTGTCCGTGCCACACAGTGCGGCAGACCAAACACCACCACCCACATGTGAAGCACCTTACACATCAGATGACGAAGATGACGATGAATCTGGCTTGATAGCAAAGATTGAAGTGGTAGCATACATCACTGCCATATGGCCTGTTTCAGCTTGTCATGCCCTGGAATAACATCTTCCACTGTCCCCCGTTACACTCAGTGACACTCACCTTGGACCTCGACATGGACTGCCATATTTGAATTGATTACCAATGACACAGCAATCACACTGCGGACTGAAGTCTACCTCTCCCGATGAACCTGTCCATCCATAAAGGACTCTGGCTGGCCCTCCACGGGGCGACAATGGAAAGTGGGGTTTGCATGGCCCTGTACTGGTCCAGCTGAAACACCCCACTGAATGTGAATAAAACATTCAAATTCACACTGATGTGTCATGGCCCTGATCAATTAAGCATGAAAGTATTGATGAATGTAGGGACAGTGATTCCACATAAATGGTACTCCCTGGGTAATGCTATCAATGCGCATGTATGGCCGTGACCCATATAGGCAATGAGACACACATCGTCATTCAAAACGACTCACATCACAGTTGAAAATAAGTGAATGTGCGTAGACTTTATTGGCATATGCGTGCCAGTACGGGCAAGAGAAATGCCACAACATGCGGACCAATGCAGCAGTATGTCAGAATAAGGAACGTTGCCAAGCGCCGCTGTCCACTCCGGGGGAGTGCATCACCTTTCACAGGTGTGTGTTACCCCGCGTGGGTGTCCACCCCGTATTCGGGGTCCAGGCGAAAGCAGCCATGTCCACTGTTGTCGTGGGATATGTGACCTGAACCCCAAGATGCACCAAGGTGTCGGGACATGTGCAATGGGTTCCAAACTGTTGTGGCTGCAGGTACGTAGTTACACGTCCATGAAAGCGAGTGCAGCTTCATAGGCAATCATTTCCAACATGAGGTCGTTGTCGACTCCATCGAACAGGATGGCGAGGCCAGCCATTAGCAGGTCCGGACAGATGTGCTGCGTCCACCCCCTGTCACCAATTAGCACTACAGCCCAATAGGGTAGCAGCTCAATGTGGTCACTGCACACAAGGAGTTCTGCAATTTCCCAGGTCCAGCTGCCAGCATGTATGCCAAGTATAGAGGCATCCCATAGACAGGAATCACGGTGACACTCCTGGTCGTGGGCCAACAGGGGGCGCACTCACATGTCAAAATCCAGTTCGGCTACCGTCCTGTTGGATAGGAAGACATCCATGGACCACTCGAATATGCACGATTGACAATGCAACACAGGCTGAATGCAGGTGACGTTGGCAAGGCGGAAGCTCAGCCGGTAACTGACCCACAGCTAACCCTGGGCAAAGCACTACGCTACGCTCGCGTAGTTTGCGAAGTTTGCGCTACTTCGCACAACGCGAATTGCACGTAGCACAGTGCAAACACGCGTAGCGTGGCGTAGCGTGAGTGCAGCGGTCATTTTTGCTTGCTCGCGGTCCTCAACTTCAAGTTGGCGACCGCGAGCAAGCAAATATGTTATCCCGGCGAGACTTTTTCCTCATTCGCGATCAGCAATATCAAGTTGCCGATCGCGAGCGTGGAAAATAAACCTCCCGGCGAGATTCTCAACGCGGGAGGTCAGGTTTCTCATTGCGAGTGGTCGCGTATGCTCGCGACCGCTCGCGATGAGAAACTACCAGTCCGCGTTTAGAAAGCTGCCGCTCGAGTAAAAATCTACTCGAGCGGCAGTAAAAGACAGCTCGCACTGTGCAAGATGCCGTTTTCAATGATTGCACAGTGCGGACAAGCATCCGGCACAGTGCAATCATTGCGAACAGTGCACTACGCAGTTCGCGTAGTGCTACGCGTAGCTCACGTAGTGCGAACTGCACTTTGCGTAGCTTCGCGTAGCGCTACTTCGCGAACTACGCCCAGGCTTACCCACAGCACTACCAATGGCAGTGCCCCAGTAAATGCAGCATACGTGCACAGTACAGTTCCACGTGACGGGGTTGTGCATGTGTCCGGGATGTTCTGCCATTGCGTTAGTGCCCCTGGTTGAAGCAGCACTGTTCTGACCTGCGCCAGTTCTGTGGATGAAATGCCACAGCTCGGATCAATGAGTTGTTCAAGTGTGCGACGGTTGTACGCCTGGGATGGAGTGGGAGTAAGTGTGAAGGCCATTCCATGCAAGATAACTCTGAGAAATGACTTCTGTGTGTGGGGAGCGTATGCGTTGGTCTTTCGTCGGGCTGTGCGTAGTGTGGGAGTCGTCCTCAACTGCTATCATATCTGTCAGGGGTGCCGGGCACATGCAATTCCGAGGTCGGATGTGCAGATGTGCTACCGCCTGATAGTTCAGACAAAGGAGCTTTCATCCCTAATGTCAGTTTGTCATCTGCTTGCATTCAGGAATTGTGATGTGGCTTGTTGGGTGTGGGGTGGGATGTGTGCGACTTTGGGATTAATGTTTGACATGACTTGCATGTGACAAATGAGTGGCATCACTGTGTGTTACGTTGCCTCACAGCTGCTCCTCCCTCCCCCTGAGTCTATTCACTTGTGTACGCTGCGCGGTTGCATCACTTGCACTCCAAAGGCAAACCATTGTCATGCCTGTCTGTGCATGTCCACAAGCCGTACAACGACACTGTGATGTTGGCCGTTGAAGGTAGGCGGCCACGTGAGCGTAGGCCTATGGTAAGGATAGTGCGGACACAGATGTAGAGTTCATGCCTGGCTGAACTCGCGCTAAGATTAAGGCTAGGCATTTGGCTCATGCTGCGGCAATCCAGATACACACAACACTTGGCATGTATGAGCCAAGACCCCGAGCGGTCTTGCGCTCCTTCATTTCTCCGTTCGTGCGAGACCGCCCTCCAGGTGCATGCTACATTGCAACATTGTCAATTGCGGGCCGGGTGGCGTCGACACTACAACAGAGACACATGCATTAGTTACTTCCTTGTCCAGGCCAGAACTGAACCACGCCCTGAGCCCCGGGCTAATTCTACACACCCCTGCGCTGGACCTTCGTACGCCGGCCCAGAACACTCCGCTTACGCTTTCAGGGGGGAGGAGAAAGCTACATGTCCAAGGTCTTACCCACTGCCTGAGGTGACATGCTTGCGTCCGCTGTCCACAGCACAATGTGATGTGGTAGGGCCAGGGGCCATCACGCATACATAATGACCACACAGACACACTTAGATGTATGGTGGAACTGGCTATGGGCACGTGCCCCCAGCCCCTTTTTATTACCAGAGTCACATGTCCAGTGACGCCTGTGCTGGATGGGTGTGGGGTGAGTGTAAGCCAGCCCTCAGGGAGTGGTTGGTGCTGGCAACAGCTAGAACAGTGGTCATTGGATCACACACACATATTCAATCCTAAAGGGTCCATGACTTGCAGTGCACTGAGGTAGTGGCACCAGCTCTGAATTCACACACACGAGACTCAATCATAAAGGGTCCATGACTTGTGGTGCACTGAGGCAGGGGCACCAGCTCTGACATCACACACAGAAGATTCAATCATGAAGGGTCCATGACTTGCAGTGCACTGAGGTAGGGGCACCAGAACTGGTCTCACACACAGAAGATTACATCATGTAGGGTCCATAACTTGAGCTGCACTGAGTTTGTGGCACCGGAAGCGCTCGGCGGGTACGCGGCATGCAATGATGAGTCATCCGGGCAGGCCGCCCTGGAAGCAATGTCTGTTGCCTACTGGACTGTGCCATAAATAAATATGGACTTAATTTGAATTGTGAGCCCTGCTGACCGCAGTGTAGGCCGGAGGAAGCGGTCAGAAAGGGCCCACAGCCACGTGACGATGACTTGTGGTGCACTGAGTTAGTGGCACCTGGAGCGCTCAGCGGGTGTGCAGCCAGCGATGATGCGTCGTTTGACTTGGGGGACCTGCTGACCGCAGTGTAGGCCGGAGGCAGCGGTCAGAAAGGGCCCACAGCCATGTGGCAATGACTTGAGCTGCACAGAGTTAGTGGCACCTGGAGCACTTGACGGGTGCGCAGCCTGCGATGATGCGTCGTCCAGGCGGGCCACCCTGGAAGCAATGTCTGTTGCCTTCTGGACTCTTCCATAATTAAATCAAGTCTCAATTTGAATTGTGAGCCCTGCTGGCCGCAGTGTAGGCAGAAGGCAGTAGTCAGCGCACACATTACTCCACGGTGCAGTGCCGCTGGGTGCGCTGGGGGCCTGTGTCGTGGAAGCCAGCGTTCGGCTGAGGAGGCTGGCGGTCATGGCGGCGGACTCATGGCAGGGCGAGGGGCGCCGCCCTGGTAGACGCATTGGCCATCCCGGAAGTGAACCACGCCCAGTACCCCGGTCTATTTATTCACACTCCTACTCTGGTGTGGCGTACACCGGATCAGCCCACTGCGCTTCGGTGTACAGGGGGGGGGGACGCAGCTACATGAGCGAGGTCTGCCCCACTGCCTGAGGTAAGATGGTTGCATCCACTGTCCACAACACTGCACACACCAGCAGTATGTGTCTACAGGGACATGTCTGTGCTCTGCATACTGGAATCTGTCCAACACATCACCGCCACACTTGGCATTGTGTACATTCTTATTCATGGGTGACTTGCCTCCTTCACACATACTTGGTTCCCACCTCTCCCCACATTCTGCAATTGTGCGGCTGAGGGGCCATGCCGTTTTCAGGAGGTCAGCTGTCTTGTTCTGCGCTGCCTAGGTGGTAGTCCGGGGGGAGGGTGGGGCCTGGTGGTGGTGGCAGTGGGTGTTGTGGTCCTCTTGGGTCTCCGAGCGGCATGATCATTTGATCCATGACATGTGTTGGTCTTCAGATGTGGCTCTGGCCTGGGCTCCCTCTGTACTGCAGGTTTTAGTCCTACTGAAGACCAGTAATGAGCAGGTGTTAAGTCCCTGTTGCTAACGCGCCTTATCGCCAGTTTTTGTCCGGCATCGCAGATCTGGCTGGTCGTTGAGAATATCGCGAAGTGGTGTTTTCGTGTGTTTTTGCATGGGAACTCCTACTCTGCATGTCATTAGCGTTGTCTGTCGCTCTCATCCTTGGCGATGTGTTTTACGGCAGCTATCGCAGTAAAACTGGCAATGTCGACAGTTTGCACCAGCTTGTGAATGGGGCGATGAGTCTATCGCCACTTTTGCGGCGCTAAAGTGCCGGTAAATCGGCGATGAGTCCTTGAGAATATGCCCCATCAGGTACTAACCCCATCTCACTAAATATACATGTAATGTGGGTTTGGATATGAGCCTCTGTCAAACGCATACCTAGTTATTTGTACCTTTCAATAAACGTAAGCGCACTTTACAAGCGGCTGGTAAATGGTGTGATATTCATCGCACCTGATAAAATTCGACTCCACCTAGACGAATTTATTAGGTAATATAAATAACCAGTAAACTGGGGGGCATATTTACAACAGAATGGAGAAGCATGGCGTTAATCAAACATTGCTAATGCCACACTTCTCCAGTCTGAAAATGCAGGTATGCGCCGTATTCACAAGAATGCAATGCACCCCTGTATTTCCTCTAGCGCTGAGTTCATCTGCCTAGCACCAATGCAGGCACCCTTGCACCATAGTGCAAGGGTGTGTGCTTTGGGAGAAAGGATTGTTAATGTGCAAGGAAGGTCTCCCTTCCTGCACATAAACAATCATTCATGGCGTTTTGAAACTTCTAGGTGTGCTGCTTAACCCTTTCCGTGCTCATGACGAGCTGAGCTCGTCACGACCCCACCCGCGATCGGAATGTCCAGCATACGAGCGGAATTCCGATCGCGGTCAAGGGGTTAATGCAGCACACAGAAAAGTTGCAAAATATAATTTTTATTTTTTTGATTGTTTATACGCAGGAAGGGTCACCTTCCTGCACATAAACAAACAATGGCAATTTGCTGTTTCTATGTGTGCGGCACAAGGCAGCACACATGGAAACAGCAAAACACGAGGCAAAAGAAAGCATTTCTCCTCGTTTGACCTGTTTAAGATTAGGGGGCATATTTACAACAGAATGGAGAAGTGTGGCGTTAAGCAAACATTGCTAATGCCACGCTTCTCCATTCTGAAAATGCAGGGATGCACCGTATTCACAAGAATGCGGCACACCCCTGCGTTTCCCCTAACGCTGGCGCTGAGTTCAGCTGCCTAGCACCAAAGCAGGCACCCTTGCATCATAGTGCAAGTGTGTCTGCGTTTGGGGAAATGATTGTTAATGTGCAGGAAAGTCTCCCTTTCATGGCATTTTTAAACTTCTATGTGTGCTGCTTAATGCAGCACACATAGAAGTTGCAAACCGTCATTTTGATTGTTTATGTGCAGGAAGGGTCACCTTCCTACACATACACAAACAATGGCAATTTGTTGTTTCTGTGTGTGCTACCCAAGGCAGAACACATGGAAACAGCAAAAACGAGGAGAAAAAAAGCATTTCTCCTCATTTGTTAATGTTAATGTTAATGTTAAAAATAATTTATAAAGCGCGCGTACAACAGGTGGCTTCATGGCGCTATAAAATGCTCCAAGTGCTATCCGATAGAACATCGATCATAGGCTTGTTCAAAAAGCCATGTTTTGAGGGACTTCCTAAACTGCAGGAGGTTTGTGCAGGACCGTATTTCCAGCGGAAAAGAATTCCACAGTTTGGGGGCAAGAATCGCAAATCTGCGGCCTCCTTGACGCACCCGCTTGAATGTCGGAGTGATAAGGAGTGAGAGGTGGGCAGAACGCAGGTTACGTAAGGGGGTATGCTTAGAAATCAGGCTGTTGATAAATACAGGACTATTGCCATGCAAGGATTTAAAAATAAGGCAACCTGTTTTAAAGGCACAGCGCTGGGCGATAGGGAGCCAGTGCAGTTTCACCTGTTTAAGACCAGGTTTACCCTGGTCTTAATTTTGGCACTGCCTCCTATATATGACACCCTTGTAAATATGGGGAAGCGTTAAAATCAATAGGTGTTGCGGTGGAACACCCACCGCAACACCCATTGCCCTCCCCTTTCAAGCTAAGTAGTGTGTGAAAGGGGGCATTATTTACAAGGCAGCGTTAGGCTTAACGCTGCCTTGTAAATAAGGCGAAGCCCCTATCGCCAACACAACGTCACTAAAAGTGAAGTTGTGGTGGCGATACTGGCTTGTAAATGTGCCCTTGATTTTGGTCACAAACCTTTCACAATAATTCATCTCAAGAAGTACTAACACAATAACTGATCCTTTCATACCTTGTTACCAAACCAAAGCGAATCCTCATGAAGCAGAGACTTAGGTCAGGTTAGGACCGTCTGCTGACTAAGCCCGGAGAGCATGTACACTAGCTAGTTGATGCTATTGAGTGTAGCCAATTGTTATCTCCAGCAAAAACAAATTTGAACATTACATATTGCAGTCAATCTACATTTAATATTTGCTTCAGTTGACTCTCAACCAGCATATACCACCTGATACAAGTCAGGCAGGCTGTACAGAAAGATACAAAGACATTAGCTCTGTTTACATGCAGAAGAGTCAGATTTAGCAATGGCTTTGCATCATCACCAGCTGCATTGAAAAATTGTGCCAATCAAGAAGAGGCACCACCTAGAGGTGACGTTAAGGTCTACCTGCAACATCTCTGGATGAACCAAATGTGGCAGACTGCAACATTCTTATGAGGGACATTGTTTCCAGTTTATCAATGGAATATCCACAATACGGAAGCCTTGAGACCTCCCCGGTGATATGTGCGCTCAACAAGAACATTTGACATTGACATTGACATTGACATTGGTGAACCATGGGTGAGAGAGAGGACCAATTTTGATATCAATTAAAGGGTGCAAAGCCGCACCGGTAATCACTGTGCTATTTTAATACGTCATATAGTTCAAACCCTAATTCAATCTAGTGCAAATGTAATTGAAATTCGAAGCTTATTACCACTACCATGTGGTTTAGCCAGGTGGGCATCACAATTCTACTCTGTGAGCTGGTGCGACAGGTCTGCAATAACCATATAAATATTGCTTTCTTTTACTGGGCACAAAAATGATGTTCTTTTTGATCGTTAACAACATCAATCATTGCTACCCAAATATGTTCAATAAATGCATTTTTATATTGTTATCTTCCAGAGCTTAAACAGCTGTTAAATTGTTGTTGCTGAACAGTTTGTGATTACGAGGTTTGTGCATTAAATGCAATAGGGTATATTGCCTTGCTCACATGTCAGACTACGGTTGCTTATTTCTGTTCTTCGAAAAAATGTTTGTGAGAAAAACGCACAGTATGCCTATTACCATTACCTAAGTTATTGTGAAGGTTGCATCAAGGAGATATCCCTTCCAGCACAGCACTTAATCTCTGCAACGACTGATTAATCCATTTAAGTAGTAAAGTGCCTACTGGGTGAGAAATTAAATCAAGGCACTGCTGGAAATGATCACTCTTCAGCTTTTCTTCTAAGTGGAAGTCAGTACAGTCACAAAAGGCCTTCACTACTGTCATTTTCTATTTCGTTTTATACATTACCTCACTTAACTTAACATTTGCCTTGGCTCTATTTTAAATTCCTTTGAACTTATTATTAAAATGTAGTTTACTCGCATGTTCTGTCTGGGCAGCAATGTCTCTATTTCGTCTGTGATAATTCCGATTTACTCCTTTATAATGTTCAATTTCAGTAATTTTTGATGCAAAATGTAGGAGTTTTGGAAAAATGTTCTTCCAGATTTCCACTCCTCTCACTTCTTTATTGTGAACATAACATGTGTGTTCAGGGAACTTCTGCATCATATACAATGAATTTCAGTCGCGGCCAGTGCATGAAAGCGCGGTTGGGCGGCGGGGGGTGGGGGAGAGTCGAAAGACAACGGGTTTATTTATTTATTTTATTTTCTCTATTCTGTCATCTGTCGACTTCCCCCCCTCCTCGCCCCGCCTCACCCACGTCGCGCCACGCTTACCTGCACTGGCCGCGACTGATGAATTTTAAGTTCCAGAGTTGCTGCATCAATATTTCTACCCACGACTTCTCACTGGAATAAAATATTCTCATGTGAGATTAAGAAATACTTTACATTGCTGTAAGGTGGAATCCAGGGTTTAAAAACATTTCCTCGTTTTCCTTGTGTTTTTGTTTATTTTGTCCAGATTGGCCTCCATACTGTGGTGCAGTTTACTTTTTGGTGCCCACTCTGTTTAGGCTGTTGATTAATTTTTTTAAGTATTTTTTCGCATTCTCATTGCTTGTGTGTTACAGTTTTTAAAATTATGTTAGCAGCTTGTGAATGGCCTTGTACACATGCCAGATGTAGGTTTTGTTTATGTGCATGCGGATGTTGGTGGCTAGGGTTGGGTTGGCGTGACTCTAGGAGTCCAGGCCCATGTAGCCAGATATTTTCTTTTGTTCTTCCCTGTGAGAAAGTGGATTTTTATTTGAGGTGATGGCTGGACACCACAAATAATAATGTTTCTCTTCATGTTAGGTCCAGTAAATGTATCAACTATTTAAATCTGAGCTCAACCCTTAATAGCTATGACAAAGTGCAGACAGGTTTAACCTAAACAAATTTGTTACGTATTCTGAAGTACCAAAACAGTTAAAAAGTCGAAAACACAACACAATAAAAATCTAACTCCAAATTAAAAATAGAGCATAATTTAATTAACAAAATGAAACCAAAATGACAATAATTTAAAAGGGAAACTGGAGATATGAAATGTTTAACTTTAAATTGAAAAATAGCACCAAAAATCAGTAGGCACCAACCACAGTCATCTGGCTGCATTTGACCAGGACCTAGGTGCGATTCAAGACTGACCACAATGGAGAGTGGGTACAGAAATCAGGATAGTTCCAGTAAGAAGTTTTACCTTCTGACATAGGGCCTGATTTACATGTTGGCACAGAGGGAACTCCGTTGCAATGGTGATGGAGTTCCCTCACCACCAACACAGTGGTCTGCCCGACCGATTTTGATGTGGACGGACATTAACTTTGGCCATGGCGGTGATTACTCCATCACCACCTTTGGCCAAACCTCCGATGACAGCCCAATGGAGCAAGGGCCATCAGAGAATCGGCTACATGTCTCTCAGCCCAATTAGGACACAGACATATAGTCATTATTTTTACTGTCCTTCACCTGCAGGTAAACCCTGGAGGTGAGGTACAGTAAAAAAGAATGAATGCACCCCTCAACATGGGAGATACCTCCCATGGCGAGGGAGGCATTATCTTTTTTTATTTTCAAAAAGAAAATCTAATTTTGCGTTTTCTTCCTGAAAATAAAAAAGAAAACTATTGAGTGCAAGACTCCATCATGTTGATGGAGCTCTGCACCAAACAGCGAAATGCATTGACAGTAACAGCTGTCATAGTGGTAACTGGCAATGCTTTTTAAATGACCACCAGCTTGGTGGTCATTTATAAATCTGGTGGGCATTCCCTTCACCAGGAAGATGGAGTAAATCACTCCATTGCACTGATGGAACAATGGGCCACCTGCGAGGGAATAAATTGGCCCTTTAGTCTCTGAAATGGAAATCAAAATTCCTCAGCAGGACAAGGCAGCAGGCTGAGGCAAAAAAGTTCTCCACAAGGCCAAGTAGCCATTGGACGAGGTTCTGGTGAAGCCATTGACTTTTGGCGAGAAAGCTCTGAGTGGGAGAAATTTTAAATTTGCACCCAAGGAAGGTCCCTCGCCGAACAGATAGTTTTAGTGCCTTTGCCTGGTGAAGATTTGTAAGTTAGAACTCAGCAGCAAATTTATATCTTGGTGGTCAGGGTGTCCGTCCTCTGCAATGAAGTTTTCAACCCATCCATCGAGCGCAGAGTTTCTTGCAGCTGTATTATATTTAGGACAGGAGAACCTTGACATAGTACTACTGTGCTACCAGTGATTACCCTTCATCGATGGAGTATAATCCTCTGTCATCTGACACTACTCCATCGTCATTGTAGGCAGCCGCGGTCCATGCATGTAACAAGGATAGGGCGGTGGGGCAGCTTGGGGGATTTCGAGGGACGATGCCGAGGTAAAATTAATTATTTAATTTTCCCTCTGCATCGCCCCTCGAAATCCCCCACGCAGCCCCACCACTGTTACCTGCACGAACCGCAACTGGTTGTAGGGGTGGCATACTTCCAGCCCAATTTATATAAGACTGTCATAGAGCGGCTTTGCAGTGGAGTATCAATGGAATAAATGTGTTGCAGACCTGTTTTTTCGTACCTTATACGTTCATAGTAAAGACAGACACATAGCTCACACAGCTGATATGAATGCACAAACTCACTACACCTGCACACCACACTATAAAACACGTCAGTCAATACCATCCTCCTTTGCCATTCCCATTGTGAAGCTGCAAGACATAGGGTTTGTTTAGGTTGCTGTACACTATATCCGTGTGGTTTTTTCCATGTTTAAAACATATTTTGTCAGGAGTTGTTTACATGAATACTCAAGATTTCTGCACCATTACTGGAAGAAGGAACCCCAGATTTTCAGAAACAGAATTAACAATCATGGTGGGTGAGATAATTAGGGTAGAGCCAATCTAGCTTGGAGCTCTTGTATAGAGTACCACCATTACACAAAAATGGCAAATGTGGGAGAGTATTGTCACAAGAGTGAATGCTATATCTAACAACAGGTGCTCAAAAGGAGGAAATTAGGAAGCACTGAAATGATCTGCAGAGGAGAATGTGTCCCCTTACCTCCAAAGCACTCATAGAGGCCCAGCAGACTGGCGGTGGTTCTCCCAGACCCATACGCATCTTGCTCTGGATGGAGAAGATCCATGGCATCCTGTGTGCTGAAGGTTTTGCAGCAATCCCTGGTGGTTTGGAGACTGGTAACTGCAAACAACATATGTCAAACTGTGTCTGCAGTATTAATATCTCACTAGATGCCTAGGATGCCTATTTTGTTGTACTGCTATTTAAAAGACTGTTGTATAAAAGTACAATATATGTATGTTTCAAGTGATAACATTTGAATAAAAATTATACGTACGATATGTATGTGTGTTTATTAATTTCTATTTCAATGGTTAGAATGTCATCTTGACATCCATCAATGTGTAAAAATATCTGTCTTGTACTCTGCAAATTGCAAATGAGTAACCATGATGCTTATGTGTTTGGCTTTCAATCACATTGACATAACAACTCAGACACCTCATTTGGACAGCCACAATGCAAGGCTGAGCACAAAAACAGACAGAATAGTTTGACCTAAATTTAAAAAATGTTTGAGCATATATGTAGCACAGGTGGTATGTTGCTGCTATATCCCCAGCTACTTCAATAGTGGTAGTGACCAATGACTACATCTCCAATAATGCATTTGTATGGTTAAGTTACAAGAATATGTAATGAAAAACTTACATCACAACATATGTATCAGTATGAACACAGCTAGACAACTATGATAAACTTCAAAGGATATATCAACCAACTGCTCTAACTCCTCTAACCAAAAGCACTGTGACATTTCCCTGTTATTCTACACGTTGCATTGTTTAGACGTGCACTCTGTAGACCATGGTGTGTCTATACGTCAAGATTTGTTGCTGCAGTGGAATGTAACTTATACTAATCCAAAGTCATGTTTCATGTAATGAAGTAAATGAATGTAAATGATACACAAACATATGCTAAAATGCCAATGTCAAAGGAGAATTGTTTATAAATGTGACTTTCTCAAAGCATAGCACTACACGTTTAATGTAAGGACTAAAATTGTGATAATAGTGAAGCTAGTGAGTATGTCGGCCATCTTGGAATGTATTCAATGGGTATTACTATAAACACAAAGTTGTTAAATACTGCCAAATTACATCATAATATAAGATGTAGCATATATTGCATATATTGTATCATATATGAAAAATCCACTATATTCCTATTTTCTTTTCTCACTTGAATTACTTTTACTTTCCATTCTTAATTTTGACTACATATATTTCACTACACTAACCGACGTATAGCACATCAGTAATTCAATTGTATAATGTGATATTTTGCATCATTTTTATATTTTCCCACTGGGGAACAATTGTGAAAGATTTTCTCTCAGAAACTCAGGCTGGATACATATACACCCATATGTGAGATGTCACTGTCATTGATTAGTATATGGTATATGTTATATTACCCATAACTACCCATATTACTTTAAGCACTTTTGGCAAAATTATTATGGATGAAGTTAATTATCAGAATAGACTATATGGAATATATGCTACATCTTATATTATGATGCAATGTGGCAATATGTAACAACTTTGTATTTATAGTAATGCCCTTTGAATACTTTCCAGAATGGCCGACATACTCACTAGCTTCACTATTGTCTCAGTAGGTAATGTCCATTTTTGATGTTATTTTCTTTCACCTTTTGTTTAAAGTTGTGCCAGTAGCATCTCTTTCCTACTCGTAATGAAGGTGTTTGTTAAGCTGAAACGCATTGTTTTTTTTGACTATGCCAAAATAAATTAGTCAACGAAAATTTGACTGCGAGTATTTGTGGAGGTGAGTGCACGATATGGAGCATTTGTCACGCTTTATCTGTGGAGTTTTATATATATATATCCACTGAAAAACGAAAGGGTAAATGACATTATGATTATGCTCAGATTTCACTTACGGCCTGCAATGAACTGCTTATCACCTCACATATTACATCCCTCAGAACATGTTCAGACTCCTGCCCCCCATGCTGTCCCGGGACCGCCACTTCCCCGGGGCTTTATTAATTAATGTGCGGGGGCCTCGCGAGCCTGCCCAAGCCCCAGGGACCATCACCTCCCTGGGACTTTTGTTTAAAAATAGCATGGGGGGCTCCTGTCCCCACCACTCTGTCCCGGGGACCACCACCTCCACGAGGCTTTATTAATTAATGTGCGGGGCCTTGCCACCCCTCCAAGCCCCAGGGACTGCCACCTCCCCGGGGCTACTTTTAAAAAATGAAGTGAGGCCCTTTATGGGCCCTCCTTGGCCCTGGGGACCGCCACCCCTCAGGGCCGGCTCCAGCAATGTCCCGGGGTGCCCACCCCCGTGACATTGCAGTTTTCTATGGCAGGGCGGGAGCACTGCTCCCACCCTGCCATAGCAAACGTCTGCTTCGCTTCATGGAAGCAAGTGCAGAAAAACTGCTGTCGCTTCCATGAAGCGAAACAGAATTGTTTTTGGGCAGAGGGAGCTGCATGTTAGCAGCTCTCTTTGCCCAAAAGCAATGCCGGCTCCCAAAAGCAGGGATGGCGAGGGCAATGGGGCTCTCCCCACGGTCCCCAACACAGAGGCTATGCCCCAGGGGATGGGGTTCCCGGGGCCGAATATGGCCTGGGGAGGGGGGCCACGAGGACCCCCTCCTATAGAAACCTTTTTTTTTTAAATGGGCAAGCCCTGGGGGATGGGATCCCCGGGGCCAAAATTGGCTTCAAGAGGGGGGCCGCGCAGTCCCCCTCCTTTAAATATTGTAAAAAAAAAATAGAAATTGCCATGCCCCAGGGAATGGGGTCCCCATGGCAAAATCGGCCTGGGGAGGGGAGCCGCCCACACCTCCTCCCCTTTTAAAAAACAAAACAAAGGCCTAGCCCTGGGGGATGGGGTCCCCGGGGCCATAATCGCCCTCAGGAGGGGTGGTACACGGCCCGCTCCATTTTGATTTTTTTTAAATGGCTCAGGCCATGGGGAATGGGGTCCCCGGGCCAAAAGGGTCAAGGTAAGGGGGGCCACACCGCCCCCTTCTTGAAATAAAAAAGAAACCTGCAATTTGTCGGAGGCCCGACCCCTCCTTTCACAACTCTGCAAACGCGCCTCCTGGCACGGTGTGGGTTTGGGGATGAAGTCTCCTTCACTGGTGAGGGTCCTTAGGGGCACACTAGCCCACCAGGTACCTCCAGCAAGCCCCACACAGTAGGATTGCTGAGAGGTGGTAGGAGGCCATGCCCCTTTTTACACCACTCTGCAAACGCGCCTCTTGGCACACTGCTAGTGGGGTGATGAGGTCCCCTTGTGTCCTTAGGACCTCAGGACTAAAGTGGACTTCATCCCCCAAGCAGAAATGCGCCAGGAGGCGTTTTTGCAGAGTGGTGTAGAAAGGAGGCATGGCCTCTGAGCACCTCTCAGCAATCCAGCTGTGTGGGGCTTACTGGAAGTAACAGGAGGGCTAGTTGGCCCCCAGGGACCCTCAAGATGCAGGGGGACTTCAATCCTCCTCCAAGAGAGTGCCAGGGAGTGCGTTTACAGAGTGGTGGGCAAAGGGGGTGTGGTCTGCTATGAGAACATAGCAATCCTGCTGTGTGGGACTTACTGGAGGTAATAGGAGGGATAGTTGGCCCCAAGGACCTCCTTAGGGGCCAACTACCCCTCCTGTTACCTCCAGTAAGTCCCACACAGTGGGATTGCTAAGAAGTCTTCAGAGGCCACGCCCCCCCCCCCTTTCTCCACCACTCTGCAAATGTGCTTCCTGGCACACTACTGGTTGGGGGATGAAGTCCACTTTACTCCTGAGGGACTTTGGGGGCCAAGAAGCACTCCTGGTACCTCCTGTAAGTCCTATGCAGTGGAATTCCTGAGCACTGGTTAGAGGCCCAGCCCCCTTTCTCCACCTCTCTGAAAACGTGACTACTAGTTAAACAAGCATTTGCAATGCAATAGGTCTTGCATTTGCGAGAGTTAGAGCTATTGGCCTTGTAAATGTAATTGTTTTTTACTAATGTTTTTTGGAGTGGAGTGGATGTATGTTGTGTGTAGTGGAATTATGTGGTATGTTGTGCAGTGAAATTATGTGGTTAGAAAGTATGTGGTATTTAGTGTATAGGAATTATGTGGAGTGGGATTATGTGTTATGGGGAGTAATTATGTGGTATGGTAGTCTGTGTTGTGGAGTGGTAACCTCAGATTTAGTCTTCCTCGTTTCCATAGAAGCTAAACTATAAATTCAAAAGACACAAAAAAGAAGCAACCACAAAGGAGCACTTGTGGACCTAGTCAGAGGCATGACGAAGGCCACTGGAATTATGCGACTGTTCCACCGCGCCGATTTTCACATAATTATACATTTTCTGCATTTGCCACATAATCAATAATCTGCCTCACAATCTGCAAATTTGAACAAAAAAACCTTGTTTATTGCTGAAATGGTTCAAATGTTACCAAAATGCAGTGACACGTGTTACAGCGTAGTGGATGGCCCTTTGCACAGCTGGAATGGTCACGTGTTACTTATTCCTAAATGTGGGTGTTAAATTGGTACTAATGGTGCGCAAACATCTCTTGCCTCTTTCTGCACTTCTGTTGCCTCCTTCTGCACATCTATTGCTTCTTTCTGCACCTCTCTTGCTTCTTTATGCACCCCTCTTCCCTCTTTCTGCACCCCTATTCCCTCTTTCTGAACCTCTGTTGCCTGTTTCAGCACCTCTCTTGCCTCTTTCTGCACTTATCTTGCCTCTTTCTGCACTTCTCTTTCCTCTTTCTGCATTTCTGTTGCTTCTTTCCTCACTTCTCTTGCCTCTTTCTGCATCCCTTTTGCCTCTTTCTGTACCTCTTTTGCTTCTTCCTGAACTTCCCTTGCTTCTTTCTGCACCTCTATTTTCTGCACCCCTCTAACCTCTTTCTGTACCCCTCTTCCCTCTCTCTGCACCTCTCTTGCCTCTTCCTGCACCTCTCTTGCCTCTTTCTGCAGGTCTCTTGCCTCTTTCTGCACCTCTGTTGCTTCTTTCTGCACTTCTCTTGCCTCTTTCTTCACTTCTCTTGCCTCTTTATGCACCCCTCTTAACTGTTTCTGCACCTCTGTTGCTTCTTTCTGCACCCCGCTTGCCTCTTTCTGCAACTCTGTTGCTTCTTTCTGCACCTCTCTTGTCTGTTTCTGCAATGATCTTGCCTCTTCCTGCAGTTTTCTTGCCTCCTTCTGCACCTCTGTTGTTTCTTTCTGCACTTCTCTTTCCTCTTTCTGCACCCCTCTTAACTGTTTCTGCAAATCACTTGCCTTTTTCTGCACCTCTCTTGCCTCTTTCTGCACCTCACTTTCTTCTTTCTGCACTTCTCTTGCTTTTTTCTGCACATCTCTTGTTTCTATCTGCAACTCTCTTGTCTCTTTCATCACCTCTATTGCTTCATTCTACACCTCTGTTGCTTCTTTCAGCACTTCTCTTGCCTCTTTCTGCACTTCTCCTGCCTGTTTCTCCACCTCTCTTGCCTCTTTCTGCACTTCACTTGCTTCTTTCTGCACCCCTCTTGCCTCTTTCTGCACCCCTATTCCCTCTTTCTACACCTCTTTTGCCTCTTTCTGCATACTTGTTCCCTCTTTCTGCACCCCTATTCCCTCTTTCTACACTTCTCTTGCCTTTTTCTGCACCTCTGTTGCTTCTTTCTGCACTTCTCTTGCCTCTTTCTGTACCCCTCTTGCCTCTTTCTGCACCTCTGTTGCCTCTTTCTGTACTTCTCTTCCTTCTTTCTGCTCCTCTCTTGCTTGTTTCCGCACCACTCTTGCCTCTTTCTGCACCCTTCTTCCCTCTTTCTGCACCTTTATTGCCTCTTTCTGCACTTCTCTTGCCTCTTTCTGCACGTCTGTTGCTTATTTCTGCACTTCTCTTGCCTCTTTCTGCACCCCTCTTGCCTCTTTCTGTACCTTTGCTGTTTCTTTCTGCACCTCTCTTGCAAATTTCTTCACCCCTCTTGCCTCTTTCTGAACACCTCTTCCCTCTTTCTGCACCTCTCTTGCCTCTTTCTGCACTCCTATTCCCTATTTCTGCACCTCTTTTGCCTGTTTCTGCAACTCTCTGGCCTCTTTCTGCAGGTCTCTTGCTTCCTTCTGCACCTTTGTTAATTCTCTCTTCACTTATCTTGCCTCTTTCTGCACCCCTCTTGCCTCTTTCTGTACCCCTGTTGCTTCTTTTTGCACTTCTCTTGCCTCTTTCTGCACTCCTCTTCTCTCTTTCTGCACCTCTCTTACCTCTTTTGCACCTCTCTTGCTTCTTTCTGCACCTCTCTTGCTTCTTTCTGCACCTCTCTTGCCTCTTTCTGCACCCCTGTTGCCTTTTTCTGCAACTCTCTTGCCTGTTTCTGCAAGTCTCTTGCCTCTTTCTGCACCTCTGTTGCTTCTTTCTGTACCTCATTTTCCTCTTTCTGTACCTCTTTTGGCTCTTTCATCACTTCTCATACTTCTTTCTGCACTTCTCTTGCAAATTTCTGTACTCCTCTTGCCTCTTTCTGCTCCCCTGTTCCCTCTGTCTGCACCTCTCTTGCCTCTGCCTGCACCCCTGTTCCCTCTTTCTTCACCTCTTTTGCCTGTTTCTCCACCTCTCTTGCCTCTTTCTGCACTTCACTTGCTTCTTTCTGCACCCCTCTTGCCTCTTTCTGCACCCCTATTCCCTCTTTCTACACCTCTTTTGCCTCTTTCTGCACACTTGTTCCCTCTTTCTGCACCCCTATTCCCTCTTTCTACACTTCTCTTGCCTTTTTCTGCACCTCTGTTGCTTCTTTCTGCACTTCTCTTGCCTCTTTCTGTACCCCTCTTGCCTCTTTCTGCACCTCTGTTGCCTCTTTCTGTACTTCTCTTCCTTCTTTCTGCTCCTCTCTTGCTTGTTTCCGCACCACTCTTGCCTCTTTCTGCACCCTTCTTCCCTCTTTCTGCACCTTTATTGGCTCTTTCTGCACTTCTCTTGCCTCTTTCTGCACGTCTGTTGCTAATTTCTGCACTTCTCTTGCCTCTTTCTGCACCCCTCTTGCCTCTTTCTGTACCTTTGCTGTTTCTTTCTGCACCTCTCTTGCAAATTTCTTCACCCCTCTTGCCTCTTTCTGAACACCTCTTCCCTCTTTATGCACCTCTCTTGCCTCTTTCTGCACTCCTATTCCCTATTTCTGCACCTCTTTTGCCTGTTTCTGCAACTCTCTGGCCTCTTTCTGCAGGTCTCTTGCTTCCTTCTGCACCTTTGTTAATTCTCTCTTCACTTCTCTTGCCTCTTTCTGCACCCTCTTGCCTCTTTCTGTACCCCTGTTGCTTCTTTTTGCACTTCTCTTGCCTCTTTCTGCACTCCTCTTCTCTCTTTCTGCACCTCTCTTGCCTCTTTTGCACCTCTCTTGCTTCTTTCTGCACCTCTCTTGCTTCTTTCTGCACCTCTCTTGCCTCTTTCTGCACCCCTGTTGCCTTTTTCTGCAACTCTCTTGCCTGTTTCTGCAAGTCTCTTGCCTCTTTCTGCACCTCTGTTGCTTCTTTCTGTACCTCATTTTCCTCTTTCTGTACCTCTTTTGGCTCTTTCATCACTTCTCATACTTCTTTCTGCACTTCTCTTGCAAATTTCTGTACCCCTCTTGCCTCTTTCTGCTCCCCTGTTCCCTCTGTCTGCACCTCTCTTGCCTCTGCCTGCACCCCTGTTCCCTCTTTCTTCACCTCTTTTGCCTGTTTCTGCAACTCTCTGGCCTCTTTATGCAGTTCTCTTGCCTCCTTCTGCACCTCTGTTGATTGTTTCTGCACTTCTCTTGCCTCTTTCTGCACCCCTCTTGCCTCTTTCTGCCCCCCTCTTGCCTCCTTCTGTACCTCTGTTGTTTCTTTCTGCACCTCTCTTGCAAATTTCTGCACCCCTCTTGCCTCTTTCTAAGCACCTTTTCCCTCTTTCTGCACTTCTCTTGCCTCTTTCTGCAATCCTATTCTCTATTTCTGCACCTCTTTTGCCTGTTTCTGCAACTCTCTTGCCTCTTTCTGCAGTTCTCTTGCTTCCTTCTGCACCTCTGTTGATTCTCTCTTCACTTCTCTTGCCTCTTTCTGCACCCCTCTTGCCTCTTTCTGTACCTCTCTTGCTTCTTTCTGCACCCCCTTGCCTCTTTCTGTACTCCTCTTCCCTATTTCTGCACCTCTCTTGCCTATTTCTGCACCTCTCTTGCTTCTTTCTGCACCTCTCTTGCTGCTTTCTGCACCCCTGTTCCCTTTTTCTCCACATCTCTTGCCTGTTTCTGCAACTCTCTTGCCTCTTTCTGCAAGTCTCTTGCCTTTTTCTGCACCTCTGTTGCTTCCTTCTGCACCTCACTTTCCTCTTTCTGTACCTCTTGGTTCTTTCTGCTCTTCTCTTGCTTCTTTCTGCAACTCTCTTGCAAATTTCTGCACCCCTCTTGCCTCTTTCTGCACCCCTGTTCCCTCTGTCTGCACCTCTCTTGCCTCTGTCTGCACCCCTGTTCCCTCTTTCTTCACCTCTTTTGCCTGTTTCTGCAACTCTCTGGTATCTTTATGCAGTTCCTCTGCACCTCTGTTGATTCTTTCTGCACTTCTCTTGCCTCTTTCTGCACCCCTCTTGCTTCTTTCTGCACCAATGTTGCTTCTTTCTGCACTTCTCTTGCTTCTTTCTGCACCCCTCTTGCCTCTTTCTGTACTCCTCTTCCCCCTTTCTGTACCTTTCTTGCCTCTTTCTGCACCTCTCTTGCCTCTTTCTGCACCTCTGTTGCTTCTTTCTGCACCTGTCTTGCTTCTTTCTTCACCTCTTTTGCCTGTTTCTGTAACTCTTTGCCTCTCTATGCAGTTCTCTTGCCTCCTTCCGCACCTCTGTTGATTCTTTCTGCACTTCTCTTGCCTCTTTCTGCACCCCTCTCGCCTCTTTCTACACCCATGTTTGCGAACACTGGGATTCCTCAGTTACAGCTCTTCCCTCTCCAATTTCCTTAAACTGCAAAAAGACTCCCTGACCCACCCCAAATCATTCTTGGTCGCTGTTTCTGGGTTTATAAATAGTTCAACTCTTCCCAATCTTTCAAATCTGCTCTTAATATATCTAAGACCAGGGAATGTGATGAGCGCAGTCAAGTGTTATGTACTCCTTCAAGATCAGACGACTCAGAGTCGATCCTTCATTTAGCCAGGTTTTTAGTCAAATTGTTAGTAGCATTTAATGTGCAGGCCATGGGTGCACGTAGTACCACTGTATTATGAACTTATACAGAACATTTGAGCAAAAATGTTATTAAGCCAATTTTATCATGTTTTGGGGAGTGAGCACACACACCTAATATCTGGTTGGCAGAAATAAACTGCACAGATCACTAAGGTAGACCATAATTTGTTTCATGGAAAAAAGGAGGAGTGGCAACAATATATTTGTTGATGAATACCCTAAGGATGACAGATCTAACTCTATCAAATTTGTTTTAGGAAAAATATGTATTAGGCTACAATATATTCCCCAATAGGAGAGGTAGCCCTTAGAGTAGTTATCTATGCATGTGTGTATTTTACTATAGGATGTGATTTCTACCTTAAACATAAATCTGATAAATTGTCATCATATTGCAAACTTGTTAGTGTGCTATGTAGATCCAGCAAAATGTGTGACTTATATACATGTTGAAGGAATGAGTATGATTGAGAAAAAGATACAAGAGGCATTTTGATTTATAATAAATAAATGCCACTCAGAAAGGAATAATAGTTCTGAAATATGTGAAAGTATACTACTTAAATGTATCTCCTTAGCTAAACAATCACTGTGTGCTGTACAATGTATCACAAGGCACACAATTGATGGATGGAATGCACCCCAAAACCGGTCCTAGGATGCTTGTTTTCAGTCCAGGGAGGACCTGGCCTGGCAGTTCGGGCTGGACTGTTCCTATTGGGCACAGGATCAAGATTGATTTGAATATGGCTTGGGTTCAAACTGGAAAGGCATTGGGAGCAAAGAAATGATGGATTTAGGCCCAGATCTCTGTACTAGGGTGAATCTATGACATTGTTCTGCATTCTGTCCATCAATTGTTCGTTTTGTACAATGTATCACAACATTATATTTCACCTGTATTAGCAAGAACGGATGTTACGTGAGACTTATAATGTAGGTAATACAAAGAGTTGGTTTATAACTGCCCCAACATCTTATTATTTTACTATGGTTAGCCTTTCTGCAGACTCATCTTAAAACATAAAAATCCTGTTTTCAAAAGATTGAAAGTGGCATGTTTTTGGACTCGCCTCTTTGGACTTGCACTTGTGTTGGAAATTGGGTTATTGGTTGAGAGGGGTGACACCCTTCTCAAGCAACAAACACAAATATTGTCAGGGTGAACCACAAAGGTCACTAAAAATACACATGCTTAACCTTCTGGTAGATTGGCACAAAAGCATCCAGGCTTAAATCAGAGGCATTGTGTTAAGTATTTATGCAGAACAGAAACAGTATTAAAGTTAAAACACAACAGAAGTAAAATCCCACACCAATTTAGACATTTACTAAAATATATTAATACATTACACTTATTAAATAAAATGTGACCACAATCTCAAAAATACAATCAGTAGATTTGGAGATATGGAGTTAAAAGGTTTTAGGTTATTATAGCTCTTAAAAGCACAAAGCTCCAACTGTGGGTATCTGGTTTTGCTAGACCGGTGAAAAAGTCACAAGTTTAGACAGAACGTGATGCAATGCGGGCCCTAAGCACAGACCAGGTTCTCAAAGTCGGGTCCAGGACCTGAGGAGGCACCTCTTGGGGATCAGGAACTCATTCCATCAGAGGCCAGCAGGGCTCAGGCAGGTCCAAGCAGGGACAGTTACAGGTCCAGGCAGGGACAGTTGCAGTTGGTCAGCTGGACAGTTGCAGGGAGGCCTCTGGAGTTTGTTGTGTCCCTGTAGCTCAGAATAGGAGGTCAGCCAACTTACCCCTTAGAGTTACTCTGGTAGTTTTGGGTTTGATGAGAAGGTCTTCTCACTTGTAAGCAGCAGGGCAGCAATATGGAGTGCAAGGCAGGCCTTCTGTAGTCTCCTGCTGGTCCATGAGTGTACAGAATATTTTGTATGATAGTTCACTATTTTGCCTAGTGCCAGCTTTGAACATGATGAAACGTCGGGAGTTTTCTACCCTCTAAGCTTGAACTTTTGTCCCTGTTGGGCAGCAACCCCTGGATAAACTATTAACACAATTACAAACCGAGAGGAGTGTTGCTGTGAAAATATTGACTGGTTTAATACTGGAATTCCCTTGTAATTGATTTATTTGTCATAATTTGTAATGTTTGTTTAGATTACTGTGTTAGTTTGTCTTCATGTTCAATATTGAAACAAAAAGTGTTTTCTAACTCTGTTCTTTAAAACCTAATGAAATGGTTTTCCTTAAAACAGGTCTAAATAGTCAACATAATAAATTATGGAGACCAAGACACCTTGAGTTTGGGTTAGTTTGTTGAAGTAGAAAACAGCATTGTAAGCCGCCAGCTATACAATTTGTTCTTTTGAACTTTCTAAAAGTGGCATCTTAAAAATTGTATTAAAAAATCCCACTTTAATATTAAAGTGAGTTTTAAATTAAAATTAATTTCAGTCCAAAACAGCACATTTATGCTTAATCCCAATCAAAAGTTATCACTTCTTAAATGTTATAATGAAGCGCAATGTTATCCTATGGGAGAAGTAGGTCTCACAGTAGTGTTAAACAATTGTAGGGATTTTTCCACTACCAGGACATGTAAAACTTGAAAGGACATGGCCAACGTTTTAAATACAATGCACTGTGCGATAGGAGCTGTTTTGGCTCTAACTATGTGTGACAGATATATGGAGGCCACAAACTCTTCTGATTCTGAGGCCTCCAATGCAAACTATTCCCAAGTGAACATAGACCATCTAGGACTGTTCCATATTTACCCACCACCCCAGTAACATTAGCACCTTTCCGTTTGTTGCCCCAATATGACCCAATACCAAACCCCTAGAAAGGCAGGGGTCTCCTTTGCCCCAGGCACCTCTGATCATTGCCCTATTCACCCATCAGTGATGTCTGAGGAGGCTCTGGACGTGTTGAGAAGCATCTCTGCTGGGCAGACTGCATTGTTGCGTGCCATCCAAATAGTCAGTCAACAATTGGCACAAATATTGGCCTTCCAGAATGGCATACATAGTGCAGTATGTGCCATACAGAGAGGTATGGCCAACATAATATCCTCCTCAGACATCAATCCCACACACCCAACCCACCTGACCATTGTTCTCTGGACCCTTTCTCTTCCAAAATCTTCCCTACAACCACCATACCCCCCAAAAGCACTCTGTCTAAACAACCACTACTCCAGCCCACAGCTACACATTCACACTAACACACAAACATTCATACAAACATAAAAACACAGGCACACACACAGACATTGCTACCAAAAAACAAAACAAAACACATACACATACGGAGACACAAACTTCCACCACACCCTCCACCACTACAGACACTCCATATGGAGCCACCACTAATTACAAAAATAAGACTGACACAAATCCACTACCTCACACTTATCCATAACCTCATCAAGCACCATACCCTCAACCACTACCACACCTACAATCTCCCCCACTACCACACCCTTACCCACAACCTCCACAACCTCCACCATTACCACACTCTCACCCACATACACAACCACTACCACACCCTCATCCACACCCTCAACCTACCTCCGCCACTACCACACTATCACCCACACCCTCAACCAGTGCCAAAACCTCACAAAAACACACACCCTTAGTTAAACACAAATCATCTCCCACTCCCACTAGTACTCAGAAACACACTCAGTCAACAAAACACTCAACAACAAAACTGTTAGAAATTGGGTTTCTGGTTTGCAGAGATATGCACCCTGTCCAAACAGGAACCACAATCCTAGTCAGAGTAAGCTACAATAAACCTTAATTTATCCTGTGCTCACCCTCTGGTAGCTTGACACAGAGCAGTCAGGCTTAACTCAAGAGGCAATGTGTAAAGTATTTGTGCAACACCTCATACAATAACATAGTGAAAACACTACAAAAATACTACACAACAGGTAGGGAAAATAGATTATGATTTTATAAATAAAACAAGACCTAAATGATAAAAATCCAATGTGTAGAAGTCGAGATATGAATTTTTAAATAATAAGGGCAAAGTTTAGATTGTTGCGGACGGGTTACTCTGTCACAATGGTGACGGCTATCCAGTCCGCCAAAATCGAAATGCCATTATTTCCTATGGGATTTATATTTCGATGGACGGGATATCTTTCACCGTTCTGACGGAGTAACCCGTCCGCTGAAATCTAAAGCAGGGCCTAAATCTCAAAATAGCACTTTGAAGCAATAAGCGCTTAAATGGGTTATCTGGTCGCGCTAGATCAGGGTAAAGTTAAAAGTGCAGGGTGCTGCGGTGGAGCACAGGCCAGATACAGGGACACACTTGGGCCTGCTGAACCAGGATACGTCATCGCCGACGATAGTGCGAGGTGTAGCAGAGGTGATGCGTAGGTGTTAAGCCGCGCAGTGGGTGACAGGTATCGATTTTCTCCACGCAACTGTGGTAATGCATCAGTTCCGAGTGTGAGAGGCTGCTGCTTTCACAGTAGGTGATGCATCGAAGCCCTGGATCTGAGGATGATGTGCCGGTTCTGCTCGTCACAGCGACAAGGATACGCTGGTTCCTACTCACACAAAGGCGAAGATGAGCCAGTTCTGATGAGGATGAATGGTTTATGGATGAAAAAGCACCTTAGGCTTCACTTCCAAGCGTTCAGGACTGTGGTGGCACCACTTGGCAGGGGAAACTCACAGCTTGCAAAGTATAGGTGCAGATGCAGGTTGTTCAAGTCATTGATATCCCCGAGACTTGGGAACAGAAAGGCAATCAAGCAAGCCCTTGGAGTCACTCTGTGTTCCAGTGATGCAGGTCCAGTACTTCTCACCTAGGCAGGAGAACAGCAGGCAGTAGGGCAGCTCAGCAAGGCAAGAGCACAGCAAGGCAGAGTCCAGTGTTCAGCTTTGGTACTGTCAGTGGTTCAGTACTTATAAGAAAGTCTTGAAGTGCACAGAGGCCCTCCCTTCCTGCCCTGGCTCCAGACCCACTACAAAGGGATAATCAGCCCTTTGAGTGGGGACAGGACACATCCCTTTCAGGTGTGTCAACTCCTCCCTCCCATCCTCCTCAGAATGGCCCATCTGCATGCAGATGACCAATCAGACACACTTATCCTACCCTCTATGTGTGGCTGTTTAGAGGAAATGCAGGAAGCCAGCTACCCTGCCCCACGGCGAGTATTCCAGAGACATGTAGAAGGCACCAAATGGCTAAAGTAAATAAATTAAACTTTCTAAAAGTGGCATTTGCTAAACTTGAATTGAAAATCTATCTTCACCATAAGTTGTGATTTTAAATTGTGAGTTCAGTGACAAAACCTTGAAAAGTCTATCTCTTCTCAAGTGGGAATTATACTAAAAGATGCAATAAGGTAATCCCAATGCTAACCTATGGAAAAGACAGGCTATGCAGTAGTGAATACCAAAATTAGTAGTTTTGCACTACCAGGACATCTAAAACTTAAAAGTACATATCCTGCGATTTAAATACATTGCACCCTGCCCTGTGGGTAGACAGGGCCTACTTTAGGGATGACTTATATGTATAAAAAGGGAAGGTTTAGGCCTGGCAAGAGGTTTATCTTGCCAGGTCGAAATGCACACACCGGCTCTGCAATAGGAGGCCTGAGACATGGTTTGAGGTCTACTTAAGTGGGTGGCACAAGCAGTGCTGCATGCCCACTAGTAGCATTTAATTTACAGGCCCTGGGTACATGTAGTGTACGTTACTAGGGACTTATAAGTAAATTAAATATGGCAATTGGGTATGAGTTAATGTTACCATGTTTAGAGGAGAGAGCACATGCACTTTAGCATGGGTTAGTAGTGGTAACGTGCTCAGAGCTCTAATGTCAGCACAAACAATATCAGAAAAAGAGAAGGAGGAAGGCAGAAGGTTTTGGGTGACCCTGCAGAAAAGGGCCCTCTCCAACAAAAACCATCTACTCGATATAAGCTCACAAATTCAACCACACACGCCGAAAACACCAACTGCACAGAAACAGCCACCCAAAATCCCTACATTGACAAAGATAACACCTTCACCTAAAACAAAAACAACACCCACAGTAGAACACACTCCGAAACACACATACAAAACTAGCACCACACTTCATCCAGCCGCAACAGGCACACACACAATGTTACTACAACACACATGCACACTTCTACTACCACATCACTCACCTCAGCATCCTCTACCTCCCAAACGCCCTCTACACCCACCACATCTACTCTAAATCTTCCATCTCAAACCACCAATACTACTCCCAAATCCCTAAAGAAGAGACCCATCCCCCCATTAATATTTTGAGGTGCCTGTCTTCCAACATCTCTAGGAGATAAGGAAGCCCCTTTTGGAAGAGGACTTGTTATTATCTACCAATTGACCAAGAAGGCAATATATTTAGCTATGACTACATTACACCAGTGTGTGTTCAAATATTTTTACATTTTGTGTACCTTATTTTATCTTATGTTATTATTTATTATTTGTATGTAGAGAGATGTATCACTATTGTAAATAAATAGTTTTGTTTCATGTTTGACACATACAGGAGGCACTACACTATTGTGGTTGTAGACAATCACAATATCAATATAATGAATGTTTGGCTCAAATATTTCAAGAATTTTGCTATGTATTGTATTTCAATTACATTGACATCTCCTAGCTAATAATTTGTATAACACATATCTGATGTGTCTACTACGTAGATTATACATATGTTTGGCAGCAATTGGGTGAACAGTTGAGATGGTACCAAAACAATGCAAGCAACAAGATGTATCATAGTGATTGTGTAGCAATTACATCAATTATAATAATTATTATTTTATTATGTACATGACAAATAAAGACTTACAAATGCAAAAAGGGTGCAATGTCAGTCGTATATATTTATATGGGCTAATTAAGTTCATGTCACAATAAGTAATGCTGGTTCACACTTAGCATTGACTTATGATGTAGGTATGTGCTGCTAAATTTTTATAGCAAACTCCAAATACATAAGATGTGACAATTTGCAGCAACATAATTTGCAGAGCTTTACAGATGAACACACATGCCTTTTTCCGCTGATTACCTGTGGTTAAACCATCAGAGTTTCTACAAACAGTTCAACAAAGGCTCAGAGGTGTTAGCTTAATTAAAAACGTGTCTTATGTTATGCAGATATTGTAGTTGTAACTATAACACAGTATTCTTTCAGATATTTATACTGCATTTAAACCATTTTCTCATATGTGATACAGAATGTCAAATGGAATACAAGGAAACTTTGACATACACTTATAATTGTATGTTTGGGAAATAAAGTTAGTAGTCTTTTAAAAATCTTTAAAAAAATTATTTCTTATCTTACAATCTCCCAAAGGTGGCATACACATTGCATATGTGTTTTGTTCGGTTCTGTCACAATGCATTTACAATGTATATTGACTGTCATATGATAACTTCAGTAAAATTGTATACATTGCATTTTATTACAAAATTTAAAAATGTTGATTAAACATTAACATAACATGTTCGACACCTTACTTTATGTAAGTGTGGATAAATCTAAAATTGTAGACATATTAAATTAATGACATACAACATTGTAACTGGGAAAGGATATAATAAAATTACTAAAGTCTATAAGAGAGATTTAACATACCTTCGATTATGGCGGCAGATTGGTGGCTCTTCATCCATATTGCTCAGGATGTAAGCAACACTTAGAAACAGTACATTCATGGTGAATAGTGGAGTTGGAAAGGTAGGCAGTGTTTGTTTACCTCTTTTAAAGTTGAAAACTGCCAGCTCAAGTGTGAAATTTTGACCGCCATCTTTATGCCAGCCCTGATTGGGTGGACGGAGTTCAGGATGACATGCTGCCATCAGCCACTTTTCACCAAATACTCCACCGACTGAGAAATATGCATGAGATAGAGTAGAATATACGGAGTCTTCTTCATCAAGCCATCTACATATAAAACAGGCGTGAGGAAGCTTTGAGGCGGGTGGATGAAACATCGATTTGTGATGGTCCGGATGCAACCACCAAGAAATAAATTGGGCCCTTAATAACTTTTTTGGAGCTGGGGTTCATCTAGTGGGGCAAGGCGGTAAGCTATAGCTGAACAGGGCTCCACAATGCCGTATACCCTCTCCGCAATGACCCGTTGAACCAGACTTGCTGCTGTGGAAATGCTCTGAACAAAAATAAAAGGAACTTAAACCTCTGACCCAGCTGCAATACACCTTTTCAGATTGACTTGGCAGGTTTTTTCCAGTCCTCTGGAGTTCTTTCGGCCCAAATGGTTTTCAGGGTGGTAGGAGGATGGCACTTAGGCACAGCCAAGGATCCCAGACCCTCAGGAACAGTACTTGGGGGTCAAGACTCCAGCAGGGTCCAGGTCAGTACCAGTTTGAACTAGTCAAATCAACTCTCTAGAAATAAGGAACTTCTAGCAGCTTGTTGTGTCCCTCTAGCTTAACTTGAAGTCATCCAACTTACCCTTGGAGTCCACTTCTTTGGCCTGGGTACAAGTAGCAGCAGGTCCAGGCTTTCAGTTCTTCTCACAGATCTCAACAACAGGTGTAGTCCTTCTTCTGTCTTCCACAAGTCGAGTAGTGTTCTGGAGAGGATATGCATGGTGTAACATTTATTCCTGGCATTAGCCTGTGGGGGGATGACTCTGGGTTCCTCCCTAACCAATAGGGAAAACTTTCCAAGGGGTAGCCCTACCAACATTTGCAGCAGCCCCTAAGTGGCCCACTGCAAACAATCCCACAGTGCCCCTCTATATCTAAAACCAAGATAGCAGAACCTTTTATACCCTGTGCAAAGCTCTTGTGCCCACCCCGGAGGTGTGGCCAGGGCAAAGAGAGTCCCTTCCCCTGTAATCACTTCAAACCAGTTTTAGGGGTAGATCTTCTCCTACTGGGATTGTTGCCCACCTGACTAGGTGAATAAAAGAAGCCCCTACCCAGATGTTAGCTAAATGTGCCTGTGACAGGGTAGGCTTCTTTGAAGTTAATCAAGCTTATAGGCACAGCCCAGGTGGTCATCCTGCCAGAGGAACAGAACACCTCTCTTAACCGAGCTAGTTCACACCTCATCAAGGGGCTATTCAGCTCTTGTGTGACAGCTGGCGCTCATATAAATGCAAGAGATTTTAGGCAGACGAAATGTAACTTCCTAAAAAATCTTTTCTAAAATATTTATTACCATTCTGACTTTACCAGTGAATTGGGCTTGTAATAAATATTTTAAAAACTCCAAGAATTATATTTGTAGCTGTTACCTAGCTGGAGCTAACATCATTAAATTCAATATTGTATCTCAATGCTTTCCTATGGAACAGCTAAACCTACTAGAGCGAAAATAGCCAGTAGGTTATTTTGTCTGTAAAGACATGTTTAACAATAAACATTTCCATGTCGTATTTTTAAATATCATGTTCCGTGCTTTATGGACAGTAAGGGATAATTAGGGGTTTCAGTAATATTTAAAAGGAAGGTTTAGGCATGTCAAACGTGGTTATTTTGAGAGGATGAATATACAGGTTTAAACTGCACAGGCTTGCTACCATGGTAAGCCTACAGTCAGGTTTGCACCTTCACCGTAGGGGTTTTGGCACAATGAATGCTGCAGTCCACTAGTGACATTTAGCTTACAGACCCTTGTTACATCTTGTACTATATACTAGGGACTTTTAGGTAAGGTGCATATGCCAATTAGGAATACAGCCAATTTCATGATGATTTACAGGTCAGATCACTTGCATTGGAGGCTGGCTTGCAGAATCAATCCCAAAAAATGGGGGTGATCATTCAAAAAGAGGTATTTTACTACATTCCTCATGTGCTTGCCCACCATTTTTTTGTTTATGTGTGTTTGCATTTGCATGAGATGGTTAAATAATTGTTTTTCTTTAACCATTGTAAGTATTTTTCAGGGAATATTTGTTGCCTTGTTCGGTTTGTGTTTGGAACATTTTAAAAGTTTCTTTTAAACTTTCCTCACTATTTTCATTTTGCTGTGCTGTTGAATTTATTTTTTCTGCTTTACTGGTATGATATTGGGTCAATGGATAGCCACTTTTTGGGTGTATATTTGTGCAGTAGTTTCGCTGCAATCATGCATGTTTTTGTTGGTGGAGAGAGAGAGGAATGGGCTCCAGCCAAGGTAGCCAGGGTAGGGTGGCCATGATCTCTTTGTTTTCCATGCTTCCTTCTTTGCTGGTCATGTGCAGACAGCCATTTTGTGGAACCAGTGTGTGAAAGAGTGTGCACATATGTGTGTGTGTATGTGTGTGTGTGTGCGTGTGCTAAGTAGCCATTTTATCTTTGTTCTCTATCCCTCTGTCCTTGCTGGCCAATGCCACATTGTAAGCGACCAACATTTTGTTGAGCCACTGGGTGCTTCTGTTGATCTCTCATGTTATTCCTCTTTTCCAATGAATTTTATAGGGTCATTGAAATGAGAAGAAACTAATGTCATTTTTTGTTCATTTCCTAATATATGTTTTAATATATATTTATGTATATATTTATTTTTGTTTGTGACTGATTGTAGTAGTCTGTAGCAGACAGTTATTATTTTGAAATAATATATTTGGTTTTTGCCTGCCTCCCATGGGCCTTGAGGAACATCAGATATGTTTATATTATTTTATTAATTTTGTTCCTGCCCCTTGCCTCCCATATGGGCCTCATGGACCCTTAAAGAACACCAACTAATTATGCATTAATTTATTTGATCTTTACATGACACCCATCTCCCATATGGGCCTATGGGTTCTGGTGGGACCACCTGTATATTTTATATTAATTTAGTCAATTTTCATAATAATGTTATGATGACGAGTACATTTATTGAATTGACAAGAATTGCAAAGACTCAATTCCTTCCTTCTTTGCTGCTTGCAGGTGCTCAAGGGGATATTACTAAGACAGAGTGAAGTCTGTAACTTGGCTGACACTGGGGTTCGAAGACCTGTCTGCTAAGTGCTTCCCCTTGTGCTGCTGTGTTGAACCGTGCACTAAGTAAAGAAGACAACAATGGCCTTAAAGAAGTGGAATCCTGCCAAGAAAGTGGCCAGTGAGGAGATGAAGAAATCTGTTGCTAAAGCCACCATTGGCATCAAGTCCTTATCCCTTTTTATTCAATAGTGTGTTTCCTGCTCCCACCTTTGGACGGGAACAGACTGGGAGAAGGATAACTCCTGGATCAACAACAGCACCACTACCAAAACGAAATCAGATGTCTCTCAGTGCTCAGAGACTATAATCATGGCTGAGAGTCGTGAATGAAAACTTGTCCAAGCAGTAAACTGAATTTTCATTACAGGAAACTCAAGAGCAACCACAATTTGTTACACCTGACCTTAAAGAGCTAAAAGCAGAGCTGGAAGTTGAGCTTGCTAATGATCAAGATATTGTTGTGACTACTCTTCTATCAGACACATCGGCTTCACAGTCTCCTGTAAGGAAAAGAGGGAGAACTCCCCATCTTCTACAACCAAAGTTCTGATGGTTATTACCTAGTTGGCTCCTGATTGAGACCCACCATGAGAGACAAGCAAATAACACCATAAATTTGATGAACTAGTGATTTTTCATAAGGAAAGTGGAACAGATCAAGTGCAGGTCATCTTTAGTCAACTTGCTCTGAGTCACGTACAACCACCAACACCACCTGTTTCTATCTTTTTTCAAGAGTTAAAAAACCCTGCAGCATCCACCACCACCTCAATCAAAGTCACTGCCCATCCTAGAAAAAGTCAAACACAACTGCCTAGCTCCACCTCATCAATAAATTCTTCAGGCATTGGCTTGATAGGAAAAATCACCTCCCCAGTTAGAGAATTCTTTACACTTATACTGCATGAGAAGCACATCACAGATTGCTCACTTTGCAGAAAACTAGTGCACAGTGGTAAGCCAGGTGGGCATTACAGCACCAGGGCCCAACTGGCCTATCTGAAAATATTAACACGCAATCATGTGGGAAGATCACCTCAAAAAGATAGCTTCTGGTGAGAAACGAGAAGTTGAACTGAGAAATGGAGTAGGTGGTGGTGAGGAAGAAGAAGATATCATGAGAAGTAGCCTGTACCTGTCACTCTAAGTGCAGTCAATCCACACACAACCTCTGCATTGAACAAGGAAAAGAGGGACACAGTCACCCAAAGTAGCAAAGAAGCTTACCTGTTCTACATAGGTCACTTGTGGTGGTATCCTCACAAAGAAAACATTGATAACAACCGACTTTCAAGTCTATGTTGAGAGAGAAGTGCCTATACTACTAAACCACAATGTCCATTTATACAATAGTAAGCTGGCAAAAACATTAATGATTGACCTCCTGTCTTTTTCTTTGTTGGAATGGGAGGTGTTTCTGGAATTTGTAGGTACCTCTATCCAAAATGGAAGGTTCCTATGTTGCTATACCAGTGCTGCACCATCAAATTCTGGAAATGTTTGGTGAAGCAATAAAGGAGAGTTGATTCACCTCATGACAAATGTTTACCAGTGGCAACGCCTGTTTTAGCATGACCGGTTCATCAACGATTACCTACTACAAGGGCATCACCTGCTGAAGCTATGACAAATATGACTTGAATTAAGACCCATTAACCAAATGGGAAGAATGGGAAGAATGAACAGTGACCAAAACTCAGCAGACTGACAATAAAATATTTGGCATGTAATGCAGCCAGTGTACCTTTGAAACATGTGTTACCATGTATTTAAAAAGAATGGCCAAACTACAAAGTTATTTTGCCTTAGGACAAAAATGATAAATTTTATTATCACTGCACAATTAGCCTGCCTGGTGAAGCAGCATGTTTTTTGACAACTATTGGCACATAAATTATATTACAACAACAATAATTCTGGTGGCCCTGATCTTTCTCTACTTAAGAGTCCTTCTTATGCTCAGAGCCCCACTCCCAACCCACACCACACTCTAATTCATTACAGTAAAACAAATACATTATTACTGGGCTAGGAAGCAAGTGAGTATTAGGAAAGGTCTAAAACCTTAGGGCTTGGGCTAGATTTGGGTTCGGCTATGGACACGTTGGGTCACATGACTCACACATCACATACTTAATGGTAGGTAAGAGATGAACCAGTGTAGGAGATGGCAGAAGAACAAAGAAATGTAGGAAAACGTTGTGGGAGAATTGTGGCATGTGCTGGGATAGGAATGGTATAGAGACAAATGGGAGCTTGAGGTAACTATGGGTGGGCTGTAGTCATTGAAAAACACAATGCTTGTTCAACCCATTAATTTAAATTGTACTGAGGCAGTGACAGAAGCATTGACAGGAAAGTGGACACTTGGGGACTGGACTTAGAAACACAGAAGGAAGGAATACACTAAAAAAAACAGAAGTTGCCATTGAGAATGAAAATTGACTTACCACTCATCCCAGAAGCAATTGCTTCCTCCCCCTTATCCTCCACATGTTGATCTTGGTCCTCCTGGCTTTCCTTCTCTGCCATGTCAGCCTGGGTAGGTTCTAGACAAAAACATAATACACTTATTAAGTACTATCACTACCAGCCACAATATTTGCACAAGTGAAAAACTACATCTAATAAATCTGAAATTATTGTTGGTCAAAGTCGAAGGAGCAGTCATTGGAGAGGATAAATGTAAAAGGGGCATAAGGGAGACGTGGCTGCCACAGTAAGAAAAAAGAGGGTAAAACTAAGAAGATGTGATGAAGAAGGCTGTAGAAACAGAAGGGAATTTAAAAACAAACACAAAAAGGTTCAGAGACTGAAGTAGATAAGGGTAAGTTAAAAAATAAGAAAAATATGAAAGCTGTGTTGCATTTTAGCCTAGGGGAAATTAATTGTTAAATGTAATAAAAATAAATTTATAAAAACATGACTGACCAGCACCAGAAGGAATGTCTAGCAAAGTGCTGGGGTCTGCGGTCTTCCTGGCCATCTTGTTTGTAGTGTTCAATGGAGGAAAGAAAAACACATTTGATAGTTTATAGGAAAAGAAAATTACTGTTCAGGTAACCACTCTTTTCCCTCAGTAAACATTGGCCCAATAATAGTTCCATGTTGTAAATGTTATTAAGTACAAGTGATACTGCTCCTCCACTAGCTACATACATTTTAACTACGGTCACAATTAGACGTCAGGGACAGCGTGAAGAGTTGGCCTTCAGTACATTACTGTTTATTTTCTAGCCCAACCAGCTGTGATAAGAATAACAGACTTGCAATTTCATAACGAAAACACAGGTATGCTGTGCGATCCATCTTTAGAAACTTAAACACAGGCTTGCTATTTACTACTTTAGCTAAAACTTAGTATATCACTATGAAATAGACTGATATGTTGGGATGACAAGAACTCAATAATCATTTTAGAAATGTTCATGTTGGTTTCAATGATGATGACAGAATTAACTGCATTCATTTTGCCTTCTGTGTGATTACGTTGTTAAGTTATGCTGATTTGCACTATCACCTGAGAGATTATCCTGCCTGTGAGTAAGTGTGAGTCCAGTCATTCCTAGGGTCTAGTGGGACTACTCAAAAAGCCAAATCTTCAGCTGCTTGAGGAATTTAAGAAGTGAGGATGAGGCTCTTATGTGTTGTGGTAGAAGGTTCACCAGACGGATCAGGTTTTTTCAAATGCATGGGGTATGTGCAAGTAGGAGTCTGGATGAGCGGAGTTGTATGATAGATTTGTAAAAGCAGATGGGACTGTTGACGTAAGCTGGACCAGTGTTAAGAAGTGCCATGAAAGTAAGGATGAGGAGTTTGAATTGTGCTAATTTGTGTATGGGGAGCCTGTGGAGCTCCTTCAGGTGTGGTGTGATGTGAGTGCGGCATGGGAATTTGAAAGTGATTCTGGCCACTGAGTGCAGCCTTCTGATGAGTTTTTGTTGATCCCAGTGTTCACATAGTCCAGCTTTTTTTGTGACAAGGGCATGTGTGACGGTTCTCTGGTGCTGATTTGGAGCCATTTGAAAATCTTTCTCAACATCATCAGGGTATAGAAGTATGAGGCGTTCACTTGGGCAGTCATGTAGAGTTTGCCGTCAATGATAATCCTGAGGTTCTTGGCAATTGGTGGTGGGTGTCAGTCCTAGCTGTATTTGCAACCAGGTAGAGTCCCACCGTGAAGTGCTCTTACTGAAGATCACGATTTCGGTCTTGTCGGTGTTCATCTTCACAGAGTTGGTCTTCATCCAGTGGGCGATTTCAGTCATGGAGACATTAAACTTGATCCAGGTACTGGGCATCTTGTCCTTGAGGGAGAGAATGAGTTGCATGTTGTTGGTGTAGGAGAGAACATTGATGTCGTGAGAGCGGATGATGCTGGATAGAGGGATCATGTGTGCATTAAAAAGGGTCAGGCTCAAGGAGGATCCTTGCAGAACTCTGAAGATTAGTTCACATGCATCCGAGGTGTACAGTGTCAGGCTGAATGACTGGGTCCTTCCAGTCAGGAAGGAGCAGATCTATCTGAGTGCATATTGTGTAGACTTTGGTTGAGGATGTGGTGGGAGACCATGTCAAATGCTGTGAAGAGGTCCAGGAGGATGTGGGCCACCATCTCTACTTCATTCAGAGTCATGCTGGTGTCATCCATGGCTGAAATAAGGGCAGTTACCAAGCTCTGGTTGGATCTCAAACCAGACTGAGTGGTGCTGAGAACATGGTGGTCATTGAGGTATTCAATTGGGGATCTGTTGATGATTTTTTCCAAAACCTTGGCAGGGAATTGTTGTTGGAAAATCTGTCTGTAGTTGGCATGTATTGAAGGGTCTGCTGAGGGTTTCTTCAGTAATGGGAGGACAGTTATATGTTTCCAAGCATCTGGGAAGGTCGCCAAAGAGGTGGAGGCATTCAGAATGGATGTGAGCATTGCACTGATGGGTTGAAGTCTTCTGGTGTAGGTGGGGTGGGGTCAGGGATCTGATGGTGTACAGGAATGCATGGAATTCATAGTGGTAGCAGATTCTTCTGGGGTGATAATGGGCCATCTGGGTACCATTAATTCTTTTGATAAGATTAGGAAGCATTTGGCTAGGTCTATTGGGTCCAGTTGCAGGTTGAAATTACTGTAAATGGTACAGATTTTGTTGTTGAAGAACGTATACAGGTTGTTGAAGAGGTCCTGAGAGTGGGTGATCAAGTTGGAGGCGGCCACTGGTGAGGTGAAATCCTTCATGATGGTGGAGATTTGTTTGCTTCTGTTGGGGCTAGCATCAATGTGGTCTACCAGAGCGGTGACTTTGGTGGTCTGGATCATCTGGTGGTAGTGTTTTAGAGCAGATTTGTACTCCTGCCGGCATTTTCCTGGCTAGTTCTACATTTGTGCTCCTGTTGTTTGAAATGTGTTATTTCATAATTCTGAGTTCCTCTGTGTTCCAACTGCCTGGGGTTTATATGAGCCCCAGACATAATTTCAATTGCACCAGAATAATCTGAGTAATTTTGGTAATTCTGCATTACACTTTGACGTGGAATTACCGGTAATTACTCTATTACTCCTGATTGAATAATTATGAGGAGTTTGGAGGGATCCTACCATGAGAGCACATTTACTACTGCATTTTGTGCTATTTATTAACACAAAATGCATGCGCGAGGGTGAATTGGGGATAAATCTTACCCCAAGAGCACATTTAGCAAGCACGAGCGGCTGCGAGCACCCGTTATTTGTGTTCTGTAGCATTTAGCACTATTTCTTAACATAAAATGCTTTCTGACAAACATTTTGGATGTGAGGAGGCATGTTTGTGCTAAAAAATGGCATTTTGTATCACCTGCCTACTTTTGAAAACTGGTTTGGGACTACCAAGATATAAGGAATTTCCATAGTTAAGTCGAGAGATTACCAGGCCTTGCACCACCACTCTGCATGAAGATTCCAGCAACCATCTCAGTAGTATTCTCATGGTCTGGAGAAGGCCAAAACTGGTGGCTGCCATTTTCTTGACTTGAATTTCCATTGTAAGTTTCTTTTCAAGCCAAACTCCTAGACAGTTAACGTCAGTTTTAGGTGTGGGTTGAATGCCCCAAAAGTGTGGCCAGCTTATCTCCACCCACCTGGTGGGGTTATTTCCCACATCAGGAGATTGGCAGCAAGGCAAGGCCTCTGGTCAGGCCATGCAAACAATCGAGTGTGGGTGGTCAACGCTCTGCTATGCATGACCATTGGCTATACACAGAAGAGGATTGGCCAGACCCTGCGACCATCCCTCTGAGTGGCCAACCAACCACTGCCTTCCTGAGCATCCAGCCCCCTGTTGCGCATGACCAAATGCCGTGCACAGTTGAGAGTTGACCTCAAGTGACCAGGCCCTGTGCCCATCCCCGTGGGCATCTAACTTCCTCATATGTGCATGGCCTTTGACAGTGCACAGTGGCCCGCCCCTTACAGGTGGTGCATGGTCTGGCTGGAGAAATGATTGGAGGATTAAACCCCAACCAACCTAAAAAATGGGGTGGGGTGGCCCATTCAGTCATCGGGCCTTTGCCTCCACCACTAAGGGGCACAACTGTATTCCTGCCTTTGGAGGAGGAGAGATTGTGGGGTTACCTTTAATCTGTCCCTAGGGAGGAAGAAATTCCACTAGACACCAGTGATTCTTTTTTCCAAACAAATATGTGGTGGGGCAGCCCACTCAGATATCAGGACTTGCCCCCACCCAACAGTTTTTCTGCCCCTCTACCAACTCTGTGTATTTCCAAAACCTAGAGACCCAGAGGGTGTTGTGGTTTGTATGGATCCCAGCATGTGTTCCTACTCAGTAGGCCTTGCAAATGTCAAATTAGAGGTCAGAAAATACTATTTTTCTGATATTTAATGTGACAGAAAACTCGGGCACTTCCAGTCAATTGCCGAAGTCTTACCACCCTGCATTCCCACTCTTCTCCCAATTAAAATACCGCCTCCCAGGTGTGGGTAGACTGTAACCACATCATTGGAACACACCAAAACTGTAACCATATGAAGACATCATTAACACCACATTGACTTCACAAGGTCCAAGTTAGGACCGGTTTCTGTCACAAGCATAGACCCAGCCAAGTGGGGTAACATTTTTATCAGCATAAGTGTGAGAATGCAGGGTGGTAGGAACTGTATGGATCCCAGCCAATTCCATCATTTTCCCTCACAGAAATGTGAGGAAAATATGTGCTTTTAGTCAAAGATTAACATTTGCAGAGCATTCTTGGTAAGAAAACATAGTGGGAGTCATGCATATCACACCACCTTGAACTCCCATGTGTATCTAGTTTTCAGAAGTGCCTGGGTTTGATAAGTTTTCCTGGGTGGTGACCAAGCTTGATCCCAAATACTGCAGCTCAAAAATGTGTCAATCATCGAAATCTTGATGTCTCCAAGTTGAATTATGGGCTTTTCATGGCACAACGACAAGCCCAGTCACACAATATACAGAACTTTCCCTCACAGAAATATTAGAAAATGTTTGATTTTAGTCAAAGTTTAATGTCTGCATGACTTTCCGAGTAAAAATCATAGTTGCATCCATGTAAGTCACACCAACCTTGACATCCCTTTAGGGGAGGGAGGAATCATGAGACATTTATACAACAAAAATCGAAAAATATCACTACCGGGCCCCACAGCACACACAGTGCAAATTTGGCACAAGGCACTCAGACAGCTAGGGTGGGATGAACAAATAACGCAAATGACTCCGCTATGGGCGCTCAGCGAATGGTCAGACTTATTACTAGTAAGGGATTTAAACATTGGGATTCAATTGGAATATTAACGGTGGGGGACCTTTGGTAGAAACAGGACATAGTGACTTTTCCACAACTCCAAGAACGATATGAGATGGCAGCAACAGAATTGTTTCGTTACACTCAAATTAAACACGCACTTCAGAAAGCCATACCAAGAGGAACTATACTCCCTGAAGCCTCCCAGCTTGAGGATAGGCTCCTAACAGAGAGGATAGATAAAAAGGCCATCTCCCTCACTTACCGCAAACTAATCAATAATCAAACAGACCCCACAAAGGACCTCCGAGAAAAATGGCAAGGAGAGATGGGAGACTTAGATGAGACTGATTGGCAGGAAGCCCTAGCATCCCCCCGCGAAGTGGCAATGTCCTCCAAATTAAGATTAGTTCAATTAAAAATACTTCATCGTAATTATTATACTAGAGTAACCCTTCATAAGATAGGGAAAATTGACAACCGACTTTGCCTGAGACAATGCGGGAGGGATGGCTCCTTCTTCCATACACTGTGGGACTGCCCAGTAATAAAAACTTACTGGGAGACAATCATGAACATACTTACGCGAGTGAGTGGAGTAACGATTGCCCCAGAGCCCAAGAGATGTATTTTAAACATATGGGAACCAACAGATCTCAACCATGCGGGGCAAGATTGGGCAACATTAGGCATGATGTTGGCAAAACGGAACATTGCCAAACATTGGGGAGATCCTAACGCACCAACATATCAAGAATGGCATGGGGACATGGATGGAGTCATGGTGGCTGAGAGGGTGGCATATATACACCGAGGATGCCCAAAAAAATGGGAAAGAATATGGGGCAAGTGGACCACCTACAGGGGGAACATTTGTGAACCCCCCCGAGTGAGTCGCCGGTGACCTTGAGCTGAATATTAAGAGTGTAGAACTGTATTAGCCCAATTATTGCACTAAAAATGTAATGGTGTCACATTTATGACAGAATGTATCAATATTTACGGAAGCATGTCGTTATGTCGATATTTTACTGAACCGTCAAGATGTTTTCTTATATGTAATCTAATAAAAAGAATTTTTAAAAACTTGACATCTCTGTTGTCTACTTTTCAGAAATATCTATGTTTGAGAGGTTTCCCTGGCAGGTGGAAGAGCTGAGGCCCAAAAAAGGCAAATAACAATGCAAAAAAATATTTTTAGGTCTTGCGTTAGTCAAGACCTTTTGATTTCACTAAAATTATACATGTAATATACTTACTGAAAGGGGCTTTCAGCTATCCCTTCTCGATTGATCTGTTGTTGGGTCATTCTCATTTTGCTACTGTCCACTACAGCATACAGCATGGAACAATGGGTCAGTTTGAGTGACTGCATTTTGCTCTTTCACAAGGATCACATCCGCACAGACGGTAGTTCCATTTAGTGTCAGTGTTTTTATTTTTACTTTTAATTATTTAGTGGCACCTTTGTGTTAGGAGTCTGCTGTGATAGCAGGACACTTTTGAACTGAGCACAGGACACATTCCAGCTTTATCAGTTCCTGTCACCTGCCAATGCTGTTGCACATTCCATTTGGAGTGGCCTTTGTTTATCTGACTGCTGCTATTTCACTAATTGCATCCATTCGAAACGCTTCTGCATTATTACTATTTCCTTATAATTTCTTTACTTATTAACTTCTTTCTTTCTTTCTTTCTTGCTTTACTTCTTTCTATTTCCTTCTTTCATTCTATTTTCTTGTCCTCTGTATTTCTAGCTTTCTTTCCATCTTTTTCTTACCTCTATTCCTTTTTTCTTTCTTTCATTTCTTCAATCCTTTTTCCTTTCTTTCATTCTTTCTTTGTTTTCCTTCTTCCTTGCATTCTTTCTTTCCTTATATATTTTCTTTCTTTTCTTCTTTCTTTTCTTCTATCCTAATACCTTTCCTTCCTTCCTTCCTTCCTTCATTCCTTCCTTACTTCCATTCCTTCATTTAATCTTTTTTGCTTTCCATCTTTCTTGCATTCTTTCTTTTCTTCTATCGTTTCTTTCTTTCTTTCTATCCTTCTACCTTAACTTCCTTCCTTCTACGTTTCCTTTCTTACTTTCTTCCTTTCTTCTTCTCTTTCTTCCTTCCTTGTTTCTTTCTTTCCTTCATTCTTCTTTCTTTCTTTTTTGCCTTCTTTCTTTCTTTCCCTCTTCCTCACAGGCATGAAGCTGACAGCCACTGCCAGACTGATTGGGTTTTTTTGGGCCTGTTATCCAACACCATTTGATTTTACCAAAAGTATGTGTATCACGTAGTTACTAGTTACTTACAGCGGTTTTCAGAAAGACTTCAACCATTAGTTTTTGGTTGTGTCATTCAGCCCAGTAGGAGTTTCAGCATTCTGCCCTTTCACATGGAGCACATCCACACATAATTTAGTTCCCTTCAGTGCAAGGGGGTAATGTGATTTTTCTTGAGACCCCAAAAACGTTTTTGCCTTTAGCTAATGCTTTTTTTGATGAACGAGGGCTGAGAGTTTCCCAAACAATAATGTTTTTCAAAAACCATGACAAAACATAACAAAAATTAGCAAAAGGCTACTGGCCAACTCCAGACCTATTGACTTTGCCAAATGCTTGTTTAAAATTGTGCCTGTTCCGGAAAGCTGGTGAAGAGATGCTTTCAGCACATCAAATGCTTTGCTAAAACGAACATATACCTTTTTGCAAAGGAATTTTTTCCCGTTCCAAATAAAGCTCACCACTGGGGGGGTCCTCAGCAGGTAAAGGGTTAACAATTGAGTTTAAAATCAGCAAAGCAAACTTTATGAAAGTTCCACATTTGCACAAATTAGCAAAGCTTTTTTCTGTAAGAAGTCACATTTTATTTCCCACTTATGTGTGACTACTCCTGAATATCCAGGAGCAGCATATGCTTATGCATGAAACTGAATGTATGAATCAGGCCGTTAAAATGACATCCTGAATACAAAACAATGATGATCACGCCTTCGTTTATTAATGCCATTTTTCAACCAACAAAAATGTTGTGAATCAAGCTTTCATTTTTGACTGCGTTTCAATACTAGTCATTTGCAAACACTGTTCACTTTCAAAATAATACACGTTCTTTTTCTATTAATGAAGTCAAGCTAGAATTTACAGAGATTGACATTAATTCTCCGTTTGACAAAATTGATCATGTTATCAGTCAATTTGCTTGTTCCAGCCTAATGGAACCCAAGAACATAATCTCAGCCAACCATGACGCTTTTGACTTTGGGAGCAAGTGCAATTGCTAAACACATGCCACGCACTTAGACTGTCCCCCTCGTGATTTATGGTGACACTGTTTGGAAGGTTAGGACTCAGGAATGTTCTGTATATTTATACAGCATTCTGCAAGGCCACGGGGGGAAAGGTTTAACGTTTTAAAGAGTCTCAAGTAAACATGATATCTTTTAGATTAACATTTGAAAACCAAGTAGTAAAACTTTATGGTGTAACTTCAGCTTAGCCTCTTCATATAACCATGGTTTACAGCTTCAATTCAACTTCTTTGCAATTTAAGAGTCTTGTAGACTCCGTGCACGAATAAAAATGGCGATACGGGGAATTCTTAAGTAAGTGTCAATGTGGTCTTTGACATCACATTGTAAACTATATTGTTAGCTTCAGGGTCGGACTGGAGAGAAAATAGGCCCGGGCACCAAAGTAAAAGTGGTCACCCCATTAGTGAAGTAGATAGTTAAAAAAGTGGCCCATGTTTGCAAATCAGGGCAGTTTTGAAATTGCACTGACACGCTGTGCAAGTGCAGTATGAAAGGCTGCATGAATTCGAGCTTGCTGCAGGTAATGCTTATCAGTAAAAAAACAAGCATTTGCAATGCAATAGGTCTAGCATTCAAGCGAGTTTGAGCCATTGGCATTGTAAATGACAATGCCTTTTATTTATGTTTTGGGTTTTAAAACATAAATAAAAAGCATTGTCATTTACAATACTAATAGCTTAAACTCTCGCAAATGCGAGAACTATTGCATTGCAATAAAGGGCCTTCTTGACCGCCTGTTAGATTGTAAATATCAGAGGAAGAAACCGTCCTGCAGCGTCTTCAAAGTAGTGATAAATAGTGCAGTGAAGAAGATGTGTAAGTGTTGTAAATTACACAGCCACAAAGTGTGAAGTAAGAGTTACATATGATCCAAGCTATAAACACTAACAAAGCGCTCCAACACCTTTCGCTCTGTGATTACACTGTCGCGTATCAGGAGGAAGAGCAAGAGGGGGGGCTATTTCCTTCCCTCTCTGTGATTTGAGTGTGCAGTGTGGCATTGCGTAATGTCATTGCTATCTTTGGCCTAATAAAAACACTCCTGCTGTAGCAGGACCCTGGCTTCACCTCCTGGTGCAGGGCGGGCTGTGCTTTAAGGCAGGCATGGAGGGAGGGAGGGATGGTCTCGGCTGCAGCTCTGGCCTCATACAGTGCCCCTGCTATTACAAGTGAGCAAGAGGCGCTGAAGTTGTGGTATTGGTATTGGTGCTGGTGGTATTGGTGGTGGTGGTATTGGTGGCGGTATTGGTATTGGTGTTGGTGGTGGTGATATTGGTATTGGTGATGCTATTGGTGGTGGTGGTACTGGTATTGGTGGTGGTGGTATTGTTGGTGGTATTGGTATTGATGGCGGTGGCGTTGGTGGTGGTATTGTTAGTATTGTTAGTATTGTTGGTATCAGTGGTATTGGTGGTGGTGGTTGTATTGGTGGTGGTGGTGGTATTGGTGGTGGTGGTATTGGTGATGGTGGTGGTATTGCTGGTGGTATTGGTGGTGGTATTGGTGGTGGTGGTGGTATTGGTGGTGGTGGTGGTATTGTTGGTGGTGGTGGTATTGGTGGGGATGGTGGTGGTGGTATTGGTGGTGATGGTATTGGTGGTGGTGTTATTGATGGTAATGGTGGTGGTGGTTGTCTTGGTGGTGGAGGTATTGGTGGTGGTGGTATTGGTGGTGGCGGTATTGGTGGTGGTGTTATTGGTGGTATTGGTGGTGGTGGTGTATTGGTGGTGGTGGTATTGGTAGTGGTGGTGGTGGTATTGGTGGTGGTGGTGGTATTGGTGGTGGTATTGGTGGTGGAATTGGTATTGGTGGTGGTGGTATTGGAATCGGTGGTGGTGGTATTGGAGGTGGTGGTATTGGTGGTGATGATGGGGGTATTGGTGGTATTGGTGGTGGTGGTATTGGTGGTGGTGGTGGTATTGGTGGTGTGGTGGTATTGGTGGTGGTGGTATTGGTGGTGGTGGTGTTGGTGGTGGTGGTATTGGTGGTGGTGGTATTGGTGGTGGTGGTGGTATTGGTGGTGGTATTGTTGGTGGTGGAGGTGGTGGTATTGATGGTGGTGGATTTGGCCTTGGTGGTATTGGTGGTGGTATTGGTGGTGGTATTGGTGGTGGTGGTATTGGTGGTGGTGGAGGTGGTGGTATTGGTGGTGGTGGTGGTATTGGTGGTGGTGGTATTGGTGGTGGTGGTATTGGTATTGATGGTATCAGTGGTGGTGGAGTGGTGGTATTGGTGGTGATGGCATTGGTGGTAGTATTGATGGTGATGGTGGTGATATTGGTGTGGTGGTATTGGTGGTGGTGTTATTGGTGGTATTGGTGGTGGTGGTTGTCTTGGTGGTGGAGGTATTGGTGGTGGTGGTATTGGTGGTGGTGTTATTGGTGGTGGTGTTATTGGTGGTATTGGTGGTGGTGGTTGTATTGGTGGTGGTGGTATTGGTGGTGGTGGTGGTATTGGTGGTGATGGTGGTGGTGGTGGTGGTATTGGTGGTGGTGGTATTGGTGGTATTGGTGGTGGTGGTATTGGTGGTGGTGGTATTGGTGGTCGTGGTGGTATTGGTGGTGTGGTGGTATTGGTGCTGGTGGTGGTATTGGTGGTGTTGGTGGTGGTGGTGTTGGTGGTGGTGGTATTGGTGGTGGTGGTAGTAATGGTGGTGGTATTGGTGGTGGTGGTTTTGATGGTGGTGTTGGTGTTGGTCTTGGTGGTATTGGGTGGTGGTGGTATTGGGTGGTGGTGGTATTGGTGGTGGTGGTATTGGTGGTGGTGGTATTGGTGGTGGTGGAGGTGGTGGTATTGGTGGTGGTGGTATTGGTGGTGGTGGTATTGGTATTGGTGGTATCGGTGGTGGTGGAGTGGTGGTATTGGTGGTGGTGGCATTGGTGGTGGTGATATTGGTGGTGGTGGCGGTATTGGTGGTAGTGGTATTGGTGGTGGTGGTGGTATTGGTGTTGGTGGTATTGGGGGTGGTATTGGTGGTGATATTGGGGATATTGGTGGTGGTGGTAGTGGTATTGGTGGTGCTGGTATTGGTGGTGGTGTTGGTGTTGTTAATAAAACAGGCTTTTCAAAACAACCCGTCAGGTGGCTTTAGTACAGATGACATGTAACACAGATGTGCTGTTGTCAGCTTCAGCCCATTAGAACAAGATTATGTGCTACCTGGAATTCCCATGAATTAATTCGCTAATCATTTCTAAATCCATTTTACTTGGAGGGGGTTGAAACAGACACGAGATAATGCCGGGATAAAGTGATTGAAAGCAGGCGCCCGTGTTAAAGGGGCAGCCGTGCTGCTTAAAAAAATACAAGCGGTTTCAGATGAAGCAGTGCATGTCCAGCCTGCAGTAGCAGAAACTCAATAAAGTAAATAGTGCTTACAGACTAAATACAGGGGCATTTGGGGCATGCGAGAAATATAAGTGAGCTGCCAAAGACAGAACACACAAAAATATTTTGCTGATGTACTGGAAATTTCTGCTGGAAGTTAAGGTACATGCAGCGCACTCTTTTTTTTTAAATCCAACATAATTGACAAGAATGATAACTTTCTCCCAAAAAAGTAGGAACTGTCCATCGAATGTCGAGACAGGTGGTAACAATCCGAGCAAATTGCCCTGCGAGAAAAAGCATCACTAGTTTTTAGTTTAAGCATACTATGACAACCCAACACACTCCTATTGAATCTCATAGAGTGGAGTTTATTTACTATTGTATGTTCAATAAAAACTATTACGCCCATTTATTTATTGAATAAAAACGATTACATCTCTGTTGATGTTTTTCTCTATATTCGCAATATGACGAACCTTCTGTAAAACAGATTTCCGCACTACAATGAAGCCGATCAACAACAAAAGTGTGGTCAACTTCTGAGGACCCCCAAGGTGATATAAATCTCTTCTGGCAGAAAATGAAAATGTCTGTGTTCTGAGTGTGTGTGTGGGGTGAAAGTGTGTGGTGTGGGTTGGGGCGGGGGTGTCACAGGTGAATTTTAATTTTGACATACCAAGGGCATTAAAAATAAAATCCTGAAACGCGAATGGGGCAGAAGTCTACATGCAACGGAAGCGGGGGCTCCTTTGCTCAGAGACGGGCTGTGCCGTGTGAAGAGGGCACCCACTGGCTCCCAGAACAGCTGTCATTTTGGTGTCAAGCTTTGCTCTGCCATTTGGGAAGAAGTGCCCGAAGACGATGCTCTGTCCTCTCTGCACACCCTTTCTACCCTTGAAATGATGTAGCGCCCCACAAATGACACCAATTCGCCGTGTTGTGGCTTCTCTGAGGAGCGGAGAGAAGGAACACCTCGCTCGGAGCCTCCTGCCTTCACGTTCCTTTCCTTTCTGCGCTGAAGACATTTAAACAAATAAATATTTGCAATGTCATAGGTCTCGCATTTAAATGCGAGACCTATGGCATTGCAAACAAACGCCTCCATTGTCCCTGCTTCAAAAGTTAAAGCGGGCATGGCGCGCTGAATGTAAGCGAAGCACGTCGTCGTGCCTAATGTAGGAGAAGCTCAATAAAGAAAAAAAAGTACATGTACAGTGTAACAACCAAGTAAAGGGGCCAGTAGCCATGGGAGGATACAAATGACGACATGGCCGTACTAAGGAGGGACTAACAAGCATATCAAGGAATCAAACATCAGCATTTACGAAGGACAAAGACACAAGCCAATGAAAAATATGGGCGGAGCTTCTCCTCCGTACTCTACATACAACAGATTGCCAGCGCAGCGCTTGCGCGCTGACTCAGGCTCGACCTAAAAAGACCCAGTAGACCATAAATTAAGCGCACAAACAGCCAAACAGTCAAAAAACATCCCATAAACTGATCTGTCAGAGTAGCCCATTGGGCACTGCCTGATTGCCCTTTAGGCCAGTCCGACTAACTTAGTTTGAATCTAGGATAAAGCAAACTGAAATAATTCTTGAACCTTCAAATGTAATATAACAGAGTAGTAAACTGTTAAGCCTCACACAACTTATGGCCATGCTCTGCTGATGAAAAGATGGATAAGCACAAATACCTGCCATTGCTGATTGCACATTCAGTGATGCAATTAGAACATGAATGTGCCAGCTCTGATGCTTCGCCCACCGACCTGCACAACTGGGTTTTTTGCTAGCCTCAGGGCGGCTTGCTGTTATGGGTCAGACTTCCTGTCATCGGGAAAATGGATACTTGTGTATTCTTGTTTTCAGAGGTAATGATGCAGGCAAAGGCGGCAGGTCCTGATGTTCTAGGGGAGCTGGAGCATGAGAGAAAGTGAGCAGGATGAATGCAGAAAAGGGATGGTGGTGGGCTCCAATGATGAAAGGAGATGAGACTGGGGCAGTGGTGGGTGAGGCTAGTTTGGGGCACTAAAAGTAGTGCTAGTCTTCAGATGTAAATCACAAACCTTAGCAGGCTTTTACAGCCGCGTGAACAATTTTTCTACAGCTATTAAAGGCCCCTGAAATGCTCCTCTTTTTAAAAAAAAAGTTTGGCACGTTGCAAGAGAGTGGATTTTGCAACTTGACACTCCTAATTAAAGGAGGGGGGCATTGGTTTCTGGTCATTGCCATTAGTTAAAACAATTTAGCTCACATTTTGCATACAGCCTTCATGTAACATGTTCTTATAGATATCATTTCTCACAAATTGTGTTTTTATTGCATGATACCAAGAGAAAAAATGCATTTTCTCCACTTTGCTAAGACCATAAAATTAGACAATAATTGAGGCAAAATCGGGTTTCTAAACACTAATAAATAAATAGCGAAAATAGTGCAAAATCAGTTTTCTCATGCTTTTAAACGCTTATTCAGGAAGCAGATTATGTCAATGAATAACTCATTTGCAATTAATCATAAAGTCGTCGCGCATGCGGTTTAGCTATACATATCTTTTATGTCTTCCTTTAATATGGACTGAAGCGGTACCTATTTTCACCACACCATATTGAGTTAATATGTTAGAAATTAATGTGCCCTATTTGTATGCATTAAAATAAATATTTTGTAATATAGCCATAATGTGAAATCACCCTTTTCCCTAGGCTTGTCATCGTCAGAATTAAAGATATATGTCCACTGATATTATTTGCCACGTCTCCCAACACCGATTGACACATCTCCTGAAAGGTATTGCTGCACAACTCTTAAGCTCTTTAGACTCTATCCTGCATCTCCACAGATGCCCTATGCATTTTGCTGTGGTGGTGCTTCACACTGGTTCCTTATCATTCCGCCTTGTACGTCACTCCCCAGATAGGTGGTCTTGGCCTTTAAATCTCTCTGCACATCACGGATGTGCTTCCTAAGCATATATACATACATAAATCCCAGGTTGAACGCACTAACATCAGCAAATCACCTTCTATTGCTCTCCTATTCCCCCACATCGCAAATCAGACACAACTTTATTCTTTCACCCATTGAGTCCGAGATCTATTTTTCCCTCAAACTTATCCAATAACTTCTTCACCTGGAATGTTTCTTCCCCACATTTTGCAAAACCAATCAATGCTGGCAGCTATTCACATCACAGTCTCCTGTTCAGATCAATTGTAAAGTCGCTCATATATGTAATCAAATGTATTGCATTTAGGAACAACAATAAAGAGAAAAACACTTGGCAAAAAGTTAAAAAGGATGGGGATATATTTAGTGGAAGTACCCAAGAAAAGGTTGGGGGTTGTGGCTTGTACAGCAAGCATGACAGTCACTCTGTGAGGAGCTCCGCTAAAAGAGGAGTTTATCTGTTGTTCACCGCCACTTCCCGGAGCCATCCAACCCAGGTTGAGCTGGGAATCAGAGTTGATTTGCTGCACCATGTGGGACATTCTGGTCCGGCGTGCTTAAAACCCTCTCGGAATACCAAACCAGTTGTCTGGTGCAGCTGCCACTGCAGCAAGATGAGCGGAGACCAGTGGTGGCCTGACCACTGAAAGGAAGGAGTGGCGGGGTGCCAGAAGCCATCCTGGAGGCGGCGTGGGGACACATCTGGCAGCCTTGTGCTTCTAGCTTGCCGCCCGACCCTGTGGGGCTTCTGGCAAGAGGGCTGGGCTGAGGGGCTGATGACAAGATGCGGGGGGCCCAAGGGTTAGCTGCGGCGGCTGGCCCCTGGCCTAGGGTGGTGCAGAGGGTGCTGGCAATCAGATGGCCCGCCCCACTGTAGCTGCTGACAAGTGGGGGAGAGCCTGGTGGCTGCCGGGCCCTGTGAGAAGTGGGAATTGGTGGATCCCTGCTCCTGCCCTTCCAGTGAGTGCCAGGAGGCCCCATGTGCAGAAGAGGAGTGGCGTCAGTTGGGGGGCCACCCTATGGCTGGGAGGTGATGGGGCACCTGGACAGATCCCACCCAGATGATCTGAGGCCAAAGGTTTGAGACATACCTATCTGGCCAGAGAGCTGTGGCCCAACCCACGGCCTTCCCCAAAGGGCCAGAAGGAGTCAGGGCAGGCTTTACAGGGGACTGTTATTGCAGAGGTTGGATCAGGCTCAAACAAACAAGTCTGGAACTGTTAAATGATTCATGGGGAGACAAGGCCTGCCCTGCCCTCCCTTGAATCACGTACTGGCCTTTTTGCATGGTAGCAGTGGCTGAATGGGGCATGCCGCCCTCCCTGGGGCATACGATTGGACTTGGCTGGTGGTGGAATCAGCCACCCTGGAGCACCCCCTCCCCCTCCCTGGACATTGCTCAATGGCAGCTTCTGGAGGGTGTGCTTCCTCTGGCGAGGTACAGGAGGGGACATTGGATTGGACCACTCCCAGATCGGATCCTGTGGCGTGGGAGGGGCAGATTGACCACTAGAAGTTCCTCTCCTTCCCTCCGGACAGTCACAAATTTCTCAGAGGATAGCTTGCTGCACAGGGGTCTGAGGATGTTGCTGGGGGCTCTGGCAGGTTTCCTTTGAGGCATGGCCCGACAGATATCTGAGGTTCAGTGTGATACTCGCCCTTTAACGGAGGGGTTCTGCCCTCACAGCTTTGACGTCCCGGAGACGCCTCCTTTGACCCTGAAATGCAAGCCGACCCCTGAACTCTCCTAGCAAAAGATAGATAAATACACTAAACAGCAGGCCCCACAGGGGAGGTGAGAGTGGAGGGGGGAGCTCCTGTGTCGGGGGGCGACCACGAGACATTGACTATCGTCAGTGCCATTCAGGGCCTCAAGGTCACTATGGAGGGTAAGATGGAGGAACTAAAGGTGGACCTAGCATTGATTCAACAGGACTTACGCAGAACCATGCACAGGGTGACCAAGGTGGAAGGCAGGGTGTCGGAGGCTGAGGACACCCTGAAATTGCATGAAGACCGCTTGGCCACCGTGCAATGCCTGGTGAGTCAGCTGGAGGCGAGAGCTGAGGATGTGGAGGGGAGTTCCCGCAGGAATAATCTCCGCATGGTGGGCATACAGGAGGGGGCAGAGGACTCTGCCCCAATGAAATTCATGTGGGACTTGTTGACCAGCTGGGTGCACAAGGACGAGTTTTTAATTTTGGGTTGCTTCATTGTAGAAAGTGCTCATAGAGCACTGATTGCCAAACCACTGGTTGGCGCACATCCCAGACCATTTATGGTGCACATACTCAAATACACAGACAGAGATGCAGTCCTTAGGGCAGCTCACAGGGCCAGCCAGCTGACTTTTCAATCCTCTCCTGTGATGATCTTCCCAGACTACAGCCTGAAGGTACAACAGCAGCACCGGTCCTTTCATGAGACTCAGTTCCATGTTCATGTGCCCAACCTGCCTGAAGGTCCATTATCTAGAGTAGAGCCTTTTCTTTGACTCTCCTGATGTGGTATGGATGTGGGTGGAAGAGAGATCACTGCAATGCCCAGCAGTTGATACCTCCCCTGAGAGAGGGAGGGGGCCGGAGAGATGGCGAAGGCGCGAAACGAGAATGGTGTACAGCTTAATTGAAACGAAAAGAAGAAGGGATGTAGGGCCAAGTCATTGGGTCGTAAGCACGCAGTCGCTGGAGAAACGTCACCTGAAGCAGGAGAGGACCACTTGATGGGGACAGGCACTTATCTACCCTTGCAGGTAGCTCCTGACCCACCATGACATTCTCTGGGGGGGTTATTTCGGAGTGATGCACACATGTTTGTACTGCTCTGATTTGCTGGTTTGGTCTATACCACCTTAGACCTGGACCCTCACAGCATCTTTTGAGTTGGGATTAGTTCTTTTGGGGGAGGGGATTTGGGTGGCTGGGATGATATGCATCAAATGATAGCCCGGCTGGCTTCGGTCTCCAGTTGCACCTCGACAGGTACTTCCAGTTTCCGAAGTATGGGGTGGTGTTGGGGGAGGGGGAGAGCATTGAGGTGTTGTTTTTTATTGTATTTCCTTTTCAGGTGCAGAGGGTGAGCACAGGTGTATGCAAGACACACACGATTCATAGATACGATCTCATGCAGGGGTCATGGCTCATTCCATTTCTCAGAGGGACCACTCACAGGGACGGGGCAGGGTGAATTGTCCATCCTGTCATGGAACATTAATGGGATGTTGGATAAGATCAAACGAGGAGTGGTGCTCTGGGTGGTGTTGAGGTCTAAGGCAGATATTATGATGCTTCAGGAGACCCAGCTCCTGGGCAGCAAGGGTCCTTTTCTGGCCCACAAGGGTTACACTCAGGCATATCTTTATGGATTTCACTGGGACTCTTGGGACATGTCTATACTGGTTAGGGGGCATACCCCTTTGCAGTGTTGAGGGTATGGCATGATAGCTTGGGTTGGTATTTTGCAGTAATTGGTATGCTCCATGGCTGCCCTATTTCCCTGATCAGCATATATGCCCTACCACCCCACTCTTCAGACTTCTTGATTAGACTGGGGGACCATATAAGTGAGTTGCCAGATGCCCCATGGTTAATTGGAGGGGACTTTAATGGAGTGTGCGGCATGAGCCTTGACCGTTCTTCGACTTCTGCATGAACAGGGCATGAGTGTGAATGTGATAGTGTGAATGTGCTGCTTGGAATGTTGGTGTGGTCAAAATGTAATGATGAGATCCAGTAGCCGAGATGTAATTTAAGAAGGTGTATTTAATCTTAGTTACAGGTTGACAAGTTCATGTAGTGCAGCCCCACCAAGAGCAGCCTGCCTGCTGCTCATCCATACTCCAACTGTAACACCTCACCTCAAAGGCACCCAAATATTCCATTCATCATCACCACACCAACATTCTATGCAGCACATACACACTGGCTGAGCCGCTAGGGAGAAAGCAACATGATAAACACATATACAGGATACTACATAGTACTTAACTGTATTTACATTTTGGCTGGAAGTGTTTAAAATATTCTTTGGGAGTGACTTTATTGTAAAAAGAGACATTGAAATGGCGTTTCCTATATTTCCCTGAGTCTCACACACCCATACTGTTTGGCCTATATTCTTTCCTGTGTTTATTTTGACTTTTGTGGTATTTCCCTGAGCCACCGCTAATCAGATTCAGATTTTGAACAACAGAGCTGGACCAAATTAATTAGACTGCTGTCCAGCAGGTAGTTCAAAGCCTCTCCCTGGCCAATTTGGGAGCATTAGCCTTCTCTCCTGGAACAGGAAAGGCTAAGGAGAGGAAAATGTATAGGGTGACTAGCCACCATTCTCTCTCAATCCAGTCAATGAGCCAAATGGGGAGCAAGCAGAACTCTAAAACTATTTCCACAAGGAGTTCTCTTTGAAGCCTCATAATGAGCGGCCTGGTTAATTGTGATATGTGTGGTAACTCCTGTATGAATGTATCACATTTGATCATTTCATGATAAATATCATCAGGTGAAACCTGATGATATTATTTGGGGAAAATTTCAGGTATTTATTGGAACGTGTAGATTTTGGTAGTAGAAAATATTAAAATTCATGTTATTTTAAAAAAACTGTATATAGGCAATTTTTATCACACAGGAAAAATAATGCCTTGGTGTTGTTTTTTATTAGATGCAATAATTAATGCATCCTATAATGATCACCTCATAATGAGGACTTTGGAGAGAAGAAATGACTTCAGGAGTGTCAGTTAGGGTGAGAGCTAGGCTCAGTAAAGAGGTGTTCAATACTAGCAATTGAATCTGCCATCTTTGAAAATTTCAGAATTATATGCAGGGAAGTGTGCTGCTCTTATAAAATGTCAGATAGAGGTGGAGGGGTGCTGTGGCATCTCTAGATGGAGTAGGAATACTCACCTTTTAGAACTTTTCACCTCAATTGTTAAACCCCTGCACAGTGGTAGAGAGTTTGAGGTGAGAGGGACCAAAGAAAAGAAGAATTTAAGACTTTGCAGATGAACCCTTTAGGGGAATGGAAGAACTATCAACTTGCTCTTTTTGGACTCTTTTGCTTTTTGACCACAGAGACAGTGGCTGTAGAGTAGAGTGTGGACATGCGGGGAACCTTGAGGAAAGGAGTTATCCTTGGATGTCTGTGCACTAGTTCTGGCTGGAGGTGCACTAGGAAGGGGTACCCCAAACCTGTAGAAGAAACACAGGTGCCTGCCCTTGGCCAGTAGGCCTGGGGCATAGAGAGTGCGGGCAGGGAGTGTGGCAAGTTTTAAGAGCTGCATCGTGATGCTGCCAGAAGTCTCCAGTCAAGGAGACTACCTTGAGTTTTTTGCAGAATAACAGGCATCAAAAAAATAAACAAGTTTAAAGGCAAGGAACTTTTAAAATGTCCCCTCTGGTGGCAGGAGCACACTACCAGGCTGAAGAAAGCAAAAACACCATAAGAAAAGCCCATCAAGGCCAGATGCATCTTAAAATAACCCAGTTGCTCGTGTGAGGCTTTTCTTGTGGCATTCAGGCTAAGAAAATCACTTGCACTAGCAGCTGTGTTTGATATATGCCTTGGGCGAGCGTGTATGCAGATCGATCCACTGGGGCAATAGCCATTGTCTAAATGCTGTTACGCTTATTTAACTTTCCTCCTTAGTGTGTCATGGCCACTCAACTCAACATTCCCTTGGAGCCCAGGAAGGATGGCCTCACAGTGGACCAGCTGAGGTGCCAGCAGCAAGGCACACAAAGACAACTCACTCCCCCTTGGAGATGGGGGCAACACATACATATTTCCCTTGACCACTGCACCCTAGGCCTAGCTCTGATGGTTCTGCAAGCAATGCTGGTATCCTAAGCTGGATAAGTACTGCCTGTCCTCAATCCTCCCTGCCACCTGTGCCTCCTATGCCTGTCACTGTATCAGGGCGGAACAGGGCCAACACTTGCAGGTGGGATTAACAAAGGCACAGGCTCCCCAGCCTGGAACAATGAAGATAAGTGGTGAGTCAGGTGGAAGCTGGCCTATCTCTGCACAGGTCTCATCAGGAGGAGCTGGGGCATCCACTAATAAAAAGAAATGCAGCCTTCTGCATTATCAAAAGAAGGGGCCACGGGCCAAGGTAGAGTGCCCAAGATACCTTAAAGGCTTAAAACAATTTGCCTATCGTACTTGCAGTGTCCTTTGTGTGGCAGAGGACTGCAGAAATGCTGTTTTGTGAAGCACCACCTAGGACAGTGGAGGACAACAGCATAATGAACGTTCATGGACCTGGGACTTTAGGTCCAGGGGCTCAGAGGTGCCCGGACTTTGCTCATGGTCCATCATTGTTGTTAGGCAAATTGTTAAAGGTGAAAATAAATTCTGACTGAAAATGTCACTGATTTATACTTTTTACTGTCATGAGACCATGAAAACCAATAGGAATTACATGGACAATAGTTTAAGTTAAGAAAATGCATTTTTCTTATACCCCCTTTAAATGATTGTCCATTAACAACATTTTTTAATATTGGGGAGATTGTGTCCATTAATATCTGTATGGTGATCCCTGTCAAAGTCAATATGCCTGTGTTTTTAGTAATGCATTCCACAGCTTGGTCCTAGACATTTAAAGGTTAATATTGTTTTTAGAGGTTGGGGCCTGATCCTGGGCAAACTGTTAGAGGTGCCACCAACATAGGGAGTTTAGTCTACAATTATGGGGTCACTTGACCTTACTCCTAACTCATTCACCTTCCACCCTAAACAGACACAAACAAACTAAGCAACATGCTACTCTTCACAACTTCTCATCTCCATGTCTACTGTACAACAAGGCTACTCTACAAAAACAACACAGCTCACCAACTCACTATCAACCACCATCTCCACCACCTACACACACAGACCCATCAAAATGCCTTCTTAGCCTCTTGGACGGGGAATATGATACAGAACAGCGACACTATTGCTATTCTCATACAGCTAATACCGGCACTAAGGACACACTGTCTACAGGTTCACAAAACACTGCTCACTCTTCTACAAAACAAAGTCACACCATCACCAAAACACATTCTCTAACCTGCCTACTAATAAATGCTCGATCACTCTAAAAAACACAAGCATCACATCTACGACCTTATCACTGACACACAACATGACTTACTCTTCATAACTGAATCATAGTTTGGAGATGACATGGCTCCAGTGTTGCATGAAGCTGTTCCTCTAGGCTATTAAACTATCACACATAATTGTATAGGCAAAAGTTCTAGTGGCTTAGTTGTTGTACTCAAACAAACAATAAGTATCACTAAAGCTGACCACATCCCCATACAAGGTTGTGAGGCCCTCTTCACCAGATGCAACCCTACACAATCTTCCTCAAGTAACTTCCTACTCCTTTACAGACCTCCACCCAGCAATGCAACATTCCCAGACACACTTCTATACACAGTTTCAGACTTTATATCACTACACTTCAACCTATGCATTCTTGGTGACCTAATTATGTGGTTTGACAAACCCAATATGCCCCATCCAAAACAATCATCACTGGCCTAGACGCACTGAACCTACATCAGATTGTCCAAACCCGCATACATCACTGGGCACATCCTAGATGTAATTTTTGCAAATCCAGAAATAGTTACCTTTCAAACAGTTACTCCAGTCACATGGTCAGACCTCTATTTGCTTGCTTTCCGACACAAAGCAACACACATAAAACCACCTTACATGCATCCACCTATCGACCGTGGAACAAACAAAATTTTGAACACTTAGAAACACAACTAACATCCAATACAGGTCTAGACACAATAAAGTCTGTTCACAAACTATATGAGCGGCTACAGGAAGCTTTTGATATCCTAATACCACTAAGAGCAACACAACAGAATGAAAGAAAACAGGTACCTTGGAGAAAAACAGAGCTAAAAGAGACAAAACAGCAAATTCGAAAGCTGCAATGCACTGGCTCAAAACAAACACTAATCAAGACAAAATTCACCTATAGAAACTTAACAGATTATACAAGTCAGCAATCACAAAAGCTAAGAAACAATTCTATTCAGACAGAAATCAAAATTCTAAATGTGCAAATAAAGAATACTATAAAATTCTCACCGAATTTCTTAAACCAAATTGCCTAGAAGGAGCTCATCCCATTACTCAATAATTCACAGACAAACTGGCAAATAAAGCCAAAGCAGACACGTTAGACTCATATTTAAAACAAAGAAAAAAACACCAGCGGCAACCCTTTACCAAAACAACCCTCCAAGAGTAGGCTAACCCAGCCTCTGCATTCCTTCCACAATTAATTTATGTGCCTGGTCAAAGCCAGCAGGCCTGCCAGTAGCCCTTCTGACTCATGTCTGCCACAAACTTTCAAGAAAATTCTTCTAACTTCCTCTGCTGTCACACCAGTAAGAAGATTCATCAACAATTCTTTTACTATGGGAATATTTGCAGAAGTTTAACAAACTCCCATTACTAAAGAAAACAAATATGGACCCACTTATCCCCAACAACTACAGTCCAATCACAAATAAACCTTTCCTGGGCAAATTTATAGAAAGAGCAGGATTCGCCCAGATGTCACAATTCATTGAAGGTAATTCCATAATTTCAGACTTCCAAACAGGATTCTGTCCGGGAAGAGGCACAGAATCTGCCCTTACTGCCATCTGGGATGACCTTAAGTGTTATATCCTTAGTATTACATTTACATGTAAACCAGTTTAGGTCCTCCTAGCTGCTCAGCCAGAGTGAGAGATGGTTACGGAATGTTGGTGTGACTGTGATGTGTGGAATGCCTGGGTGCCTGAGTGGATGAGTGGTGACAGTTAGAGATGGGCTGAGCATCTAGGCAGGCTGCTCCTGGTGGGGCTGGTACTTGACCAGAGCTGGCTGGACTAAGATTGTTACTACTTGGACATGGAACTAATAAAGAAGACTTGGAAATACTACAAGGCTACCTGTGTCTACTTGTAAAGGCACAACATTAAGAACACAGTTGACCGGAACGGGGTTGCTGCACTTCTTCTCTTGGACCTCTTAGCTGCCTTTGACATGGTTGACCATGCCACTCTAATACAAAGACTCTCTGAAGACAGCATCGAGGGGACTACTCTTGACTGGATCACATCCTACCTTCAAAACAGAACAAATGTATCCATACCCTACTTTTCTCATCCACACCCTACTTCACAAAAGCAGGGGTCCCTCAAGTCTCTATCATCTCACCCATGCTTTTCAACACCTACATGAAGTCACTACCGGCACTGATCAGTGATTTTAACCTCACATGCTGTAACTATGCAAATGACACACAAATACTCCTTAAACTGGAAAGCTCCAAAGACATTGGAATCTCACAAATTTCCAGTTGCCTTAGAGCAGTCGAGCAGTGGATGACATGGAGTCATCTCAAATTGAATGCTTCCAAAATGTAAATACTCACATGTGGTGATTGGAAGAATTAAGACCCACTCGTCGCCTGGCCTGATGATCTAAGAAAGTAAGAAACCTGAGAATTACCATGGACTTCAAGCTATCAATGAATGCCCAAGTGGACAAACTAGCAAGATCTAGGTTCATTGCCATAAAAACTCTGCAATGCATCTTACCCCACCTGGGATTACCACACAAGGTCCAGGCTACTATCTCTCTTGTTCCGCCTAAACCCAATTACACCAATAGCCTCTACCATGGATCATCTTTAACAACTATGAAAAGACTACAACGGATTCTGTAATCTGCTGCCAGACTACTCTTACATATAAAGCTACAAGCACACATCTCCCCTGCCTTGAAGGCCTTACATTGGTTACCGGTTGCCAGAAGATCCAGTATCACCCACAAAGCATACATGGAACAGGACCACTCTTCTTCAGGAATAAAATCACCAAATACATTCAACAAAGGAACCTCCACTCTAGATTGGCACCTCGCCTCAAAATCTCACCATACAAGAAAAAAAACATAGGTGGCACATACTTCTCTGTTCAAGCAGCCAAATTATGGAACTCTTTAACACCAATCACAAGATCCACGGATAACTACCTTGTCTTCAGAAGACTACTCAAAATTTGGCTGTTCTCCACATAACCACCATGCTCAGACATAAATATACAGTATATCCCTGTGTATATAAAAATGTATTTGGACTATATGTGTATCTAGATATGTGTAATCCTTTGTATAAACGTGTCACGATTTGCTGCCTGTGCTCTCATACCCACCACCAGGGGGCCGCTTAGTGGGACTTTCCAGTCTTCTAATAAGCTTCCAGACCCTCCCCTGCATGCATATCCTGACTTCCAGCCATTTGGACACTTATTGGGAATTGACATCCATTCCCAATCCATGCCGGGTTTTGTGAAAGCCAGCCTGCTTATATTTGAAGCCATCCTACTCATGCCTGAAACTCCATTACCCAGAATTCCCTGCTCACTGCTTTGTCTCCACCCCTGCAGGCCAAGGATGGGTGGAGGAATTCAGCTCACCTGTGGCTGGCTGCTGCTAGGCTGCTCACACCTGATGCATGTGATTACTGAGAGCTCTTTTAAGCCACAGCTCCCTTCAGCCCAGTGTTGGTCATTGTAGCTGTTTACCGGTGAGACCAATCCTTGTTTCCAGTGCTCCCTGAGCTTTTGCTATTGTTTCCAGTGTTTCCTGAGCTTTAGTTATGCCTTGTTCCTGACCTGCTGCTGTTTTCCTTGTTCCTGAATTAGCACTGCCTGCAGTGCTACCCTGACCCCTGAGCCTTAGTATTCCTTGTTCCTGAACTGCAGCAGTTTCCCTTCTCCTGAATTAGCACTGCTTGCAGTGCTACCTTGTTTCCTGAGTTCCTGAGCTATAGCTATTCCTTGTACCTGAATTAGCACTGCCTGCAGTGCTCTTGTTTCCTGAGTTCCTGAGCTATAGCTATTCCTTGTACCTGAATTAGCACTGCCTGCAGTGCTCTTGTTTCCTGAGTTCCTGAGCTAGTTATTCTTTGCTCCTGTTCCTGGTCCTGGGCTTCAGCTATTTCTTGTTCCTGATTTGCATTGTTTGCAGTGCTCTCTTGACTCCTTGTTTCCTGAGCTGTAGCTAATTCCCTGCTCCTGAACCAGAACTGCCTGCAGGGCTACCTAGGCTCCTGAGCTTTAGCTCAGTTCTTGTTCCTGCCCCAGCTCTGCCTTTCTATGCTACTTTGTTTTCTTGATTTCTTAACCTGCACTATTCTAGTATACCCTTGTAGCTTCCCCTTCTGTATATTCCTTTCCAGTCCCTGCCTTTCTTCCCAATTCATTGGTTCCAGTTCCTAGTTTGCTGTCTTTCTATTTCTGCTGTCTTGCTTCTGTTACCTTGTATGTTTGTTACCTGCTTTCTGCCAAGTGTGCCCAGTGATTTCCTTCCTTTCCTGTTAAGCACTCCTCCTTGCTAGCTCCTTGTCTATTGTGCTTGTGTTTAGTTCTACCCCCTTGCTGTTACTGCCTTGCGTGTTCCTGTTTGATCGCCAGGATCCGTGGGCACAGCTGACTACCTAGGTGGTGTTTCTTGTTCACTGTGAGTATTGTCTTTGAGTTACATTTGTAACATCACCATAGGTATAAGCTCCACAGACCCTGCCTTTGCATGCATATCCTACATGTGGGTATTTGCAGTCAGTATCTGTAACAGTAACTGTGGGTAAGAAACTTACTGAGCTTCAATCTTACTGTGTGGAGCTCCTGAGTGCTTTACCCCACACTCCCCTTTATTGTTAATGTTGTTTCATATATATGTCTTGCATATTCGTCCTGGGTGTAGTTTTTCTGAAAGCTAAATTGCCTCATGCGTGCCCTTCCTTTCTGAGTCTTACCCATCTTGTTCACTTCTACAGGCTTCCCCTTTGGATCCCTTTTTCTCCTCTGACTCCCTGTATGATCCTGGGCAGCGCTGTACTCCTCTTTATGTGTACGTTTTCTACCCAGTTCCCAGTCCTTGCCCAAGTCCCTGACTGTGTTCCCCACATAGTCCCGGACAGTCCCTGACAAAACGTGTATAATAATTATGTTTATATAGATATTTGTTAGCTCTGCTTAACAAATGTACATATGACTTATGGTTATATTATTCTATGTTTGACATGTATATAGGCCACTGCATTAATAAGTACATCTTTATCATAACTATTTATCTACAATTGCTTCACTATTGAATTCCCCAAAAATAATGTATAAATGAAAATAACAAATAAATTAGCTTAAAGTATAGCAACACTACTTGATAGTCTGAGTTTATTAAATACAACTTAAACCTACAAATATTACCTTCCTCATACATATTTACCTACCATGTACTTATGTATCTTTATATTTATTACTTTACTTCTAATTCAGCATCTCCAATTCACTACCCTATTCTCACCCTACACCTCTCCCAATATATCCTCTACCTCCACTCTCTGGCTCATCCCAAACCTCATTCTACTACTCTCTCCAATGCATTACCCTTTTTCGCACCTTATACCTCTCTCAATATATCCTCTACCTACACTCTCTGACTTATCCCAAACCCCATTCCACTGCTATGTTCCGCAAAATAACCCTTTCTAGGCTCTTCCCTCCTCTACCCCTCCTTTCATCATCTCAAACCTTTTACTATTCAGATCTCCCAAATAAGGCTTTCTAAACCCTCCCCCTTGACTTTTCTCCCTTGTCCATCCCCCTCCACTTTACTCTTCCCAAAGCTCCACCTACTGCTATGATCACCAAAAACACTTTGTAGACCCTTCCCTCTTCTATCTCCCTACTTTCCTTTTTAATCCAACTAACATACTCACATGTTCACTGCTCAAATTAATTTCATATTTCCCTTATGCTAATTCCCCACTAATTCTGTTTGGGTTCCGGAGTAGCGTGCTAACCATCAAAAAGTGCTTGACACCTCATCAGGGGTATCAGCGCTATATAAATGCAAATGCTTCTCTCTTCTATCCCTTCACTATCCTTTTTCAATACAAATAACAAACTCACATGTCCACCGCTCAAATTAATTTCATTAAATTCATATTCTAATTCACCACTAAATCATTTTGGGTTCCAGAATAGCATGCTACTCACCAAAAAGCACATTTGATGCCTCATCAGGGTTAGTAAGCACTATATAAATGCAATTACAATTACTTGTATGCCTGTTGTAGTTTACGAAGCTCTTCACAGGTTATCCCCATTGGCATTTTCTACCTGCCAGGTTGTACATATTTTTTATTCGTACATAGTATTTAGATTTGCGTGTAATTAAGAACTTTTCATTTTTTATGAAAATCACTGACTGACAGTGAATTATTAAGTTTTGTTTGTTGTGTTGCTGAGTTCTGAATCTGTAGCCCACAAGCACCTCCATTGAACTGCTCTGGCTCACTGTCCTGAAAATCAAAGGGTACTTGGTTCCCAGTTCAGGATTCGGCAGTAAGGAGACTTCAGTGCATCAGAGGCAGCCCCTGTTGTTACAGTTATGGTCCAGTACCATCTGGCTGCCATGGGAGCTTTGGATCTGGATTTCTCTCACAGGAACAATGAAAATAATGCTGTATTCTTTCTTATTTGATACATTCACTTGAAAAATACCTAAACACCATGGTTCTCGCAGTGATGGTGTTTGTCTTAATTTGTCATTGTTTACTAACACTATAACCTTTATTTCTAGTGACATGTAAAATAATGGTCCAAGATGTTAATCGCACTTAGTAAAATAAGTTACAAGTCGTGAGTTGTTAATCGCACTTGGTAAATAACGGGTGCCATAAATATTTTGCCTTTGTAACAAAATCTGTATGTTATGCTTAAATTCAGAATGGAAGATAATAATTACATCCAAAAACTTCTGAAACCCAGAGTCTCAAATTGTATCAGTTACTATGATTATTACTCCTCCTCTGCGGCCCCGTAATCTAAGTCATAGAAAATTATATGTGGGTTATACATGCCCTTACACCCACCTTAAAAACACACACACCCTCTTCTATCACAAAGACCATTGACTGAAAGTGGATGAAAATTTAATTTTGCCCTCATATTCGATGGATTTGGAGAACTTTGCACTTTATGAAGAAACATAAAGATTCATGAATTGGCTTGCCCAAGCGTGCATATATTCACTTAATCCACAAGACATTTCCTGCATCCTGATTTCCACCCCACATTGACAGGACACCAGGCTACAGAGAATTGTGTTTCCTGCTGTCACCGGAGACGTATCAGGAAAATACAATAACTGTTGCTTGTGTGAGACATCTTTTGCCACAGGAAACAAGCATTTGTAATGCAATAGGTCTCACCTTTGGGACCTTATAAGTACTTAGCCATGCAACACATTATCCTGGGTGTTACAACATCTACTGCTATTTACGTGCCACTGGTGAACAGCCATGTTGTGGCTAGGAGCAGTGCAGCCTGTGGGCTCTGAGCCTGACAACGATGCCGTTAATATGTCCTTAACCGTTCCGTTCTATGATAGTATTGGTCACATTTCACGATTGTTTTTGTTATGCCTTTCCCTGAATAAATCCTGTGAGGGTCAATTATCCGCAAACAGAACTTCAATGGAACATTTTTAGATAAGAGAGTTGGACTGGACACTCAGACGAAAGACTATTAAGTCTGCGCTGCAAAATACAAAAGATCCGCTGCAAAATAATGACATCCATAACTTCCATATTCTTTTTGTAAACATTTCCTCTGCTTTGTCAATGTCGGTTTTGCTGGAGCTGTAGTACATATTAAATACACATGTCATTGCTATCTTTGGCCTAATCAAAAACACTCTAGCTGTGGTAGGGCACTGGCTTCACCTCCTGGTGCAGGGTGGGCTGTGCTTTATGGCAAGCATGGAGGGAGGGAGGGATGGTCTTGGATGCAGCTCCGGCCTCGTACAATGCCCCTGCTATTACTAGTGAGCGAGAGGTGCTGAGGTGGTGGTATTGGTGGTGGTGGTATTGGTAATGGTGGTGGTGGTATTGGTGGCATTGGTGGTGGTATTGGTATTGGTGGTGTTATTGGTGGTGGTGGTATTGGTGGTGCTGGTATTGGTGGTATTGGTAGTGGTGGTATTGGTGGTGGTGGTAGTTTTGGTGGTGGGGTATTTGTGGTGGTATTGGTGGTGGTGGTATTGGTGGTGGTGGCATTGGTGGTGGTATTGGTGGTAGTGGTGATATTGGTGGTATTGGTGGTGGTGGTGGTATTTGTGGTGGCATTGGTGGTGGTATTGGTACTGGTGGTGGTGGTATTGGTGGTGGTGGTATTGATATTGGTGGTGGTGGTATTGGTGGTGGTGGTATTGGTGATGGTGGTTGTATTGGTGGTGGGGGTGGTATTTTTGGTGGTCGTGGTATTGGTGGTGGGATTGGTATTGATACTGGTGGTGGTGGCATTGGAATTGGTTGTGGTGTTGGTGTTATTGGTGGTATTGGTGGTAGTGGTATTGGTGGCGGTGGTGGAATTGGTGATGTTGGTTGTATTGGTGGTGGTTTTGGTATTGGTGGTATTGGTGGTGGTATTGGTGGTGGTGGTGGTGATGGTATTGGTGGTGGTTGTATGGTGGTATTGGTGGTGGTGGTACTGGTGGTGGTGGTGGTATTGGTGGTGGTGGTAGTAGTGGTATTGGTGGTGGTGGTATTGGTAGTGGTGGTAATGGTGGTGGTGGTGGTATTGGTAGTGTTGGTATTTGTTGTGGTGGTATTGGTAGTGGTGGTGGTATTGGTGGTGGTGGTGGTGGTATTGTTATTGGTGGTGGTGGTATTGGTGGTGGTGATATTGGTGGTGGTATTGGTGGTGGTCTTGATGGAGGTGGTGGTATTAGTGGTGGTATTGGTGGTGGTGGTGGTAGTATTGGTGGTGGTATTGGTGGTGATATTGGTGGTGGTGGTATTGGTGGTTGTGGTGGTATTGGTGGTTGTGGTAGTATTGGTGATGGTGGTGGTTTTGGTGGTGGGGTATTGGTGGTGGTTGTATTGGTGGTGGTTGTATTGGTGGTGGTGGTATTGGTGGTGGTGGTGATATTGGTGGCATTGGTGGTGGTGGTGGTATTGGTGGTGGCATTTGTACTGGTGATGGTATTGGTATTGGTACTGGTGGTGGTGGTATTGGTGGTGGTGGTATTGGTATTGGTGGTGGTATTGGTATTGGTGGTATTGGTGATGGTGGTGGGATTGGTGATGGTGGTGGTTGTGCTATTGGTGGTGGTTGTGGTATTGGTGGTGGTGGTATTGGTGGTAGTATTGGTGGTGGTGGTATTGGTGGTGGCATTGGTATTGGTGGTGGTATTGGTATTGGTACTGGTGGTGGTGGTATTGATATTGGTTGTGGTGTTGGCGGTGGTGGTATTGGTGGTGCTGGTGGGATTGGTGATGTTGGTTGTATTGGTGGTGGTTTTGGTATTGGTGGTGGTGGTGGTATTGGTTGTGGTTGTGGTATTGGTGGTGGTGGTGGTGATGGTATTGGTGGTGGTGGTAGTGGTGGTATCGGTGGTGGTATTGGTGGTGGTGGTGTTGGTGGTGGTGGTGGTATTGGTGGTGGTGGTGGTAGTAGTATTGGTGGTGGTGGTGGTGATGGTGGTATTGGTGGTGGTGGTGGTATTGGTACTGTTGGTGGTGGTGGTGTTGGTGGTGGTATTTGTTGTGGTGGTATTGGTAGTGGTAGTGGTATTGGTGGTGGTATTGGTGGTGGTTGTATTGGTGGTGGTGGTATTGGTGGTGGTGGTGATATTGGTGGTGGTATTGATGGAGGTGGTGGTATTAGTGGTGGTATTGGTAGTATTGGTGGTGGTATTGGTGGTGATATTGGTGGTGATGGTGGTATTGGTGGTAGTGGTGGTATTGGTGTTGGTGGTGGTATTGGTGATAGTGGTATTGGTGGTGGTGGTATTGGTGGTAATGGTATTGGTGGTGGTATTGATGGTGGTGGTATTGGTGGTGGAGGTATTGGTGGTGGTGGTATTGGTGGTGGTGGTATTAGTGGTGTTGGTGGTATTGGTATTGGTCGTGGTGGTATTGGTATTGGTGGTATTGGAGGTGGTATTGGTATTAGCAGTGGTATTTGTGGTGTTGATGGTAAAGTGGTGGTATTGGTGATGGTGGTATTGTTGGTGATGGTATTGGTGGTGGTGGTGGTATTGGTGGTGGTATTGGTGGTGGTGGTGGTGTTGGTAGTGGTGTTGGTATTGGTGGTGGTGTTTGTAGTGGTATTGGTGGTGGTGGTATTGGTGGTGGCGGTATTGCTGGTGGTGGTTGTATTGGTGCTGGTGGTCTTGGTGGTGGTAATGGTGCTGGTGGTGGTAGTAATATTGGTGGTGGTGGTATTGGTGGTGGTGGTGGTATTGGTAATGTTGGTGGTGTTGGTGGTGGTATTGGTGGTGGTGGTATTGGTAGTGGTGGTGGTATTGGTGGTGGTGATATTGATGGCGGTGGTGGTATTGGTGGCATTGGTGGTGGTATTGGTGATGATGGTGGTATTAGTGGTGGTATTGGTGGTATTGGTACTGGTATTGGTACTGGTATTGGTATTGGTGGTGGTATTGGTGGTGGTGGTGGTATTGGTCATGGTATTGGTGGTGGTGGTATTGTTGGTAATGGTGGTGGTGGTATTGGCATTGGTGGTGGTGATAGTATTGATGGTGGTGGTGGTATTGGTAGTGGTGGTATTGCTGGAGGTGGTATTGGTGTTGGTGGTATTGGTGGTGGTATTGGCAGAGGTATTGATGATGGTGGTATTGGTGGTGGTATTGGTGGGTGTGGTATTGTTGTTGGTGGTATTGGTGATGGTTTTGGTGGTGGTGGTAATATAGGTGTTGGTGGTGGTGGTATTGGTGGTGGTGTTGGTGGTGGTGGTTTTGGTGGTGGTATTGGTTGTGGTGGAGGTGGTGGTATTGATGGTGGTGGTATTGGTGGTGGTGGTATTGGTGGTTATATTAGTGGTGATATTGTTGGTGGTGGTGGTGGTATTGGTGGTGGTGGTGGTAGTGGTATTGGTGATGGTGGTATTGGTGGTGGTATTGGTGGTGGTATTGGTGGTGATGGTATTGGTGGTGGTATTGATGGTGGTGGTATTGGTGGTGGTGGTATTAGTGGTGGCGGTGGTATTGGTGGTGGTGGTATTGGTATTGATGGTGGTGGTATTGGTGGTGGTGGTATTGGTGGTTGTATTGGTATTAGAGGTGGTATTTGTGGTGGTAATGGTATTGGTGGTGGTGGTATTGTTGGTGGTATTGGTGGTGGTGGTATTGTTGATGGTGGTATTGGTGGTGGTATTGGTGGTGGTGGTGGTGATGGTATTAGTGGTGGAGGTATTGGTGGTGGTTTTGGTGGTGGTGTTGGTGGTGGTGGTGGTATTGGTTCTGGTGGTGGTGTTGGTGGTGGTGGTATTGGTGGTGGCGGTATTGGTAGGGGTGGAATTGGTGGTGGTGGTTGTATTGGTAGTGTTAGTGGTGATGGTGTTGGTGGTGGTATTGGTGGTGGTGGTATTGGTAGTGGTGGTGGTATTGGTGGTGTTATCAGTGGTGGTATTGGTGGTGGTGGTATTGGTGGTGGTGATATTGGTGGTGGCGATGGTATTGGCGGCATTAGTGGTGCTATTGGTGGTGGTATTGGTGATGATGGTGGTATTAATGGTAGTATTAGTGGTGGTATTGTGGTGGTATTGGTGGTAATGGTGGTGGTGGTATTGGTATTGCTGGTGGTGGTGGTGGTATTAGTGGTGATAGTATTGGTGGTGGTGGTGGTATTGGTGTTGGTATTGGTGGTGGTATTGGTGGTGGTGATATTGGTGGTGATATTGATAGAGGTGGTGGTATTAGTGGTGGTATTGGTGGTGATGGTGGTAGTATTGGTGTTGGTATTGGTGGTGATATTGGTGGTGGTAGTGGTATTGGTGGTGGTAGTGGTGTTGGTGGTGGTATTGGTGATGGTGGTATTGGTGGTGGTGGTGGTATTGGTGGTGATGGTATTGGTGGTGGTATTGATGGTGGTGGTATTGGTGGTGGAGGTATTGGTGGTGGTGGTATTAGTGGTGTTGGTGGTATTGGTGGTATTGGTATTGGTGGTGGTGGTATTGGTGGTATTGGAGGTGGTATTGGTATTAGCAGTGGTATTTGTGGTGTTGATGGTAAGGTGGTGGTATTGGTGGTGGTGGTGGTATTGTTGGTGATGGTATTGGTGGTGGTGGTGGTGGTATTGGTGGTGGATGTATTGGTGGTGGTATTGGCGGTGGTGGTGGTGGTGGTGGTGGTATTGGTGGTGGTGTTTGTAGTGGTATTGGTGGTGGTGGTATTGGTGGTGGCGGTATTGGTGGTGGTGGTGGTATTGGTGCTAGTGTTCTTGGTGGTGGTATTTTTGCTGGTGGTGGTAGTAGTATTGGTGGTGGTGGTATTGGTGGTGGTGGTGGTATTGGTAGTGTTGGTGGTGGTGGCGTTGGTGGTGCTATTGGTGGTGGTGGTGATGGTATTGGTGGTGGTGGTAGTGGTGGTATCGGTGGTGGTGGTATTGGTGGTGGTGGTATTGGTGGTGGTGGTGGTATTGGTGGTGGTAGTAGTGTTGGTGGTGGTGGTGATGGTGGTATTGGTGGTGGTGGTGGTATTGGTAGTGTTGGTGGTGTTGGTGGTGGTATTTGTTGTGGTGGTATTGGTAGTGGTGGTGGTATTGGTATTGGTGGTGGTATTGGTGGTCGTTGTATTGGTGGTGGTGGTATTGGTGGTGGTGGTATTGGTGGTGGTGATATTGGTGGTGGTATTGATGGAGGTGGTGTTATTAGTGGTGGTATTGGTGGTGATGGTGGTAGTATTGGTGGTGGTATTGGTGGTGATATTGGTGGTGGTGGTGGTATTGGTGGAGGTGTTGGTATTGGTGTTGGTGGTGGTATTGGTGATGGTGGTATTGGTGGTGGTGGTATTGGTGGTGATGGTATTGGTGGTGGTATTGATGGTGGTGGTATTGGTGGTGGAGGTATTGGTGGTGGTGGTATTAGTGGTGGTGGTATTGGTGGTGTTGGAGGTGGTATTGGTATTAGCAGTGGTATTTGTGGTGTTGATGGTGAGGTGGTGGTATTGGTGGTGGTGGTATTGTTAGTGATGGTATTGGTGGTGGTGGTGGTATTGGTGGTGGATGTATTGGTGGTGGTATTGGTGGTGGTGGTGGTGGTGTTGGTGGTGGTGTTGGTATTGGTGGTGGTGTTTGCAGTGGTATTGGTGGTGGTGGTATTGGTGGTGGCGGTATTGGTGGTGGTGGTGGTATTGATGCTGGTGGTCTTGGTGGTGGTATTGGTGCTGGTGGTGGCAGTAGTATTGGTGGTGGTGGTATTGGTGGTGGTGGTGGTATTGGTAGTGTTGGTGATGGTGGTGTCGGTGGTGGTATTGGTGGTGGTGGTATTGGTAGTGGTGGTGGTATTGGTGGTGGTAATGGTGGTGGTGATATTGGTGGTGGTGATATTGGTGGCGGTGGTGGTATTGGTGGCTTTGGTGGTGGAATTGGTGATGATGGTGGTATTAGTGGTGGTGGCTCTGGTCCTCAGTCAAGGCTCAGGTCTGCTAGGGTCACCTTGGTGGCCTCTCTCCTCCGATGACAATGTTGACCAGGTCACCCTTTTCACTCGGTACTGGTGGTCCCCTCTGACATACGGGGTCACCATCCCTCCACTGCAGTCGGGTTCTGACCTAATCAGCACAGAGCCTTTCTTCATGGCGGTCCCTGGCATATGGGTTTGCACAGCTTCTCACCACACATGGACTATGACCCGTTCAGTGGAGCAGTACTCTTCATGGTGGCTCCACCTGGCAAACGGGGTTGCCAGCTTAACCTGCACACCGGCAAATACACGTTCAGTGCAGCAACGATCGTGGCTCACTTCATGTCGGCCCTGATCACTACATGGTGTGCTGCCTTCACCATGCTCATTCTGATTAACTCCTGGTAGAGGCAGTAGCTTTTCACCACTATGAGGGTAGTACTCTGTGGTGCCCTTCCCGGTCCAACAAGACCACAACCCATGAGACAGGCCTATCGCCTGGTGCACATGCATGATCCGACTTTGCCTTTGACAAGAGAAAAATTAGCATGACGGATCCAGAAATCAGTACAGTCAGGGCACTCAGGACAGGGGTACACATCCATCACCATGCGAAGGAGTTTTCTGTCCCAACAAATATCTGTGGATCAATTAAGTAAGTAAATGATCTTGCTGCAAACGTACAGAGAGAAAATATAATTATTAGTCTAAATAGAATTGAATACAAAGACATGACAAATGGTGTTTGAAAAGCTGTGGTGTAGTACCCATGGGGTGTAAATGTGCATGTCCTGTGATTTGCATGTTCACAATTCTTTTTAAACCCTGTGATAAAAAAACAGAAGCTGCCAATGTTTTTTGTTTATAAACTACAGAGAGACATTTTCATCTGGCCTTTCTGCAAGCAGGACATTATATCCCCATCTGCAAAATGCTGCAAAGCGCAGACAGTGGATTGGCATAGCTTGACAGTCATCCCTTGTTCTCAGCTTTAAGTTCCTGCCTCCTTTTCCGTGATACTTTCAGGTGAACAATAAATAGCAGTCTCCACCCTCTTTCTGAATTGTGCCCTGTTTGCATGTTCACTGAGATTTGCATTTCTTCTTCCCCTAAGCTCACGCAGTTCACTCTTAATGTCCTCAGCAACTTTTACCTGGTGACAGCAGGATTTGATGACTTTCTATTCCAGGTTGTCTACCGCACTGGGGTTCTATAGCGGAATCCATCAAAGGGAGGCAGATGGATGGTTTCACTATGCTTCACAGGAAATTGGTGAAGTTAAGAAACTTTGGGAAATTTCTGAAATCTTACATTTCCAGTCACTGCCCAATGATGTGAACATTATACATATTTTGCTAACCCTTAGGCTAATCAACCTGAAATCAATGAAAGATACTCAGATTCTCACCACCACTACAGGGTAAATCAGAACTGCATATTGCACAAGAAAAATAACTGATGGTAGATATAATTCGGCTAGAATGTACATAATATAAAAGGCAGTGCCCAGAGCCTGTGAAAACTACAGAGTTTCCATCAGCACCTACATCCATACCTATTCAGACAAAGGGCTTGTAGAAGATCTCCCTACCATTTTATGTGACCATATGTGCTCTCAGAGATTGCTAATTATCTGTATGAGCAGAAGGAGCCTTTTGAAGCAGTTTACAGAGACTACCTTTCAGGTTTCAAAGCCTTTTGTAGACAAACTTCCACATCTGCTTCTAACAGCTGTCCCTCCATGCAATGCTTCCTTTCTCCATAAAGATCACCTTAATTTTTTCTTTTTGTCTTAGGTTGATGATCACCTAATACAAATGGAAGAAAGCTACAAATATAGCAATCCACAAACAAACTCTTGAAGTACCCCGCACCCGGGAACATCAACCTATCGTCTCAAGAGGTAACACCACTTGCCCATTTTACCCAAACCCTGTTAATTGGCAGCATACCCAATGTTTGTATGGTGAATTAGCTGTACTCAAGGGTGATGCCTAATGTACTTCACTTAAATTAAGTTCAGTGACCTCCTAAACAGGGATGCCTTGTGTTTATTTCTTTTGAAAAAATCATGAATGGACTTGGCACATAACGGTTCCTCTTCAGAACCTCCAAGGAGACTCAATCTCTCTTGCAGGAGTTGATTTTCCTAGTTGACATATGCCTTATTTCCATCTCTTTAGTTAAATTATAGAATAGTTTCCCCTTCCCTTAATTTAGAATATTTTATTCCGACTGTATCATTGAAAGGTCAAATTCATTAAGTAGAGTTCTTTGCCATACGCCCAAGGACGTCTTTATTTTCACAGTCTTTTGAATGCAATAGTGATTTACTCAGCCCTCAAAAGTGATCGGTTTGCTGAAATTTAGATCACTTTATCCAACCCTCTCTCAGATGAGAAGTAACTTAGTATCGTACCTACCATCATTAGAGAGTAGAAAGAACATAGTATCATCACGTTGATGGGTTTAAGCTGACATTTTAGAAAAGTCACAAAAGAAATGTATGCACTAATGATTATCTGAAGTTTCAGTGATTTTATGTCTCAATGTGACTTATTTGATTGTAAAATGCCACCTCTTCTAACTGGATCTTCATCCTACTCTTTCAAGAGCTCCATCCAAAAACAGACAAGCATGGTCTTTGCTTCAGTGCTTCCTGAGCATCTAGCTTAGTGATGCCCATCTCATCAAGGTTAGTACTATGACTCGTGTCCTTCTGAAGTGTCAGATCCCAAGGCCAAGCAGTCAAGAGATGTGGGCACAAAGCACAGAGACTACCAGCTACCTTCTCACCGTTAACCTGAGAAGGGCTGCGCAAGAACCAACCATCTTCATAAAAATTAAAGTTGACTGATTTCTAGTGAATAAACTCCCTCCCTCTGCCACTGCTTGATTTTTATTCACCTATGTGGCCTTGTGTCAAAGGTACCTGCCGTCCACCTCAGGGTGTCATGAATCGATTGTGCCAAAATCCAGTATCAAAAACCTTGATAGGAACAGAGATTCTATAGTACTGAACTTAGGGGAAAGAGGATTGGGTGAACAGAAAAACAATTGAGTTTGACTTGCGCAGCTTTGTGTGTGGCCTACCTGATCTCTGGGTGATTCACTTCTCTTTGGTGTATCGTAAAGCACCTGTTGAAAGAACACACATACCTACGGTACTTGCACTTTATTCTTGGTGTATCACATATCATATCCTTGCCACAGTATTTCAAATAGTATATAGGATATCTTAAAACACCATACATATTCTCCAGTCTGTGGGTCTAGTGAGCTTTCCTATGATAGGAAGTAACAGGTCAACAGTTTAGGTACGAGCAGTGTTTTTAAAGGTAGACCCTACCCAAGATGGCCTCCTCAGAATTCTTGCATGGGCCCCTACTCTAACATGAAGTGGTTGTAGTAGGAAGGGACTTAGTTTCAGTATAGTGAGAAGTACTTCTGGTAGTGTGAATATCATCTCTTCTTTCTCTGGATTCATGTCCTTGCCTATTTCTGTACACAGTTGGGCATTTGCTCAACCACTGTGCATGTTGTACTAACAAATCTCCGAGAAGGCTGGGGTCGAGGCACTTGTTTCTGTCTGGTGTATGTAATTTTGCAAGCTGTAGTGGAGACCTGGTTTCAGACAATTGAAATGTCATGCTCAGACATTTTACGGCTACATTCTCTGATGCCTCCCACAAGCCCTTTCATGGAACCTACTAGCCTATAACCAGCATGCTATGAGAAGGAGCCAATATCCAGCCTTAATGGACTGGGTGATGAAAGATGGGTAAAGGAACCACATTTGAAGAGCCCCTCACTCTTCTTTTGTGGTCCTAATCTGTGCTCTTGTATCCGTGGAACACACACTGATTGAACAGCTATCTGACATGCATCAGCAGTTAATGGCAACTCTAAACCCAAACAAGGTGATAAACATTTTACAGTTTCCCAAAATTCTGACTGAAAGCAATTAGTCACTTGATTCCTCTGTGTAAGAATATGGTTTTCCTCCCTGTCTATCATTTCTGCATGGTCACGACTAGTCTTTACTGGTCCCTAATTTTGTTTGCTGGTTTTAGAATACTGTGCAATTTACCCCTGTTGACCAGTAATAAAGTACCAGTGCACCGCCTTTAAACTAAGTTAAATTGGTTTATGCATAATTGGTATATTTGACATGCCTTTAAGTCCCTAGCATATGGTGTACAGAGTGTACCCATGGCCTGGAAATTAAGTGCTATTAATGTATTGCAGCACCCATTGTGCCATCCTCTACCATACCAACGCAAACTTGGCTTCAGGCCTACCAAGCGTAGCCTGACTGTAGCAGTGTAAACCTGCAGCCCACCCTGTCAAAATAGCCCTTTTTAGCAGGTAAAAAAACTGCATTTTAATTATTAGCAAGTCACTCTTATCCAAACCTTGTAGCCCACAAGGTAGGGTGCATGATATTTAAAAGTAGGACATATAGAAAATTAATATTAACGTGTCTCTGCAGTGACACAGCTCAAAAAGCTATTTTCATTGTGGCAGGTCTAGGTGTTCTATGTATAAAGCCAAGTGAAGATTAAAATACTAATACTGCTTACTCAGGAAAGGGATCAGCTAGAAATTATTATATATATTTTTTTAAATTCTTTTTTATTGAATTTTTGCAAAAACAATAAAGAAAAACAAACTTAACGATCAGCATATACAGGAGCATAGCAGATATTGACCCATACAATAATGGGGGTCCAAGCTATCGTAAAGTAAATTCGTTCCATTCCATATTCTCTGTAGTCATAAATAATAATACAACACTCAAGATCAACTAAAAAGGAAACGTAATAGAGCACATAAGGAATATACATCATCACATTGTAGTTGCATTGAAACGGATATACATCATGTGGTATAAGAAGCATGCATCACACAATCGTCCCGGTGGGTATACAGACAGTCATGCCACCAGAACAGTCCAACAATGAAAAAAATAATAATTAACCTGTTCAATTTTAAAATCATTGTACAGTTTTTCACGCTATCTAACCCGGTATATACTCAACATTGATGGCCGTGATTGAGTGGGATAATGCTAGTCCTCTGTGGTGTGTGATTGTAAATAGCTTTTAAGGGGCTGCCAGATATCGCGAGGCTGTGAGGTGGTAGGCAGCAATGTACCGTATATATCGCTCATGGTGTCACAATAGGTGAGGCTCCGAATCCATGCCTGCACCGATGGTATTTGCGCTCTGCCCCAGTGGAGGGAAACCTCCCGTTTAGCTACCAATAGTGCGATAGCACAATATCATCTGATACTTCTCTTCAAGGGTTTGACGAATCATAATAGGTCTGTCAAGGGTGAAGGAGGGATAGGGAGTTCTACCATAATGGATAGCCGCCTGAAGACCTCAATCCAGTATGTATGCACCGGTGTGCAAGTCCAGGCTAAATGAAAAAAATCTGCCTCAAGAGTACCACATCTTACACAGGCGCTAGATAATTCAGAGTGCATTCTGGCCATCAGTATAGGAGTAATATAGGTTCTATGTAGATATTTAAAGTGTAGTAATTTGTGCTTGTAATTACATGAGACATAGCGTAGCTGTGTGCAGCAATACCGCCATATATCGTCAGTTATGGCCACTCCTAAGTTGTGTTCCCAGGACATGCGTGCCTTAGTGCCCACCACAGGGCGAAGGGCGAGCGCCAAATGGTGCATGCGATAAACCAAGTGTGTGTTGTCTGGAGAGGTAATTACCAGTGAAAGTGGTGGGAAGTCATCTGGTTCGGACGATTGTTCAGGCAATATCGTTAATAAGGAACTACGGAGTCTATGTAGCACAAATGTATCCATGTATGTATTTGCGGTGTGCGCGGTTAGCTCCGTGGTAGAACATGGCTTGGAGTCATGGAACAAGTCTCCCAGCGTGCAAAGTCTGTTTTTGGTTAGGGTTTTTTTTGTGAGTGTTTCTAACGAAAGGGGTAACACTGGGTTGTCAGCTAATGGTAAGTGCGGTGAGTAGAGGGATGCGTGATTTAAATATTTACGCAATTTGGTCCAAGCCCAGCATGTGGTTGGTACAGTTTGGATTTCATTTGGGTTGCGAGGGAGACCTTGTGGTAACAGTGTCGATAGAGATTGCGGATATATTTGTGATCTGTCGGGTTTAAGATATTGTACTCGAGCATCTGGATGGTACCAATAATAGGTGAAGTGTGTTTGGGCGATCAAGTAATATAGATAAAAATCAGGTACTCCGAACCCCCCTCGTTCAAAAGGCATGGTTAATGTGGTCCAGCTTACTTTTGGTTGTCTATTCGCCCACACCAGTCATATCAGTAGGGAGCGAAGCGTAGTGAAAAAGGACATTGTTAGAACTAAGGGGATATTTAAAAATAGGTATAGAAAGCGAGGGAGTATCACCATTTTAATAATGGCAATTCTGCCCGCGACTGAGAGCGGAAGTTTGGTCCATTTTTAAATTAATGAATCCAGCCGTTCAATCGCCGGTCCGTAATTCAGCCGAATCACTTCAGCGGCCTCACAATGTAAATATATCCCTAAATATTTGAGAGGTTCAGTGCACCAGCGCAGAGGGAATTCAAGGTCGCAAGACTGGGTGCCGGGGGTCAAGGCAAAAATTTCGGACTTGGTCCAGTTAATGACAAGACCGGAATACGTTCCGAATCGAACCACCTCTCGAAGAAGAGGGGGTAGATTTTCCTCAGGCTGACGCACAAAAAGCATAATGTTATCTGCATAGAATGATGCGACGAGGGGACCTGTATGAAGCTGCAGTCCACGGTGCAAATGGCGTTCTTGAATATGACGGGCTAGTGGATCCATAGCGATTATGAAAAGTAATGGTGAGAGTGGGCAGCCCTGCCTGGTGTCTCGGGTCAGGCCAAACTGTTGAGAAAGCAGACCATTCACTTTAAGTCGAGCCACAGGGGAATAAGCTCACTAGGTTTAAAAAACCTATAGGTATCCCCAGCTTTCGCATAGCCGCAGTTAAGAAGGGCCACTCTAAGGAATCGAATGCCTTTTCGGCATCAAGCATAACTGCAACTGCAGGTAAAGTGGGTTCCATCTGGTTTAGTACTGAAAAAATTGTGCGCAAGTTGAGTGTAGTAGATCGACCCGGCACAAAGCCAGCTTGATAAGGGCATAGTGTTGTATCTACCAGTAACACCAATCTCGTTGCTAGTATTTATGCCAATATTTTATAGTCATGGTTGAGCAACGACAGCGGCCTGTATGATTGACACTGTAGGGGGGATTTTCCCAGTTTAAGCAGCAATGTAATGATTGCTTTGCGCATATTTGGCGAGAGCGTTCCAGATTGTAATGACTCGTCGTACACTTCCAATAAGCGGGGGACAAGTTCACTCTGGTATGCCTTGTAAAAGTCCCCGGTGAGGCCATCGGAGCCCGGAGCCCGGCTGCTAGCTAGGTCTTTTATAGCTTGTTTAATTTCGACAACATCAATCGGGGAGGCTAAAAATTCCTGCTGCCCATCTTCCAGCCACACCATCGTTATTTCCTGTAAGTATTCATCTAGGGGCCGCCTGGATGGCGGGCATCTAGTTCGATACAGCTTGGTATAGTAGTCAAGGAAAGTTTGTATTATACCTGGGCCGTTCGTCACTGGTCTGTCTGAACCAACGTCCAAGTGCGTGATAAATGAGGCTTGGTATTGGGGTCTGAGTATGCAAGCTAGAGTCCTGCCGGGTCACTCCCCCTCACCATACACCCGCGCCCTGGCATATTTACCAAGAAATCGAACCTCTCGGGTAGCAGCCTCGGTGAAGTCAGATGTCAAAACTGCGCGATCCCGCAGGAGTGTCATCGAGGGAGATGACTGCATGCGGGTGTCTATATCTTTCAACTTTGTTTCGATGTTTGATAGTTCAGTGCGAAAGGAGTGCAAAACTCCAGCATGTTTGGAGATGCATACACCACGGATATACGCCTTAAAGGCATCCCACTGTGTGTGTTGAGATGTGACCGATCCTTCATTCAGTTTAAAAAAATCAGTTATGACCTCTCCAATTTCGCTATTGAACACGGGGTCTAAAAGTGCATTTGCTGGGAAACGCCATAAGGGGCGTTGTGTGGGAAGAGATGGGAAAGCAAGCTCTAGAAGGACTAGAGAGTGGTCTGAAATGGTGCGAGGGAGATATTCTACTCTATATACCTCAGTAAGTAGTTGCGGTGTGAGATACCAATGGTCTATACGAGACCAGGTGCAGTGTGGGGCCGAATAGAAAGAATAATTGCGAGTTCCCAGGTGAATGATCCCCCAGGGGTCTTTTAAGAGGGAGGATCGCAAGAGTGCAATGAGATCATTGGTGGCCTGAGGTTTAGTAATGCGGCCCGGACCAGTAGTATCAGTAGTGGGGTCTAATGTAAGATTGAAATCTCCCCCCATGAGGATCGTATCAGAACCAAGGCGGTCTACGTGTGATGACAGTGTAGTAAAGAAATCAGGTGTATCAATGTTGGGAGCGTAAACATTAATCAGCAGTATGGGTTGCCATCCAATCCAGCCCTGTACCAGCAGGAACCTGCCCTCTGGGTCAGCTGTATACGATACCATGCGAAATGGCAGTGAACGGTGAATAAGTATACATATGCCACGTGAGTATGAGCTATAACATGAGAAAAAACGATGCTGGCCCCACGATGCAGCAAAGCCATGTGACGGGAGTGATGCATAGTGTGTCTCCTGAAGAAATGCTATTTGTATGGAGTGTTGGGTCAGATATGACAGTACTTGCCTGCTCTTCTTTGGACAGGAGAGCCCTCTAACATTCCAGGACAGACATTTAACATGCAAATCGGGAATGGTAGGTCTTTGCTCGGTCATAGTGACATGGATATAAAAATGTTTGGGCAGGTGATGCATGTTCGAAGTGTAGCATCCTGTTCATAATGCATGCTCTGAATAAACCAAAACAATTGCTAAACCTATATTAAAAAAAAAAACATCCCGCAATAACATCCCCCCACCCCCATCAGATACTCAAAAGGGCAGCACCCGGTGAATCCCGGAAGAACAACAAGGGAGAGGGGAGGGAAGGAGGGAGAGGGGAGGAAAGAGGAGAGAGGGGAAAAGGAACGATGGGAAATTTCCTGTGGGAGGAGGCAACGCTCCAGTGGAGCCACCACATGGAAAAATAGTCCATGTTCGATCTGTCCTCATACAGCCAAGAGGAGAAAGCCAAATCGCCACATATCTAGAAATCTCTCCAATTTATGAAAGAGTGAAGTACTGGATTAGGATTTCAAGGTCTAAAAAGTGCTGTCATTCGTCTGTGGCGGGGCGCTTCGTTGATTGTTGGTGATTTTTCAGAAATTTGGACGCTGAGACAGGCGTATCAAAAATCTGGGATTTGTTCCCTATCTGAACCCTGAGTCTGGCAGGATATAGCATAGCGTAGCGCATGTTAGCCTTTTGTAAGGCACGTTTCACATCTGTAAATTTGCACCGAGCATCCGGGACCAAAGGTGTATAGTCAGGGAACAGAGAGATGTTGGAGCCTTGGTAGGAAAGAGTACCACGTTCCCTGGATAATCGTAAGGTGGTGTCCCTGTCGGCGTACTTGAGTAGTTTGGCGAGAATGATACGGGGGGAGTTCCCAGCGCCAGAGCTGGGCCCAACGATCTATGAGTGCGTTCCACAGCGAAAGTATTCGAAAAAGCATCATGGCCAAACAAATCAATTAGAACAGTTTCAATGAACTTCGACATGGGGCCAGAATTCGTGGATTCAGCAAATGCCAGAAACACGCAGGTTGGTTCTGCGGGAGCGTGCTTCCAAATCCTCCGCCTCCATTGCAAGCTCTTTAAGTAGGCTTTCAGACCTGTCCAGTCGTTTTTGTAAGGATGGGTGGCTGTCCTCTATATCCGAGATGCGTCGTTCTGCCCTGTCCAGCCGACCATCGTGGCCATCCAAGCGTCCAGTGATGTCGTCAAGACGAGCGGCCAGTGCGTCAAAACGGGAGTCAATGGACTGGAATCCAGACTGCAATTCCGCCAAGATGGCCGCCGCGCCATCTAGTGGGGCTTGGTCCTGGCCGGAAGCACCGTCCACTTCTTCACGCCGGCTGGGCTTGCCTGCATCAAAACTTAATTGCTTTTGTTTTGGGTCAGTGCGACCCATAATTGCAGTATTAAATGACAGGATGTGGGCGCGATGATTAATGGCTCTTGGAGGTGTTCAGGGCAGGAGGGGGCACCCCAGTTGGGTCTGAGATTTAGTCACAAGACGCTGGTTGTAAGGTAAGTATGAGCCAGGTTATTTTAGGGGCAGCCAATTCCATAAGCCAGTTTTCACAGTCACCTAAGGTTGATGAACATTCACCAGGAGCAGTGAGTATCGCAGAGCAGTAGAGCGACTAATGTGGGGACACCAAATGAATGCACCAGATCGATATAGCGTATTCTGTAATTTGGAGCTATGAGGTATACGCCTAAGTGTTATGCGCAGCGTCTCATCAGCAAGAGGCCCCTTATCCCAGTTCTGCACTCCGGTGTTAGCGAAATCAGGACAACAACTGGGAGCCAAGTGCCATATCGACCGGAACAGGGGAGCAGTAATGTGTTCTGCAACGGTAATAAGGCAAGGGGCGGCCCATACAGGCCCCTACTGGTTCCCGAGTTAGGAATTGTGACGTCGTCTTCATGGGCTCATCCCACCGCAGTTGTCAAGTCCATCAGCTCCGGGCCCGCAGTCAGGTCATCGGCGCTCACAGGGCTGATCGCAGGTTCCGCAGGCAGTCCTCGTGTTGATAGTGAGGCCGCGGCGCTGCAGTAGATTTCATGCGATCGGAGCCCCGCCCTCAGGCTCACCCGAGTCCCCTGTCGACTCGGGGCCTCCGAGGGCCGCGTCGGGCACCGATCAGCAGAAGGCAATACTTCCGTCTGCGGGCACCACGAATCTCCGCTTTTGGCATTGACGTGGTCTCCAAACTCTCTGCAACATTTGTGTGGCGGTTTGGGGTTATTTGATCGACGATATTAGGCGGCTGATGCAGATTGCGCCGCAGTGGCTCCGGAGCTTTCGAGCTAGGCGGCCATTTTGGTCGCCGGCTCGGCCACGCCCAGCTAGCTAGAAAAATTATTAAACAACTATTTGTAGTAGTTTTTAAAATCAAAATCAATTGTAAAGTCAGATCTCAGTACCTATTAAATAAAAGAAACTTTTAAAAAGTTACCCCTAATCTGCCTGAACTGTTCATATATAACACTTGAGGCACACCTAAAAGGAAGAGAACAGTATACCAAGACAATTCTTGTGTGTACACTCTCTGGTTGATGAAGGACCCTGTCTTGGTCTTACTAGACTTCTGTTTTTGGGTTTGTTGTAGGTACAGTTCCTGCTTCAAACTGAATTTTAGTGTTAGGTGCAGGAGGACACTAGGATTACCTCAGTACCCTTGCCAAACATGCACCCAGCCCTCAGAGCCCAAGTAAGGTGTGGCTGAAGTCTTTCACCATCTTGAAAATCCCCTGACACATGGCATTTTGGGCCTCTATGCAGTAAGTCAAGCAATAACTACAAAACAGGAGGTAAGGTCCGCCTTGGGAACTTTTATCCTATTGGCTAGGGGGGCAAGGAGTCACCACACTTACTAGCTCATGCCAGGCATCAATGTGGCATCACCAGGCGCCCACCTCAGAGCACTTTCTAGAGGTCCAGAAGATCAGAAAAGGACTGAACTTGCTCTTTGTGACCTGGAAGAGCCCTGAAGGACTGGACATTCTCCCTCTTAAACTCAGGGCAAAGAAGTGGTCTACAAAGGTCAGTTGGTTGACCTTCTGTGTGGCTACAGGAAGACAACAAGCTGCAAGAGGCCTTTTCTTGGAAACCGGACTTGGACTGGACTCTGCTGTTGACCTCTGTCTGACACCCAGTGAGCCTCGTAGTGCCTCCCTGAGGTCCTCGGGGGTTTTAAAAGTGTACTCCTGTAGTTAATTGGGACCTAAAAGACTAAGGGCCTGATTACGACTTTAGCAGTGTGGGAGCAGTCCGCCACACCAGCACCCAGCTCCCACACAGCCAAAGCCATCCGCACACCGCCTACCAGATTACGAGTTTCCTCGTGGACTGGTGGGCAGTGCTTTAGCGGTCCTGCGGTGGTGAAGTTCTGAGGCTCATATGTGAGCCTTAGAACTGCAGTGCTGAGGGACCACCAAATCCCGTTCATTCATGGCATGGACTGTGCAGTCCATGTCGTGCAGGAACAGGGTTGCAAACAGACAGGGGGAGCATGCACCCCCATGCACAGGATCACCAGGGGGCCCTCTATTGCCTCCTTACTTTCATGATCCCCACACTTTTCATGGCGGGCTCACCGCCATGAAAAGTTTGGAGGTCTGGAACGTCATTATAACCTTGCACTGCCAGCATACTGATGCCCCAGACCGCCACACCAGCATCGATGGATCGTGGATCCCCAGCGTTTTCGGCGGTCCTGAGGCGGTGTGACTGCTGCACTCGCAACTGCCAGGGCAATGGTTCCCACCATGCCACTGCAAGTTTACCGGTGAAATGTTTGAACAGGACGAACCTGTTTGATGTGTGACCCGCGCTCCATCATGATTACTTAAACTGTGCCTGGGCCCTGCTCTACCACAACCATTGAGTAACATCGCCGCCTTGTACGTTTTAGTGCTATTTCTACGTGAAACTCTAAACATTTATATTTCTGGTACCCATTACTTTACTTTTGTCATTTTGGTGTCAGTTTGTTTATACATTTTTATGAATTTGGTTTGGGATTTCTATTGTTTTGCATTTTGACTGTATTACTGATTTGGAACTGCATAAAAACTTTACACATTGTCCATAGTTAAGCCCGTCTGCTTCCAGCAGGTTAAGCTCGGGTAAATCTAGTGACTTTGAGGGTTCACCCTGACAAGGGTTGTGATCAGTCTTTGAGGTGGGTAGTCGCCCACCAAACAATAATCCAATTTCTTACACTTCCAGTAGTTTCTACACTCTGTATATCATTTTTTAAAGATTTCTGGTGTTTGCTATGGGGTAACGATTGTTAACAGTATCTTAAAGAGTTACTGGTTTGACTTGACGAATGTGTGTTGTCTTTTATATATAATTAGCACATGCCATGCATTGTTGCAAATGTTACTTTGTTATTTTAATCAAGTTTTGTGATGTAAATGTATTTCTACATTTCCCATGCATCTCCTTGATATTTTATGATATAATTAAAGTACTGTGCTTTTTTTTGTACAAAATGCCAGCTTTGACAGGTCATCCCATCTTTACAACAATAATTGTTTGTAAGGTACGTAGACTAAGCCTCCACATATTCTATTCTGAGTTTAGACTTTAGACCTTGAATGGTCACATATTCTTTGGTGAGTCAAGCAGAACTGGTAGGGCAAATTTCCACCACAGAGCAGTAAACCAGAAAGCTCACTTTTAGTATTGTTAGGATAGTTCTGTGACTGCAAGCATTTGGGACAAAGATGAAAGTAGGTCCAACGTACCTTAACTGAGTTGAACAAGACCTATGCTTTTATATATTTGGTAAATGGGAAATATTTGGGAAACAGGAAATATGATAATGCTATTGTCTCCTTTGGTGGACCGACCGAACCATTGAACATATGCATTTTTTTTAAAGCCACAGAAATCATGCACATTAGCATCACCAATGTAAATTGATTACACTAATTCTGGATAGGTCTGCACTCTGCCCAACATTAACCAACAACATTGCTCTCAATATGAGAGACAGTCAAATTGATTTATAGATATATAAGTCGTTAGAAACCTTGACATTCATAAGAGAGGGCCAGGTGGGCCAACACATTGTGGGGGTCTGTACTATTTTTGCAACATGTTTTTACATAATAAAACAGAATGCTTGACCTGTTCTTTAATAAATGCAGCTAATGCAGCAGCACTACTTGGAGCCTAATACTGTGTATTTGCTTTCCCTAGAGTACCTGTCATTTAATTACAACTTGCTGCTTGTCTCAGAAACCTAAGAGAGGGCCCACACAGGTTTTGGTCCCAGACCGACCAAGGCTTTTCACATGTCTGTCATGGACCTTTTTTTGGACAAATGTATATCCTAAGCAGCCTTTATTCTGAACAGTTACAAATTGAACTGGAACAGATCCCTGCAGAAGGCACAGATTTCCCCTCTTTGCTGCAGGTGTTCTTGATGAAGATATTTAGTTCCTGGCAGTTTGAACAGCTTCTATGTTCTTACTTGCAGTTATGAACCAGGTTTTACACCTCTTGAGATATGCCATGTGATTCTCTCTGTTCTTTTCCTCAGTCAGGCGTTCTCACCTGCAGGATAAGTGGGACTATTCTGCATTATCTATGCACAGTCGGCACACAGCAGTAATTTAATCAATACAACAAGTGTAACAATAGCAATGTATAGTTTAAAACTGAAGGTATTTTGCTGTGAAATTCAAAAAGAGAGCTGCACAATTTAATAAAAAGAGTCAGAGTTCTGCATAGAAGATAGAAATGGTATGTCAACGTAGGACTCTTTAGTGAAATTCAAAAGGACATGGTCAGACTTGGTTACAAAACAACCGCTAATAAATTCCTGTTGCAGAAAATATGCCAGCTTTACTTACCACTGGCAGATTTTTTGCTCCACAAAAGAATCTTCACTGGACTCACCGCTGTGTGAAAATTGAACACAACATGTAATCTGCCCCAGTGACTATGGGCCTGTTTCACAAACTGCATTTTGTACTCTGGGCATTAGTACTACAGTAGTACTACAAACTTCGATTCACAAACCTACTGGTGAAGATCTCCACCACTCTTAAGTTTTCTTTGGGGAGATCCTCTCAAATGTAAGTTCACTACTAACAGTAGATGTGGGAGGGAGGAAGAAGATGGTTAGAAAATCAGGAATATTTTCAACTAAATAGAGGGGTTATGGAGTATAAGGAGGAGTTTAGGGAGGACTAAGGAGCGGTTTAGGGAGGACAGGCACCCACACAAGATAGAGAAAGCCCATTGCTATTCAAAAATAGCACTTCTTATTTTATTACAGCCAAATGAGACCCAAAACACTAGTAAATATACTCCAGTTCACACCTAAACCCAGCATCAAACATGGACAACCACTGGTACTGCAATGCCCTCTCAAAATTAGTTTAGCATTATAAATATTATTATACAAATAAACAGTAAATATTATTTTAGGATAACATATTTCAATAAGTTTTTTATTTCAACATAACTTCATTTTCTTTAAATAATTAAACTATTTTAAATTAATTGTGTATATATCCGTTTAATATTTATTAATACATAATAAATAAATGAAAACATTTTACTTTCAGATGGATATCTTTAATATTACTGATGATATTTCTAATTTAATTTTATATATTTAAATTAATGAAATATTGAATTCAAAATGTATAGGGCCATTCTACATTTGAAATAAATAAAATATGTTAATTAATATTTGACATTAAAATATGTTTTCAATTTCTTTTTAGTTTTAATACACTTTTTAAATGTTCCCTATACTTTATCAAAGGTTGATTTCTGTGGTGGTGGAGGACTCTGCTTACATGTGGAAAGTTACTAGTAGTGACTTACACTCATAATTTTGGCTTCATTCCCTGGTTCAAGGGGTGGGGGACATATAAGTCCACACTTTGTAGTGAATTTACAGTTAAAAATAGTGAATAGCCATAAGTAGTAAATTCACTTTAAAGTTTAAGAGTAAATTTCCATACGTAGAATTACTCAAATGGCAATTTACCTTTGTGACTAGGTCCCTTATTATTCTCTTCTCAACACTCATATGCCTTCCAATGCACGCTTAAACTGAGGAAATGCAAGCAGTGCATAAATATCCTCACTCTGAGACATTGAACATCCAACGATGTTTTGCTGAATGAGGGCTCTGTCAGTTGACTCGAGTCCTTAAATAATCCTACTTTTTCAATCTTTATTATGATCCATTTTCTAACAAGCTATTAATGCACTCTTTTGCAAAAGTCAAGATTTATGCCTGCCTCATTTGGGAAGGCGTTTCTACATGGGGAATATTATCATTCCAAGTAAATAACATATAGAGTGCTTTTGGGATGGTGATCATTTTGTTTGCGTGAAAGAAATGTGTGGCTATTTGGTCATGAGAAATTTAAACTATAGACTTTTTTTTACAGGATTACATCTGAAAACTTGTGAATGGCACAGGTGTCTAGGTGTAAACTAAAAAACTTGTAAAAAGTTGGATATCTACACAATGCACAATTGGAACCTGCAGAACATTTCCCCACATTTTTGACAATTAGGGCCTCCGTGTTCACATTGATGAAGCAGCATCACAATGGATGTGTGGGCCTTTTTGTAGTATGACGTGACAGAGTAATCATTTTGTAATGTCAAATGCCCTTAAAAATGCTAAGGGCCTCATTATAAGTAACCTGGGTTTAGGCATATCCAGCTAGAATCCCTGATTCCAGGCAGTATCCCCACACCTAAGTCTGTCTGTTCTAATTTATTCAGCCTGTAATAACATGCAGACTCTGTTTTACCAGAACAAAAATCGCAGAGAGATCACTGTCCGTGAACATCTCATTTAATACCACCTCATATCAGGTGGTAAAATGGTCTAGGGAAGCCAGTGCTGTCTCAAGGCTATGAACATGGGACCAGGCGAGCTTCCTAGTTGATGTAATGCTGTGTGGCCTGCTTGTGGTTTTACCGGATATGGATTCATCGTGCACACAGGATTACCTGGAGTCAAAACACAAACCTTTCCGACCCCCCCCCCCCAAGTCTACCACTGCGAGCAACTCGTAAATAGTTTTATGTAATTTAATGTGGCTTTATTTTCCTTTTGCCAAGGTCCAGTTTAGTGATGACTGCTTTGAACAGCATTCCAACACTGTGTAAATCATTGCATCCTAACCTGAAAACGTCTCTTTTCATAACATACAAAAATGAAAAAAGAAGAAAGCATTATTCCAGCACTGATCTTGAAATGTATTTCTGTTCATTCAATGCCATGAACTATGAATGAGCAACAATGGAGTTTGATTTAAAAAAGAGTCGGGTTAAGAAGTAGCTTACAAGATTGTCATCTACAAATTGCAGTTGATGACAGGTTATTTCAAAGAGTAAATTGATGATTGTTCCAATATCCGAGATGATTTTGTTTTCAATGTAGGTTAAGATTATAACATCATTTTCTTCTCGCTGATTGAAAGAGACACTTCTGTAGGGAAAAAAAACGTACACCACAATCAGAAATGATTCTGAATGAAGGACAGCTTAGCAGCAGACATATCAGTTCAATCAATCCCTTGGTTGTTACAAGACAAGAACAATTTAGTAATTTTAAAAGCAAACAGCATCTAAACTAGACAGAAGCTGAACATATTATCTGAGGGAAAAGCTTAATCTGGGGAGATCAAATTGTGTGAAAACCATTTAAGTGGCTGAGTGTGGGCTCACTCAAGCTATCCTAGCAGTTACATTTGTTTTTTCAACAAATAATGCAGTAGTGCTTACAGCAGCCTCATTAAGCAGGAATTTCCAAAATCAAATCAGGAGACTGAATCCATGCCAGAGTTTCAGTTCTACCACTGACTATATAAATAAGGTTAATTTAGATCAATTGGTCTTATGTGGTTATGCTGACAATATATCAATGTCTCTTATGGGGTTATCTTGACAATCTTGTTTGGATCTGGCCACACGATAGCTATCTTGTAAGCCTGATGTAAGGAACATATCAAATGAGTCTTATAGCCATTCGTCCATTTTGTCCTGAAAGATCCTCTGACAGTACTGTTTAGATTGCTAAATTAGTTTAAGCTTTTTCATTTTGAAGCCATCTTGAAGCGTAAGCATATCGGAAGTACATACCCTGATCTTTTAAAATCACGGCCTATGTATGTCAAAGGGTTGAAGGATCTCAGTCTGTAAGTATGTTGTCTGTAAAGTGAAGCAATTGGACTGCCATTGTTGAAACACATTCTTCATTTAGAAACAGAACGGGAAAAAACAAGGCTGTAAATACAGGAAGCAATTCATTCTAAAAATGGCAATGATGGGCAAGCAACAAGCTCAAGGCTTTAGTTTAAAAATGTGAAACTTGCAAAAGTTTACTGCTGTCAGACTTTGCCTCCTACATTGTGTGACACCTGAGACTTTCTAAAGGTAGCCAGAGAAGAATGCTTTTTGCAATACATTGTATTATTTGATATAAGGGTATTGGCACTCGATCCCCCTTCGCCACACAACTAGCTGCAGACTTAGAATTGCATAGGAAACTAGCAACCATATTATACAAAGGGCCTGATTACAAGTTTGACAGTGTTGCAGCGGGCCGCCACACCAGCGCCCCACTGCAACACCGCCAAACCCGTAGTCAGACCGCCTGCCGGATTCCGACTGGAATTCAGGTCGGGCGGTCCTGCTTTGGCAGTGTATTTATAAAGCTCACATGTGAGCCTTAAAAAGACAGCATTGTGGGAGTGCCAAAGCACGTTCCTGCATGGCATGGACTGCACAGTTCATGCTGTGCAGGAACAGGGGGTGCATACAGACAGGGGTGAACACCATGTGCCCCCCTTCATGCACCTCCCGGCCCAGTTTCCTCACCACCACCCTTTTCAGGACAGGCTTACCATCATGAAAAGGGTTGTGTAGAGGAAACTCGTACTATGCTTGGCAGTGCCGCAGCGGCACTGCCAGCATATCGCGGTCTGTGACCGTTGCACCACCGCTGCTGGACCACGGACCCCGAGTGGTTGCAGCAGTCCTGTGTCGGTCACACTGCTGCACTTGTATGGTCAGACCACCACTGCGACTATGGCAGTCCTATAGACCGCTGCAGTCGTAATCGGGCCAAAAGTGTCCCTGGCTCCGGGAGTGTGCACATGTTATTTGAGCCACCATGGCTCTTTGGTATTACAGAATGTTGGAGCAGATGCTTGTGCGACACCCTCTGTAAGGTAATGTTCCCTCATTTACATGGAAGTGAGTCCCTAGGCAATGGTGGGAAGCCTTTGTCATTACTCCGTACAGACAAATGCACAGTTGCAAGAAAGCTTTAAAAATATAAGGTAACAAATATATAGTTTGACACCAAGGTTGCTCTTTGTGAGGAGAGTACAGGGGTCCAAAGCACCACCCTCCAGACACTCCCTGTGGTTGGGTGCAGTCACTTACTGCACCCTCCTGCAGTGGCACCATTGTCCCCTTTGAAAGTCAGATGTCCACCTCCAGTGAAAGACAGACCACTTACTTCAAACTGCCGGTCTGCCTTCCACTAATGCCTTGTTCACAAATAAATGTGCAACAGAAGCTCCTAGTAGAACAATTGTAAGAGTAAGAGCAATCACATTGAAAATTAAGTTTCAATCAGAAAATCAATAGATGATGTTAGATAAGGGACAGGACCCACTTATGAATCCTTCAAGGAGCATGGTATTTGCAATTTGGTACATATGTGCTCCTTGCCAAAGTTTTTGTTTAATCTCTCTGAATAAGGCCTGTGCTTATATACAATTATGAAACAGTAACCCCAATCTGTAAGGATCACTCCTGCACCTTTAACTTGGTTTTGCATCAGCTTATGGAATGTTTTCCTTTATTTTTGAGTAATAATTATGCATTGTACTTTTCTGCAGACTTTCTTTTAACTATTTTGAGCTCTATGAGTACTGCTTCTTTCAGCTGAGTTAGTTGCTTTTTTTAAATGTTTTTTCCATCCTATTGTTGCTAGTTTTTGTTCCCACGCTTTTCTCATTTAAGATTTTCTGCTCTTGCTCAATTAAATTAACTATGACTTGATGATGACCCTCAGATTGCCCTGTGTCGAAACGCTGTCAATGATTCTCACATTTGGAATGGAATAGTTGTTATATTGTGTTAGGATACTGTACCATTTGCAGCTGAATAAATGTACTTATTACGGAAATTGTTTATATGTTCCATTGTTGTTTGCTCTTTCATATACACTATTGCACTGCTCATATTGCACTCACTGTGGGAAACATCCATTACAATGCAGTCATTACAACGACCTACCTTTACAACGCAACTGTTACAACGCAACTGCCTTTACATCGCATGCCATTACAATGCATGCCATTACAACGCATGTCACTACAACGCATGCCATTTCAACGCATTATAAGGTAAGTAATGGAGGTTTATTTGTATTAGGGTGGGTATGGGTTTTGGGGTACATGGGAATAGTAATTTTTTCCCCTACACTATCCAACACTTTCCCTACTGTTGCACTCACTGGAGTGGGAATAGTAATTTTTACCCCTACACTATCCAACACTTACCCTACTGTTGCCCTAAAAGTATTATGCATTGTAATGGGATGCGTTGTAATGGAATGCATTACAATGGTAGTTTTAAAAAATGCATTGTAATGGCATGTGTTGTAAAATCATGCAATGTAATGGTAGTTGCGATGTAAAGACTGCGTTGTAAAAGCATGCGTTGTAATTGCATGCATTGTAACGTCATATATTCCTCGATGTGATAACCTGAGCACTGAGCACATAAGTACAAAATTATAACTGAAATACTCTTTGAAAGAATCATATGCGGATCCAGTCTCTTGGCTACCATCTTCTATTGGTTTTCTGTTTGAGATTTTTTTTATGTGATTGCTCTTACCCTAATTACATTTGTTTCACTCGGAGCCTCTGTGGCACTTTTATATATTAGCGCCCCTGGTTCCTGGTAGTATTTAGGCTGGCCTGTTGTATCTAACTACTTTTTTACAGTTCAGGTGCAAGTTCTCTCCTGAGACCAAAGAATTTGCAATAATGGTGCATACAGTCTGCGCCTGGTGCACCCAGGCAAAGGTGAGCTGCAACCTGGAGGTGACAGTGCCTCCTGTTTGTAATCTGGCACCAGGATGTGATTCCATTTGGCCTTCATTGATACTTCAGAAAAATAATGAATTTGCAATCACTTATTTAAGTTTGCTAAACGTGTTTTGCTGAAATGTATAGTGACCTTAGAGTAACCCATAATAATTTTTGTTTCCGTAGTCTACAATTGTTGGTCCGTAGACACATGCATTCAGAGGATAGTGTCAATGTCATCTAAATGTCTATATTTTATAGTTTGGTCTCTGATATGGCAGTGAAGAGCTTGAACGCAAGGCAACAGCCCCCACATCAGGCAGGACGAAGATGGAAAAACAAACAATCCTACTACAGTACGCAAGGACTCGTCTCTTTGCTTGTGAAAGTTCAACATAGCAGGGTTCTCCCTTTTCCCACGTTGGTGGTCTAGTTGCTGCGCCTAGATCACCTTCCATTCCCATGTAAACTGCTGTCCCAAATAGCCAGGGATTATCTGACAAAAGCCTGCAATCCATTAAAAAAACTATATTCCACAAAGTGCTTTCCGAAGAGATGCTTTACCTACTGACACCATTTTAGGGCCTGTGGCTGCCTCGTTTGACGTTTCCACTTGTCCTGAGTCCCAGGTCCCTGAAGTGCAATGGAACCCACCACTAAAACTGCCAACATTGTAACATGCTCGTATGCTTTGGGTTTTCCGTGTCACTCCCTTCCCTGCTTCTTCTCTTTCCTGCTCCAGAGCAATGCCCATCAGAACAAAGGCAGCACACATGTCAGATGGACGACTGCTTGTCTTTTTCTCTAGATGGTTATTGAAGTACATCAACCAGGTTGCCTTCTTTCACATTGGCTTCTTGCGATGCTACTGTGGGAACACATAGGGGCAGATTTACAAGCCCCCTGCGCCACCAGTACGTCACTTTTCGTGACGTACTGGTGGCGCAGGGGGCTCCTCCATATTTACAAGGTCAGGAAAAGCCACCCTGCGTGACTTTTCCTCTCCTTGTAAATACGGCCCCTTCACACGCAGCACTTTGCGTTGAAGGGGCGTTCCATGGGTGTTGCTGTGGGTGTTCCCACGCAACACCCATGGAACAAGACACATCTCCAGATTTACGAGAAATCGTAAATCTGGAGATGCGTCTGAATGTTACGCCACCCTAGAGGTGGCGTAGCGAGGCGCAACGAGGAGAAATGTTTTCAATTATCCTCGTTTTTTCCTCTTTCAATGCGTGCTGCATTCTACAGCATGCACTGAAAGAGGAAAATGCCTGTAGTGATTGTTTTTGTGCAGGAAGGTGCCCCTTCCTGCACAAAAACAATCTCCCCACGACGCAGGCATCCTTGCACCATGGTGCCTGCGCCGGCGCATGGCTGAAGTTTGTGCGCACGCGCAGGGGGAAGCACAGAGATCCGACATATTATTGTAAATATGTCGCATTCCTGTGCTTCGGAAGTGCCGCAGCGTGGTGCAGCCTAAGGGTTTGCGGTGCCGCGCTGCGGCACTTCCTTGTAGATCTGCCCTCATATTGCAAATATCAGGAAAAATTATGTAAAAATACAACTTAGTAATGATAGAAGTGGGGATGAAGGCAGCCGTTGAAGACAGCACAAGTGTGTGCCACTGAGGCTGATCCTGACATTTTCTTTCAGACGCGATTTGTTGCACAATAATATTTGGAGCTAATTTCCAAAACAGTTTAGTTAAAAGTGAATGCTAAGGACAGCAGCCCTGTAATGGAAAAGACAAACACCACAGACTGGACCAACTGGAGCAAACTGCATAAAACAGCAGGACTTCTCTATCTGACAGACAATTATTTGGACTGTACATAATAGATAACGCTGTCTGCGAGCAGTGCGGCCAACAGATTAATAAAGATAGCAGCCACAGTAATTCCAGGGAAGCACACCATAGACGTGTTCTGCTCCAATAAGCCTCAGTGCTACGGTAGTACTTTATATTACAGAGACGAAGCATGGCACAGCAATAAACGGACAGCACTGTCCCAGACAGTGTAGTTAAAGGAGAGGATATTAATGACAAGGGTCATTGCAACGGCAGACAATCACACCACTGATGGCACTGCCCTGGACCTCCTAAGGACAAAGGCTACATCTTTATTTTACCGCCTTTAACATTCAGTGTTGCTTCTACTTGACTTCAGCATTTACCTCTGGTCCACACTTCCTTCTCATAGGGGTCGCTCATACGGGGTCTGCAGACAATCTAATTGATTATTAGAATTCGGCATTTGTTTTATTTCGTACCTTAAAAGGGTCAACAAGAGGACATCAGTAAGCACAAAAATACACTATTATTTTGACCGGGAACTTGTACAATTAATAAAAACATCCCAATAATCAAACTAAGGAAATTATTCTGGCTAATTATCGATTGCCAGTAATATGGAGCAATCAGCAAGCAATACTTCGGCCAGTCAGCCATGGAAATAGCTGACAAAGTGGGGATTTCAGTGCTTAGACATTTCACTAAATCCATTGAAAGTTCTGCAGACCTTCTGTGATAGCATTACAGTGTCATCGTAGCGGCTTGGGGAAGGGTTTAGAACCCATTATATTATGAGTTCTTACCATGAAAAATGTGACTGAAGTTTGCAAATGGTTGTATGTGCTTTTTGTGGTGTTTTGTTTATTTGCTGCAAATTTGTTTTGTTAAGGCCTTTGACTGTATAGGATTAGTGAGAGCTTGATTCTCCAGAAAGAGTCTGCTGTTCCCTCGATGAATCAACACAAAACTGGAGTTGGTAGTACAGGTCCGGCACTGAAGTCATCCTTTTAGGATGCACAGGCACTCACTCACCCACCGAAACGCATTATTCACCATTGGACCGTGCTCATTACTGGGCGGGCACTGCAATGTGCAGCAGATCTTTAACTCAGACCTTTCAAAATGAAATGGTTGAGTATTGCTGTGTGCCTGACTCAGAAGGGGAAGTGGTAGTTTGGGATGAGAAGTTAAAATTGGCTCTGGGTTAATAATTTGCCAATCTTTATTGTTCAGGAAATAACCCATGCCAAGATTATAAGCAGGAATAAGAGCCTTACAAAGGAACAGTGAGCCTTGGGTTCTTAAAACTGGGTCAACATGATTCATGCCTTATCTGCTCCTGCGAGTCAATGGCAATTCATCTGTTCTGTGCCCTAATATACCTTCAGAATATGTTCATGTGAGTGTGTGTGTGTAGAAAAGTATACCGATGTTGTTTAACTATTACAGTGGGCATGTGCAAATATGAAAAGCCCAAATTTTGGAAAATGATTTCCCTTCGGAGATCAGGAATCTGTCCGACCTATTACTAACATTTGATGGGCCCTTTGAAGCGCCATGGAGTTGCTTCACGAGCCTGCAAATTGATTTATAGGGAAGCAAGGTGGAGAACCTACCCGCTCAATCGGATTGCACTAATCTTTTCCGAGTGTAATCGATGTTTTATAAATGTTCTTGTGTAAAGCCGCCTGACACCCTACGAGTTGAGTTTGCACTATGTAAAACTCCAAATAAATCTTTAAATTGATAAACTAATTAAATAAACTAACTAACTAAATAGGTGGGTGTCAAACCATAATACACCATCATTTGTATTCAGTATTAAAAATGTTGGCCACTCATTCATGAGAAACTTCACCAGATCACGTTATTGATATTAATATAATTAGAAACATTTTGAATATTCCCAAGCTAGTTATTTGTTTCCGGCATGGCTACTTCTATAATGATACTTTACTTACCTGTTCAAGGAAAAAGAATGCACTCCTGTTTGCATAAAAGTAGTGTGAAATAGGATCCAAACACTGTTTCCCATTTGAACTAATTTCCTATTATATCTATACTTGTCACCCATATTTGCATTAGAAAGCATGTCTAAGTCACAATGGCGACTAAATAACAAGGAGCAGATCTGCAAAGAAGTGCCGCAGCGCGGCAACGCAAGCTTTTTGGCTGCGCCATGCTGCAGCACTTCCGAAGCACAGGAATGCGACATATTTACAATAATATGTCGCATTCCTGTGCTCTTCCCTGCGCTGGTGCACAAACTGCAGCCATGCGCCGGCGCAGGCACCTTTGCACCATGGAGCAAGGATGCCTGCGTCATGGGGAGATTGTTTTTGTGCAGGAAGGGGCACCTTCCTGCACAAAAGCAATCACTAAAGGCATTTTCCTCTTTCAATGCGTGCTGTAGAATGCAGCACGCTTTGAAAGAGGAAAAAACAAGGAGAAATGAAAACATTTCTCCTTGTTGCGGCTCGCTACGCCACCCCTGGGGAGGCGTAGCATTGACACGCATTTCCAGATTTACAATTCCTCGTAAATCTAGAAATGTGTCTTGTTCCATGGGTGTTGCGTGGGAACACCCACAGCAACACCCATGGAACGCCCCTTCCACGCAAAGTGCTGCGCGTAAAGGGGCCATATTTACAAGGAGAGAAAAAGTCACGCAGGGTGGCTTTTCCTCTCCTTGTAAATATGGAGAAGTGAAATGCGCCACCAGTACGTCACAAAAAGGGACGTACTGGTGGCCCAGGGGGCTTGTAAATCTGCCCCCAAATGTCTTCCGGTTGTGCTGCTTATAGTATCTTAAAATAAGTACATAATTTAATAATCATATAATATAGTGCTTTATTTCTCAACTTTTACTGATGTGCCAATATGTATACCATTATTCGTTGTTGTTTAGAACAAATAGCTAAGAGTTTTGCATGTCATGCTCTTCTGCACAAAGTTCTTCAGAGCAATTCCAGCCCTCCCAGATGCAATACAGAAAAGCTCATGACCTGATATCTAAATTAGCTGGCAATGTAGGCTGATAGTTACATATTTTATCTTTGTATCGCTATGATCCCCCCATATGCTTTTTATTCTGAAAGGGTATGCTGTTAGCTTTTCACTTATGTTAGAAATATTATGTACGTCAGCATTGCACTTTGATTTCTAATATGAAGAAAAGTTTTTTTCATAAGTGCTTGAATGATGCCAATATTTATAAAGATTATCCATGAAAAGAGCACACGTACAATGAGTTGGATGCGGTACATTCGAGATCAAACATTAGTCCAATCATTTTAAATGAGTCTACACTGCTAATGTTCCACAACGATTCACACTCTCACATGTACGTCCTTTTGTAATGATGATTTGAATAATTCACTGCCACTCGGAATTAAACCAAGATACGATGTGAAGGTTAGTATTCATTTAAAAGGTCATATTTGCCTTCATTGATTCTGTGTTGCAAAACTCCACACATCTGAACGTCAATCAGTCATTAGTTTATGCACTCATTAAACACAGAATTAAATATATCACTCTATAAGTTCACTTAAAAAACATGAATACATTCAAGAAGACACTAAAACATAAATAGGCACCCCTGAACTGATACCACATGATTATTGTAAAACTACACTTAGGGCCGGATTACAACTTTGGCGGTCCTCCTGCAGGCTGCCATGCCAGCGCCCCCCGGTGGACCGCTAAAGCCGTACTCAAACTGCCGGATTATGACTGTAATTTTAAGCTGGTAAGCGGTGCTGCAGCGGTGTCTCGGCGGGGTTGTCTAAAGGCCCATGTTTATTTAAATTTTAATCTGTCAGCCCTACTCACCTGCTGCCCGCAGCATTTGCCTTGATTGTCGCGTTCCTCCCCGGTCCACCGCAGGTTTTTCCCATTTGTGTGGATGGAGACTACGCATAAAGCGGAAGTGGCTTTACTGTGCTTCCAGGTGCAACGGAACCGAGGTCAGCAGTCTAGCTGCGAGCCTACACTATATATTCTCATGCCTGGAATGACGCGCAGCGGACGCGCCGCTGGCGCGCTGAAGGCGCGCCTAAGGCAAGCCCGTCTGTGCCCATCCGCGTCCGGCAGGGGCCAGGGGCCACCACCCCTGCCCGTTTGAGCACAAGTTAACACACTTACTCATCACGGCAACTCGGGGATTGAGGGGCTCTCCTAGTGAGAAATGTCTACACTCTATCTGTCCAGCTATGGATGATCCTAGCTGTCCACACTGTTTTTATAAACTACTCCCCAACCCCAAACTCTGCCCGGTTCCAGCAACCGCCCCAACTTACAAAATGTTGTCTTTAAACTGCAGATCTTTACCCAGACATGGCACTGAAATCTCTATTCTGCTTCAAGAGGAGTGTCCCGATGTGTTGTTTCTTATCAAAACGTGGCTCAATAGTGAGTCCGAACCGGACCTGGTGCAATGTCTTACACCAGGATACTATATTCTGATGAGAGACCGGGAGCAGGGGAAGGGAGGAGGCATTGCCATCATTTTAAAAGAGTGTTTTAAATGCCGTATCGTCCCTAATATTTTACCTGATTGTGAAAATGTTTCCTTTTCCATCACGCTCTCTCCCATCCATACCCTTTCGGGTATTCTTATATATCGCACACCTGGAGACCATGGACAACGTTTTAAAGTTTTACCAGAAATTGTCGCCAACTTGGCAAGCTCCCCTTCCAATTTCACCTTACTAGGGGATCTCAACTTGCATTTTGATGATCCCTCGTACCCAGTAGTGTCTGACCTTGTCCAGAATCTCCAAGCTATTCAGATGAAGCAAAATGTCACTGGCCCCACCCATGAGAAAGGGCACCTCCTAGATTCTATTTTTTCTAACAATAGGTAACTTTCAGTAGGAGACCCGATCCCAGTGCCATGGTACGATCATTTTCTGTTCCCCTTCTCCTGGGATATCCAGAAACCCCCCCTCGTCAGCGGCACGACCAGCAGCTGGAAACGTTCTTGGTCCAACCTTCCATCGGACTCTTGGAGCTCAGCTCTGAAAAACTCAATGCCTACTTTAGACTCCAATCCCACTGCTGCGAATGATAAATTCAACCTTTGGATCGATTCCTCCCTGGACCTAGTCATACCTAAAAAATACATTCATAAAAAAGTTAGGAATAACCCCTCTCCTTGGTACTCCTCCAAGCTGCATGAGTACAAACAAACTTGCAAGAGACTTGAGAGGAAATGGAGAAGAGATTATGATGTAATAAGTAAACAGAAATATAGGGACTCCATAAAAACTTATCAATCCAAAGTGAAAGATGCCCAGGCATCCTACTATGAGGAAAGAATTAATTCAGCCTCAAACTCCTCCCGCAAAATCTTCAAGATTGCGAAGAATCTCCTAAAACTGGCTGTCGTGGATGCCCCCCAAGAGGGGTCTCCTGCGCGGTGCGTTGAACTGGCAGAATTCGTTTCTAATAAAATTCAGGATTTCTACAATTCTTCCCCCCCCGCCTCTCCTAATAAACTGCCGTTAATGGAGGACTCCGTGCCCGGTGAGCAGTCTCTCAAGGAAATCCCCTTGATGGATATGGACACTCTAGTAAACATCTCTGTCTCTGTAAAATCCGGCTCTCCCAGTGACCCGGCACCCCCTCAATTTCTAAGTAAGGCTGGGGAAGTAGTCTTCCCGGTGTTACTAAAGTTGATTAATTCCTCTATCTCGACCGGACTAGTACCGCCACCGTGGAAACCATGGTGAAGGCACTATTGAAGAAACCCAGCCTTAATCCCGACACTCTTGGAAACTACCGCCCCATCCCCCTTCTCCCTGGGATCAGTAAAATCCTAGAAAAGCATGTTAACTCAGTTATTTCTACCTTCCTCGAATCTCACAATGTACTGCATCCCTCGAAAACTGGATTCCGCCCCCAACATGGGACCGAAACTGCTTTATTTGCAGTGGTAGAAAAGTCCAAAAAGATTATCGACCAAGGTGGATCAACAGCTATCGTCCTTTTGGACCTCAGTGCCGCCTTCGACACTGTCAACTATGACATCTTGATCCGCAGGCTTAGGAATGTTGGATTATTGGGCGATGTTATCACCTGGCTGCAGTCCTTCCTTGAGGATAGGACCTTCTAGGTTTTTGAAGGAGACAACATTTCAAAACGTATCTCACTCAGCTGCGGCGTCCCTCAGGGCTCGTCCCTGAGCCAGACGCTGTTTAATGTTTATATGAGCCCCCCCTGGCACAGATTGTCCTCCCTTTCGGGATTGAAATTGTCACCTATGCCGATGACACCCAATTAGTGGTGGCCTTAAATCACCCAAAAGACACCTCGCCCTGCCTAGGCCCCTGACTGGAAAGAGTTGCTCAATATATGGAATCCTCCAATCTCAAACTGAACGGAGACAAGACGGAGCTTATACTGCTGGATAATTCACCTATTTTTGACATTGGATCAGCATGGCCACGCTGTCTCAGCTCCCCGCCCACGCCCAAAAACCAGATCAAAAGTTTGGGTATGTGGTTAGATTGGTCACTCACATTTGATCATCAGGCGACAAAACTGGCCGCTTTCTGTTACGGCATTATACGAATGCTCCGCAAAGTCATCCCACTCCTCCCCTTTTCAGCAAGGAGACTCATGGTCCAGGCCTTGATCCTCTCCCACCTCGATTACGGAAACGCTCTGTATCTAGGAGCCCCTGGGGCAACCACAAACAGATTGCAAGTTATTCAGAACTGAACTATGCAGCACGTATGCTCCTTAAGATTGCCAACAGCCACTCTGCAAGACCTGTTCTGAAGACCTTGCACTGGCTCCCGATTATGGAAAGAATAAAATTCAAGTCATTATGTATTGCTCATAAGTCCTTCTGGAAGAAAGGCCCTTCCATCATCCGTTCCATCGTCTCCCCCTATCGTCCTAACGGATGCCTCCGATCAACCAACCTCTATTTAGCCTCTGTCCCTAAAATTAAAAGGATGAGAAATGGTGGCCGGTCCTTCCATTATACTGCTGCCAAGCTGTGGAACGCTCTCCCCCTCCATCTACATTCAGAACCCAACCTTCTGTCCTTCCGTAAACTTCTGAAAAAATGGTTCTTTCAAAACCACACCTACTAAGCTGCTGCGATCTGTCTGGTGCCTCCGCTAGCGCTGGGATGCCTACGGTAGCCATGTGCTCTACAAATACTCCTAACAATAACAATAACAATAGGTGAGCCTCAGACAGGCACCGCCGTGACACCACCGCAGCACTTTCCTGCATGGTGCCGCATGCAGGAACTGGGCTGCTAATCTACATGGGGGTGCAACATGTGCCCCCTGCATGCACCCCCAGGCCAAGAGGCTCAAGGGGTTCCTGTATATGGGGTCAAAAATGCCAGTCTGGCGGTTTGTGGACCATCACCACAGGACTGCCTAATTCATATTCAGACCCTTAGTCTCATCCAGATATAAATAATCCGTTCCATACATCAAAAGCAGAAGTATTAGTCTCAGACCCTGTGAGCCCGGCTTTGGTCCAGCCGCCATGGGGGAAACTTGGCTTCCATTGTGGCAACTTGGGTAAGTTACGACTGGTGTCCTGGGCCTAAATTACTAATGGTCACAAACTGTATTTCCAAATACTCCCCTCTAGCAACAGTGACATAACGCAAAATGATGGCCCCCCATTGCAGAATGTGAGGAGGGCCACAGAGTATCCCATATCTGACAGACATTCGTAGACTTTGGACTGCAAGGGGGCCCTCTGAAGGGTTAGTGACCCCCTGCAGTGTTGGAGGCCAACCCTGCACCACATTAATCCCAGTTTAGCAATGGTAAAGAGTAGGTCCAGTCAAAATCTGGTATTTTTTTGCACATGAAATGTGCTGAAGTGCAGCAAAAATAACACATATTTAGTGAATAGTTTGAAGCCTCGCAGAAGAAATGTTTGTGACATATGCAGTCTGATCATGATGTCAATATGCGATGCTCAAATCACCCAGTATTTTGTATTTTAGGGAGTGGCAAGTGATGCATTCACTCTGCTGCCTGACCTCCATAGCATTATTAGTTTTTTCTTGCCCTTGTTCTTTATTTTTTGCCTTTTGTTTACCATTTGTCCACTGCCGTACTAATTCTGGTTTTCAGTTTTTTTCTGTTTCTTCAATATATATTTACCTTCATGTGTTTTTGTTTCAAGCTTTTATTTTAAGTAGTTATTATATTTTATTATATTTTTGTAGCATGGCAGAATAAGCCTAGATAGAGGCCTGCAGATGTGGCACCAAGCCATATAACATCTTCTCTGTACTTGAGGTTACAGAGCTCTTTTTTGGGCAAGTACCTTGGTAGGGGTGTGCGAATTTCACTTAATTTGTTTGCTGAAGCAGTGATTTACTTTAAATTAAAATATCTTGGTTTACAATCATCCGGGCAAAACCCCGCTTTTCTGGTCTCTCCAGGTCCAATGGATCTTGCCCATTGTTTTAGAGAAGATCAAGGGCTGTACATCTCACATAATATTATAATCACAATCACTAATCTATTTTTAGTCAATAATGAGAGTTTGCTATGAGTTAAAGGGTGTTAGAAATAAGATATTATAGTAGTTCTTCATTATTTCAAGTCACAAGATAATTCTTATTAATCTTGATAATTAATATATGAACAGAAATCAAAAATCCATATTAGTCAATCAGAATATAATGCATTAAGCATGTTCCATAAAGGAAAGAATCCCTATTCCAGGAGAAAATGGTGTCAGTCAGAACCCATAAAAAGTTCTAATTCGAGAGAGTGAGAGAAAAGCATTAAGCTTTAGCATCAAAAGTCAGCTATATAAATTGAAAAATCAACAAAGCAGAACTTTTCATAAAGACAGGTTCAAGAAACTCAGGAGAGTCTCAGAGCGACGTGGCATAAGGGTCTAGGTTGGGATAAATGTGGTAAGAGTGATTAATCTACTCTAAGAACACGCACTAATAGAGAGAACACATTTTATAAATGTTGTAGCTTGCGGTCTTCTTACTTCTTCAGCCTGCAAATCATCTTGTGATGCTCTCATGGGAATACAGTCACTCCTCATCTTCTCACTGAAAGCACAATGACTCTACATAGCAGCTCACAGAGTTGTAAACTATTTCTTATCACCCAGTGGTTTTCTCTTATCTACCTATTATTTCATTTTCTCATTCAAAACTATTTTCCAATGAGGGAATCTTCATCTCTACTATTCTAAATAACAAAACATATTTATTTGCTTGCAGTGATCGTTGTATAAGAGGAAATATTTGTCAGCATTATAATAAAACATTGATGCAACTATTATTCATTATGAAAAACATGTTCATAGAAAGGTCAGGGAATAAACAATGTATGCACATTTAGCATTTTCTAGTCATGTCAGTTTGAAAGGCAATGTTTTTTCAGACATTTTGAGGCCTAATATGAGGAAATATGGTTACCTACTACAATTTTGCATCTAAATGCATTTTATTTTCATTACAGACTACATGTTAATTCTGCACATTATCATAAACTGTATTATTTTCCTGATATTATTATAACGGTACCCCCTAGGATACCGAACTCTTTTTTGGTGCAAATACCTTGGTAGGGGTGTGTGAATTAACTGAATTTCATGCAACTTGCTTTTGAGTAATTACACAAAATTTAGGAAAATTAATTAAAATTGCACAAAACATAAATCAGGCATTTAGTACTATATTTTTGTTTAAAATGCGCCCTCACCTCTATTTTGTATGTGAGGACAAATTTTATATTAGAAAACTAGCAGCATAAAAAGTGGCCCCAGCAAGAGCCACTCACATTCTGCTTGTTCACATTGTTCTCGCTCTCCTGTGCCGGATAAGTTTGCTGCATACACAATGTAATGATGTAACATGGAGTAATTAGGCAATTTCGGGAATTTTGCATAGCAAGCATCACATAAAATTTCCAAAATCACCTGGGTTACTTCCCTGCATGTTATCTGCAGGCCTTGGAAGGTCCGTCCCCTTCAGGGAGGGGTTATGTTGCTGTGTGTGCACTAAGGCATATGGCACAAATCCAACTTTTCCTGATCTTTGCACCAGATCCAACACTGCTCAGCAGCCCTTACTGGATAGTAGCACACCTCTTCCATTGCTAAGAGTTTATAAAGTTGATAAGACACATGCTTTTCAACTTCACAAATCTTTTCCAATCTTTTTTCAGGTTCACAGACCTGCAAAGATGGCAAGGTTTGATAAAATGAAAAAGTGGCCGCAAATTAATTTCTGTTTGACTGTGTAAGCATTCCTGCTGTGTTAAACCTGTCAGACTCAGTGTGGATTCCCCCAAGATATTTTGCCTTCACCCTCCTATTTTTCTTATTTTGTTTTTGCTGGCCTTAAGCCTCTGTGAACTTCACTACTGCTAGCAAGTGCTTGCATTCACTTCTAAAACATGGTAAAATAGGCTTTCATCTGATTGGCATATTTAATTTTCTTATAGGACCCTAGTAAATTGGTATACCATATAGCCATGTCCTGTAAATTAAGTGCCACTTGGGGGCCTGCTGCTCATATTGTGCCACCCACTTAAGTAGCCCCTTAAAACATGTCCCAGGTCTCCCATTGCAGCCTCATTGAGGTTTTAAGCTGCCAATTCATGTTGGTAAAGTAACCCCTTGCTAAACCTTAAAGTTCCCTTTTATTACATATGCAACCCCTTAAGTCATTTCTAGGCAGCCCATGGGTCAGGGTGCATTGTAAATAAAAGGCTGGACATGCACTTTTAAGTTTTACATGTCCTGGTAGTGAAGAACTAGCAGCATGGGGGGCGGAACTAGACACAGCCCCACTTGCAAATCATTAGGCTATGCCCTGCCTTCACACAATGGACTTCACATCCCTTCAATATTTAGGCAGCCAGGCTGAAGCCAGGTCAGAGGAGGCAGGAAACTCCAATCACTTCAAAGGGAATTCTCTAGAAAGGGTTTCTACTTCAAAAAGGCATCTGGTATAAAAATAGGACCCTCAGACACACTCATCAGTTCACTTCACTTTCTGGACCAGCAGAAGTACTCTCGGGACTACTTGCTGCTGTGTTCTGCAGTGTACTTCAAAAGGCTGCTTTGTTGCGCCTGGAAGAACTACTCTGCTGCCTGAAGTCTACCTTGAACCCTCAGGACTACTTCTGTACCTGAAGTCTACCTTGCCCTCCTGCTTGAGCCCTGTTACACTTCTTGAACCCAGGATTACCAGAGTAACTTTAAGGGCTATTTGGCTGTCCTTCTGATCAGAGCCTCAGGGACTGAAAAGGCTCCAAACAATCTTGAACCCCCACCTGGACCAAGCCTGAGTAAGTTTCAACCCTCCTAGTGGTGCCTCTCTAATCCTGGACCTTTGGAAGTGGTGCTAAAGGTGCCAAGAGAGTCAAAATCCAAAACTTGAACCTTTGACATTTTTTGGCTAAAAACTGCTCTGAGAACCGAGTGGAGACTTGGACCTACCTGCTCGTCGATCTGTCCAAAGTTTATCATCAGTTGGCCTGACTTCATAGCAGCTTCCACTACTTTCTTCTCCACAGCTGCAAACCCTGTTCATTGGTTCTTTGTAGAAGGGGTGTCAGGCCTCATGGAGCCCTTGTCGGCTATAGTCTCTAGCCTCATCCCTTTGGAGATTTTCAACTTCTGAAAAAGAGACTAAGTCTGAACGTAGAAAGCTTCACCGCGACTTTATCCAGTGGATCCCCAATGATGATGCCGCCTCTTTGGACACCACCTGCAGCCTCGCTAGGTTAAACTTTCCTTCTCAGATGATTTTTGTTGAAATTTCTTCTAAGTCCAAAGGTAAGCGCCAACCAGGCACAATACACTTCTTGTATCTGACCTGCGCTCCGTCGCGGTTGGCCATATTTTTCGACTTTGACCCGGTGACGCACGACTAGATATCCGTGGTTGGTGCTTTGATCTTGTAGTCACCACTTTTTTACCTTAAACTTTTAAGAATTCATACTGATTGGATTTGTGTCATTTTGTTGTCCAATAATTTTTAAAAACGTACCCTATTTTTCTAAATTGGCATGGGATTTTTCCTGTGTTGTGTTTTTACTTGTTTTCTGTTTGTGTGCTCTATGACTACTTTCCACATTACTTCTAAGTTAAACCTGACTGCTTTGTGCCAAGCTACCAGATGTTTAAGCATAGGTTAATTTAGTGACTTTAATGGTTCACCCTGACAGGGAACATGCTTGTTGCTTGAGGAGAGTTTCTACCCCACTTAACCAACAATCCAATTTCTTACACACTGCCACTCAGTTATCCTCAGCCGCAGCTCACCATATCCTGGTGCGTAGCCCACCTGATAAATGGTAAAGAGCTATGTATTTCCAATTACCCTGCTGCTTTATTCATTTAGCAGCAAGTGTTGTAGGAAGTAAAGTATGCTGCCCTTCTCCCACTTATGATAATGTCAGTTCAGTAGCCTTACTCATACTCACTGGTGAAGGACATCCCTTAGTGAAAGCAAGGAAAACAAGGCCTTGAAGGCTGCTGTTCCATCAAGGCATATGGGCCTACATGTTCTTCTACACAGCATTTTTCTTAGTATAGAGTAGTCAGGAAGCCAAGCCCTTCCATTTTTAAGGACAAGATTTGCAGCTTTGTGGACACTGCTTTTGGGTGATGGTGTTAAGATATGAGGAATGGGGAGGTGGAATAATATTCATAAGACAAGAAAGTATTGGTAGAATTACCAAGAGGTATAAGATGGGTTGTATAATGGGCATGGTTACAGTTCTAAAGTTCTGAACCAAAAGATTTACATAATTGTTTCAATATTTCTTTTTAAAACTGGGCTTACTGTGGTTGGTACCAAGCTAGTTGCTACTTCTAATTAACATCTTTGTTCTTTCCTCTTTTAAGAAAAAGCAGAGTTTATGAAAACCATATTCAATGTGGACCTGAAGGAGACAATAAATGTGGTAAATCATCTTCATCAATTCTTGACTTCATAATTACTAACCCTTTCAATGCTCATGTTCCTGCACCTCTGTGCTGGAGCTTTTCTTTTTAAAGAAATTGAAAAAAAATCAGTTTTAGGTTGTTTAAATACTTTCACTTTTTTAAAATCTCTTTACCATCTTTTTTCACCTATACAAACTATTGCTTTTCAACACATTGAAGTCTAATCTAGCAGAAACTCCATATCAAGATCTCATTGCAGCCTTGGCATAATTACAAATGTGGAGATATTTAAATTTTTTAAGAAATGTACTCAATCTTTTGTTGCATTTATAAAACGGGCAAATGTATATGCCAGAAAATGTACTAAAAAAATGTTGCCCTAAAAGTCTAAAGTTTGGCAATACAAAATTATCAGTGGGTTGTCATAGGAAATTCAGTCTGCACAATCAATTATGTATCATTAGGACAGATCTCTAAATTGTGGTAGAATCAACATTTACGGTGCATAGTTCATTTGATGACATATATCAAATTCAGGACTATATGGAAAGTGTAAACATGATGTATTTTCTAATTCTGTATCAGCAAAGAAATCTATTGGAGTGTACTTGAATTCTTTTTCCCAGATTGAACATGACGTTTTTCAGAGTTTTAGCAATTTTCTTTTCCAGAGCATAGTAACGCCCTGCTGTCTCCATTAGACAGTAACTTCTGCCTATTAAGGATTGACCAGTAATGTTTTTCCTCTAAGTCTCCTGAGTGTAGGATTACTGGATTTACACAGGTTTGCTATGGCATCAGGGTGTCCACAGGTGCTAAACTGGTTGCAGTTAATTTTTGAAAACTGGAAAGTATCTGCAAGTGAAATGCCAGTTCAAGTTACCTGTCTTTGGTTGCAGGTGTCATTTCGGGGCTGTATTGTAACATCCCACGTAAATATATAATAAAGATTTACACATTGTAAGGTTTTCTTCGTAGGGTGCCTGACCTTCCTCATCCTGATTGACTGGCTAGGGGATCACATTTGCTTTTAGTAATTACATTTCTCTATTTTTGTCTTTGTATTCTAAATCATCTTTTTAGAAAAAAACACTTTTTCCGAAACCATCACTCTTGCACGATGAATGGCATAATTGATGTCATCTTACTACCATACTTAGCTATAATGTCACTCTAACCTTTATTTCTAGCTGTAAATGTAAATATCAGCATCCTAGAGAAACTTTACATGATGTGCCAATAGAGCAGTCTACTGATTACCCAATATAAGAATTAAGCTCGGCATGTATAGTTTATAGCATGGCTCTGTCATGATTGGAATATATGAAGTAAAGCCATGAGCTGCAGTGTCACACATCTTTTTCAAACTTGCAAGCTTAGCAAAATTGAACAGCTAAAAGTGTTCTCCCTCTGCAAACCATTTAAGTGATGATGCTCACCTATTAACCATATTAGACACACGCCACTGTCTACTTTTATGAGGAACTCATATTCCCAAGCTGCTGTCAAGACTTTTCTAAGCAGTTAGAGGAGAATGAGAAGTATGGTGCTCATAGCACAATTCTCAGTAGTAGGGAAAATAGATCCCTGCAGCATGATATCCCGAAATAGGACTTCAGGCAGCAGAGATATGGCAATGGCAAAGTGTGCTGTAAAACATTGCCCTAGTTATAATGTAGTCAGGTAATGTTATTGTTCATTTGGGGAAATCCCTCTTAGCCTTACATTACAACTGTGACAACGACCTACATGCAGAGTAGCTCTTTTAACAAAGTGATTTAAGTTTTGTGTGTCACACAGAGACTTAAACATAAATCGAAATCATCATTAATTACACGGCATTGATAAATACAAGTTTCTAATCAAAAGATGGAGATTCAGGACCCACTTTCACCACATTGAACATCAGTTTAGTAAACTAAGAGTAAATTATATATTCAAAATAGTTAATGTGTTGGTTTATGTTTCTATCATAAGAGAGTAATATCCTGGTAGTGTACTCATCCTTTCATCCATCTGAACTTGATAACATAAGTACCATTGTGTTGGGTCAAAAAAAAAAGCTAATGTTTCTCAGTTATGCTAAGAGGCCTATTGAGCTGAATGGTTGATCTACAAATATGTTGGTTATTTGCTTTTATATTTACGTTGCATTTATACAGCAGGGTTGTAGAGTGTAGTTAATCAGAGATCTCATGGTGCATGTAACTTCACATGACTGACTGCTTCACCTATCTCGCCCTTTGCGGTGCAATACTGATGTGTGATTCATTCTGTCCTAGCTCATCAGGCGTTTGAAAAGAAATCCTTCCTGATATGCGGTTGCCTATTCCCAGCTCTACTAACGTCATACAAGTATTATCATTGTAAAATGTAGAATTACTTAAAATAAACACAAATTACACATTTGAGCAGTGTATCCCCATATTTAGATTCATTGTGAGTTTGCGTGATGTATTCACCATTTGATTTCCAACTTGGAATCACATGCATGGATAAGAATGTAGAAAGTAGTGCTGTAGTGGATTATGTCAGTTGCTCTGAATTATGTTTAAGAGTAAGTTGATCTTCCCTGTTAATGGGCGAGGGGTTTTTAAATAAATCCTGCACTTCAGTTTCCATTCAACTGTGTGTATGTGCAGTTATTATCCATCTTTACTCTGGTGACGACGGACCCACTAAGAACACCTCACCATGGAGAAAATCAGATCTCTCTTGATCTACATTGAAAATTAATTACAGCAGAGCGAAGGTGATTTTATATACAGTACTCACCTTTGAAGCAGGGAGTAAAATAAGCAGAGGTGAACATGAGGAGAGCCACTGGTCACGGTTAGACAGGAGGAAAGATGTGTAAGGAGGCGGCAATTCAGTGAGGCCTGGTGTCCCTGGTTAAACACATGTGTGTTTCATTGTCATAGAGAAAACATGCTCTGCCTGCTGTGGAAACAAGAGCAGGCAGTGCAGAGTGAGAGTTCAAGCTTACCGGCTTTGGAAACAAAGGTGTGGGTTGAAATAAAGAAGCTCCACCACCCCTTACTATTCAGTAAAGCAAAACAAGGTCTATTGTCTGTAAAAACAGACCCTGACGACATTGCAGGTGGTCATATTAAGAGTATTAGAGTGTAGTTAAGAACCCTGGAGTGATGATTGCTTCCTTGAAAGGCCAGCGGTGATCCCAACGTCTTTTATAAATTAATTAATCGGAGTTAACAAGCATTGACAGGCACACCAGTAAGTGCATACTTAAACCCCACAGCAGATTTTGGGTAATTGTTCAACAGTGTTGGCAAGTGCCGTGAGAACATATTTAAACTTATAGACATCAGTCTCAGTCTGTCACCATTGACCGGCACACCAGAGGTTGTGAGACACTTGGAGAGCCTATTAGAGCATATTTAAGCTTACAGATATCAGTCTCAGCCTGTCACCCGTGACAGGTTGTGGGACACTTGGAGAGCCTGTTAGCCTGTTATCAGTGACAGGCACACTTAAAGTGTAATCTGTGGTATACAGACTGTGACCAGTGACAGGCATACGTATATTCAGAAATGTTGGTCACATATCCTGTATTTAAAAAAAGTCTATATATGTTTTTAAAATTTAGAACTAAAGTAATTTTTGGGTGCATTTTTTAGTATATTTGGTAATTTGCTTTAGGAGCATTTATTATATTCTGTGTAATTGAAGGGTTTAGTTTTCCAAAGGAAAATGCAGAATGTTATGCCACCACCCTTCTTTCTAAGCAGTCCATGGGAACCACCAGTAAAGTGGAAGAAATAGAAATAGATGTTTAGCTACTGTAGAGTTTGTGGTCCTACTTTGAGTGCTGAAAGGAAACATGCATTGTTAATTCATTGTTTGACAGGTGAAGAGCATGACATTTTAGAAAACTTGCCGGAGTTAAGTGCAGAAAAGCAGAGAAACTTAAATGAATTTGTAATTTGTTTGTTGAAAATGGACCAGCATTTTTGAGTCAGTCAAGGAGTGCATCACAAGTCTCAGGAAGTTGGCTGGTACACGTTAGATTGGTGTCACGCTAGAAGAGAGAATTTGTGATCAATTTGTCCTAAGGTGTGTTATTGATAAGATCCATGAACAGTTATGGTTAAAAAATGAGTCCCTTTTGAAAGAAGTTGTTTTGGTGGCTAAAAGAGTAGAACACATGCTCAAATGTGTTTCAGGGTTCAGTTCCACAAAAGAGAAAAATGATACAGTTTCAGCAAAAGTTGAAGAAGTGGTAAGTGTAGTGAAGAAAAAAGACAGTGACAAAGTTACAAGAATGACGTTTACAGGTGAATGTTTTAAGTGTAGAGGAAGTGGACACAAGGCTAATGCCAAATAATGTCCGGAGTTAGGTGTATTTTGTAATGGTTGTGGTAAAAATGGTAATTTCCTTAAATGTTGTAGAAAGAGATCTAAAAAGAATGTGAAGAAGAAGGTGAAAGTGGTCTCACAAGAAATAGCGTTTCAAGGAGGAAACCTGAACGAACTTGAAGAACATCCCAGCAAAATGCTGATGATAGATGGGGTGAATGTTTTGATGAGATATGACTCCTGTTCTTATTTGATGATTATATCAAAGGGTACATATGAAAAATGTTTGAGAAGGAACAATAAGCTACATGTCCTGAATGTGGTTCCGGGAGGATATGGTGGCCAACCTATTAAAACGTTGGGATATTTTGAGGCATGCCTGTAGTTGGGGGGAAAATATGTTTTGGGAAATGATGTATCAAATAAAGGGGATAACTTATTGAGCTGGCCCCATCAAAGATTACTGGGAGTGGTGCTAAATTTGAACGCAAAACCATTGGTTCAAATACAGGAAGTAGAACCAAGGAAGTTGGAAGTTGAACCAGGGAAGTATGATTTGTTCGAGGAAAACTTTAGGGCATTTAAAGCAATATAAACACCACATAAGAATAAAGAAGGGCACAATTTCCATTGCTGCAAAGGTTAGGTCGATGCCTTTGGGCTTACAAGAGCAAGAGAGCTGTGAGCTACAAAGGCTCGAGGCTGCATGTGTCATAGAGGTGGTTGAAGCCACTGAATGGTTGGATCCCACCGTGATCGCTAAAAAACCTAAAAGTGATATAACATTATGTGTAGATTTTAGAACACTTAATCAAGAGGTAGTAGTTGATAAGTTTCCTCTACCTAATATAGAAGAAATAATTTCAAAATCGGGAGGGGATAAATGTTTCACTACGTTAGATTTAGCCTCAGCCTACCATCAGCTGGAGTTGAATAGCTCATCGCAGGAACTTATGGCTTTTATAACACTGATAGGGGCTTTTAGGTTCAAAAGAATATTGTTTGGGCTAGTGTCAGTGGCTTCTGTTTTTTAGCATATAATGAGAAGAGTGTTAAAGGACATGAAAGGAGTGAAGTGTTACCAAGACGATGTTCTGGTATTTGGTAGCATTATTGAAGGGCATGATACCAGAGTGCAGGAAGTTCTAAAGGTCTAATGGAAGCAGGTTGGATGTTAAAAAAAGGAAAATGTCAATTTGGTGTGGTTGATGTTTGTGAGGTGGTAGACCTAAGCAAGAACTAGTAGACCCCATTAGTAAATTGAAAGCACTTTGATCTAAGAAAGAAATCAGTTAATTCCTAGGAATGGTAGAATATTATGGTAGGTATATTAGGAAATCGGCTGACAAATCATTAAATTTGAGCATTTTGTTGAAGAAAGGAAAGGATTTGAGTGGGATGTATCATGCCAGAGGGAATTTGACTCCATAAAAGATTAGTTTAAGTCTGATCCCTGTCTACAAGTTTTTATTCCAGGTGGGTAAACATACATCATCACAGATGCCAGTGCCAACGGATTGGGGGATGTTTGCGTTCAAAAGATCAAAGTTCAGAAAAGGATGAATGCGTGCTCCTCTAGATCATTGCATGTCCCTGAGAAAATGATTCTGTTATTAAAAGAGAGACACTCAAGATTTTATGCGTACTTAAAAAATTCAGGAACTTTGTTTGGGGTACATAATTTGGGGTTTACACAGATCGTAAACCTCTAGTTGAGATTTTCAAGAATAAAGGTTGGATTTCATATCAGCTAGGATTAGAAGGTATGTAATAGCTCTAGACAAATTTAAGTTTAAATTAGAATACATATAAGGTGTAAAAAATGTTACAGCTGACTGTCTTTCCAGGTTAGTTGATGAAGATAATCAAGAGGGAGAACTGGAAGACCTGAGAGAAGAAGTGGAAGATGATGTGTTTGAAATTACGTTAGGTGTGATAACTGGGAAATAATGGAATTTGGAGTTAAGTAAAGATTTAAAAATAGTGAATGGTATTGAATGCAATAAATGATTGCAAGTTTTTTAAAGTGGAGAAAACATGATCTCAATTAAAGGATGAATTGTCTGTAAATCACAACTTCCTGTTAAGAGGTACTAGATAAATGACACCTAAATGTTTGAGGAACAAATTGATAGAGCACACACATGTTGGGCATCTAGGAATTGTGCAGACAAAGGAATGTTTGAGGACTAATGTTTGGTGGCCCGGGATGGATATAGAAATATAAAGAGCTGTTAGGGAGTACATTGATTTTCTAGCACTAATAAAAGTTTAAGAAAACGCCAGATACCAATGGTACGCAGAGAGCTGCAAAGCCAACCTTGGGAGGAAGTTTCAATAAACATTCTGCAGGGTGAACACCAGACAACCTACTTAATAGAACTATTGGGCTTAGATTGTAGGTGGATGGAAGTCACAAATGTAAAGGATATATCATCAAGTAGTGTTCTAAGATTTTTGGAGGGCCTATTTAAAAAGAAAGCTTCTCAAAATGTATTCTGTCTGATAATGGTCCTCAATTTAGCTCTAGGGAGATCAGTAATTCCTTTGAATCTTGTGGCATTAAGCACAAGAGATGTTCTATTTATCATCATGAAACCAACAGTGCCATTAAATGATTCAACAAATATGAAAAGAGAGTATACAATTAGCAAAGGTTAATTGCATGAATTGAAGATCAGAATTTCAAAACGAGAATCATGGCATATTGTATGTCCCCACAAACTTCAACTGGCAAATCTCCTTTTGAGTAATTTAAAGGAAGAGCATCATCCAACAGCATTACTAGGAGAGACACCTTTTCTGTTGAGTGCTCTTCTAGCATTTTTTTGGTGTTTTAAAAAAAACAAACTGAAATGGCATATTCAAATCCAGCAGAAGACATCATTGCTGAAGATGAGGAGTTGGAGGAACCCAGAAAACAAAGGAAGGAAAGCATTGTCTGGGCTTTTTTTACATTTCCTGCAGGTGAAAAAAAGGTAAACTCAAGGAAGGTTACGTGCAGTATTTGTGAAACAATCTTATCTCGGGGCTCCAAGAAGAAATACTCGTGCGGAACTTCGTCCATTCTCAAGCACCTCCAAACAATGCACCCTCGTCGCCTAGCACGGGAGCAGCATCGACGAGATGTAGAACTACGAGCCCAGCAAGGTGATGAAGATGCTGGACCAAGCACCTCAGCTGGTACCTCGAATTCCAACAGAGGACCTGATATTAGGCCAGGGTTTGCTGGACTCGAACAAAGGTGCATAAAGTGCAAAAAAGTTGTTTGTTACGGAGAACAGTCTGTTGATGCAGTTGTTTTTGCTGCAAGAAGCCATGTTTGTTATTTTTTTGTTGTTGCAATAATTGTTTAATTGCAAAATGTTATAGAAAAGTTTTCTCCGTTTTTCTGTTGTTTGTTCAATTTAAAAAAAAAAACACCAAAAAAATACAAAAAAGAGTTGAAAAAACACAAAAAAAATATAGAAGAAAAAAAATGGTTCTTTTCAGAACCACCTAATTGGTTTAAAAAAGAAAAAATTTGTAAGTGTTGTATGAATTGTGGTAAGTGGTATATATGATTGAAGGAGTGCATGGGTAATGCCTGGGTGATTGCAACAGTGCAGGAGTAATGTCTGGGTGATTGCAGGTGTGCATGACTAGTGTCTCAGTGTTTGCATGAGTGGAGAGGTAATGTGCAGGTGATTGGAAGAGTGCATGAGTAATGCCTGAGTGATTGCATGATTGCAAGGGTAGTGTCTGGGTGATTGGAGGAGTGCAAGGGTAGTGTGTGGTGATTTTGAAAATGCATGGGTTATGCGTGCATGATTGCATGACTGCAGACGTAATGTGTGGGTGATTGGAGGAGTGCATGAGTAATGCCTGAGAGATTACATGAGTGCAATGGTAGTGCCTGGGTGATTGGAGTAGTGAAAGGGTAGTGCATGGTGATTTTGTAAGTGCATGGTTTAGGCCTGGGTGATTGCATGAGTGCAGAGGTAATGTGTGGGTGATTAGAGGAGTGCATGGGTAATGCCTGAGTGATTGCATGACTACAAGGGTACTGCTTGGGTGATTGGAGTACTGCAAGGGTAGTGCGTGCTGCTTTGATAAGTGCATGGGTAATGCCAGGCTGACTGTGTGGGTGCAGAGGTAATGTGTGGGTGATTGGAGGAGTGTATGGGTAATGCATGAGTGATTCCATGAGTGCATGAGTAATGCCTCACTGATTACATAAGTAGTGCCTGGGTGATTGGAGTAGTGAAAGGGTAGTGCATGATGATTTTGTAAGTGCATGGTTTAGGCCTGGGTGATTGCATGAGTGCAGAGGTAATGTGTGCGTGATTGGAGGAGTGCATGGGTAATGCCTGAGTGATTGCATGACTACAAGGGTAGTGCCTGGGTGATTGGAGTACTGCAAGGGTAGTGCGTGCTGATTTGATAAGTGCACGGGTAATGCCAGGCTGACTGTGTGGGTGCAGAGGTAATGTGTGGGTGATTGGAGGAGTGTATGGGTAATGCATGAGTGATTCCATGAGTGCATGAGTAATGCCTGTCTGATTGCATGAATGAATGGGTAGTGCCTGGCTCATTGGAAGAGTGCATGGGTACTGCATGAGTGATTAAAGAAACGCATGGGTTATGCCTGAGTGATTGCATGAGAGCATGTATGATGATTTTGTAAATGCATGGGTTATGCCTGGGTCATTGCATGGTTGCAGACGTAATGTGTGGGTGATTGGAGGAGTGTATGAGTAATGCCTGAGTGATTACATAAGTAGTGCCTGGGTGATTGGAGTAGTGAAAGGGTAGTGCATGGTTATTATGTAAGTGCATGGGTTATGCCTGAATGATTGCATGAGTGCAGAGGTAATGTATGTGTTATTGGAGGAGTGCCTGGGTAATGCCTGAGTGATTGCATGACTACAAGGGTAGTGGCTGGATGATTGGAGTAGTGCAAGGGTACTGTGTGGTGATTTGATAAGTGCATGAGTAATGCAGGCTGACTGTGTGAGTGCAGAGAATATGTTTGAGTGATTGGAGGAGTGAATGGGTAATGCATGAGTGATTGCATTAGTGTGTGAGTAATGCCTCAGTGATTGCATGAATGCATGGGTAGTGCCTGACTGATTGCAATAGTGCATAGGTACTGGGTGGTGATTTGATAACTGCATGAGTAATGCCAGGCTGACTGTGTGAGTGTAGAGAATATGTGTAGGTAATTGCAGGAGTGTATGGGTAATGCATGACTGATTGCATCAATATATGGGTAATGCCTGGGTAATTGCATGAATGTATAGGTAGTGCCTGGCTGATTGGAATAGTGTATGGGTACTGCCTGAGTGATTGAAGAAATGCATGAGTTATACCTGAGTGATTGCATGTGTAGAAGGGTAGTACTTGAGTGATTGGAGTACTGCAAAGGTAATGCGTGATAATTTAGTCGGTGCATAAGTAACACCAGACTGATTGGATAAGTGCAGAGGTAATGTGTTTGTTATTGGAGGAGTGTATGGATAATGTCTGGCTGATTGTATAAGTGCATAGGTAGTGCCTGGATGATTGGAAGACTGTATGGTCACTGCCTGAGAGATTGAAGGAGTGTATGGGTAATGTGTGGGTGATTGCATGAATGGAGGGATAAGGTCTGGCTGAATGGAAGAGTGTATGGGTAGAGTCTAGGTGATTAGACAAGTGCATAGGTAGTGCTTCAGTGTTTCTATAAGTGCATGGGTAGTGGCTGGCCGATTGGAACAGTGCATGAATAGTGTTTGTGTGATTGCATTAGTGCAGGGGTAATATCTGGGTCATTGAAAGAGTGGATAGGTAATGCCTAAGTGATTGTATGACTAACTGTATGAGTGCAGGGGTAATGTCTGGGTGATTGAAGGAGTGCATGGGTAATGCCTAAGTGCATGCAAGACTGCATTGGTTGTGCCTGTCTGCATGTAGCACTGCATGGGTAGTTCCTTAATGAATGGAGAAGTGCATGACTAGTAGTAGGGTGATTCCATGAGTGCAGTAGTAGTGTGTGGATGATTGGAATACTGCATGGGTAGTGCCTGGGTTATTGCATGAGTAGTGCCTGGGTGATTGAAGGAGTGCATGGGTAGTGCCTGGGTGATTGGAGGAGTGTATGGGTTGTGCCTGAGTGATTGAAGAAGTGCATGGGTAGTGCTTCTGGGATTCCATGAGTGCTAGGGTAGTGCCTACATGATTCGAAGAGGGCAAGAGTAGTGCGTGGTGATTTTATAAGTGCATGGGTAGTAGCAGGATGATTGGTGGAGTGCATGGCTACTGGCTAGGTAATTGGAGGAGTGCATGAGTAGTGTCTACGTGATTGGTGGAGTGTATGGGTAGTGTCGGGTTATTGCATGAGTGCATGAGAAGAGCCTGGGAGATTGCAGGAGTGGAAGGATAGTGCATGGTAATTTTATAAGTGCATGGGTAGTGACTGGATGATTGGAGGAGTGAATCGCTACTGGCTTGGTAATCAAAGGAGTGAATGAGTAATGTCTGGGTGATTAGAGGAGTGCATGTGTAGTGCATGAGTGATTGGAGCAGTGCATGGGTAGTGCCCGGGTAATTGCATGAGTGGATGAGTAATGCCTGGGTGATTGGATGAGTGCATGGGTAGTGCCTGGGTGATTTTGTAAGTGCATGGGTATTGCTTGGTTGATTTTGTAAGTGCATGGTTAATGCCTGGGTAATTACATGAGTTTATAGGTAATGCATGGATGATTGCAAGAGTGCATGGTTAGTGTCTGGGTGATTGGATGAGTGCAGGGATACTGCATTGTGATTTTATAAGTGCTTGGGTATTGGCGGAGTGATTGGGTAAGTACATGGTACTGGCTGGGTGATTGGAGGAGTGCATGGTTAGTCACTGGGTTATTGCTGGAGTGCATGGGTGGTGCCTGGGTAATTGAAGAAGTGAATGAGTAGTATCTAGGTGATTAGAGGACTGCATGGGTAGTGTACAGGTGATTGTAGCAGTGCATGGGTAGTACCTGGGTTATTGCATAAGTGCATGAGTAGTGCCTGGGTGATAGCAGGAGTACATGTCTAGTGCCTGGATGATTTTGTAAGTGCATGGGTATTGTTTGGTTGATTTTACAAGTGCATGGTTAATGCCTCGGTAATTACATGAGTTTATAGGTAATGTCTGGATAATTGCTTGAGTACATTGTTAGTGCCCGGGTCATTGCATCAGTACATGGGTACTGCCTGGATTATTAGAGGACTGCAAGGATAGTGCATGGTGATTTTATAAGTGCATGGGTATTCACAGAGTGATTGGATAAGTCCATGGCTAGTGGTTGGGGGAGTAGATGAGTGCATGAGTAGTGCCTGGGTGATAACAGGAGTACATGTGTAGTGCCTGGATGATTTTGTAAGTGCATGGGTATTGCTTGGTTGATTTTATAAGTGCATGGTTAATGCCTGGGTAATTACATGAGTTTATAGGTAATGTCTGGATGATTGCTTGAATACTTAGTTAGTGCCTTGGTCATTGCATGAGTACATGGGTACTGCCTGGATGATTAGAGGACTTGAAGGTTAGTGCATGGTGATTTTATAGGTGCATGGGTATTCTCTGAGTGATTGGATAAGTGCATGGCTAGTGGTTGGGGGATTAGAGGAGTACATGGGTAGTGCCTGGGTAATCGAAAGAGTAAATGAGTAGTGTCCAGATGATTAGAGAACTGCATGGGGTACTGCACAAGTGATTGGAACAGTACATGGGTAGTGCCTGAGTTATTGCATAAGTGGATGAGTAGTGTCTGGGTGATTGGAGGAGTACATGGGTAGTGCTAGGGTGATTTTTTAAGTGCATGAGTATTGCTTGGATGATTGCATGAATACATGGTTACTCCTCAGGTGATTGTATAAGTGGAGGAAAAATGTCTGGATGATTAAAGGACTGCATAGGTAATACTTGGGTTATTGCAACATTCTAGAAGTAATGTGTGGGTGATTACAGAGCTGTAAGGGTACTGCCACAGTGAATAAAGCTGTATATTGGTAATCTATAGGTGATTTTGTAAGTACATAGTTATATTTAAGTGATTGAAGAAGTGTTTGGGTTCTAGTAAACTGATTTGGTGAGTGAGATAATTCAGTTTTAAAAAACGAAGGACTGCAATAAAAGTGACTGTAAATATTAATTCATAACATTATGCTTATTACATTACTTTATCTTACCTTCTTTATTAAAGTAGATATGAAACTTATTGAAACGATTTTGCAGTTCTTTTATTATAATCTAAATTTAAAATATTTTCAAACTTTAGAATTACTTTCTGTAAAAAAGAAGTAAAAATACTGTTATTGCAAATAATATTATAGTTTTTAGAACGCAACATAATTTCACAATTACATAACATATTCAGATTCTTTTTTTTGCTGTTTTCAGATAATATTGAATTTCACCTTACACAGTGATTTCAATGTTCATCATCATGTAACAGCGGGCAAAAAAATACAACCAATAATATTGTAAAAAACAAACAAATCTGTATTCAAAATATTTACAACAAACTCGACTATCTGTTTACATTTTCAAAAATGAACACTCTCATTAACATTGCATATAATACAAAGATCAAATATATGAACTGCTTCTTTCAAACACAATTTTCTAAATACAATATCAAAGAACAGAAACGATAATTCAAACAGTAATTGTTGACATCTTCCCAATAGGCCGAATGATGTTTACGAAATCATTTGCATTGAAAATATCTAAAATAAACTCGTTAATTGATGTTTACATCTTCCCAATAGGCCGAATGATGTTTTCAAAACTTTGGTACCAAAAATATCAGATATGAATTCGGTATTTCATTAGGCAACCGACATTTTAATTCCAAATGGGCTTCCTTACAATGTGTCCATCCTTTATTGCACTTTAAATACACAGTATAGTGTCCAGATGTTGTAGAAGGTCCATCATGGAAAATAATAGCCACTGCTTTAAAAGCTCTTCCTGAAATTGACAGTTGACTTGCCACAACATTTTTAATTTTGGTTGCCAATGTTCTTCCATCTGCTCTACAATGTTGTAGCATTAAAATTACATATTGTCCAAATCTTTCTATAAATAATGTTAACAATATTTCAGATTTGCAATGAGTACATTCCATATCTTGATTAGCTGATTTTACTAATTTGTTAAAAGACACTGGGGCATATTAGCAAGATCGGCGATAAAATTATCGCCGTTTTAGCGGCAGGAAACTGCCGCTAAAGCGGCGATAATGAGCTTGCTAATATGCGTTATAGAATTCCAATAGAAGCCCAGGTTAGATGTCCTGCACATCTAACCTGGGCTTCTATTGGAATTCTATAACGCATATTAGTAAGCCCATTATCGCCGTTTTAGCGGCAGTTTCCTGCCGCTAAAACGGCGATAATTTTATCGCCGGTCTTGCTAATATGCCCCACTGTTTTGCAATCCGGTATTGTCAAATATATGAATCGTTCAGTGTCTATTTGAGTGGTAGAAGAAAATGAACAGTCTTCACATTTATGATCCCATCTGTAACGAAGTCCAAACAGATTTTCAATTTGTATTCCTTCACCTTCCAATACTGCAAGCATAAGCATAAGAAATTCTTGAGCATTTTGTTGTACATTAAGTGTAAATTGTGAAGAACCAGAACATATATCTAAAAGATGCCAAATGCCAGAAGCAGTTTGGATTTTAGTTTTATCAGTTGTCAATTTTTCAAAAATATAATGCAACAAAGAACAAAATCTTTTTTCTCGATTCTCCATAATTTGATGATGAAGATTTTCTAGAAAAAACACGACGTAGGATCTGCTTCACATGGGTACCCCCACTTTTTGCTGATGCTTCACTGTTTTTCGACATTAGTCTGGCTGGGGCCCTGCTAATCAGAACCCCAGCCTAGCTGCTTCCTCTCTAAAATGGTTTCCATGTGCCTTAGGCACATCTCTGATTGGGATCTGGAGTGCCCTTATAAGTCCCTAGTATATGGTATACTATGTACCAAGGGCATAGGTACCTCAGAGGCCTGCCAGGGGCTGCAGCATGTATTATGCCACCCCTGGAAGGCCATCCAAACTGACACCACAGGTCTGCTACTGCAGCCTGGGTAAGGTGGTGCAAGCACCCCTTACTGTGATATAGGTTACCTATATCACGAAATACATACACACATATAAACCTATAAGTCACTCCTAAGGCAGGCCTTATCAATCCTAAAGGCAGAGTGCATGGTTCCTATGTGAGAGGGTGACCCTGCATGAGCAGGGCCCCTCTGCAGCGTTCGGAGACCATCTCTGATGCTGTTTGTAGTGCAGCCTGACCATATACTCTTAAGCGCATTATATCCTCGCGGTAAAATGCTAACTTTGGAATGGCTGCACCTAAACATGTCGTGTTTGGTGTCAAACATCTTGGAATACTACCCCCCGCCAATCCTGGCGGCGGGGGTAGCATTCCACCCTTCTAGAGGGAAAGACATGTTAACTCTGACGAGTCCGGTAACTTCTTTCCAGAGCCCTGGCATCACAAAATGGATGCTGCTGCCACAGACACGAGTCTGGCCTCCTGCTGCTGGACGAAACTCCGGCAGGGGAGGCCTGGACAATAGGTTTCCTGTCCCAGGGAGGTGTGACCACCTCCCCAGACAGGATAATGTGTATTGGGGCTGGGCGGGAGCACTTTCGGGTGCTTTGAAGTCCTGCACTGGGGGCACATTTGGTGTCCCTGTGCATACCCCAATTCAAACCGGATAAGGGGCTTGCAGCCCCTGCTTTGGCGCGAACTGGACAAAGGGAAAGGGGTGTAGCCACCCCTCTGCCCTGACCCACCCATAGGTGGGGCCACAGAGTAGTCCAACCCCTATTTTTAGAATAAAGGTAGGAACCCAGTCCTTAGGACTTTAGATTATACCTGGATGAAACTCTGACACTGAATCCTGGACCTTCGACGCTCTACGACAAGATTAGAGGACTGAAGAATCTCCCTTGGGGTCAAGGAGTGACTCCCTGCTTGGCAGGCACCAAAGAAGCATCTGTCCGGTTCGCATTACTGAAGCTCCCGTCGGACTCCGAAGTCATCGCATCACCAGAGGTGGATTCTCAGACTTCCCGAGGCTACCCTGAGTCCCCAGCAAAGCTGAGGCCCGTGGCTATCGTGGGTGACTTGAGACCGTGACCCCTGGACACCGAGCACATTTGCAAGTGCACCATCTTCTGGGTCTCCCAAGAAGTCGTGCTTTGGGCTCCGAGTAGCCCTAGCCTCCAGCACCACCTGCACCGAAGATCACTGGCCCCCACTCCACGAGTGTCCTGCAAGCCAGCTCCACGTGCGGCGTCGCGAGGCTCCTTCGCGGTCGCTAGCCCGTTGGCTAGTAGCCCTTAACGAAGGCCAATCTTTTTCTTACTTGGCATCCTGGTTGCTCCAGGCCTGCCCTCACTTACCTTTGCTGGGTGAGTTCCACAGACCTTGCTGGTCTGCACCATCGACGATCTACATCTTACTCGAGACTTGCCGTTACCAAGGCTTGTTGGGTCCAATCCGGTCGCCGACACCTCAGCACTCGACACACATCGAGCACCAACCCGAATCCTGCTCCTGGTCGCCGACAACGCCTCCCGGACCTCGTGGCTGAAGAGTCAAGACGACCGTCAACGCACCTGAAGCACTCAACATCGGTGGGCATCTGTCCCTCGCCTTCCTGGTCACTGGCTAGTGACCCAGACTCTGTCCCCTCTGCTTTCAGGTTCACCAGAACTCCGATCCACTCTTGGATCCACCCGGACACTTTTCCCTTGGCCGCCAGCAGCACTTTGCAGCAGATCGCCATTCGAATCGACGACGAAACCCGACCCCGAAAGGCACCTATGCACCCGGCTCCCCTGGGTGAGGTAACACGAGTACTCCGGTGCTCCCGTGGGTAGAGACTCTTCAAAGTCCTAGATCTCAAAGGGTTTTGTCCTAGTCCTCTTCTAAGTGTCCCTTTCCTCTATTTTCCCGATCCCGACTTTCTCCATAGAAGTTAACGGCGTATCGCGGTTGTGTATTTACACTGCACGCGTCTCCCGTGGGTCTCCTGTGTCACTACCTTGGGTGGTTCCTTGTGGTCCAAGCACTTCTAGAGGCTCTAGGCCTAGTGTCTAGTTCAGTCGTGGTTCGCATACCACTTTATTGGTATATGGTTTGGTACGCCCCTAGGGCCCAAACGTGTATTTGTGCTATTATTGTGATTTAAGATCTTATAACCTATGTACTTCGAACTCTAGCCTCATAAAGAGACTAGAGGGGTGTGTTTAGTAATAAATACATATATTTTGAATATATACCTGGTGTGGTGCTCTTTCATTTGGTCACTCAAGAGATTATAGACTGGTAAAACAAGCTGCTTTACATTCCTTCAAGACTTAGCCTGAAGGCTGCTCTCCATAGCTACCACTAGGATAGCTTTCAATAAGGTTGTCTTTAACCTACCTACCATAAGAGTCGATTTGGACTGGTGCAAGGTGCCCACTATAATTAGTGGACAGCATATGCCAGGCCAACTTCTCACATTGGTGTGCAGCGTGTGGGATTCCAGCTTGCTATTGTTTTACCAGATAATCTCAATTGAATTGATCAACTGAAAACCACTAAAGGTACCTAAGGTACATATAATTTAAGCTTAGAATAACAGTAAGTTCTACTGAACTTAGAGTTGTGTGTTAAGGGATAGCACAACCCTTTCTACAACTCAAGAGAGTTTAGTAGGCCACACTAGAGTAGGTAGTGCATACACCACACCACACTAGTAATGTCTTTAAGGGCAGGATCCAAAGAATCCTTGCAGGAAGCCATTGAGCTTCCACCCTCCAAGTATGATACACTCCCATTCTTGGAATTGAGAGCTTTATGCAACTTGAGAAAAATAAGGACAGGCCAAAGCCCCACCACCCAACACCTCAAGGAGTTGTTGGTGGCTTGTGACCTTAGTAAGCCTGTAGGGACTGAAGGGGTAGGAGCTGAGGGTGGGGCAGAAGAAGAGGAGGAGGTCAGGGGTACCAATACCCCCAGCCCCCCCTCTGAAACTGGCCAGGAGGGTGACAATGACCCTGACCTGGAAAACCCAATCCCTCCTGTGGATGATGATGAGGATGATCAAAATGATGCCCTCTTTGTCCCCCCAGGAAGGATTAAGAGTGTGCCCAGAAGGTCTAGGTCTCCTTCTCAGGAGTCTAACCACTCTGGCACCTCTATAGGGAGCTCTGTCTCATCTCATAGGAGAGAATCCTCTCATGAGAGAAGAAAGAGGCTAGTCCAGTATGAGGAAACTCAGCTGGAACTCAGAAAAAAGCAATTAGCTTTAGATAGAGAATCCCTAGATCTCCTTAGAGAGAGAAGAAAGTTGGGACTAGAGTCCCATGGTGGCAGCCATGTCCCTAGAGATAGGGAAAGGTCCTATGACCATAGGAACCTGAGCAAGATTGTCCCTCCCTACCAGAGTGGGGATGATATCCACAAATGGATAACTGCTTTAGAGAGGGCCTGTACAGTACAGAAGGTCCCTCAGGAGCAGTGGGCAGCAATCTTGTGGCTCTCCTTTGCTGACAAAGGTAGAGATAAGCTCCTCACTGTTAGAGAGGAGGATGCTGACAATTACAAGGTCTTGAAGAGTGCTCTTATTGATGGGTTTGGCCTAACCACTGAACAGTACAGGTTGAAGTTCAGAGACACCCAAAAAGCACAGACTCAAGACTGGGTAGACTATGTGGATTGTTCTGCCAAGGCTCTGGAAGGCTGGTTGATGGGCAGTAAGGTGTGTGACTTCTCAGGATTGTATAATCTGATAATGAGGGAGCAGATTCTTAATAACTGTCAAAATCAGCTGTTGCATCAATACCTGGTAGACTCTGATCTGACCTCTCCCCAAGAATTGGGAAAGAAGGCAGACAAATGGGTCAGGGCCAGGGTGAAGCAGAAGGTACAGAACCAAGGTGGGGAAACCAAGAAGCAAGATGCTAAGAACTCTGACAAGGGTGGGGAGAAGGGTAAAGATCAAAAGTCTTCATCAGGCCCCCAAAAATCTTCTTCTGGTGGGGATTCCCAGTCTACCAAGGGTAAAGGCCAAAGAAAACCATGGTGCAAGGTCTGTAAGCAAAAGACCCACTGGACCAGTGATTGCACCAAGTCCAAAGACTCCAGTCCAGCACCCACCAATGCCCCTAAGGCACCTGTTCCCCCTAGTACAGTTGGTGGAAGTGCTCCAGCAAAGGGTTTAGTAGGGTTCACCCTGGGAACTGAGTTGGGCTCTGACTTAGTCAGGGAACTGACTCAGGCTGTGTTAGTCTGTGATGGAGGCATGGATGTGACCTCCACTGTGAGTCCCAGTAATCTGGGCAAGTACAGACAACAGCCTTTAATTAATGGACGTGAGGCTTTGGCATTTAGGGACACAGGGGCAAGTGTCACAATGGTGACACAAGACCTTGTGCTGCCTGGGCAAGTTATGCTTGGTGAGATGTACCAAGTGACCAATGCTAGCAATGTCAGAACAGACCATACTCTGGCAGTTGTTAACTTCTCCTGGGGAGGGGTAACTGGCCTTAAGAAGGTTGTGGTAAGTGCAAACCTACCAGTCGAATGCTTGCTTGGCAATGACTTAGAGACTTCTGCTTGGGCAGAAGTAGAGCTCAGGACCCATGCAGAAATGCTGGGGATCCCTGCAGATGTGTTTGCTGTGACCAGGTCACAAGCCAAAATGTCTAGCACTGAACAGGCCTTGGATTCTGGAAGAATGGACCAAGTGCCTTCCAAGAGGAGGAGTAGTAGGGTTAAGGCAGTGCCTTCCCCTTGGCTCAGGAGGAAGATCAGTCCCTTGAGGGGGATGATCTCAGCCCTGAAGAAGGAACTGTCCCAGAGGAACTGGAACCTGACCAGGTTGAGTTCTTGGGGACAGGGGGACCTTCTAGGGCAGATCTGAGCCAGGAGCAGCAGAGCTGCCCCTCCCATGAACCCCTCAGACAGCAAGCTGCTGCTGAGGCTGCTGGGAAAGCTAGTGGTCCCCATACAGTGTATTGGGATGATGGACTCCTGTACTCAGAGAGTAGAGACCCCAAGCCTGGTGCTACCAGGAGGTTGGTAATACCTTTGAAGTTCAGGGGCTTCCTATTGACCCTAGCCCATGATATTCCCTTAGCAGGTCACCTGGGCCAGAACAAGACTTGGGACAGAATTGTCCCTCACTTTCACTGGCCCCACATGTCTGAAGACAGTAAGGAGTTTTGTCGCTCCTGTGTAACCTGCCAAGCCAGTGGCAAGGCAGGTGGCACTACAAAGGCCCCCTGATACCACTACCTGTGGTGGGGGTGCCCTTTGAAAGGGTAGGGATTGACATTGTTGGTCCCATGGATCCCCAAACAGCCTCTGGGCACAGGTTTATCCTGGTGGTAGTGGATCATGCCACCAGGTACCCAGAAGCTATTCCCCTCAGGACCACTACAGCACCTGTGGTGGCAAGGACCCTCCTGGGAATCTTCTCAAGAGTGGGCTTTCCTAAGGAGGTAGTATCAGACAGGGGTGCTAACTTCATGTCTGGGTACTTGAAAGCAATGTGGAAGGAGTGTGGAGTGACTTATAAGTTCACCACACCCTATCACCCACAATGCAATGGTTTAGTTGAGAGATTCAACAAAACCTTGAAGGGCATGATTAAAGGGCTCCCGGAAAAGCTTAGTCGTAGATGGGACATACTCTTGCCCTGCCTTTTATTCGCATATAGGGAGGTGCCTCAGAAGGGGGTTGGTTACAGCCCTTTTGAACTTCTGTTTGGCCACCCTGTGAGGGGTCCACTGTGCTTGGTGAAGGAAGGATGGGAGTTACCTCTCAAGCCCCCAAAGCAAGATATAGTGGACTATGTACTTGGTCTCCGCTCCAGGATGGCTGAGTACATGAAAAAGGCAACCAAAAACCTTGAGGCTAGCCAGGAACTTCAGAAGGCCTGGCATGACCAAAGGCTGTTCTGACTGTTTACCAGCCAGGACAGAAGGTGTGGGTGTTGGAGCCAGTGGCCCCAGCAGCTCTCCAAGACAAATGGAGTGGACCCCACACTATTGTTGAGCAGAAGGGTGAGGTCACTTATTTAGTGGACCTAGGAACACCCAGGAGTCCCCACAGGGTTCTCCATGTCAACAGGTTAAAACCATATGTGGACAGGGCAGACATGGGATTGCTCATGGCTACTGATGAAGGGCAGGAGGAAGAGAGTGACCCACTCCCTGACCTGCTCTCACAGAACCCTGACGATGGGTCAGTTGATGGTGTAGCCTTGGCAGGCAGCCTCACTACCCAGCAACAAACTGATTGCAGGCAAGTCCTCAATCAGTTTCGACATATGTTTTCACTGACACCCAGTCAGACCACCTGGTGCACTCATGAAGTGGACACTGGGGACAGTCTGCCTATTAAAAACAAGATTTATAGGCAACCTGACCATGTCAGGGACTGTATCAGGACTGAAGTCCAGAAAATGTTGGAATTGGGAGTAATTGAGCCCTCAGATAGCCCTTGGGCTAGTCCAGTAGTCCTAGTCCCGAAACCTCACACCAGTGGTGGAAAAAGAGAGATGAGGTTTTGTGTAGACTACAGGGGTCTCAATGCAGTCACTAGGACTGATGCCCATCCAATACCCAGGGCAGATGAGCTCATAGATACTTTGGCCTCTGCCAAATATCTCAGCACATTTGACCTAACAGCTGGCTACTGGCAGATCAGACTAGCTGATACTGCAAAGCCCAAGACAGCATTCTCAACCCCTAGTGGGCATTATCAATTTGTGGTAATGCCCTTTGGTCTGAAGAATGCACCTGCCACTTTCCAGAGGTTGGTGAACACAGTTCTCACAGGACTGGAAGCCTATAGTGCAGCTTATCTAGATGATATTGCTGTCTTTAGCTCCACCTGGGAGGATCACCTGGTCCACCTCAGGAATGTTTTACAGGCCCTGCAAAAGGCAGGCCTGACTATCAAGGCCACTAAGTGCCAGATAGGGCAGAGTCAGGTTGTGTACCTGGGCCACCTTGTGGGTGGAGGCCAGGTTCAACCTTTGCAGAGCAAGATCCAGACCATCATGGACTGGACTGCTCCCACTACCCAGACTCAGGTGAGAGCCTTCTTAGGCCTGACTGGGTACTATAGGAGATTTGTCAAGGGGTATGGATCAATAGTGACACCCTTGAATGACTTAACTTCTAAGAAAATGCCCAAAAAGGTTCAGTGGACAGTTAGCTGTCAAAAGGCATTTGATGACCTCAAGCAGGCCATGTGCACTGCTCCAATTCTGCAGAGTCCTGATTACTCCAAGAAGTTCATTGTTCAAACAGATGCATCTGAGTTGGGGGTAGGGGCTGTACTGTCACAATTGAATGAAGAAGGTCAGGATCAGCCAGTAGCTTTTATTAGCAGAAGGCTGACCCCTAGAGAGAAACGTTGGTCAGCCATAGAGAGGGAGGCCTTTGCTGTGGTCTTGGCTCTGAAGAAGTTGAGGCCATACTTGTTTGGTACACACTTCCTGGTTCAGACAGACCATAAGCCCCTCTTATGGCTAAAACAAATGAAGGGTGAAAACCCCAAACTGCTTAGGTGGTCCATTTCCCTACAGGGGATGGACTTTACAGTGGAACATAGGCCTGGGAGTAACCATGCGAATGCAGATGGACTCTCTAGGTATTTCCACTTAGAACATGAAGACTTAACTGGGCAAGGTTAGTTTAATGTCCCTACGTTTGGGGGGGTTGTGTAGGAGAGTAGGATCTGCTTCACATGGGTACCCCCACTTTTTGCTGATGCTTCACTGTTTTTCGACATTAGTCTGGCTGGGGCCCTGCTAATCAGAACCCCAGCCTAGCTGCTTCCTCTCTAAAATGGTTTCCATGTGCCTTAGGCACATCTCTGATTGGGATCTGGAGTGCCCTTATAAGTCCCTAGTATATGGTATACTATGTACCAAGGGCATAGGTACCTCAGAGGCCTGCCAGGGGCTGCAGCATGTATTATGCCACCCCTGGAAGGCCATCCAAACTGACACCACAGGTCTGCTACTGCAGCCTGGGTAAGGTGGTGCAAGCACCCCTTACTGTGATATAGGTTACCTATATCACGAAATACATACACACATATAAACCTATAAGTCACTCCTAAGGCAGGCCTTATCAATCCTAAAGGCAGAGTGCATGGTTCCTATGTGAGAGGGTGCCCCTGCATGAGCAGGGCCCCTCTGCAGCGTTCGGAGACCATCTCTGATGCTGTTTGTAGTGCAGCCTGACCATATACTCTTAAGCGCATTATATCCTCGCGGTAAAATGCTAACTTTGGAATGGCTGCACCTAAACATGTCGTGTTTGGTGTCAAACATCTTGGAATACTACCCCCCCGCCAATCCTGGCGGCGGGGGTAGCATTCCACCCTTCTAGAGGGAAAGACATGTTAACTCTGACGAGTCCGGTAACTTCTTTCCAGAGCCCTGGCATCACAAAATGGATGCTGCTGCCACAGACACGAGTCTGGCCTCCTGCTGCTGGACGAAACTCCGGCAGGGGAGGCCTGGACAATAGGTTTCCTGTCCCAGGGAGGTGTGACCACCTCCCCAGACAGGATAATGTGTATTGGGGCTGGGCGGGAGCACTTTCGGGTGCTTTGAAGTCCTGCACTGGGGGCACATTTGGTGTCCCTGTGCATACCCCAGTTCAAACCGGATCAGGGGCTTGCAGCCCCTGCTTTGGCGCGAACTGGACAAAGGGAAAGGGGTGTAGCCACCCCTCTGCCCTGACCCACCCATAGGTGGGGCCACAGAGTAGTCCAACCCCTATTTTTAGAATAAAGGTAGGAACCCAGTCCTTAGGACTTTAGATTATACCTGGACGAAACTCTGACACTGAATCCTGGACCTTCGACGCTCTACGACAAGATTAGAGGACTGAAGAATCTCCCTTGGGGTCAAGGAGTGACTCCCCTGCTTGGCAGGCACCAAAGAAGCATCTGTCCGGTTCGCATTACTGAAGCTCCCGTCGGACGCCGAAGTCATCGCATCACCAGAGGTGGATTCTCAGACTTCCCCGAGGCTACCCTGAGTCCCCAGCAAAGCTGAGGCCCGTGGCTATCGTGGGTGACTTGAGACCGTGACCCCTGGACACCAAGCACATTTGCAAGTGCACCATCTTCTGGGTCTCCCAAGAAGTCGTGCTTTGGGCTCCGAGTAGCCCTAGCCTCCAGCACCACCTGCACCGAAGATCACTGGCCCCCACTCCACGAGTGTCCTGCAAGCCAGCTCCACGTGCGGCGTCACGAGGCTCCTTCGCGGTCGCTAGCCCGTTGGCTAGTAGCCCTTAACGAAGGTCAATCTTTTCCTTACTTGGCATCCTGGTTGCTCCAGGCCTGCCCTCACTTACCCTCGCTGGGTGAGTTCCACAGACCTTGCTGGTCTGCACCATCGACGATCTACATCTTACTCGAGACTTGCCGTTGCCAAGGCTTGTTGGGTCCAATCCGGTCGCCGACACCTCAGCACTCAACAAACATCGAGCACCAGCCCGAATCCTGCTCCTGGTCGCCGACAACGCCTCCCGGACCTCGTGGCTGAAGAGTCAAGACGACTGTCAATGCACCTGAAGCACTCGACATCAGTGGGCATCTGTCCCTCGCCTTCCTGGTCACTGGCTAGTGACCCAGACTCTGTCCCCTCTGCTTTCAGGTTCACCAGAACTCCGATCCACTCTTGGATCCACCCGGACACTTTTCCCTTGGCCGCCAGCAGCACTTTGCAGCAGATCGCCATTCGAATCGACGACGAAACCCGACCCCGAAAGGCACCTATGCACCCGGCTTCCCTGGGTGAGGTAACACGAGTACTCTGGTGCTCCCGTGGGTAGAGACTCTTCAAAGTCCTAGATCTCAAAGGGTTTTGTCCTAGTCCTCTTCTAAGTGTCCCTTTCCTCTATTTTCCCGATCCCGACTTTCTCCATAGAAGTTAACGGCGTATCGCGGTTGTGTATTTACACTGCACGCGTCTCCCGTGGGTCCCCTGTGTCACTACCTTGGGTGGTTCCTTGTGGTCCAAGCACTTCTAGAGGCTCTAGGCCTAGTGTCTAGTTCAGTCATGGTTCGCATACCACTTTATTGGTATATGGTTTGGTACGCCCCTAGGGCCCAAACGTGTATTTGTGCTATTATTGTGATTTAAGATCTTATAACCTATGTATTTCGAACTCTAGCCTCATAAAGAGACTAGAGGGGTGTGTTTAGTAATAAATACATATATTTTGAATATATATCTGGTGTGGTGCTCTTTCATTTGGTCACTCAAGAGATTATAGACTGGTAAAACAAGCTGCTTTACATTCCTTCAAGACTTAGCCTGAAGGCTGCTCTCCATAGCTACCACTAGGATAGCTTTCAATAAGGTTGTCTTTAACCTACCTACCATAAGAGTCGATTTGGACTGGTGCAAGGTGCCCACTATAATTAGTGGACAGCATATGCCAGGCCAACTTCTCACAACGTTCACAACTACATTAGCATAGCAGTTGATACCTGAACTATTTTCTAACTAGTATCCTACAATATCATCAACAGTGTCCATTTTCATTTTCTTTTCAGCCTCAACATTCTCTTGATTTTTTTTCTTCATTTCAACCTCACTAGAGTGTTCCTCATATGTTCGTTTTGGACATACTACACGCTTTTCATATATGGGATATTCACCTAAGTTGGGAGCATACAGTCTTCTTAACCGGTTATACTCTCTTACACAATTTGCATCTGCACTAATCTTTCTTTCATCAAAATCAATCAAATACAATTCACATAATGTTCTTACTCGAGACAATGCAACATATGCCATTCCCTCTTTAAACACTGTACTTCCAATGTTTACCAAAGCACTGTCTACACTTAAACCTTGAGATTTATGAATGGTCACTGCATATGCTAAAGAAAGAGGAAACTGTTTTCTACGAACATACAAGTCTTTAACATGCAAAAAACGAACAGCACAACGTCCAATCTGTTTTACCTCTTCAATCTGATCAAATTTAATCTTCAAGAATTCAATTCCATCTCTATTTGGATAATTAACAAAATCAACAACTTTTCCCATTGCTCCATTTACTAAACCTTTTTCTACATCCAAATTACGCCGTAAAATTACCCGACAGTTTTCACATACATATAAATTCTTTTCTAAACCAGCAGTCTTAGATATAGACTTTTCCAAAGAATCCAATTTTGATTTTAATTTTTCTGACAGAATAATAGTAATTCCTTCATGTTCTATTTTATCAATGGCTTCCATTTTCATTATTTGTTGTTTTTCCAGCTTCAAAAGTTCTTCATTGAATGTAGAACACTCTTGCAGTGTTGGCATTAGGCGAATTATAGATTTCTTTTCTCCAATTGTTTTGTATATTATTTCAGGAGCAACATTTTCATTTGGAAACAAGTTTGTAAGTAGCCAACTTTGTAAAGCTTCTTTACCATGTTTTGTCAAAACACCAATTCTTATATCTTGAAAAATGGTTCCAAAATGTTCCACACTTGCTTGTCGCATATTCTTAATAAGTTCTTTATATTCAAAATGAGACCAAATGTTGACATTTCCAATACTTCCCAAAGACTTCCTGCTGTCTTCATGCACAAGTGTTTCAAAAACTGGTTGCCCTTTCACAGGAGTAAGTTGCAGTAGGTCACCGAATACAATTACATGTTTTCCTCCAAATAAAACATCATAATCTGTTTTTAAAATCTGCTGCATTCTTAAATGTACAAAGGCAAGCATTAAGTTTGAGACCATGCTCACCTCATCAATGATCAGAAGTTTCATTTTCTTTAGTACTCTTGAAACTTCATAACAAGCTTCTCCAGATTGCTTGTGATATTCCAACTTGTTTTCATGTTCAACTGGTAGCATCAGTAAACAATGTAACGTAATCCCTTTAATGTTGTGTGCTGCAAACCCAGTTGGAGCGGTTACAACACAAGATAAATGTGATTCAGTGGTTTTCTGTAGATAACTGGTCAAAACTTTAATTAAGTAACTTTTTCCTGTACCAGCTTGACCACTGATATACATTCGAATAGGTTTAAATGATGTGCAGTTGCATTCTTTTTTTCATGAAGAAAACCATGCTCTATCTGTTGTGTAACTTGCTGATATATCTCTTTCTGTTCAATATTTAGTTGTTCTTCCAAGTTTCCCAACTCCATAATATTCTGTTGTACTTGTTGCATTGCTGTTTCTACTTCACTCATAGCTATTGCTGCTTCGTTTTCAAGAATTGGTTCTCCTAGTGGATCTTGACTCAGTGGAGCAGAACTTTGACTATCTTGAGAACTGTCTCTAGCAATTTCAGCTGCAATAGTAGTTTCTTGTTTAATCTCTTCATTCAACATTTGTAGATCATTTGGAAAAACTGTGCATTCAATGCTATCTTTACATGCATTAAAAGAATCTTCATAGCACTGAAAATCTCCAAGTAATTCCATTTCAGTACGCCAAGGCTTTAAAAGTTGCAGAAGTGCTAAATAGAAAAATCCCCTTTTATCTGGAGTATCACAACTGATTTTCCTGTGATTAAGGAGATTTCCTTTGGTATGTTTTACCAAACATCCATCACATCCAATGACTGCATATTTTTCTTCATTTATATTTTCTGTAATATTTCTCTTAAAGCTGTAATATTGCAGTACTTCATAGAGACATATGTTTTCCAGATGTGGACTTCTTTTAGGATAGTACATATCCAACATGTTTGTTTTAACAATATCTGTACTTTCCGGTTCATTTAATGCTAAGTATTCAATGTATTGTACAGATTTCAATACTCGATTTCGTTTTGCAGCAAGACCTAGACTTACCCAAATGATTCCTCTTGACTTTGAATATAAATTTGCAGATGTCAACCAATCCGAACATTCGTACTAACTAAAGCTGTACAATTTCTTACTAAGAGTCTTCTCTTGTGAAATTGCTTCCCACATTTCTTTCAACTCCGTCTTTTCAGATTTTGTTATGTATGACGTATCATAGCGAACAACAGCAATCAAATTATCTGCAACATACTGGATATCCATATTTGCATTCCACATTGTCAAAATCACTGGATTGTAATCATTAATATACTTTGAATGTTCACTTCTTTTTATATTGTAAGTATTTTTGGGAGATTTTCGAGTTATAGAATGCCTCACTGCTGACATGAAACTGTTGACTCTTCCTTTGGAAATTACTGGACGTGGAAATCCAAAACGACATTTTGTATAAAATGTTTCCTTTGACTTGTATTTCCGTCGACAATATTTGCCACATCGATGAGTTTGAAACCGTAAAACTTGTTGTCTTAAGGTATTTTCTTCTCCTGTTTTTGGAATACCACATGTAACATAGTTTTCAATGAAAGAATCAGTTCCAAATTTAGGTGCATCCATGATCCATAATAGCATATGTATAAGAGGAGCACCTCTAGCTTGGTACTCCTTTCTCCAAAAGAAATCAATAACTTCTCCAAGAGGTGGGTTATTTTTTATTGCAGATAAAATACATCATAGCTTTAAACCTATGATTAAAATATCTGCACACATTTACAGGATCCAAGAAACACAGTTCTACAGCTGTCTTGAATTCAAAATTTTTAATATTTGAATTTGCTTCTCGTAGAAATTCAAGTAAATCTTCCCATGCATATTCAGCACAGCTTAGCGTAACAAACCATGTAGGGGTTCCTAAGTTCCTTAACATACATTTAAGTTCTCTGTGATGATGATACCAATACTCATTAGTACCACGTTGACACGCCATCAAATTAATCAATTGAAATTCTAAATGATCATCTCTTTGTTGTACTTTGTCCATGAATTCCTTTGCAGAAACCTGTTGAAGGTGAACTCCTGTTTTTAATATGTGGTTAACTGCATATGAAAGTCCAGACAAGTCACTTTCAAACAAAAGATGAAATATATATGGAATCCATTGTCGAAATCTTGGATCTTCTGAGTACAATCTTGTTGTACGATATTCTGAAGCTGGAATCTGCATGGGTCGTTCATCATATTGTCCACCTTTTCCAGTGGGGAAGAGCTGTGGAAAACAACGGGCTTCTAAACTTCTTTCCCAAACACTCATAGGAGTTCCCTTTGCTTTCTTCATTTGGAATAATTCAATAGTATTTCCAATCACTTCCTTTGAATGTAAAGGATGTACACTATAATGTTCATAAATTTATTCACTCCTGGAGATATCTACTTTTTCAATTTGGCCAGTTGAAATTTCGCTATCTTCTCCTAAAACTATTTCTTGTTCTTCCAGATATACATTTTTGTAATAAAGATTGTATTTTATGAGATATAACGTAGCCTTTTGAACTTTGCTGACATCTACTAACTCTTGCCATATTTTCCGACTCTTTGTTGGAAACCATTACCTAGAATAACTACAGGTTCAGTTTCCTCTCTCTCTACACCAATAGTTTCAATGTTTTTCTTTAAATCTAATGGTAAATGCACAGCTCTTCCTTTTAATCCTCTTTGTAAATCTGATGGAGGCAGTTTACCTGTTTTAGGCTCCATATGAACAATAGCCTGAAACGGGTGCACAGATTGAATCAGAATGGACTCATATGTATTTAAATCTACCAGTTCTGCAGGAATAGCTACCAACTCTAGGTTATTATGTACAGCTCTAGCTGGCATTTTGTTCTCTTCTAATTTGCTGTAACAATATTTACAAATACGTTGATCAATACCCAACTCAAAAACACTTTCCACCAACAAATAAGCACCAAATTCCTCCCACTTATCATTGTTTTCCTTTTCACTTTTTAAATACAGATCAACATTCCTAGTTTGATTTCTATAGTGAATACGTCGACAACAAATACAAACATAGTTTTGTTTTTCAGAACAAATTACCTTAAACTTTGTAATTTCTTCTACAAACTTCTCAGTAGTACTATCTTCCACTGCCTCTTCAACACCTACACTTATCAAACTCTTACTTTGTGTAAACTTTGTGTAAACTCTTCTCCAGTACAAAAGAAACGAAACTCTATATCATTACAAACTATTTTTACATCCGATACTGTCCCATGCCAACGAGCAGAGTTTATTTCACTTAAAAATAATGCAGGACTTTTTACATAGTACAATCTTTTACTAACTTCCGCATTGCAGAGTGATGTACTGCTAACATTCTCAAATGATGAAAAACACTTTGACACACTTTTCTAGAAAGACAAGCCAGAGAATGACCTTGCAAGTCAGTATTTTTTCTCACTTTACAAGGATCTAGTCCTTGCAACATCTTAATCTTTTGTTTAATACTTTTTTTAGTATACTGTTGTAAGAAATTTCGTAAAATATCAAAAGACTCCTGTCGTATACTACAAATACTACTACAATCCCATCTATACACTGGAGCTTATGAACGTCTCCCTTGAACTTCTTCAGCTATCACTTCTTCCACATTTCTGGGAACCATCTTTTCTTTTTCAATTGCACAACCGTTCTTCACTTCATAAGCACGACCACTGGTATCAACTGCGTGAACTAATGTATTGTTTTGAAAATAGCTCTCTTCATTCAAAAAAGGTTCTGAACTAGAAGTATGCTTCCATTCACCCAAAAACAATTTACAAAAGTTAGTTCTGTTAATTAGTCTTTTCTTTTTACTTTTGTCCTTCATAGAATGCATTGGTTTATCTAATGTTCGCATTCTCTTTAAAACTAAAATGAACAATCTTCTTTTCAATTCAAAAGCCTTTTCGACTATACTTTCAGTCTGTTGTTTCTTCTTGTAAAATGCACATCTTCTTTTATATTTTTTGCAATCTTTCAATAAATTTTGTAGTACTCTACTTTTATACATACGTTTCCTAATATCATGATATTGTTTCATCCTTCTTTTAACATAGATTGTTTTATCAGAACATGATTTTCCGCTAATTTGTCCTTTTTTCATGTCATTATTCTTCGTTCTAGAACTATTCTTTCTATTTTCTGCATTTTCAAAATTCTTTCCAGTTCTAAAAAGTCTTTTAACAAATTATTGTGTTCTCTTACCACAAGACTTTTTCTTCACTGCCACATCTTGTAGTTCATCTAATTCCTGCTTTTGTCTCTCCTTTAAATAGTACTCTTTTCGTTGTTCTTTTCTGCAATTTTTTTGTCATGGTGATTCTTTCTTAATAATAATGGAGAATATCTGAAAAAAAAGAATTTTTAAAATAATTTAATATTATTAAAATAGTTATATATAAAAGAGGTATAGAAAGAAAGAACAGGTTGTCAAAGTGAGGCAAGAGAGGTGCATTAAGAGGGAAGAGAGGTACAGAAAAAGGAAAGAGGGATGCAGAAATTTGGAACAGAGGTACAGTAAGAAGCCAGAGCAGTGCAGAAAGAACCAACACAGCTGCAGAAAGAGGCAAGAGGGGTACAGAAAAAAGCAAGTGAAGTGCAGAACGAAGCAAAAGACGTGCAGAAAGAACCAACAGAGCTGGAAAAAGAGGTAAGAGGAGTGCAGAAAGGAGCAGGAGAAATGCACAATGATGCAAGAGGGGTACAGAAAGAGGCAGGAGGGGTGCAGTAAGAGGAACAGAACTGCAGAAACAGGAAAAGGGGTGACAAAAGAAGCAAGTGAAGTGCAGAAAGAGGCAAGAGAGGTGCACAAAGAGACAAGAGAGTTACAGAAAGAGGCAAATTAAGGGCACAAGGAGACAAGAGAACTGCAGAAAGAGGCAAGTGATGTGCAGAAAAAGGCAAAATAAGTGCAGAAAGAAGCAACAGAAGTACAAAAAGAGGGAAGAGGGGTGGAGAGAGAGGCAATAGGGATGCAGAAAGAAGCAAGACAGGTACAGAAAGCAACAAAAGAAGTGCAGAAAGAAGGAATAAATGTGCAGATAGACGCAAAAAGAGTGCAGAAAGATGTAAGGGGGTACAGAAAAAAACAAATGAGGTGCAGAAAGAGGAAACAGATAGTGCCTAAATGATTGCATCAGTGCAGCAGTAATGCCTGAGTGATTACAGCACTGCATATGTAACGCCTGCATCATTGTAAGACTGCATGGGGAGTACTTGGGTGTTTTTATAACTGCACGAGAATTGGGCGTAGCCAAATATAGAGCAGCACACTATTACATAACTCAACTATAAGTGTCTCCATATTTTTAAAATCACGCATGCATATCTCTCTACGTTATCAAATCATCATGATATGTGAAAGAAATATGTATACAATATTTCTGAAATATGTTGAAACCTAGAAACTGAGATACGTAAGAGATCTCACTAAGTAATTCCAACACTCAATGGGTACTCCTTGGGTAATTGTATGAGTGCAACGGTCCTCACTGGGTAAGTACAGGACAAGATGAAAAGTGACTGGCTAATTTCATGAGTGCAAACATACACATTGAGTGCATGGATAAGTGTGTACATAGCACCAGAAGGCATAGATGAGTCATTGAGTACTGCCTAGGTGAATACATGAATGCAACAGAAAGGCATGGGTGATTCGATGACTGCAAGGGTAGTGTGTAGATAATTACATGACTGCACAGCAACAGCCTGCATGATTGCATAACTGTAGGGGTAGTACATAACTAGACCCTGAGTGATTCCTTGCCTGCAAGGGTAATATCTGGGGCATTACTGAAGTAGATAGCAAGTGAGTGGGTGATTTTATAAGTTCAAGGAGTACTGCCTGGGTGATTACTGTACTACTCAGATACTGACTGAGTGATTACAGGTGTGGAAAGGTAGTGACTGGGTGCTTTTGAAGTACATGACTATTGGCTGAATGATTACATTACTACAAGAAAAGTGCGTATGTGATTGAAAGAGTACAAGGGGATTAAAGGACTACATAGATAACATCTCACTGATTGTATGATTACACGGAGAATGTCTAGGGATTGACATGACTACATACCAAGTGACTCAGTGATTTTATAAGTGCATGGGTACTTCTTAGGTGATTGCAGGACTACAGAGGTAGAGCCTGAGTAAATAAAAGAGTGCGAAAGTAGTGCCTGGGTGATTTCATAACAGTATGACTACTGGCTGAGTGATTACATGAGTACAAAGGTAGTGCCTCTATGATTCAAGGAGTGCAGCAGTAGTGCCTGGGTGATTACATAAGTACATGAGTAATACCTTAGTGATTGCATAACTACATAGATACTGTGTAAATGATTGCATCAGTGCAGCAGTAATGACTGGGTGATTTTAAAAGTACATGACTACTGGTTGACTGATTACATAAGTACAAGAAAAGTGCATATGTGATTGAAAGACTACAAAGGAATTAAAGGACTACATAGATAACATCTCACTGATTGCATGACTACAGGGAGAATGTCTAGTGATTGACATGACTACATACCAAGTGACTGGGTGATTTTAATACTGAATGGGTACTTCTTGGGTGATTGCAGGACTACTGAGGTAGAGCCTGAGTAAATAAAAGAGTGCGAAAGTAGTGCCTGGGTGATTTCATAACAGTATGACTACTGGCTGAGTGATTACATGAGTACAAAGGTAGTGCTTCCATGATTCAAGGAGTGCAGCAGTAGTGCCTGGGTGAAGATATAAGTATATGAGTAATACCTTAGTGATTGCATAACTACATAGATACTGTGTAAATGATTGCATCAGTGCAGCAGTGATGCCTGAGTCATTACAGCACTGCATATGTAACGCCTGATTCATTGTAAGACTGCATGGGGAGTACTTGCGTGTTTTTATAACTGCATGACATTTGGGCCTAGCCAAATATAAAGCAGCACACTCTTACATAACTCAACTATAAGTGTCTCCATATTTTTAAAAGCACGCATGCATATCTCTCTACGTTATCAAATCATCATGATATGTAAAAGAAATATGTATACAATATTTCTGAAATATGTTGAAACCTAGAAACTGAGACACGTAATAGATCTCACTAAGTAATTCCAACACTCAATGGGTACTCCTTGGGTAATTGTATGAGTGCAACAGTACTCACTGGGTAAGTACAGGACAAGATGAAAAGTGACTGGCTAATTTCATGAGTGCAAACTTACACATTGAGTGCATGGATAAGTGTGTAAATACACCTGAAGGCATAGATGAGTCATTGAGTACTGCCTAGGTGAATACATGAATGCAATAGAAAGGCATGGGTGATTCGACGACTGCAAGGGTAGTGTGTAGGTAATTACATGACTGCACAGCAACAGCCTGCATGATTGCATAACTGTAGGGGTAGTACATAACTAGACCCTGAGTGATTCCTTGCCTGCAAGGGTAATATCTGGGGGATTACTGAAGTAGATAGCAAGTGAGTGGGTGATTTTATAAGTTCATGAGTACCGCCTGGGTGATTACTGAACTACTAAGATACTGACTGAGTGATTACAGGTGTGGATAGGTAGTGACTGGGTGATTCTAAAAGTACATGACTACTGGCTGAATGATTACAGAACTACAAGAAAAATCCGTGTGTGATTGAAAGAGTGGAAGGATAGTGTCTGGGTGATTGAAGCACTGTATAGCAAATACATTAGTGATTCCTTTAGTACAAGGGTAACGTCTGGGGCATTAAAGGGGTACATTACACTATCCAAACATTAAAAATTCAAAGAACAAACTTATAATTTCAACCAAACATCTAAAATTACGTGGATTCTTTCAACTATACCTTTCTACAGACTAATAAAAAATAAGCCTAATTAATAACACCTTATGTGAGCATCTTTCAAACCACACTTTTGTGCTGCATCTTCACCATTCTGTCTAAAAATATGCGGCATCATTCAACTATATCTTCCTACAAAGTAGAAAAAAGAAGCCTAATTAATAACACCGTAGAAAAGCATTTTTCAAACCACACTTTTGTACAGCATCATCACCATTCTATCTAAAATTATGTGGCATCATTCAACTATACCTTTTATACAGACTACAAAATAAAAGGCTAATTAATAACAGTTTTTGTGCTGCATCTTCACCATTCTGTCTAAAATTAACCCTGGGCGTAGTACTACGCTATGCTCACGGAGCATGCAAAGTTTGTGCTACTACGCACTATGCAAATTGCACGTAGCACAGTGCAAAAACTGTGCTAATTGACGTAGCATAGTAGTAAAATAATAAACACCTACAAATGCTTTAATAAAGCAATTTTCCATGCTAAAAAGCATATAACCAATTCACAAAAGTGAACTTTGACAATGAAAATATCAGGCAATGAGAGAGGTGATGATTTTGGGGTCCCCCCTAACCTAGGGGGAGGACCAAGCAGATGCCTTGAACACAAAAAGCATATCATACTGAACGATTCAGTGGTGGTCCCTTCCTCCTAGGACCACCCCAAGCACAGTTATGGGCAAAAATACAATCCCTACCAAAGGCCCTGCAAAGCATTATGGGACAAAATTAGCAGTGGGCAGTGAATATTATAGTGTCCAATATCAAAATAATTCTACAAAGAGCTGCAATTCAACTAGTCGTTACTAGATGTCCCTCACGAGTCAAATGCAAAAGCATTGAAATTATTAATACATCAAGCTGCAGTTCCACTAGTCGTTACTAGATGTCCCTCATGAGTCAAATGCAAAAGCATTGAAACCCTTTCATGAAGCTTTTGCATTTGACTCGTGAGGACATCTAGTAACGACTAGTGGAACTGCAGCTTGATGTAATAATAATTTCAATGCTTTTGCATTTGACTCGTGAGGGACATCTAGTAACGACTAGTTGAACTGCAGCTCTTTGTAGAATTATTTTGATATTGGATACTATAATATTCACTGCCCACTGCTAATCTCGTCCCATAATGCTTTGCAGGGCCTTTGGTTGGGATTGTATTTTTGCCAATAACTGTGCTTGGGGTGGTCCTAAGAGGATGGGACCACCACCGAATCGTTCAATAAGATGTGCTTTTTGTTTTCAAGGCATCTGCTTGGTTCTCTCCCTAAGTTAGCGAGGATCCCAAAATCATCACCTCTCTCACTGCTTGTTAACTTTTTGTTTTCACTTTAGTGAAATGACTATATGCATTTTAACATATAAAGACAGAGATACTTATTTTATCTTAACTTGCACTGTGCAAAATGCTATTGGCAATTATTGTACAGTGCAGACAAGCACACAGCTACGCACTACGCAATTTGTGTAGCTACGTGTAGTTCAAAGCGTACTTCGCGTAGCGCTACTATGCAAACTACACCCAGGGTTATCTAAAATTATGCAGCATCATTCAACTATATCTTCCTACAGAGTAGAAAAAACAAGCCTAATTAATAACACCTGATATGAGCATCTTTCAAACCACACTTTTGTACAGCATCATCACCATTCTATCTAAAATTATGTGGCATCATTCAACTATACCTTTCTAAACACTAGAAAAAAGATGCCGAATTAATAACACCATATGTGAACATCTTTCAAACCACACTTTTCTACTGCATCTTCACCATTCTATCTAAAATTATGCGGCATCATTCAACCATACGTTTCTACAGACTACAAAATAGAAGCCTAATTAATAACAGATTATGTGAACATCTTTCAAACCACACTTTGTGCTGCATCTTTACCATTCTATCTCAAATTATGCGGCATCAGTCAACTATACCTTCCTACAGACTAAAAAAAAGAAGCCTAATTAATAACACCTGTTATGATCATCTTTCAAACCACACTTTTGTACAGCATCATGGCCATTCTATCTAAAATTATGTGGCATCATTCAACTATACCTTTAAAAGAGTAGCAAAATAAATCCTAATTAATAACACCTTATGGAAGCATCTTTCAAACCACACTTTTGTGCTGAATCATCACCATTCTACTAGTAGTCACAGTCTTGACCCTACCACATAAAAAGCAACAACAGCTCTTTGTTATACATCATGCACCTTAAAATGTATTAAACATATAAAAATACATATAAAAGTAGAAACATACTTACGACAGAAATCCTTGCCCACCTTAAAACTTGACAGATTCCACCTCCTAATTTAAACCAACAGCTAAAACTATGCGGTATACTACAAATGTACATATCCACACACAAACAAACTATCGTAATCACTAATCCATATTCCAATATACACATAATACTATACGGAATCTATTTCAAACAACATTTAACTACAATAAAACAAACTACAATAAACATCTCTACATTTACTAATATATTAAAAACATCAAAGTTCTTGATTAATTATTTAACAAAAAAATAAAAATAACACATAAAACACCTCACAAATTTATAACTTACCTTCCAAATTGATTTGTAGAATTTAAAATATCAGAAAGTCATAAAAGATTTTCTTATACACACAATCAATGTAATGCACTCCTCTCAGCAAAGCAAAACCAGTAATGGCAAAGTTTCCCTCTCTTTCTCAACCCAAATAAATGTAAGTAACAAATCACATTGCTTCCCACATTTTTTCAAATTCAAAAACACATTTCTATTGGTTAGACATATTCAACCTTACCAACTGACTTCTAAAAGTGCCCAAACTGGTTCTGGAATTTTTTGTAGTCGCGACTCCACCGTGCAGCAAAGCGATGGAGCCGCAAATCCATGCAGGAGTTCTAAAATATATTACAAATAAAAACATGACTACTTTTTAACAACACACCACTTCTAAAGATACTACTGACTTGGGAAATCTTACTTTAATAAGATTTCACTTATATATAAATTACAATTTCACATTTTAAGTACACAGTTAAGTTTCAACCCTTCCCCCATTCTGCTTAATGCCAGTTTCCATAGTAACAGTTCATGGAACATTCAACTTAACTGACAGGTCACAAGTTCACCATATTTTCAAGTTCACCACACAATATTGCAAATGCAAACAGCAGGTGTGGTTGACTTTGCAAAATATAATCTTATCCTTTCTATTGTACCTTTCAAACATTTTTTACTAACCAATAAGAAATATGCTTTTTTAACAAAGTAAAATGCACCCTATTTTTGAATGTACAATGCTCTTAAATAGCCAATCAATTGTCTACTTTTTAAAAAACAGCATCTTGTCCACCATTTTACATACCTCTCATTCTACCAACTGACTACCTCAGCTACAGACATATTTCCATTACTTCCAGACATCCCTTAAAGATGCTCACAGTGTGGATTGTTGGGCACAGCTATGTTTTCTGGTGCAAAAGGTATGCTGAACGCAGAGGTATTGACAAAGACCTAGCTTTGCAAAATGTGGACATTAAATGGATTGCACAGAGAGGATTAAAGTTGCACCAATTGATGCCTTTGGTTAAAACATTTTTGCATCTCCAACCCCCTGACCTCATGATTGTGCACTGTGGTGGCAATGACCTAGGCACATTGACTGGGGTAGGTCTCGAAATGCTAATGAAGGACACCTTTGCACCATTAATGTTGCTTTTTCCTCAAACTGTCTTTGTATACTCTAGCATATGCCAAAGACAGAAATGGAAGTGGTCAAATCAATTCTGTCCACAGATTGAGAAAGCTACAAAAAATGTCAATAAAGCTGTTTCTGCTTACCTTAGAGACCATAGGATGGGCTCCATATATAACAACAATCTACGTTTTGATATGGAAGGCATCTACAGGAATGATGGAGTACACTTTACAGATCAGGGAAACAAAGGGGCATATTATCAACAAGGCGATAAACAATTATCGCCGCTTTGCGTCCGTTTTCGGACGAAAAGCGGCGATCATTTTATCACCTAATCAGCAAGGTCACGCTATCGCGTGAATCCTTGCATTATCTCCCTTTCTCCAACGCTCATCTTTGCATCTCTAATGAGATGCAAAGTGGGCGTTACTGGGCGTACCCGGATGGACTACGTTGCAAATATTGCTGATGTTCACATCGCAATATTTACAAGGCAGCCCACATGATTTTAGCAGAGGTTAGATTTTGGCAAAAACGGCCGTTTTCGCCAAAATCTAACGTCTGCTAAAATCCCGACTTAGCCGTCCCTAACATAGGGGGTGGATTCTGCTGATACGACCACAGGGTCGTATCAGCAAGGTTATCGCCGTTTTGCAGGGAACATCGCTGGAAAACCAGCAATGTTCCCTGCAAAACGGCGATAACCTCACTATCTCTGGAATTTTTATCGCCCTGGAGAAAAGCGTTGTTGATAACGCGCTACCAGGGCGATAATTTCCAGAGATAGCCTGCGATAGGACTATTATCGCTAAGCACGGCCAGCGATAATTATCGCTGGCCGTTGATAATATGCCCCAAAGTCTTTCTCAACAACCTAAAGCTCTGAATCCGCACTTACATGTAGCTACAACAAACTCATAATAAACACAAGGGCTCTTTTTAGAGCCACCCTATAACCCAAAAGTGAATCTTGCCTATTAAAAACATATATATTCTTTTTTCTAAAATTTTGCTTGGAGTCGCAAACCCATCACTTTTACACTGGGGAGCCGCGCTGGACGCGATGGAGTCGCGACTCTAAGCGCGCAAAAGAAAAAAAAATGCCCCCTATTCTAAATTGTTTAATTCTGCCTCGGGGACACCATCTCCCTTAGGGACCGTGGGGGGAGCCCCAATGCCCCCACAGTCCCTGCCGGCTCCCCGCCTCCTGCGGGAGCCGGCATTGCTTTTGGACAAGGGGAGCTGCTAATATGCAGCTCCCCTTGCCCAAAAGCAATACTGCTTTGCTTCTTGAAAGTGAGAGCAGAGCGACCGCCAGTAGGTAATATACATATATATATATATATGTATATATATATATATATATATATATATACATATATATATATATTCACTGAAAAACCATAGGTTTTAGGGACAGTTATAGTTAGTTGGACATTTCACTCGTACAAAACCATAGAAATTCCCCGTTATAGTTAGTTCAGCTAACTATAACTCGCGCCCGCAATGCACTGCTGATGACGTCACATATTACATCACTCATGACATGGTCAGTGACATCACTGATGACATCACTGATGACATCTCAAATGAAATCACTGATGACATCATCCAGTGACTGTGTGTTTCTGTAAAGTTTAAATATGTTTAATATATATAGGGAAAGGCGTATTGAAGAATGAGTGGGTGTTTAAGTGTCTGAATGGATGATTTAGTATGTGCGTGACTGACTCTACAAGTGAGTGATTAAACGTATCTTACTGAATGCATGGGTTAGTGACTAAACTGTGTGAATGTCTGTATCCATCTGTTTGTTGGTGTGTAAGTGGATGCATGGATTTGCGAATAGCTACATGAGTGTCTATATGGGTTATTGATTGGTTCTCTGAGTATCTGTATGGCTGCCTGAGTGTTTGTGTGGGTGGGGTGTGTGTGACTCTGTACATAGATGTGTGAGTGGGTGATTCACTGGGTGCATGATTTCAAGAGTGCATCTGTGATGGACTGCTTGGGTGGGTGAGTGTGTGTATGGGTGTGTTAGTGAGTGAATGTATATCTCAGTGGTACATGTGCGAGTAACTACATATGTAAAAGGCAGTATTTATGTGTGTTAGAGTATTTAAATGGCTATAAGTGAGAGTGTGTGATTGTGAGAGTGGCTGTATGGATGCGTGTGTGCTTGTATCAGTTATTGTATAAGAGCATAAGAATGTGCTAGTATTTGTATGAGTAAGTGAGCTGGTGTGTGTATAACTGTATAGGTGAGTAAATGGGTGTGTGATTAATTTTTTGCATGACTGACTAGGTGTGTGAGTACCTCTATGGATGAGTGGTGGTGTGTGAGTGTTTATATAGGTGTATGAGTGCATATGATAGTCCTGTACTGAGTGACTGTAAGTATGAGTGACTGTACGGGTGAGTGAGTAGATGTGTGTGTGTAGACCTAAGAATCAGTGAGTGGGTATGTAGTTATTGGTATTGGAGTGTGTATGGTTTTGAGAATGGCAGTCTGTAATTTAGAGTGGGTGTATCAAAAGCTATATTAGGGTGTGAGAAGATGCATGAAATTATCACATGGATGATGTCATCAGTGATGTCATTTGAGATGTCATCAGTGATGTCATCAGTGATGTCACTGACCATGTCATGAGTGATGTAATATGTGACGTCATCAGCAGTGCATTGCGGAGCGCGAGTTATAGTTAGCTGAACTAACTATAACGGGGGAATTTCTATGGTTTTGTACGAGTGAAATGTCCAACTAACTATAACTGTCCCTAAAACCTATGGTTTTTTCAGTGAATTTCAAAGGTTTTCTAAATGCTAATTTCTAACTATAACGTGTCTGAAACCTATGGTTTTTTCAGTGAATTTCAAAGGTTTTTTAAATGCTAATTTCTAACTATAACATGCCTGAAACCTATGATTTTTAAGTGAATTTCAAAGGTTTTTTAAATGCTAGTTTCTAACTATGCCTACAGAGGTAGGACATGTGAAGAAAGAAGAAAAAACGCGCAGAAAGAAGCAAAAGAAATGCAGAAAGAAGCAACAGAAGTCCACAAAGACGAAGAAAAGTGCAGGAAGAAGCAAAAGATGTGCAGAAAGAACCAACAGAGGAGCAGAAAGAGGCCATGTTGCAAAATCATCCTGTGCCCACAACTTTTTCAGACGGGTACTGGTGGTAACTGACTCTGACTAACCAGAGTCAGTGCTATGCTAAAAGACACTTAGAATACAGTGAAAACACCTACATACACTAGGGAACACTATGCGTTGGGGTACCCCTGTGATTAGCATGACCTCCTCTGTAAGTCCCTAGTACATAATAGGGCAGGGGGATTAAAACTACCTCTTAAAACGCGTGTGCAAACGCGCCCCGTGGCGCGTTTTAAGTTGCGGGATTAAGTCCCCTTGAATCCTGAGGGTCCCTGGGGCCCAACTAGCCCCCAGGTACCTACAGTTAGGACCACAGAGCTGAGTTGCAGAGAGGCGTTCCGAGGCCACGCACCTTTTTCACCTCTCTGCAACGCAACTCTGTTGTGCTTACTGAAGGTACCTGGTGGGCTAGTTGGCCCCCAGGGTCCCTCAGGATTCAAGGGGCGTGTTTGCGCACATGTCACCTGAGGCCCCGCCCCCCTCCCTTCACCACTGTGCAAACGCGCCCCGTGGCACGTTTTAAGTTGGGGGATTAGGTCACCTTGAATCCTGAGGGTCCCTGGGGCCCAACTAGCCCACCAAGTACTTCCAGTAAGCACCACAGGCCTGCGTTGCAACGCCTGTAACAAATTGTGTAGTTGTGTTTAGGTAGTGAAGGGGGTCGTGCTGGGGGTAGTGTTTTAGGGTTTAGGGTAGTGCAGTGGTGTTTGTGTAGTGTAGGGGGTCATGCTGGGGGTAGATTTAGGGTTTAGGGTAGTGCAGTGGTGTTTGGATAGTGTAGGGAGTCGTGCTGGGGGAGTGTTTTAGGGTTTAGGGTATTACAGTGGTGTTTGGGTAGTGTAGGGGGTTGTGCTGGGGGTAGTGATTTAGGGTTTAGGGTAGTGCAGTGGTGTTTGGGTAGTGTAGGGGGTCGTGCTGGGGGTAGTGGTTTAGGGTTTAGGGTAGTGCAGTGGTGTTTGGGTAGTGTAGGGGTACTGCTGGGGGTAGTGTTTTAGGGTTTAGGGTAGTGCAATGGTATTTGGGTAGTGTAGGGGGTACTGCTGGGGGTAGTGTTTTAGGGTTTAGGGTAGTGCAGTGGTGTTTGGGTAGTGTAGGGGTTCGTGCTGGGGGTATTGTTTTAGGGTTTAGGGTAGTGCAGTGGTGTTTGTGTAGTGTAGGGGGTAGTGTTTTAGGGTTTAGGGTAGTGCAGTGGTGTTTGTGTAGTGTAGGGGGTCGTGCTGGGGGTAGTGTTTTAGGGTTTAGGGTAGTGCAGTGGTCTTTGTGTAGTGTAGGAGGTCGTGTTTTAGGGTTTAGGGTAGTGCAGTGGTGTTCGGGCAGTGTAGGGGGTCGTGCTGGGGGTGGTGTTTCAGGGTTTAGGGCAGTGCAGTGGTGTTCGGGCAGTGTAGGGGTCTTGCTGGGGGTGGTGTTTCAGGGTTTAGGGCAGTGCAGTGGTGTTTGGGTCATGCAGGGGGTCATGCTGGGGGAAGTGTTTTAGGGTTTAGGGCAGTGCAGTGGTGTTTGGGTAGAGTAGGGGGTCATGCTGGGGGAGTGTTTTAGGGTTTAGGGCAGTGCAGTGGTGTTCGGGCAGTGTAGGGGGTCGTGCTGGGGGAGTGTTTTAGGGTTTAGGGCAGTGCAGTGGTGTTCGGGTAGTGTAGGGGGTCGTGCTGGGGGGAGTGTTTGAGGGTTTAGGGCAGTGCAGTTGTGTTGGGTAGTGTAGGGGGTCGTGCTGGGGGAGTATTTTAGGGTTTAGGGTAGTGCAGTGGTGTTTGGGTAGTGTAGGGGGTCGTGCTGGGGGTTGTGTTTCAGGGTTTAGGGCAGTGCAGTGGTGTTCGGGCAGTGTAGGGGGTCATGCTGGGGCTGGTGTTTCAGGGTTTAGGGCAGTGCAGTGGTGTTCGGGCAGTGTAGGGGGTCATGCACGGGGTGGTGTTTCAGGGTTTAGGGCAGTGCAGTGGTGTTCGGGCAGTGTAGGGGGTCGTGCTGGGGCTGGTGTTTCAGGGTTTAGGGCAGTGCAGTGGTGTTCGGGCAGTGTAGGGGTCTTGCTGGGGGTGGTGTTTCAGGGTTTAGGGCAGTGGTGTTCGGGCAGTGTAGGGGTCTTGCTGGGGGTGATGTTTCAGGGTTTAGGGCAGTGCAGTGGTGTTCGGGCAGTGTAGGGGGTCTTGCTGGGGGTAGTTTTTCAGGGTTTAGGGCAGTGCAGTGGTGTTCCTGCAGTGTAGGGGGTCGTGCTGGGGATGGTGTTTCATGGTTTAGGGCAGTGCAGTAGTGTTCAGGCAGTGTAGGGGGTCGTGCTGGGGCTGGTGTTTCAGGGTTTAGGGCAGTGCAGGCAGTGGTGCTCGGGCAGTGTAGGGGGTCGTGCTGGGGGTGGTGTTTCTGGGTTTAGGGTAGTGCAGTTGTGTTCGGGCAGTGTAGGGGTTCGTGCTGGGGCTGGTGTTTCAGGGTTTAGGGCAGTGCAGTGGTGTTCGGGCAGTGTAGGGGGTCATGCTGGGGCTGGTGTTTCAGTGTTTTGGGCAGAGCAGTGGTGTTCGGGCAGTGTAGGGGTCGTGCTGGGGGTGGTGTTTCAGGGTTTAGGGCAGTGCAGTGGTGTTCGAGTAGTGTAGGGGTCGTGCTGGGGGTGGTATTTCAGGGTTTAGGGCAGTGGTGTTCGGGCAGTGTTGGGGGTCTTGCTGGGGGTGATGTTTCAGGGTTTAGGGCAGTGCAGTGGTGTTCGGGCAGTGTAGGGGGTCTTGCTGGGGGCAGTGTTTCAGGGTTTAGGGCAGAGCAATGGTGTTCATGCAGTGTAGGGGGTTGTGTTGGAGGTGGTGTTTCAGGCTTTAGGGCAGTGCAGTGGTATTCGGGCAGTGTAGGGGGTCTTGCTGGGGGTGGTGTTTCAGGGTTTAGGGCAGTGCAGTGGTGTTTGGGCAGTGTAGGGGGTCGTGCTGGGGGTGGTGTTTCTGGGTTTAGGGCAGTGTAGTGGTGTTCGGGCAGTGTAGGGGGTCGTGCAGGGGTGGTGAGTCAGGGTTTAGGGCAGTGCAGTGGTGTTCGGGCAGTGTAGGGGGTCATGCTGGGGGTAGAGTTTTAGGGTTTAGGGCAGTGCAGTGGTGTTCGGGCAGTATAGGGGGTCGTGCAGGGGGTGGTGTTTCAGGGTTTAGGGCAGTGCAGTGGTGCTCGGGCAGTGTAGGGGTCATGCTGGGGGCGGTGTTTCAGAGTTTAGGGCAGTGCAGTGGTGTTCGGGCAGTGTAGGGTGTCGTGCTGGGGGTGGTGTTTCAGGGTTTTGGGCAGTGCAGTGGTGTTCGGGCAGTGTAGGTGGTCTTGCTGGGGCTGGTGTTTCCGGGTTTAGTGCAGTGGTGTTCGGGCAGTGTAGGGGGTCTTGCTGGGGCTGGTGTTTGAGGGTTTAGGGCAGTGCAATGGTGTTCGCGCAGTGTAGGGGGTTTTGCTGGGGCTGATGTTTCAGCGTTTAGGGCAGCGCAGTGGTGTTCGGGCAGTGTAGGGGGTCTTGCTGGGGGTGGTGTTTCAGGGTTTAGGGCAGTGCAGTGGTGTTCGGGCAGTGTAGGGGGTCTTGCTGGGGCTGGTGTTTCAGGGTTTAGGGTAGTGCAGTGGTGTTCGGGCAGTGTAGGGGGTCGTGCTGGGGCTGGTGTTTGAGGGTTTAGGGCAGTGCAGTGGTGTTCGGGCAGTGTAGGGGGTCGTGCTGGGGCTGGTGTTTCAGGGTTTAGGGCAGTGCAGTGGTTTTCAGGCAGTGTAGGCGGTCATGCTGGGGGTGGTGTTTCAGGGTTTAGGGCAGTGCAGTGGTGTTCGGGCAGTGTAGGGGGTCGTGCTGGGGGTGGTGTTTCAGGGTTTAGGGCAGTGCAGTGGTGTTCGGGCAGTGTAGGGGGTCGTGCTGGGGCTGGTGTTTCAGGGTTTTGGGCAGAGCAGTGGTGTTCGGGCAGTGTAGGGGGTCGTGCTGGGGGTGGTGTTTTAGGGTTTAGGGCACTGCAGTGTTGTTCGGGCAGTGTAGGGGGTCTTGCTGGGGGTGGTGTTTCAGGGTTTAGGGCAGTGGTGTTCGGGCAGTGTAGGGGGTCTTGCTGGGGGTGATGTTTCAGGGTTTAGGGCAGTGCAGTGGTGTTCGGGCAGTGTAGGGGGTCCTGCTGGGGGTAGTGTTTCAGGGTTTAGGGCAGTGCAGTAGTGTTCGTGCAGTGTAGGGGGTCATGCTGGGGGCGGTGTTTCAGGGTTTAGGGCAGTGCAGTAGTGTTCGGGCAGTGTAGGGGGTCATGCAGGGGGTGGTGTTTCAGGGTTTAAGGCAGTGCAATGGTCTTCAGGCAGTGTAGGGGGTTGTGCTGGGGGTGGTGTTTCAGGGTTTAGGGCAGTGCAGTGGTGTTCGGGCAGTGTAGTGGGTCATGCAGGGGGTGGTGTTTCAGGGTTTAGGGCAGTGCAGTGGTGTTCGGGCAATGTAGGGGGTTGTGCTGGGGCTGGTGTTTCAGGGTTTAGGGCAGTGCAGTGGTGATCGGGCAGTGTAGGGGGTCTTGCTGGGGGTGGTGTTTCAGGGTTTAGGGGCAGTGGTGTTCGGGCAGTGTAGGGGGTCTTGCTGGGGGTGATGTTTCAGGGTTTAGGGCAGTGCAGTGGTGTTCGGGCAGTGTAGGGGGTCTTGCTGGGGGTAGTGTTTCAGGGTTTAGGGCAGTGCAGGGGTGTTCGGGCAGTGTAGGGGGTCGTGCTGGGGCTGGTGTTTCAGGGTTTAGGGCAGTGCAGTGGTGTTCGGGCAGTGTAGGGGGTCTTGCTGGGGGTGGTGTTTCAGGGTTTAGGGCAGTGCAGTGGTGTTCGGGCAGTGTAGGGGGTCTTGCTGGGGGTGGTGTTTCAGGGTTTAGGGCAGTGCAGTGGTGTTCGGGCAGTGTAGGGTGTCGTGCTGGGGGTGGTGTTTCAGGGTTTAGGGCAGTGCAGTGGTGTTCGGGCAGTGTAGGGGGTCGTGCACGGGGTGGTGTTTCAGGGTTTAGGGCAGTGCAGTGGTGCTCGGGCAGTGTAGGGGTCGTGCTGGGGGTGGTGTTTCATGGGTTTAGGTTAGTGCAGTGGTGTTCGGGCAGTGTAGGGGGTCGTGCTGGGGCTGGTGTTTCAGGGTTTAGGGCAGTGCAGTGGTGTTCGGGCAGTGTAGGGGGTCGTGCTGGGGCTGGTGTTTTAGGGTTTAGGGCAGTGCAGTGCTGTTCGGGCAGTGTAGGGGTCTTGCTGGGGGTGGTGTTTCAGGGTTTAGGGCAGTGCAGTGGTGTTCGGGCAGTGTAGGGGTCGTGCTGGGGATGGTGTTTCATGGTTTAGGGCAGTGCAGTGGTGTTCGGGCAGTGTAGGGGGTCGTGCTGGGGCTGGTGTTTCAGGGTTTATGGCAGTGCAGTAGTGTTCGGGCATTTTAGGCGGTCATGCTGGGGCTGGTGTTTCAGTATTTTGGGCAGAGCAGTGGTGTTCGGGCAGTGTAGGGGGTCGTGCTGGGGGTGGTGTTTCAGGGTTTAGGGCAGTGCAGTGGTGTTCGAGCAGTGTCGGGGGTCTTGCTGGGGCTGGTGTTTCAGGGTTTAGGGCAGTGCAGTGGTGTTCAGGCAGTGTAGGGGGTCATGCTGGGGGTGGTGTTTCAGGGTTTAGGGCAGTGCAGTGGTGTTCGGGCAGTGTAGGGGGTCGTGCAGGGGCTGGTGTTTCAGGGTTTAGGGCAGTGCAGTGGTGTTCGGGCAGTGTAGGGGGTCGTGCTGGGGGTGGTGTTTCAGGGTTTAGGGCAGTGCAGTGGTGTTCGGGCAGTGTAGGGGTCTTGCTGGGGGCAGTGTTTCAGGGTTTAGGGCAGAGCAATGGTGTTCAGGCAGTGTCGGGCGGTTGTGTTGGAGGTGGTGTTTCAGGGCTTTAGGGCAGTGCAGTGGTATTCGGGCAGTGTAGGGGGTCTTGCTGGGGGTGGTGTTTCAGGGTTTAGGGCAGTGGTGTTCAGGCAGAGTAGGGGGTCGTGCTGGGGGTGGTGTTTCAGGGTTTAGGGCAGTGCAGTGGTGTTCGGGCAGTGTAGGGGGTCGTGCAGGGGCTGGTGTTTCAGGGTTTAGGGCAGTGCAGTGGTGTTCGGGCAGTGTAGGGTGTCGTGCTGGGGGTGGTGTTTCAGGGTTTAGGGCAGTGCAGTGGTGTTCGGGCAGTGTAGGTGGTCTTGCTGGGGCTGGTGTTTCCGGGTTTAGGTGCAGTGGTGTTAGGGCAGTGTAGGGGGTCTTGCTGGGGGTGGTGTTTCAGGGTTTAGGGCAGTGCAATGGTGTTCGGGCAGTGTAGGGGGTCTTGCTGAGGCTGATGTTTCAGCGTTTAGGGCAGCGCAGTGGTGTTCGGGCAGTGTAGGGGGTCTTGCTGGGGCTGGTGTTTCAGGGTTTAGGGCAGTGCAGTGGTTTTCAGGCAGTGTAGGCGGTCGTGCTGGGGGTGGTGTTTCAGGGTTTAGGGCAGTGCAGTGGTGTTTGGGCAGTGTAGGGGGTCGTGCTGGGGGTGGTGTTTCAGGGTTTAGGGCAGTGCAGTGGTGTTCGGGCAGTGTAGGGGGTCGTGCTGGGGCTGGTGTTTCAGGGTTTTGGGCAGAGCAGTGGTGTTTGGGCAGTGTAGGGGGTCATGCTGGGGGTGGTGTTTTAGGGTTTAGGGCACTGCAGTGTTGTTCGGGCAGTGTAGGGGTCTTGCTGGGGGTGGTGTTTCAGGGTTTAGGGCAGTGGTGTTCGGGCAGTGTAGGGGTCTTGCTGGGGGTGATGTTTCAGGGTTTAGGGCAGTGCAGTGGTGTTCGGGCAGTGTAGGGGGTCTTGCTGGGGCTGGTGTTTCAAGGTTTAGGGCAGTGCAGTAGTGTTCGTGCAGTGTAGGGGGTCATGCTGGGGGCGGTGTTTCAGGGTTTAGGGCAGTGCAGTAGTGTTCGGGCAGTGTAGGGGGTCGTGCAGGGGGTGGTGTTTCAGGGTTTAGGGCAGTGCAATGGTGTTCGGGCAGTGTAGGGGGTCGTGCTGGGGGTGGTGTTTCAGGGTTTAGGGCAGTGCAGTGGTGTTCGGGCAGTGTAGTGGGTCATGCAGGGGTGGTGTTTCAGGGTTTAGGGCAGTGCAGTGGTGTTCGGGCAATGTAGGGGGTCGTGCTGGGGCTGGTGTTTCAGGGTTTAGGGCAGTGCAGTGGTGTTCGGGCAGTGTAGGGGGTCTTGCTGGGGGTGGTGTTTCAGGGTTTAGGGCAGTGGTGTTCGGGCAGTGTAGGAGGTCTTGCTGGGGGTGATGTTTCAGGGTTTAGGGCAGTGCAGTGGTGTTCGGGCAGTGTAGGGGTCTTGCTGGGGGTAGTGTTTCAGGGTTTAGGGCAGTGCAGGGGTGTTCGTGCAGTGTAGGGGGTCGTGCTGGGGATGGTGTTTCAGGGTTTAGGCCAGTGCAGTAGTGTTCGGGCAGAGTAGGGGGTCGTGCAGGGGAATGGTGTTTCAGGGTTTAGGGCAGTGCAGTGGTGTTCGGGCAGTGTAGTGGGTCATGCAGGAAGTGGTGTTTCAGGGTTTAGGGCAGTCCAGTGGTGTTCGGGCAATGTAGGGGGTCGTGCTGGGGCTGGTGTTTCAGGGTTTAGGGCAGTGCAGTGGTGTTCGGGCAGTGTAGGGGGTCTTGCTGGGGGTGGTGTTTCAGGGTTTAGGGCAGTGGTGTTCGGGCAGTGTAGGGGGTCTTGCTGGGGGTGATGTTTCAGGGTTTAGGGCAGTGCAGTGGTGTTCGGGCAGTGTAGGGTGTCGTGCTGGGGGTGGTGTTTCAGGGTTTAGGGCAGTGCAGTGGTGTTCGGGCAGTGTAGGGGGTCGTGCACGGGGTGGTGTTTCAGGGTTTAGGGCAGTGCAGTGGTGTTCGGGCAGTGTAGTGGGTTGTGCTGGGGCTGGTGTTTCAGGGTTTAGGGCAGTGCAATGGTGTACTGGCAGTGTAGGGGTCGTGCTGGGGCTAGTGTTTCACGGTTTAGGGCAGTGCAGTGGTGTTCGGGCAGTGTAGGGGGTCGTGCTGGGGCTTGTGTTTCAGGGTTTTGGGCAGAGCAGTGGTGTTCGGGCAGTGTAGGGGTGTCTTGTGGATTGTTACCTGCCTTGTTATGTTGGCCTAGGCCTGGCTGCCATGCTGCTTTTCTTTGCGCACGTTACACTGAGCCGGGCCCCCTCGCCCTTTGCTCGTGCCAAGTTCTTTTGCACTGTCTGCATTTTCTGTTGTTCACCTTTTTGGGCTCAGTCTGCACAAACATGTACAAGGTCGCATAACAATGTATTTCGGTTCTTCCTGATATGGCCAGTCTCGCGCACCCAGACATAACATTAGGTGCAATTGCCATGAAGAATTTGGTATGCTTTTAATACTGTGGTTTACTAGCGCTTAACACACTTGGAGAAATCCCTTTCAGTGAGAAGAGCTATGATGTCCTGCTGATGTAATTCTGCATCTAGAGACTGAGGTATGGGGGTTCGCTAGTCAAAGCCCAGAGGTCTTCTATTATTATAATAAACTATCTTACTGCAAGGGGAGGGTGGTAATGTTATTTATACGTTTATCCACTGAGCTCTGAGATGCTTTCCCGTTTGTATTCTATGGAGATGTAACCATGCTGCTTATATTAGTCATATGCATTATGCTATTAGTACTGACACGTGTACTGTACATTAGAGCACGTAAGTTGGAATAAACATTTTAACCTATCCAGTGTCTCTTCCTACGCACCTTGTGGACAAGTACGAGTGAGTGACGAAAGAGTGTTCTTGCTTCTGCGAGTCCTGAGATAAAGATACCGTGTTCTGGGTTGTCCAAACATTAGTACTTGGGTGCTAATGGGATGCTAAGCTAGTTGGGTTGGGGTTTTTGGGTGCTACGGTATATGGTGGCAAACCACTGTATTCCGGGGTCCCATTTTCCTGTGCATAGCTCTGTGTATGTGCAGAAACCTTGTGACATGGCGCCCAACGTGGGGCCCCGGAATACAGTGGTTTGCCACCATATACCGTAGCACCCAAAAACCCCAACCCAACTAGCTTAGCATCCCATTAGCACCCAAGTACGTGAAATACGCAAAGCGAAATGAAAGAGTATATGACACACTCAGTGTCGCCAATGGCAAGACGCCAAAACCGGCCATTGGGCAGTGCTTTCCTGCATGAACTCTGGTCCTTGCCTTTCATGTATAAATGCCTTCGGGACGGCAAGGAAGTCTTTCTCACGGGGGAGTACTGCGACTCGACTATAGGTCATTCGCTTATTTGTAAACACATTAAATTGCATGGCTCATGTAGCGTTTCCTCTCCTAATCTTGCTTGTGTGCTGAAAGGTATTCCTGCTCCTGTTATTTCTCCTACTTTCACTCTCCTTTCCAATGGTAGTTATTTACTTTTAAATAATGAAAACTGTTGTGGCCTGCAGGCTGGCATTCCTTACATTGTAACAGTTTCGCACAGGGTTGTCTGCTGCAAAAATGTGCTTTTTCCTCCCCCTCATGGCAAGGTTGATATCTCTATTTGGCCTTCCATCCCTACCATGGAAGCAGATTTCAATAGACTGAGCAGAATAAAGGCACTATTATTAAACGAGGAAGTTATGCTCACGTCCGCCCGGGAGACATTCATTCTCCAGGTGGCGAGTACCCACAGTGAAATACAGGCCCTTTTAAACACTAATCTCCCCCAACATTTTGGGGAGTTAATACATCGTATTTTTAACGCATCTAACACTGAAGGCCTAGTACACTTTTTTAAGGTCGTTGGGTCGGGCTTGGTGTCCTCCTTCCAAACTATTTTTGGTGTCATCCCGGCTTTCATACATTCTATATTTTCCAGTGTCTTTGGCGGTTTCCCATTGATCCTCGCTTTAGCGGCTGGTGTCTTGCTCTTAATTTGCTTTCTGCGTAATGGCTGCTCCCCGATGGGACCTGCTCGATCCAGAACGCCTCCAGCTGCTCCGTGAGCGCCTTTTGGCCGGTTTTGGCGTCTTGCCATTGGCGACACTGAGTGTGTCATATACTCTTTCATTTCGCTTTGCGTATTTCACTTGCGTGCAACCTGTGATGACTTGTGTCCGCTGTCCTTTCACCTGGACTCTGGATTATTGCCTCTCCAATTCGTCATTGTCTGTTCCGGATTTTGTTCAGTTGATGGGTCCCTTAGAGGCCCATGAGCAGGACTGTTCCGTCGCTGGCTGTATGGCGCGTGCGGCTGCACTGGGGATTTTGGCGCAATGGGATATCTGGGCGGCTGCCCAGGATCTCCTACAACGAAGCTGTTTCAATTATCACGCAAGCTGTCCCGCATTGCTTCTGGATGCTCCCTTTGCTGAGGGGCATTCCTGCTCTTTTGAACTCATGGATTGGATGGCATCTATGTTTTTTGACGATTCCAATGATGAACTCTTGGAGGGTATGGCTTTTTTCTGCACTTTCACTTTCATGGATTGACCTGCCCTTCGCCGTTTGGGCGCTCCCTGTGCTCCGACGTCTATTTTTCTCCTCTGATGGGCCTCTGTCCTGGCCGCTGGACTGACCAGGGGAGGGTGTCTTGTGGATTGTTACCTGCCTTGTTATGTTGGCCTAGGCCTGGCTGCCATGCTGCTTTTCTTTGCGCACGTTACACTGAGCCGGGCCCCCCTCGCCCTTTGCTCGTGCCAAGTTCTTTTGCACTGTCTGCATTTTCTGTTGTTCACCTTTTTGGGCTCAGTCTGCACAAACATGTACAAGGTCGCATAACAATGTATTTCGGTTCTTCCTGATATGGCCAGTCTCGCGCACCCAGACATAACATTAGGTGCAATTGCCATGAAGAATTTGGTATGCTTTTAATACTGTGGTTTACTAGCGCTTAACACACTTGGAGAAATCCCTTTCAGTGAGAAGAGCTATGATGTCCTGCTGATGTAATTCTGCATCTAGAGACTGAGGTATGGGGGTTCGCTAGTCAAAGCCCAGAGGTCTTCTATTATTATAATAAACTATCTTACTGCAAGGGGAGGGTGGTAATGTTATTTATACGTTTATCCACTGAGCTCTGAGATGCTTTCCCCGTTTGTATTCTATGGAATTGTAACCATGCTGCTTATATTAGTCATATGCATTATGCTATTAGTACTGACACGTGTACTGTACATTAGAGCACGTAAGTTGGAATAAACATTTTAACCTATCCAGTGTCTCTTCCTACGCACCTTGTGGACAAGTACGAGTGAGTGACGAAAGAGTGTTCTTGCTTCTGCGAGTCCTGAGATAAAGATACCGTGTTCTGGGTTGTCCAAACATTAGTACTTGGGTGCTAATGGGATGCTAAGCTAGTTGGGTTGGGGTTTTTGGGTGCTACGGTATATGGTGGCAAACCACTGTATTCCGGGGTCCCATTTTCCTGTGCATAGCTCTGTGTATGTGCAGAAACCTTATGACAGGGGGTCATGCTGGGGGTGGTGTTTCAGGGTTTAGGGCAGTGCAGTGGTGTTCGGGCAGTGTAGGGGGTCATGCTGGGGGTGGTGTTTCAGGGTTTAGGGCAATGGTGTTCGGGCAGTGTAGGGGGTCTTGCTGGGGGTGATGTTTCAGGGTTTAGGGCAGTGGAGTGGTGTTTGGGCAGTGTAGGGGGTCTTGCTGGGGATAGTGTTTCAGGGTTTAGGGCAGTGCAGTGGTGTTTGGGCAGTGTAGGGGGCCGTGCTGGGGGTGGTGTTTCAGGGTTTAGGGCAGTGCAGTGGTGTTCAGCAGTGTAGGGGGTCATGCTGGGGGTGGTGTTTCAGGGTTTAGGGCAGAGCAGTGGTGTTAGAACAGTGTAGGGGGTCGTGCAGGGGCTGGTGTTTCAAGGTTTAGGGCAGTGCAGTGGTGTTCGGGCAGTGTAGGGGGTCGTTCTGGGGGTAGTGTTTTAGGGTTTAGGGTAGTGCAGTGGTGCTTGTGTAGTGTAGGGGGTCGTGCTGGGGGTAGTGTTGTAGGGTTTAGGGTAGTGCAGTGGTGTTCGGGCAGTGTAGGGGGTCTTGCTGGGGGTGGTGTTTCAGGGTTTAGGGCAGTGGTGTTCGGGCAGTGTAGGGGGTCTTGCTGGGGGTGATGTTTCAGGGTTTACGGCAGTGCAGTGGTGTTCGGGCAGTGTAGGGGTCTTGCTGGGGGTAGTGTTTCAGGGTTTAGGGCAGTGCAGGGGTGTTCGTGCAGTGTAGGGGGTCGTGCTGGGGATGGTGTTTCAGGGTTTAGGGCAGTGCAGTAGTGTTCGGGCAGTGTAGGGGGTCGTGCAGGGGGAATGGTGTTTCAGGGTTTAGGGCAGTGCAGTGGTGTTCGGGCAGTGTAGGGTGTCGTGCTGGGGGTGGTGTTTCAGGGTTTAGGGCAGTGCAGTGGTGTTCGGGCAGTGAAGGGGGTCGTGCACGGGGTGGTGTTTCAGGGTTTAGGGCAGTGCAGTAGTGTTCGGGCAGAGTAGGGGGTTGTGCGGGGGCTGGTGTTTCAGGGTTTAGGGCAGTGCAATGGTGTTCTGGCAGTGTAGGGGGTCATGCTGGGGCTAGTGTTTCACGGTTTAGGGCAGTGCAGTGGTATTCGGGCAGTGTAGGGGGTCATGCTGGGGCTGGTGTTTCAGGGTTTAGGGCAGTGCAGTGGTGTTCGTGCAGTGTAGGTGGTCGTGCTGGGGCTGGTCTTTCACGGTTTAGGGCAGTGCAGTGCTGTTTGTGCAGTGTAGGGGGTCATGCTGGGGCTGGTGTTTCAGGGTTTAGGGCAGTGCAGTGGTGCTCAGGCAGTGTAGGGGGTCGTGCTGGGGGTGGTGTTTCTGGGTTTAGGGTAGTGCAGTGGTGTTTGGGCAGTGTAGGGGGTCGTGCTGGGGCTGGTGTTTCAGGGTTTAGGGCAGTGCAGTGGTGTTCGGGCAGTGTAGGGGGTCGTGCTGGGGCTGGTGTTTCAGGGTTTTGGGCAGAGCAGTGGTGTTCGTGCAGTGTAGGGGTCGTGCTGGGGGTGGTGTTTCAGGGTTTAGGGCAGTGCAGTGGTGTTCGGGCAGTGTAGGGGGTCATGCTGGGGGTGGTGTTTCAGGGTTTAGGGCAGTGGTGTTCGGGCAGTGTAGGGGGTCTTGCTGGGGGTGATGTTTCAGGGTTCAGGGCAGTGGAGTGGTGTTTGGGCAGTGTAGGGGGTCTTGCTGGGGATAGTGTTTCAGGGTTTAGGGCAGTGCAGTGGTTTTTGGGCAGTGTAGGGGGCCGTGCTGGGGGTGGTGTTTCAGGGTTTAGGGCAGTGCAGTGGTGTTCGGGCAGTGTAGGGGGTCGTGAAGGGGGTGGTGTTTCAGGGTTTAGGGCAGTGCAGTGGTGTTCGGGCAGTGTAGGGGGTTGTGCTGGGGCTGGTGTTTCAGGGTTTAGGGCAGTGCAAAGGTGTTCTGGAAGTGTAGGGGGTCGTGCTGGGGCTAGTGTTTCATGTTTAGGGCAGTGCAGTGGTGTTCGGGCAGTGTAGGGGGTCGTGCTGGGGCTGGTGTTTCAGGGTTTAGGGCAGTGCAGTGGTGTTCGTGCAGTGTAGGTGGTCGGCTGGGGCTGGTGTTTCAGGGTTTAGGGCAGTGCAGTGGTGTTCGGGCAGTGTAGGGGGTCGTGCTGGGGCTGGTGTTTCAGGGTTTAGGGCAGTGCAGTGGTGTTCGTGCAGTGTAGGTGGTCGGCTGGGGCTGATGTTTCAGGGTTTAGGGCAGTGCAGTGGTGTTCGGGCAGTGTAGGGGGTCATGCTGGGGCTGGTGTTTCAGGGTTTAGGGCAGTGCAGTGGTGCTCAGGCAGTGTAGGGGGTCGTGCTGGGGGTGGTGTTTATGGGTTTAGGGTAGTGCAGTGGTGTTTGGGCAGTGTAGGGGGTCGTGCTGGGGCTGGTGTTTCAGGGTTTAGGGCAGTGCAGTGGTGTTCGGGCAGTGTAGGGGGTCGTGCTGGGGCTTGTGTTTCAGGGTTTTGGGCAGTGCAGTGGTGTTCGGGCAGTGTAGGGGGTCGTGTTGGGGGTGGTGTTTCAGGGTTTAGGGCAGTGCAGTGGTGTTCGGGCAGTGTAGGGGGTCGTGCTGTGGGTGGTGTTTCAGGGTTTAGGGCAGTGGTGTTCGGGCAGTGTAGGGGGTCTTGCTGGGGGTGATGTTTCAGGGTTTAGGGCAGTGGAGTGGTGTTTGAGCAGTGTAGGGGTCTTGCTGGGGATAGTGGTTCAGGGTTTAGGGCAGTGCAGTGGTGTTTGGGCAGTGTAGGGGCCGTGCTGGGGGTGGTGTTTCAGGGTTTAGGGCAGTGCAGTGGTGTTCGGGCAGTGTAGGGGGTCGTGAAGGGGTGGTGTTTCAGGGTTTAGGGCAGTGCAGTGGTGTTCAGCAGTGTAGGGGGTCGTGCTGGGGGTGGTGTTTCAGGGTTTAGGGCAGTGCAGTGGTGTTCGAACAGTGTAGGGGGTCGTGCAGGGGCTGGTGTTTCAAGGTTTAGGGCAGTCCAGTGGTGTTCGGGCAGTGTAGGGGTCGTTCTGGGGGTAGTGTTATAGGGTTTAGGGTAGTGCAGTGGTGCTTGTGTAGTGTAGGGGGTCGTGCTGGGGGTAGTGCTGTAGGGTTTAGGGTAGTGCAGTGGTGTTCGGGCAGTGTAGGGGGTCTTGCTGGGGGTGGTGTTTCAGGGTTTAGGGCAGTGGTGTTCGGGCAGTGTAGGGGTCTTGCTGGGGGTGATGTTTCAGGGTTTAGGGCAGTGCAGTGGTGTTCGGGCAGTGTAGGGGGTCTTGCTGGGGGTAGTGTTTCAGGGTTTAGGGCAGTGCAGGGGTGTTTGTGCAGTGTAGGGGGTCATGCTGGGGATGGTGTTTCAGGGTTTAGGGCAGTGCAGTGGTGTTCGGGCAGTGTAGGGGGTCGTGCTGGGGGTGGTGTTTCAGGGTTTAGGGCAGTGCAGTGGTGTTCGGGCAGTGTAGGGGGTCGTGCACGGGGTGGTGTTTCAGGGTTTAGGGCAGTGCAGTAGTGTTCGGGCAGAGTAGGGGGTTGTGCGTGGGCTGGTGTTTCAGGGATTAGGGCAGTGCAATGGTGTTCTGGCAGTGTAGGGGGTCGTGCTGGGGCTAGTGTTTCACGGTTTAGGGCAGTGCAGTGGTGTTCGGGCAGTGTAGGGGGTCATGCTGGGGCTGGTGTTTCAGGGTTTAGGGCAGTGCAGTGGTGTTCGAGCAGTGTAGGTTGTCGTGCTGGGGCTGGTCTTTCAGGGTTTAGGGCAGTGCAGTGGTGTTCGTGCAGTGTAGGGGGTCATGCTGGGGCTGGTGTTTCAGGGTATAGGGCAGTGCAGTGGTGCTCAGGCAGTGTAGGGGGTCATGCTGGGGGTGGTGTTTCTGGGTTTAGGGTAGTGCAGTGGTGTTCGGGCAGTGTAGGGTGTCGTGCTGGGGCTGGTGTTTCAGGGTTTAGGGCAGTGCAGTGGTGTTCGGGCAGTGTAGGGGGTCGTGCTGGGGCTGGTGTTTCAGGGTTTTGGGCAGAGCAGTGGTGTTCGTGCAGTGTAGGGGGTCGTGCTGGGGGTGGTGTTTCAGGGTTTAGGGCAGTGCAGTGGTGTTCGGGCATTGTAGGGGGTCGTGCTGGGGGTGGTGTTTCAGGGTTTAGGGGCAGTGGTGTTCGGGCAGTGTAGGGGGTCTTGCTGGGGGTGATGTTTCAGGGTTTAGGGCAGTGGAGTGGCATTTGGGCAGTGTAGGGGTTCTTGCTGGGGATAGTGTTTCAGGGTTTAGGGCAGTGCAGTGGTGTTTGGGCAGTGTAGGGGGCCGTGCTGGGGGTGGTGTTTCAGGGTTTAGGGCAGTGCAGTGGTGTTCGGGCAGTGTAGGGGGTCGTGAAGGGGGTGGTGTTTCAGGGTTTAGGGCAGTGCAGTGGTGTTCGGGCTGTGTAGGGGGTCGTGCTGGGGGTGGTGTTTCAGGGTTTAGGGCAGTGCAGTGGTGTTCGAACAGTGTAGGGGGTCGTGCAGGGGCTGGTGTTTCAAGGTTTAGGGCAGTGCAGTGGTGTTCGGGCAGTGTAGGGGGTCGTGCAGGGGTAGTGTTTTAGGGTTTAGGGTAGTGCAGTGGTGTTTGTGTAGTGTAGGGGGTCGTGCTGGGGGTAGTGTTTTAGGGTTTAGGGTAGTGCAGTGTGTGAGAAGTTGGCCTGGCATATGCTGTCCACTAATTATAGTGGGCACCTTGCACCAGTCCAAATCGACTCTTATGGTAGGTAGGTTAAAGACAACCTTATTGAAAGCTATCCTAGTGGTAGCTATGGAGAGCAGCCTTCAGGCTAAGTCTTGAAGGAATGTAAAGCAGCTTGTTTTGCCAGTCTATAATCTCTTGAGTGACCAAATGAAAGAGCACCACACCAGGTATATATTCAAAATATATGTATTTATTACTAAACACACCCCTCTAGTCTCTTTATGAGGCTAGAGTTCGAAGTACATAGGTTATAAGATCTTAAATCACAGTAATAGCACAAATACACGTTTGGGCCCTAGGGGCGTACCAAACCATATACCAATAAAGTGGTATGCGAACCACGACTGAACTAGACACTAGGCCTAGAGCCTCTAGAAGTGCTTGGACCACAAGGAACCACCCAAGGTAGTGACACAGGGGACCCACGGGAGACGCGTGCAGTGTAAATACACAACCGCGATACGCCGTTAACTTCTATGGAGAAAGTCGGGATCGGGAAAATAGAGGAAAGGGACACTTAGAAGAGGACTAGGACAAAACCCTTTGAGATCTAGGACTTTGAAGAGTCTCTACCCACGGGAGCACCGGAGTACTCGTGTTACCTCACCCAGGGAAGCCGGGTGCATAGGTGCCTTTCGGGGTCGGGTTTCGTCGTCGGTTCTTATGGCGATCTGCTGCAAAGTGCTGCTGGCGACCAGGAGAAAAGTGTCCGGGTGGATCCAAGAGTGGATCGGAGTTCTGAAGAACCTGAAAGCAGAGGGGACAGAGTCTGGGTCACTAGCCAGTGACCAGGGAGGCGATGGACAGATGCCCACCGATGTCGAGTGCTTCAGGTTCGATGACGGTCGTCTTGACTCTTCAGCCACGAGGTCCGGGAGGCGTTGTCAGCAACCAGGAGCAGGATTCGGGCTGTTGCTCGATGTCTGTCGAGTGCAGAGGTGTCGGCGACCAGATTGGACCCAACAAGCCTTGGCAACGGCAAGTCTCGAGTAAGATGTAGATCGTCGATAATGCAGACCAGCAAGGTCTGGGGAACTCACCCAGTGAGGGTAAGTGAGGGCAGGCCTGGAGCAACCAGACTGCCAAGTAAAGAAAAGATTGGCCTTCGTTAAGGGCTACTAGCCAACGGGCTAGCGACCACGAAGGAGCCTCGTGATGCCGCACGTGGAGCTGGCTTACAGGACACTCGTGGAGTGGGGGCCAGTGATCTTCGGTGCAGGTGGTGCTGGAGGCTAGGGCTACTCGGAGCCCAAAGCACGACTTCTTGGGAGACCCAGAAGATGGTGCACTTGCAAATGTGCTCGGTGTCCAGGGGTCACAGTCTCAAGTCACCCACGATAGCCACGGGCCTCAGCTTTGCTGGGGACTCAGGGTAGCCTCGGGGAAGTCTGAGAATCCACCTCTGGTGATGCGATGACTTCGGCGTCCGACGGGATCTTCAGTGATGGGAACCGGACAGATGCTTCTTTGGTGCCTGCCAAGCAGGGGAGTCACTCCTTGACCCCAAGGGAGATTCTTCAGTCCTCTAATCGTGAGTAGAGCGTCGAAGGTCCAGGATTCTGTTTCAGAGTTTCGTCCAGGTATAATCTAATCTTGCTGTGGCAAGGGTTCCCCATTTTAACCAGTAAAACAGGGAGGGACTAACTCTATGACCCCACCTATGGGAGGGTCAAGGGAGGGGGTGGCTACACCCACTTCCCTTTGTCCAGTTTCGCGCCAGAGCAGGGGCAGGTAGCCCCTGAGCTGGTTTGAACTGGCATATGCACAGAGGAGCCTTTTGCTCCCCCAGTGCAGGACTTCAAAGCACTCTAAGAGTGCACCCACCCAGCCCCAATACACATTATCCTGTCTGGGGAGGTGGTCACACCTCCCTGCAACAGGAAACCTATTGTCCAGGCCTCCCCTGCCGGAGTTTCATCCAGCAGCAGGAGGCCAGACTTGTGTCTGTGGCAGCAGCATCCATTTTGTGATGCCAGGGCTTCAGAAAGAAGTTACCGGGTAAGCCAGAGTTAACATGTCTTTCCCTCTAGAAGGGTGGAATGCTACCCCCACCGCCAGGATTGGCGGGGGGTAGTATTCCAAGATGTTTGACACCAAACACGACATGTTTAGGTGCAGCCATTCCAAAGTTAGCATTTTACCGCGAGGATATAATGCGCTTAAGAGTATATGGTCAGGCTGCACTACAAACAGCATCAGAGATGGTCTCCGAATGCTGCAGAGGGGCCCTGCTCATGCAGGGGCACCCTCTCACATAGGAACCATGCACTCTGCCTTTAGGATTGATAAGGCCTGCCTTAGGAGTGACTTATAGGTTTATATGTGTGTATGTATTTAGTGATATAGGTAACCTATATCACAGTAAGGGGTGCATGCACCACCTTACCCAGGCTGCAGTAGCAGACCTGTGGTGTCAGTTTGGATGGCCTTCCAGGGGTGGCATAATACATGCTGCAGCCCCTGGCAGGCCTCTGAGGTACCTATGCCCTTGGTACATAGTATACCATATACTAGGGACTTATAAGGGCACTCCAGATTCCAATCAGAGATGTGCCTAAGGCACATGGAAACCTTTTACAGAGAAAGCAGATAGACTGGGGCCCTGAATAGCAGGATCCCAGTCCAACTAAGTCATAAACCAGCAAAACACCATAAACAAAAGTGGGGGCAACCATATAGTCAGATTCCACCTTCCTACATAACCCCCCAAACGAAAGGAGATAAGGCTAACCTTGGCCAGTTGAGCCTATATTGACTAAGTGGCCATATAAGGAAGCACCTGCACTAGCATGGTTGTCCCCTATGTTATGGTCCACTAAGCAATCCCTCACCCTAAGGGTATGAGAGGGTCTCCACCATGGGGAATCACTACCTCTGGTGTGCTTAGGTAAAGTACAAGGCTGGTGAGGTGTCTGAGTAGGGAAGTGAGGCCCTAGGAATGTTGGCCTCAGCTTCCTCAGATCACTGGTCACCATGTATGCCTGTCTTTCCATGACTGAGTTGCACTTTGCTCTAAGGGTCAACCTTTGGCTGCCTACAGCTGTGGGTTGGGTCCCTTTGGATGGACTACTGGAGGGACATGGCAGGTTTGGAACCTTCTGGTCCCAGGTTTGCCCTTGCCTACCAGAGTCCTTCTGGGGAGGTCCCTACATAAAGGTATGGGGGATCCCTCAGTGTGTAGAGGAATTTTCACCTGGCTAGGGCTACTAGACTGGGTGCCCCTAATCTGCTGATGGGGGGCTTCCTCTGGACAGGGGGCCCTGGGGGTCCACTGACCTCCCTGACCTCTGCAGCCCTGGGCTGACTGAGGCAGGGTAGAGAGGGGCAGGTTACCTGCTCCAGACGGGGTACCACCTTGGAAGGGTCCTCTGCCATCAGGGGTGTGGCCAGGCCAGGCCTGACTACCTCTGTGGCAGTTCCTTCACTAGGGGTAGGGTCAGTTCCCTGAGGAGGCTGACCCTTACCTACTGTCTGGGGGAAGAAGACTTTTCTTCAACCCTTGTGCTCTCTTTTGGGGGAGAGTGGGCCATTCTTTCAGGCTCCATCTCTCCAAATTCTTGGGCTGGGGCTGTGGCCATCACAGCCCCACTAACCTTTACAGGGACGCCCAACATCCTAAGATGGGTTTGGTGTTCCACTTCAGCCCAGGCTGAAATTTCCAGATCATTGCCCATCAGGCAATCTACAGGTAGGGTTGGGGACACTGCCACTCTTTTGGGCCTGTGACCCCCTCCCAGCTGAGATTGACTATGGCCATGGGGTGATCTGTTCTGACACCATCAATGTTGGTCACCTGGTATTTAAACTCAGGTAAAAGCTGGTGAGGGGGACTAGTTTCCCTGCCACCATGGTGACACTAGCCCCTGTGTCCCTAAATGCCACAGCTTTCTGACCATTAATTATTGGCTCCAATCTGTACCTGCCCAATGCTATGGGACCCATGGTAAAGGTGGCAAATCCTATACCACCATCAGAGTCAGAGGAGTCTGTTGAGGGGTCCCTGTCTAAACTAGGGCCCACCTCTGTTCCTCTTGCAAAAGCACCTAACTTTTTGGGTGCACTACTCCCAACTGGAGGATTACTACTGGTAGTACCAGGAGGGGTGGTAGTAGTTGTGGGAGGAACATTTTCTTTATTGCCAATCCTGGGGCAACTGGGATCAGTTTTCCAGTGCCCAGGCTTTTTACAGACATGGCAATAGGGTTTCTTTTCAGGAGAGGAAGGAGTTTGGGACCCACCCCCAGAAGAGGAATTTTGGGGCCCTGTAGGGGACTTATCCTTAGATTTATCCCCACCTTTCTCTTGGGACTTAGTAGAATCTTTCTTCTGGTCACCACCCTGATTTCTAGTTTTTACTCTGGTTCTGACCCATTTGTCTGCCTTCTTTCCCAATTCTTGGGGAGAGGTCAGATCAGAGTCCACCAGATACTGGTGCAAAAGCTGGTTTTGACAATTATTAAGGATCTGCTCCCTCATAATCAAATTGTACAATCCTAAAAAGTCATGCACTTTGTTGCCATGTATCCAACCTTCCAGAGCCTTTGTAGCACAATCTACAAAATCCACCCAGTCTTGAGTCTGAGCTTTTTGGGTGTCTCTGAACTTCAACCTATACTGTTCAGTGGTTAGGCCAAACCCATCTATCAGAGCACTCTTCAAGACTGTGTAATTGTTAGCATCCTCTTCTCTTACAGTGAGGAGCTTGTCTCTACCTTTGTCTGCAAAGGAGAGCCACAAGATTGCTGCCCACTGCCTCTGGGGGACCTTCTGAACTTTACAGGCCCTCTCCAGTGCAGTTATCCATTTGTGGATGTCATCCCCACTCTGGTAGGGAGGGACAATCTTGTTTAGGTTTCTATGGTCATAAGACCTGTCCCTATCTCTAGGGATATTGCTGCCACCATGGGACTCTAGTCCCAACTTTCTTCTCTCTCTGAGGAGATCTAGGGATTCTCTATCTAAAGCCAATTGCTTCTTCCTGATCTCTAGTTGAGTTTCCTCATACTGGACCAGTCTCTTTCTTCTCTCATGAGAGGATTCCCTCCTGTGAGAAGAAACAGAGCTCCCTATTGAGGTGCCAGAGTGGTTAGACTCCTGAGAAGGAGACCTAGACTTTCTGAGCACACTCATTATCCTTCCTGGGGGACAAAGGTGTGGTTCTCTAGATCCTCATCTTCATCTTCCCCAGAAGGGATTGGGTTCTCCAGGTCAGGGTCATTGTCACCCTCCTGGTCAGTTTCAGAGGGGGCTGGGGGTAGTGGTACCCCTGGCCCCTTCCTCATCTGCTGGCCCACCCTCTGCTCCTACCCCTTCAGTCTCTGAAGACTTACTAAGATCATAAGCCACCAACAACTCCTGGAGGTGTTGGGTGGTGGGACTTTGGCCTGTCCTTAATTTCCTCACGTTACACAAAGCTCTCAGTTCCAAGAATGGGAGTGTGTCATACTTGCAGGGGGAAGCTCAATGGCTTCCTGCAGGGCATCTTTGGATCCTGCTTTTAAAGACATTACTAGTGTGGTGTGGTGTATGCACTACCTACTCTAGTGTGGCCTACTAAACTCTCTTGAGTTGTAGAAAGGGTTGTGCTATCCCTTAACACACAACTCTAAGTTCAGTAGAACTTACTGATATTCTAAGCTTAAATTATATGTACCTTAGGTACCTTTAGTGGTTTTCAGTTGATCAATTCAATTGAGATTATCTGGTAAAACAATAGCAAGCTGGAATCCCACACGCTGCACACCAATGTGAGAAGTTGGCCTGGCATATGCTGTCCACTAATTATAGTGGGCACCTTGCACCAGTCCAAATCGACTCTTATGGTAGATAGGTTAAAGACAACCTTATTGAAAGCTATCCTAGTGGTAGCTATGGAGAGCAGCCTTCAGGCTAAGTCTTGAGGGAATGTAAAGCAGCTTGTTTTACCAGTCTATAATCTCTTGAGTGACCAAATGAAAGAGCACCACACCAGATATATATTCAAAATATATGTATTTATTACTAAACACACCCCTCTAGTCTCTTTATGAGGCTAGAGTTCGAAGTACATAGGTTATAAGATCTTAAATCACAGTAATAGCACAAATACACGTTTGGGCCCTAGGGGCGTACCAAACCATATACCAATAAAGTGGTATGCGAACCACGACTGAACTAGACACTAGGCCTAGAGCCTCTAGAAGTGCTTGGACCACAAGGAACCACCCAAGGTAGTGACACAGGGGACCCACGGGAGACGCGTGCAGTGTAAATACACAACCGCGATACGCCGTTAACTTCTATGGAGAAAGTCGGGATCAGGAAAATAGAGGAAAGGGACACTTAGAAGAGGACTAGGACAAAACCCTTTGAGATCTAGGACTTTGAAGAGTCTCTACCCACGGGAGCACCGGAGTACTCGTGTTACCTCACCCAGGGAAGCCGGGTGCATAGGTGCCTTTCGGGGTCGGGTTTCGTCGTCGGTTCTTATGGCGATCTGCTGCAAAGTGCTGCTGGCGACCAGGAGAAAAGTGTCCGGGTGGATCCAAGAGTGGATCGGAGTTCTGAAGAACCTGAAAGCAGAGGGGACAGAGTCTGGGTCACTAGCCAGTGACCAGGGAGGCGATGGACAGATGCCCACCGATGTCGAGTGCTTCAGGTTCGATGACGGTCGTCTTGACTCTTCAGCCACGAGGTCCGGGAGGCGTTGTCGGCGACCAGGAGCAGGATTCGGGCTGTTGCTCGATGTCTGTCGAGTGCAGAGGTGTCGGCGACCAGATTGGACCCAACAAGCCTTGGCAACGGCAAGTCTCGAGTAAGATGTAGATCGTCGATGATGCAGACCAGCAAGGTCTAGGGAACTCACCCAGCAAGGGTAAGTGAGGGCAGGCCTGGAGCAACCAGACTGCCAAGTAAAGAAAAGATTGGCCTTCGTTAAGGGCTACTAGCCAACGGGCTAGCGACCGCGAAGGAGCCTCGTGATGCCGCACGTGGAGCTGGCTTACAGGACACTCGTGGAGTGGGGGCCAGTGATCTTCGGTGCAGGTGGTGCTGGAGGCTAGGGCTACTCGGAGCCCAAAGCACGACTTCTTGGGAGACCCAGAAGATGGTGCACTTGCAAATGTGCTCGGTGTCCAGGGGTCACGGTCTCAAGTCACCCACGATAGCCACGGGCCTCAGCTTTGCTGGGGACTCAGGGTAGCCTCAGGGAAGTCTGAGAATCTACCTCTGGTGATGCGATGACTTCGGCGTCCGACGGGAGCTTCAGTGATGCGAACCGGACAGATGCTTCTTTGGTGCCTGCCAAGCAGGGGAGTCACTCCATGACCCCAAGGGAGATTCTTCAGTCCTCTAATCGTGAGTAGAGCGTCGAAGGTCCAGGATTCTGTTTCAGAGTTTCGTCCAGGTATAATCTAATCTTGCTGTGGCAAGGGTTCCCCATTTTAACCAGTAAAACAGGGAGGGACTAACTCTATGACCCCACATATGGGAGGGTCAAGGGAGGGGGTGGCTACACCCACTTCCCTTTGTCCAGTTTCGCGGCAGAGCAGGGGCAGGTAGCCCCTGAGCTGGTTTGAACTGGCATATGCACAGAGGAGCCTTTTGCTCCCCCAGTGCAGGACTTCAAAGCACTCTAAGAGTGCACCCACCCAGCCCCAATACACATTATCCTGTCTGGGGAGGTGGTCACACCTCCCTGCAACAGGAAACCTATTGTCCAGGCCTCCCCTGCCGGAGTTTCGTCCAGCAGCAGGAGGCCAGACTTGTGTCTGTGGCAGCAGCATCCATTTTGTGATGCCAGGGCTTCAGAAAGAAGTTACCGGGTAAGCCAGAGTTAACATGTCTTTCCCTCTAGAAGGGTGGAATGCTACCCCCGCCGCCAGGATTGGCGGGGGGTAGTATTCCAAGATGTTTGACACCAAACACGACATGTTTAGGTGCAGCCATTCCAAAGTTAGCATTTTACAGCGAGGATATAATGCGCTTAAGAGTATATGGTCAGGCTGCACTACAAACAGCATCAGAGATGGTCTCCGAACGCTGCAGAGGGTCCCTGCTCATGCAGGGGCACCCTCTCACATAGGAACCATGCACTCTGCCTTTAGGATTGATAAGGCCTGCCTTAGGAGTGACTTATAGGTTTATATGTGTGTATGTATTTAGTGATATAGGTAACCTATATCACAGTAAGGGGTGCATGCACCACCTTACCCAGGCTGCAGTAGCAGACCTGTGGTGTCAGTTTGGATGGCCTTCCAGGGGTGGCATAATACATGCTGCAGCCCCTGGCAGGCCTCTGAGGTACCGATGCCCTTGGTACATAGTATACCATATACTAGGGACTTATAAGGGCACTCCAGATTCCAATCAGAGATGTGCCTAAGGCACATGGAAACCTTTTTACAGAGAAAGCAGATAGACTGGGGCCCTGAATAGCAGGATCCCAGTCCAACTAAGTCATAAACCAGCAAAACACCATAAAAAAAAGTGGGGGCAACCATATAGTCAGATTCCACCTTCCTACACAGTGGTGTTTGTGTAGTGTAGGGGGTCATGTTTTAGGGTAGTGCAGTGGTGTTTGGGTAGTGTAGGGGGTCGTGCTGGGGGTATTGTTTTAGGATTTAGGTTAGTGCAGTGGTGTTTGGGTAGTTAGGGGATCGTGCTGGGGGTAGTGTTTTAGGGTTTAGGGTAGTGCAGTGGTGTTTGTGTAGTGTAGGGGGTCCATGCTGGGGGTAGTGTTTTAGGGTTTAGGATAGTGCAGTGGTGCTTGTGTAGTGTAGGGAGTCGTGCTGGGGTAGTGTTTTAGGGTTTAGAGTAGTGCAGTAGTGTTTTTGTAGTGTAGGGGGTCATGTTTTAAGATGCAACGCTCCAATACCTGACCAGTCTGCACTACATAAAACTGCAAAAAACTAAAAATAAAAAGTGTTTTGCACACTTTTGTCATTGGGCTATATGTGGGCTACATCTGGGTAATATTTGTGCTACATTTGGGCTCTTTTTTCTCTGGTGGCCATCTTGGAAGACTTCTTTGTTATGAAGTTTCCTAATTTCCTCATTTACTGCAGTCTCCTCAGTAGGAAATGCTTTCAGTTTTTTACTTTGATTCCATCAAGAAGGCATTCAGATGTGTCTCACATTTGCCATAAATTCTGAATGGTAGCACTCTAGTTGCTCATTAGATCACTGTACTAAAGCTACTGCTCACCAGGGAGTTAACTGGAAGTCTGCTGCTGGTATTAAAAGTGATTGTTTCAGTCTGCATGTCAGAATTTTCTAATGAAATAGAAGAGGATTTGAGATCTCACTTAAAACATGCCCTCATTTTTCTTTCTGCAGCACTAACCATAATTTCTATTTAAAAAAGAACCCCTCATTTTGTTCCTTTTTAAATTAAATGTTTTAAGTATTAACGGTTTATTCCAATCAAGATGGCTTCCGGTGTGCCATACTTTTGTCATAAGTAAGGCTGTTAGCGCTCTAGTTGTTCTTTAGAACACTCTGGGAAGCTGCAGTAGAACACAAAGGCATCAACTGGCAGGCTGCTCCTGTTGAAATATAACAGGAAGATATTTGAGATCACACTTGAAACATGTCCTAATTTTTCTTTCTATAGCACTAACCATAATTTCTATGACAAAATGAACCCCATCATTTTGTTCCTTTTTAAATTAAATGTTTTAAGTGTTACCAGTTTATTCCAATCAAGATGGCTTCAGGTGTGCCATACTTTTGTCATAAGTAAGGCTGTTAGCACTCTAGTTGTTCTTTAGAACACTCTGGGAAGCTGCAGTAGAACACAAAGGCATCAACTGACAGGCTGCTCCTGTTGAAATATAACAGGAAGATATTTGAGATCTCACTTGAAACATGTCCTAATTTTTCTTTCTATAGCACTAACCATAATTTCTATGACAAAATGAACCCCATCATTTTGTTCCTTTTTAAATTAAATGTTTTAAGTGTTACCAGTTTATTCCAATCAAGATGGCTTCAGGTGTGCCATACTTTTGTCATAAGTAAGGCTGTTAGCACTCTAGTTGTTCTTTAGAACACTCTGGGAAGCTGCAGTAGAACACAAAGGCATCAACTGACAGGCTGCTCCTGTTGAAATATAACAGGAAGATATTTGAGATCTCACTTGAAACATGTCCTAATTTTTCTTTCTATAGCACTAACCATAATTTCTATGACAAAATGAACCCCATCATTTTGTTCCTTTTAAATTAAATGTTTTAAGTGTTACCAGTTTATTCCAATCAAGATGGCTTCAGGTGTGCCATACTTTTGTCATAAGTAAGGCTGTTAGCACTCTAGTTGTTCTTTAGAACACTCTGGGAAGCTGCAGTAGAACATAAAGGAATCAACTGACAGTCTCTGCCCTTGTTGGATGTACATGTTTTACTGAGAATGTCAGACTTTATTCTCACATGACTGAGAAAGATAATGTGAATTTACAGAAAATATGCTCTCATTTTAGCTTCTGGAGCACCTTCCAAAACTGTATGGGATAAGCATGTGAAAATAGTTTTCTCTCAAACATGATTCATGATATCCCAGCAGAAGGTTTTTCACAGGGTAAAATCACCTTAGAACACACCACAATTCCTGAAATTAGTATGGTACCATCAACAAATGAATTCTAATGTAACTAAAGTCTGTTATCACCCTTAATAGTTCTCCTTTTGGTAACCCTCAAAATCTTTGATTCACTACAAGGCATTTCAATTGGGTACTATCATGTATATTGGTCTCAAGATGGCTGCCAGCAATTCCAGGATGAAGTGCTGACAGCCAATCAGATCTCACGATGACATGTGTGGTTAGGCTCCGCCCAGATATATATGTGTTTTTACTTTTGATTTTCTCAGCAACTACTGAACGGATTTACACCATTTAACAAAAAGGGTTCTTTCTGAACCAAGAACTACCTCTTTGCCAAATTTGGTGTAATTCCGTTCAGCAGTCATGTTTGAGAGAAAACTATTTTCACATGCTTGTCCCATAGAGTTTAGGAAGGTGCTCCAGAAGCTAAAATGAGAGCATATTTTCTGTAAATTCACATTATCTTTCTCAGTCATGTGAGAATGAAGTCTGACATTCTCAGTAAAACATGTACATACAACAAGGGCAGAGACTGTCAGTTGATTCCTTTGTGTTCTACTGCAGCTTCCCAGAGTGTTCTAAAGAACAACTAGAGTGCTAACAGCCTTACTTATGACAAAAGTATGGCACACCTGAAGCCATCTTGATTGGAATAAACTGGTAACACTTAAAACATTTAATTTAAAAAGGAACACAATGATGGGGTTCATTTTGTCATAGAAATTATGGTTAGTGCTGTAGAAAGAAAAATTAGGACATGTTTCAAGTGTGATCTCAAATATCTTCCTGTTATATTTCAACAGGAGCAGCCTGCCAGTTGATGCCTTTGTGTTCTACTGCAGCTTCCCAGAGTGTTCTAAAGAACAACTAGAGTGCTAACAGCCTTACTTATGACAAAAGTATGGCACACCTGAAGCCATCTTGATTGGAATAAACCAGTAACACTTAAAACATTTAATTTAAAAAGGAACAAAATGAGGGGGTTCTTTTTGAAATAGAAATTATGGTTAGTGCTGCAGAAAGAAAAATTAGGGCATGTTTTAAGTGAGATCTCAAATCCTCTTCTATTTCATTAGAAAATTCTGACATGCAGACTGAAACAATCACTTTCAATACCAGCAGCAGACTTCCAGTTAACTCCCTGGTGAGCAGTAGCTTTACTACAGTGATCTAATGAGCAACTAGAGTGCTAACATTCAGAATTTATGGCAAATGTGAGACACATCTGAATGCCTTCTTGATGGAATCAAAGTAAAAAACTGAAAGCATTTCCTACTGAGGAGACTGCAGTAAATGAGGAAAATAGGAAACTTCATAACAAAGAAGTCTTCCAAGATGGCCACCAGAGAAAAAAGAGCCCAAATGTAGCACAAATATTACCCAGATGTAGCCCACATATAGCCCAATGACAAAAGTGTGCCAAACACTTTTTATTTTTAGTTTGTTTGCAGTTTTATGTAGTGCAGACTGGTCAGGTATTGGAGCGTTGCATCTTTAAACATGACCCCTTACACTACAAAAACACCACTGCACTACCCTAAACCCTAAAACACTACCCCCAGCACGACCCCCTACACTACACAAGCACCACTGCACTATCCTAAACCCTAAAACACTACCCCCAGCATGACCCCCTACACTACACAAACATCACTGCACTATCCTAAACCCTAAAACACTACCCCCAGCACGACCCCCTACACTACCCAAACAACACTGCACTAACCTAAATCCTAAAACACTACCCCCAGCACGACCCCCTACACTACCCAAACACCACTGCACTACCCTAAAACATGACCCCCTACACTACACAAACACCACTGCACTACCCTAAACCCTAAAACACTATCCCCAGCACGACCCCCTACACTACACAAGCACCACTGCACTACCCTAAACCCTAAAACACTACCCCCAGCATGACCCCTACACTACACAAACATGACTGCACTACCCTAAACCCTAAAACACTACCCCCAGCACGACACCCTACACTACCCAAACACCACTGCACTAACCTAAATCCTAAAAGACTACCCCCAGCATGACCCCCTACACTACCCAAACACCACTGCACTACCCTAAAACATGACCCCCTACACTACACAAACACCACTGCACTACCCTAAACCCTAAAACACTACCCCCAGCACGACCCCCTACACTACACAAGCACCACTGCACTACCCTAAACCCTAAAACACTACCCCCAGCACGACCCCCTACACTGCCCGAACACCACTGCACTGCCCTAAACCCTGAAACACCAGCCCCTGCACGACCCCCTACACTGCCCAAACACCACTGCACTGCCCTAAACCCTGAAACACCACCCCCAGCACGACCCCCTACACTGCCCGAAGAACACTGCACTGCCCTAAACCCTGAAACACCAGCCCCAGCATGACCCCCTACACTGCCCGAAGACCACTGCACTGCCCTAAACCCTGAAACACCAGCCCCAGCATGACCCCCTACACTGCCCGAACACCACTGCACTTCCCTAAACCCTGAAACACCAGCCTCAGCACAAACCCCTACACTGCCCGAACACCACTGCACTGCCCTAAACCCTGAAACACCAGCCCCAGCATGACACCCTACACTGCCCGAATACCACTGCACTGCCCTAAACTCTGAAACACCACCCCCAGCAAGAACCCCTACACTGCCCGAACACCACTGCACTAAACCCTGAAACACCACCCCCAGCAAGACCCCGTACACTGCCCGAACACCACTGCATCACTGCACTGCCCTAAACCCTGAAACACCAGCCCCTGCATGACCCCCTACACTGTCCGAACACCACTGCACTGCCCTAAACCCTGAAACACCAGACCCTGCACTACCCCCTACACAGCCCGAACACCACTGCACTGCCCTAAACCCTGAAACACCAGCCCCAGCATGACCCCCTACACTGCCCGAACACCACTGCACTACCCTAAACCCTGAAAAACCACCCCCAGCACAACCCCTTACACTGCCCGAGCACCACTGCACTGCCCTAAACCCTGAAACACCAGCCCCAGCACGACCCCCTACACTGCCCGAACATCACTGCACTACCCTGAAACACCAGCCCCAGCATGACTGCCTACACTGCCCGAACACCACTGCACTGCCCTAAACCCTGAAACACCAGCCCCAGCACGACCCCCTACACTGCCTGAACACCACTGCACTGCCCTAAACCGTGAAACACCAGCCCCAGCACGACCCCCTACACTGCCCGAACACCACTGCACTGCCCTAAACCCAAAAACACCAGCCCCAGCATGACCCCCTACACTGCCCGAACACCACTGCACTCCCTAAACCCTGAAACACCACTCCCAGCATGACCCCCTACACTGCCCGAATACCACTGCACTGCCCTAAACCCTGAAACACCACCCCCTGCATGACCCCCTACACTGCCCGAACACTACTGCACTGCCCTAAACCCTGAAACACCATCCCCAGCACGGCCCCCTACACTGCACGAACACCACTGCACTGCCCTAAACCCTGAAACACTACCCCCAGCAAGACCCCCTACACTGCCCGAACACCACTGCACTGCCCTAAACCCTGAAACATCACCCCCAGCAAGACCCCCTACACTGCCCGAACACCACTGCCCTAAACCATAAACACCACCCTCAGCATGACCCCCTACACTGCCCGAACACCACTCCACTGCCCTAAACCCTGAAACACCAGCCCCAGCACGACCCCCTACACTGCCCGAATACCACTGCACTGCCCTAAACCCTGAAATTCCACCCCCAGCACGACCCCCTACGCTGCACGAACACCACTGCACTGCCCTAAACCCTGAAACACTACCCCCAGCAAGACCCCCTACACTGCCCGAACACCACTGCACTGCCCTAAACCCTGAAACATCACCCCCAGCAATACCCCCTACTCTGCCCGAACACCACTGCCCTAAACCCTGAAACACCACCCCCAGCAAGACCCCGTACACTTTCCGAACACCACTGTACTGCCCTAAACCCTGAAACACCAGCCCCAGCAAGACCCCCTACACTGCCCGAACACCACTGCACTGCCCTAAACCCTGAAACACCAGCCCCAGCAAGACCCCCTACACTGCCCGAACACCACTGCACTGCCCTAAACCCTGAAACACCACCCCCAGCAAGACCCCCTACACTGCCCGAACACCACAGCACTAAACCCTGAAACACCACCCCCAGCAAGACCACCTACACTGGCCGAACACCACTGCACTGCCCTAAACTCTGAAACACCACCCCCTGCACGACCCCCTACACTGCACAAACACCACTGCACTGCCCTAAACCCTGAAACACCACCCCCTGCACAACCCCCTACACTGCCCGAACACCACTGCATTGCCCTAAACCCTGAAACACCCCCACCCAGCAAGACACCCTACACTGCCCGAACACCACTGCACTGCCCTAAACCCTGAAACACCACCCCCAGCACGACCCCCTACACTGCCCGAACACCACTGCACTGCCCTAAATCCTGAAACACCACCCCCTGCATGACCCCCTACACTGCCCGGACACCACTGCACTGCCCTAAACCCTGAAACACCACCCCCAGCACGACCCCCTACACTGCCCGAACACCACTGCACTGCCCTAAACCCTGAAACACTACCCCCAGCAAGACCCCCTACACTGCCCGAACACCACTGCACAGCCCTAAACCCTGAAACATCACCCCCAGCAAGACCCCCTACACTGCCTGAAAACCACTGCCCTAAACCATGAAACACCACCCCCAGCAAGACCCCCTACACTGCCCGAACACCACTGCACTGCCCTAAACCCTGAAACACCACCTCCAGCACAACCCCCTACACTGCCTGAACAACATTGCTCTGCCCTAAACCCTGAAACACTAGCCCCAGCACGACCCCCTACACTGCCCCAACACCACTGCACTGCCCTAAACCCTGAAACACCACCCCAGCACGACCCCCTACACTGCCCGAACACCACTGCAGTGCCCTAAACCCTGAAACACCAGCCCCAGCAAGACCCCCTACACTGCCCGAACACCACTGCACTTCCCTAAACCCTGAAACACCAGACCCAGCATGACCCCCTACACTGCCCGAACACCACTGCACTGCCCTAAACCCTGAAACACCAGCCCCAGCACAACCACCTACACTGCCCGAACACCACTGCACTGCCCTAAACCCTGAAACACCAGCCCCAGCACGACCCCCTACACTGCCCAAACACCACTGCACTGCCCTAAACCCTGAAACACCAGCCCCAGCACGACCCCCTACACTGCCCGAACACCACTGCACTGCCCTAAACCCTGAAACACCACCCCCTGCACGACCCCCTACACTGCCCGAACACCACTGCACTGCCCTAAACCCTGAAACACCACCCCCTGCACCACCCCCTACACTGCCCGAACACCACTGCACTGCCCTAAACCCTGAAACACCACCCCCAGCATGACCCCCTACACTGCCCGAACACCACTGCACTGCCCTAAACCCTGAAACACCACAACCCTGCACGACCCCCTACACTGCCCGAACACCACTGCACTGCCCTAAACCCTGAAACACCACCCCCGCACGACCCCCTACACTGCCCAAACACCAATGCACTGCCCCAAACCCTGAAACACCACCCCGAGCACGACCCCCTACACTGCCCGAACACCACTGCCCTAAACCCTGAAACACCACCCCCTGCACGACCCCCTACACTGCCCGAACACCACTGCACTGCCCTAAACCCTGAAACACCACCCCCAGCATGACCCCCTACACTGCCCGAACACCACTGCCCCTAAACCCTGAAACACCACCCCCTGCACGACCCCCTACACTGCCCGAACACCACTGCACTGCCCTAAACCCTGAAACACCACCCCCAGCATGACCCCCTACACTGCTCAAACACCACTGCACTGCCCTAAGCCCTAAAACACCACCCCCAGCACAATACCCCCTACACTACCCGAACACCACTGCACTACCCTAAACCCTAAAATACTCCCCCAGCACGACCCCCTACACTACCCGAACACGACTGCACTGCCCTAAACCCTCAAACACTCCCCCAGCACGACCCCCTACACTACCCGAACACCACTGCACTGCCCTAAACCCTAAAATACTCCCCCAGCACGACCCCCTACACTACCCGAACACCACTGCACTGCCCTAAACCCTAAAACACTCCCCCAGCATGACCCCCTACACTACCCAAACACCACTGCACTGCCCTAAACCCTAAAATACTACCCCCGCATGACCCCCTACACTACCCAAACAACAATGCACTACCCTAAACCCTAAAACACTACCCCCCGCACGACCACCTACACTACCCAAAGACCATTGCACTACCCTAAACCCTAAAACACTACCCCCCGCACGACTCCCTACACTACCCAAAGACCACTGCACTACCCTAAACCCTAAAACACCACCTCCTACACTACACAAACACCACTGCACTACCCTAAACCCTAAAACACTACCCCCAGCACGACCCCCTACACTACACAAACACCACTGCACTACCCTAAACCCTAAAAAACTACCCCCAGCACCCAGGGGAGACCGCGGAACTGTGTTGACTGCCTTGGTTGTTGCTGCTGGTCCCTTGGCCCTACCACGCACCCTGCACTTTAGAGATAGTCCCTGGAGGGGCTTTAAATTGCACGCAGCGGTCCCGCAGCGCGGGAGACCGTGGAACTGTGTTGACTGCCTTGGTTGTTGCTGCTGGTCCCTTGGCCCTACCACGCACCCTGCACTTTAGAGATAGTCCCTGGAGGGGCTTTAAATTGCACGCAGCGGTCCCGCAGCGCGGGAGACCGCGGAACTGTGTTGACTGCCTTGGTTGTTGCTGCTGGTCCCTTGGCCCTACCACGCACCCTGCACTTTAGAGATAGTCCCTGGAGGGGCTTTAAATTGCACGCAGCGGTCCCGCAGCGCGGGAGACCGCAGAACTGTGTTGACTGCCTTGGTTGTTGCTGCTGGTCCCTTGGCCCTACGACGCACCCTGCACTTTAGAGCTAGTCCCTGGAGGGGCTTTAAATTGCACGCAGCGGTCACGCAGCGCGGGAGACCGCGGAACTGTGTTGACTGCCTTGGTTGTTGCTGCTGGTCCCTTGGCCCTACCACGCACCCTGCACTTTAGAGATAGTCCCTGGAGGGGCTTTAAATTGCACTCAGCGGTCCCGCAGCGCGGGAGACCGCGGAACTGTGTTGACTGCCTTGGTTGTTGCTGCTGGTCCCTTGGCCCTACCACGCACCCTGCACTTTAGAGATAGTCCCTGGAGGGGCTTTAAATTGCACGCAGCGGTCCCGCAGCGCGGGACGCGCGCGGGGCGTGCCCGGGTGGGGCCCGGGCCAAGACCGGGCCAAGACGGGCCCATCTACGCCCGTCAAAGACCGGAGGAGACTGGACTGGGCCACTCCCTTGAAGTTTAGTGGTAAAAGGTTCTGTGGTTCATCCTAAGATTAGGTGTTGCACGATTGGGTTCTCCATCGGGAGTTATTGACAAAGCATTTTTATTTTATAAGATGAGCAGAAGCGATGGGAAGCGGAAAGGTGCCCAGGTTGCCGGAGCTACAGGGACTGGGTCCATTGCAGGAACTCTGGATCAATTTCTAATAAGAGCCACTTCTGTCCTTGAACATGAAATTGTGATGGCGGAGCGGCGCCTATCCATGGAACCCATAAGTAGTAACGGTCCCTCTATGGGGGTTATAGATGCAGACGGTGTAAGATCTTCTGATTGTGGTCCTTCCCTGATAATTGGGCCGATAACTAGTAGTCCATGCAACCCATGTAGTGCTGTACCGGAGGTAGATTTGACCTGTAATACTAAAAGATCTTTTAATAGGGTATTCAAGCCAACTGATACCACAAGCCCTGATACAGCCCCAGTGTCTGACCCAATCCCCATCCCTGTGGTGAAGAGAAAGAGGGGGGAGGGCCCACAAAGACCAAATCCTGCCAAAATTGCGAAACAGTCTAAAAAGGGGAGGGAAGGTATAAGTAAAGGAGTAGTAGACCAGGTCAAAACTTTAAATGTTGACATCCCTCATTCTGTAAGCCTATTTCAGGATGAAGCCTCATGGCAGAGGTTAGAAACTCTGATGTTAACCATATTAAATCCGCTTACCACGAGATTGGCTCACATCGATGATAGGCTTAAAGGCCTTGAGTCTCAATCGAAAACTAATTTTTGAATTTTAGAAGCGCTAATAATTAACAACAAGCCCCTTTACCCCCCAATTGGCAATATAGAGAGTTCTGAAAGGGCATTTGTTGCCAAATCTACACTGCCTGAAAAGATGAGCCATGGTGATGAAGGGGTACCTGCTGTCAATCTTATACCACCTGAAAAGAAGACCCAGGGGGATGGTCTTCGGTGCCCTCGGCCCGTCGCTATAAGTTGGGCATTAGCGCAAAATAGCAACTTAGCCAAGAGTAGGGAATTTACCTCCCTGGGTGACACCTCAGGAGAATTTGCTCAAGATTTTATGAGCCCAATTGGGCCTAATAAAAATAACAATAGGGCAGAAGCAAATAATCCAGTACCAACCATTGCCAATATTGGTAATGACCTGACAGGGTTAGGTATATCATCACCTAGGCAAGGCACTATAGACGTAAATAGGAAGACGGAAGGGTCTTATAGAGGTGGGAAAGGTACAGAGAAATGGAGCAGGCCCCTGCAATTGCCTCCGGCAGCTGCTCCCTGGTGGTGGTGCTGGGAAATGTGCCATTATTAAGGGAGGGCCAAGTGGAATTAACTGCCCAATTGATGCACAAAGCTATGTATTGGTTGGATCAGAGTCTGAGGGAGGCAGGTGCTTGGGATAGGATAGCCAAAAACCAACTTATCATGGCAAGGAGAGTTACCTGGCTAGGGGCAATAGGGAAAGAATTGGACGGAGACTGTGTGGTCCTAAACTTTAACAATGAATTTATTGTTAAATATTTATTGGAGATCTTGGGTAGTTTTTCTAACACTAACGCAAATAAGATCATAGCTTTACCCCTGGGCTTCTTTTATAGGCCACCATTCTCCAAAACGTTAGGGCCATCACAGTTATGTATGAGGCCAAGGACTCAGCCACGGGGGGACCCAAGATGTACACCCATGGCCTATAATTTTAGTTGTGCGAATAGATTTGCCCCCCTTTCCGACATGGAAGCGTGCGATTGACTATCACAGCCCGAACAGGATCTTATCGACAAGGCCCACCCTTCAATAAATCCCTCAAGGGAAGGTAGTTTACAGGTAGAACCTCCAAATTTAGGGGAGATCATTGGGCTTTTGTCACCACCAGTATACATAACGAATGATGACTCATATGTCTCGGCTAGGGCACCTAAAGCACATGACACGAACGTGATGGGTAAAGATCAAATAATGTGCGGCAAACTTCAGATTGAGGATTTGAAGGGATCATTATTGTCCTGGAATATCGCAGGACTAGGATCCAAATTGGGCTCCCCAGACTGGCACAGCTATATCGAAGGTTTTGAGATCTGTCTCTTTCAGGAGACTTGGGCAGAAGGCCCACTTTTTTGCTCAGGTTACCTAAACTTTTTCATCCCAGCAATCAAAGGGCCAAAGGGGAGACCGTCAGGGGGTCTGACAATATGGGTAAAGCAGAACCTAGGGCTAGACGTTGAAGACACACCCACATTCAACAAGGATATTCAGTTGGTGCAATTGTCTAGAGGGAAAAAGGTAATTCTGAATTTATTTAACATCTATATACGTGGCACCAGGGGGAAAAGGTCAGGTGCTCTTACCGCCCTGGATACCCTCCTAGAGGACAGCAGGATGACAACTAATATTGTGATAGGGGGAGACCTGAATGTGACGTTTGAGCCCCTTTTGTGGGAGGAAGGTAACTTTGTGGATGAGGAAGATACTAAGTGGGGTATACCGAGACTAGAGTTAGAACCAATAAAAAGTTGGACCGAAGTAGTGATTCAAATTAACACTATTTGTATAGAGAAGGGTCTACGGGCTGTAAACGGCCGTATGTCATCAGACAAAATGGGGACTAATACCTATGATAATGGGTATTGTAGCAGCAGGATAGATTATGTGCTGGTAAGCGTAACATTATGGTGCAAGATAAAGGATATGCGGGTCCAGGCTAGAATTGAAAGCGATCATAACCCGCTATGTATGGATTGGGACCTAATAGGGTCCAAGGTTGGGCACAAATCAAATTTGATTTATGCCACCGCTGAAGTCATTCAGTCGAATGACATGAGGCGCCTTAAGTGGGCGAATATATCAAAGTCATCTGATGCATTAGCTAGTATCGGTAAAGATTTAGCTAGTGCCCTCAATAAGCTGAGGGCGAGTGCTGAGAACACGGGGGCGCCTGATCAATCTACCCATATACATACCAACTTTTTTAACCAGTTACGCACATATATTATCAAGGGAGGCAATGCTAGTAAGGCATTTAACCATAAACCCCAAAAATGGTATAATAAGAACTGTAAAGAGGCACGCGTAGCATTAGGAAGGGCTATAAAAGTAGGTGCTCTGTCGACAGTTCGAGAAGCAAGGGCCAGTTACCGTATAGCATTAGTTAAGGCTAAAAAGGAATGGGACAATAGACGATGGGAGGAATTAAGGGCTGCTTGTGTAGGAAGAAATGCCAAACAGTTCTGGGACGTTTACAAATGGGGCAGCGGGGGGCGTGCCATCGCACCCTTGAATTATGTTGCCCAGCAAGAGTGGGTTAACTATTTTAAGCCTCAGTACGCTGCTGAAGCGAGTGATTTGGAGTGCTGTTTTACTAAATATTTTTTTCAGGAGATAATTTTTACTATACAAGACGTTAAGCAAGTGCTCAAATCTATCCAAACCGGTAAGGCACTGGGCCCGGATTGTATACCGGGAGATGTATTCCTTTATGATATGGAGAGCTGGGGTACGTACATTTATTTGTTGTCAAACTCCATAGCTCGGGGTGCTGCTGTCCCAGTTTCCTGGGCAGGAGCAGAAATTATACCAGTCTTTAAGAAAGGGGATAGAGCGCGTCCAGGTAACTATAGACCAATCAGCTTGATTGATGCTGCTCAAAAAATTATGGGTAGGTTGGTCCTTAACAAAATACAGTGTTGGATCGATGAATTTAGTATTTTATCCTCCTTCCAAGCTGGGTTTAGATCATCTACCAGCACAATTGACCAAGTATTCAGATTTACCCTGCTTTTCTGGAAGACGGTTATACTGGGCAAAGGAAGTCTGTATGCGGTCTTTGTCGACCTTAGGTCGGCATTTGACCTCGTACCTCGTGGCAAACTTTGGCAGGTGTTGCAGGAGATGGGCCTACCCTTAGACCTACTGACACTAGTGGCCAGGTTACATGAGGACAATACTGCTAAGATCAGGTGGGGAAAACAGGGAGAGCTTACAGAACCTTTCCCAGTTGAGAAGGGCGTTCGGCAGGGTTGTGTGATGGCCCGACGCTATTTAGTTTATATATTGATGGGATAGTGGATTTCATGTTGTCGACCCCAACTGATGCCCCCACTTTAGCAGGAGTAAAAGTGCCGATATTAATGTTTGCGGATGACACATTGATCATTTCCAAGACACCAAGCGGACTCCAAAGAGCACTAACCATCTTCGAGGAGTTCTGCTTAAGGCGTGGCTTGGAGGTCAATGTGTCAAAAACAAAGTTGATGGTTTTTAATCCGCACAGGGTCTACAAGGGTGGTATACATATGAACAATCTCCTATTAGAACAAGTTAAGGAGTTTACTTACCTGGGAGTGAATATACAGGAAGGGCTAAAATGGGCGCATCAACTTGACATTTCAACCTTAAAACATCGGCAACTAACAGGAGCACTCCAAAGAGAATTTAACTCCTCATTCCAGAAGACAATAAGCCCAGTTCTAGAGATATACAACATGAAGGTGATGGGCTCTGCACTGTATGGTGCAGAGCTCTGGGGATATGAGGATTTAACTAAACTCTCAATCTCGGAAAATAAGTTTTTAGGCACATTATTCGTCTACCGCAAAGTACACCTATATATCCACTGTTGTATGACCTGGGGAGGAAGCCTATAGCAGCTTTAGCCAAAATTCGCCCTCACTTGTACTGGCGTAGGCTGTGGTCTACCCCAGAACTAGCAAATTATGCTGCTGGTTTTCTAGATGTAATTCGGGCAGACACGCAGCATCAGATAAAATGGCTGAGGGAGTTAAAAGGATCATTAGTGGAACTTGGCATGAGCCAACTATGGGAGGACCCGAAAAACAATGTTTTCCCATCCAAAAAGATTTTGAAGGTTAAATATTGGGAAAAGGTCCTTATCTGTATGGAAACTAGGTATGACCCCTCATCACTAACGGGGCTTTTTTTAGAGCACAAACCCACGCCAAGGCTGGAACATTATTGGGACGTCATTCTCAAACCCCAAGAGCGGAAATTGTATTTTCAGTTCAGGATAGGCACACTGCCAACAAGAGTTTTTACAAGCAAATGGTCTAATACACATATTGAGTTGTGTCCAGTATGTCGGATCAAAAAGGAATCAATGGGTCATTTATTGTTCGAATGCACAGGTTACCATGCCCCACGTCGGGCCTGGTTGAGCCCTATATGTAAGCTACTGGGAATAAGATGTGCGAATGAAGCACTAAGAATTCTAAGAAGTGATACCAAGGAAGCACTAGCCATAGCGATGGCCAAATTTCTGGGGTGGGCTTGGACAATTAGGGCATGTTCACAAGGAAAAACTAACGAGTGAAAGCAGGAGACTCAGTAAAAGACACTGAATTGGTAGGCAGATTGGGTGTATTGTATAGTTTTAATTTGTGCTGGGTCAATAGTATTATGAATTTTAAAGTTGGTTGACACTAAAGCTAAGATTGCTGGTAAACAACTTGTTAACTGCAGCCTTTCCAATAGAAAAAGTATTGGGTCTCGAAATGCACAGCATGTCCACTGGGAGTTTCCCTTTTATAAAGAATGAAGAAATGTTATGAATTTTAACTGTAAATATTATTTTACGGTATTTTATGTATTCCCCAGTGGGTATTTTATTGTGTTTTAATGTTTTGTGTATAATTGTGTGCTTTTATGACCTAAAACGTCGAATAAAGCTATTTGTATTGGTATTGGTACCCCCAGTACGAACCCCTACACTACCCAAACACGACTGCACTACCCTAAACCCTAAAACACTACCCACAGCAGTACCACCTACACTACCCAAACACCACTGCACTACCCTAAACCCTAAAACACTACCCCCAGCAGTACCCCCTACACTACCCAAACACCATTGCACTACCCTAAACCGTAAAACACTACCCCCAGCAGTACCCCTACACTACCCATACACCACTGCACTACCCTAAACCCTAAACCACTACCCCCAGCACGACCCCCTACACTACCCAAACACCACTGCACTACCCTAAACCCTAAAACACTCCCCCCAGCACGACTCCCTACACTACCCAAACACCACTGCACTACCCTAAACCCTAAATCTACCCCCAGCATGACCCCCTACACTACACAAACACCACTGCACTACCCTAAACCCTAAAACACTACCCCCAGCACGACTACCTTCACTACCTAAACACAACTGCACAATTTGTTACAGGCATTGTAACGCAGGCCTGTGGTGCTTACTGGAAGTACCTGGTGGGCTAGTTGGGCCCCAGGGACCCTCAGGATTCAAGGTGACCTAATCCCCCAACTTAAAACGCGCCACGGGGCACGTTTGCACAGTGGTGAAGGGAGGGGGCGGGGCCTCAGGTGACATGTGCGCAAACACGCCCTGTGGTGCGTTTTAAGTTGGGGAATTAATTCCCCTTGAATCCTGAGGGACCCTGGGGGCCAACTAGCCCACCAGATACCTTCAGTAAGCACAACAGAGTTGTATTGCAGAGAGGTGAAAAAAGGTGCGTGGCCTCGGAACGCCTCTCTGCAACTCAGCTCTGGGGTCCTAACTGTAGGTACCTGGGGGGCTAGTTGGGCCCCAGGGACCCTCAGGATTCAAGGGGACTTAATCCTGCAACTTAAAACGTGCCACGGGGCGCGTTTGCACACATGTCACCTCAGGCCCCCCCTCCCTTCACCACTGTGCAAACGCGCCCTGTAGCGCGTTTTAAGAGGTAGTTTTAATCCTCCTGCCCTAATATGTACTAGGGACTTACAGAGGAGGTCATGCTAATCACAGGGGTACCCCAACGCATAGTGTTCCCTAGTGTATGTAGGTGTTTTCACTCTATTCTAAGTGTCTTTTAGCATAGCACTGGCTCTGGTTAGTCAGAGCCAGTTACCACCAGTACCCGTCTGAAAAAGTTGTGGGCACAGGATGATTTTGCAACAAGGCCTCTTTCTGATCCTCTGTTGGTTCTTTCTGCACATCTTTTGCTTCTTCCTGCACTTTTCTTCGTCTTTGTGGACTTTTGTTGCTTCTTTCTGCATTTCTTTTGCTTCTTTCTGTGCGTTTTTTCTTCTTTCTTCACATGTCCTACCTCTGTAGGCATAGTTAGAAACTAGCATTTAAAAAACCTTTGAAATTCACTTAAAAAATCATAGGTTTCAGGCAAGTTATAGTTAGAAATTAGCATTTAAAAAACCTTTGAAATTCACTGAAAAAACCATAGGTTTCAGACACGTTATAGTTAGAAATTAGCATTTAAAAAACCTTTGAAATTCACTGAAAAAACCATAGGTTTTAGGGACAGTTATAGTTAGTTGGACATTTCACTCGTACAAAACCATAGAAATTCCCCCGTTATAGTTAGTTCAGCTAACTATAACTCGCGCCCCGCAATGCACTGCTGATGACGTCACATATTACATCACTCATGACATGGTCAGTGACATCACTGATGACATCACTGATGACATCTCAAATGACATCACTGATGACATCATCCATGTGATAATTTCATGCATCTTCTCACACCCTAATATAACTTTTGATACACCCACTCTAAATTACAGACTGCCATTCTCAAAACCATACACACTCCAATACCAATAACTACATACCCACTCACTGATTCTTAGGTCTACACACACACATCTACTCACTCACCCGTACAGTCACTCATACTTACAGTCACTCAGTACAGGACTATCATATGCACTCATACACCTATATAAACACTCACACACCGCCACTCATCAATAGATGTACTCACACACCTAGTCAGTCATGCAAAAAATTAATCACACACCCATTTACTCACCTATACAGTTATACACGCACCAGCTCACTTACTTATACAAATACTAGCACATTCTTACGCTCTTATACAATAACTGATACAAGCACACACGCATCCATACAGCCACTCTCACAATCACACACTCTCACTTATAGCCGTTTATATACTCTAACACACATATATACTGCCTTTTACATATGTAGTTACTCGCACATGTACCACTGAGATATACATTCACTCACTAACACACCCATACACACACTCACCCACCCAAGCAGTCCATCACAGATGCACTCTTGAAATCATGCACCCAGTGAATCACCCACTCACACATCTATGTACAGAGTCACCCACACCCCACCCACACAAACACTCAGGCAGCCATACAGATTCTCAGAGAACCAATCAATAACCCATATAGACACTCATGTAGCTATTTGCAAATCCATGCATCCACTTACACACCAACAAACAGACGGATACAGACATTCACACAGCTTAGTCACTAACCCATGCATTCAGTAAGATACGTTTAATCACTCACTTGTAGAGTCAGTCACGCACGTACTAAATCATCCATTCAGACACTTATACACCCACTCATTCTTCAATACACCTTTCCCTATATATATTAAACATATTTAAACTTTACAGAAACACACAGTCACTGGATGATGTCATCAGTGATGTCATCAGTGATGTCACTGACCATGTCATGAGTGATGTAATATGTGATGTCATCAGCAGTGCATTGCGGGCGCGAGTTATAGTTAGCTGAACTAACTATAACGGGGGAATTTCTATGGTTTTGTACGAGTGAAATGTCCAACTAACTATAACTGTCCCTAAAACCTATGGTTTTTTCAGTGAATATATATATATATATATATATATTCACTGAAAATACCATAGGTTTCAGGCACGTTATAGTTAGAAATTTGCTTTGGATATTGGAAGCGAGAGCAGGTTTCCCTGCTCTCTCTTCCAATATCCAAAGCAGTTTGCTATGACAGGACGGGAGCCGCGAGGCTCCCGTCTTGTCATAGCAAACTACAGTGTCCCGGGGGTAGGCACCCTGGGACACTGCAGGAGCCGGCCCTGGGGGGTGGCGGTCCCCAGGGCCATCAATGGCTCCAGGAGGGGGGCCGCACGGCCCCCCTCCCTTGAATTGCACAGCCCCGGGGAGGTGGTGGTCCCCGGGGCTCTGGGGTCCGTAACGGACCCCCACATTTATTTTCTAAGTGCCCCGGGGAGGTGGTGGTCCCCGGGGCATGTGGGGGGGCTGGAGCCCCTCCACACGTTATTAAAAATTAAAAAAAGAAGCCCCGGGGGTGGCGGTCCACGGGGCTGCGGGAGGGCAGGAGAGCCCTCCCGCACCATTTTTTTTATAAAGCCCCGGGGGTGGCAGTCCCCGGGGCTTGGGGGGCCTTAGAGGCCCCCCCATAAACAATAAACCCACCCCCGTATGCCCCCGGGACTTGGGCCACCCGGGGGCAAATTTGCATTTTTTTTTCGGCAGGATCTGCGCACCCTGAGCGCATCCTGATGATTTTTTTTTTAATAAAAAAATGCTTTTTTCTGCCCAGGGGGTCCTTGTGGGACCCCCTAAGCAGACCTAGGGGGTCAGGGTGTTTCTACCCTGCCCCCTTTGTGCGTTTGCACGCTTGCGATTTTTTTTTTTTCTCGGCTGGATTCGCGCACCCTAAGCGCATCCTGCCGATTTAAAAAAAAAAATGCTTTTTCTGCCCAGGGGGTCCTTGTGGGACCCCCTGAGCAGACCCAGGGGTCAGGGTGTTTCTACCCTGCCCCCTTTTTGTGCTTTGCGCACTTGTTTCTGTCCCTCGGTTCTACCGAGGGACAAAATGGCTGCCAACACTTCCTGATTTGGAGTGTTGACAGTCAATTAGCATGCAGCTCGTGATCGGGAGGGTGCACGAATCCGACGCGGCCATAGATATATATGTGATTTTCCTTTTGATTTTCACAGGAACTACTGAACGGATTTACACCATTTAACAAAAAGGGTTCTTTCTGATCCAAGAACTACCTCTTTGCCAAATTTGGTGTAATTCCGTTCAGCAGTTCGGGCTGTAGCCGTGGCTAAAATTTCCTATGGGAAAATGAATGGGGAAAACACGTTTTGGGACCCCCTTTTTTCTCGGCCCCCGCTTGACGAATCACCCCGAAACTTTCAGGGTAGGAGCGGACCGGAGCGGGCTATAAAGTTTGAAAATTTCGCGAAGATTCGTCAACCGACGCAAGAGTTATTTCAAATAGAATGTTGCGGATTTCCTATGGAAAATAGGTCCTAACTATAACTATCTACTGGCGACTGCCAGTAGATAATATATATATATATATATATATATATATATATATATATATATATATACGTATATAGTTAGGACCTAGTTTCCATAGGAAAAGCGTTTTCTTTTGCCAATATATTTGGCGACGTTTGACGAATGCTTGCGAAATTTTCAAAACTAATGGCCCGCTCCGGTCAGCTCCTGTCTGGAAAGTTCCGGGTGATTCGTCAAGCGGGGGCCGAGACAAAAAAGGGGGTCACAAAATGCATTTTCTCCAAGTTAATTTCCATAGGAAACTTTAGACAAAGCTACAGCCTGAACTGCTGAACTGAATTACACCAACTTTTGCAAAAAGGTAGCTCTTGGTTCTGAAAGCGTTCTTTGTTTTTTAAATGGTGTAAATCCGTTCAGTAGTTTCTGAAATATTCATATTTAAAAAAATTATATATCTGGTGACCGCGGTGGATCCTTGAACCCTCCCGAGCACAAGCTTGATTCTGATTGGCTGTCAACACTCTAAACCAAAATGTGTTGGGAGCCATCTTGTGACTCGGTTGAACCGAGTCACAAGAAAAAAAGGACAAAAAACACAAAAAAGGGGCATGGTAGAAACACCCTGATCCCCTAGGCCTGCTCAGGGGGTCCCACAAGGACCCCCAGGGCCTAAAAAAGCATTTTTTGAAAAATATTTTCAACCGGATTCGCGCTGTGTGCGCGAATCCGGCTGAAAAAATAAAAATAAACTAATGGCAGGCTCCCACGCTTCGTTTTAATAAGCCCCTGGGTGGGCAAGGTCCCGGGGACAATGTGCCAAATGTACGCAGGGGCCACTCGGGCCACAGCAGCCCCGGGGACCGCCACCTCCCGGGGCTTTATTATTTATGGGTGGGGGCCTCACTGGCCCCCCAAGCACCGGGGACCGCCACCTCCCCGGAGCTTTCTTCAATTATGGGCGGGAAAGCCTCGCAGGCCCCCCAAGCCCCGGGGACCGCCACCTCCGCGGGCTTTCTTAAATTGTGGGTGAGGGGCCTCGCGGGCCCCACAAGCCCCAGGGACTGCCACCTCCCTGGGGCTTCAATACATTAAAATGAGCATGGTGGTGCTCCTGCCCCTCCCCACACTGCCACGGGGACCACCACCTCCCCGGGGCACTATTTATGCTAATGCGGGGGTCTGTTGCGGACCCCTGGCCCCGGAGACCACCAAATCCCCGGGGCTACATACATGTTGGGAGGGGGGCCGCGGTTTCAGGTACTTTATAGTTAGAAATTAGCATTTAAAAAACCTTAGGAATTCACTGAAAAGACCACAGGTTTCAGGGACGTTATACAAGAATTTAATTTAAAGACTGTGTATAATTTTATTCATATGAACATTGATATGACATACAATGCAATTCACAGAACGTCCATATAAAAATTGATTTGTATTTTATGTAGAATTGAATATGGAGAGAATCACGTTCTTTCCTTGTTCTTTCTCCTTTCTTTTAATTGTATAGACATTCTAGACAATTTACATTAACAAATATAATAATAAATATTTTTGATACCTTTCACAGAGTCCGCATGTTTTCATAAATGTTATTTCTGTCTATAATTAAAGTTGTCATTCCTATATTGTGATATTTACATTTGAGCTATTTTCCCTGATTTAGGAATTTGTGTCAGGGGTGCCCCTTTTCCTTACAATTATGATCTCACATATTACATCACTCATGACATGGTCAGTGTCATTTGTGGATCCAGGGCGACTTCTGCTGAAAATGTTTTAAAAAAATGCTTTTTTTGGCCCTGTGTGGTCCTGGACCAACCCTCCCCAAGAGGCCTAGGGGGTCGAAGTGTTTCTACCCTGCCCCCTTTTCTTTTCTTTTTTAAATCTTTTTTCTGTGACTCAGTTCAACTGAATCACCTGATGACTGCCAAAACTTCAGATCTTGGCACGAGATCGGGAGGGGTCACTGATCCACCACGTCCCTATATATACAATTGGAAAATTCTTTAAATAACTCCAAAACTACTGAAAGGATTTACACCGTTTAACAAAAAGGTTGCTTTCTGGACCAACAGCTACCTTTCTGCCAAATCTGGTGTAATTCTGTTCAGCAGTTCGAGCTGCAGCCTTGTCTAAAGTTCCTATGGAAATTAACATGGGAAAAACGCATTTTGGGACCCCCCTTTTTCTCTGCCCCTGAAATTTTCAAGACAGAAGCTGAAGTGAGCGTCAAACTAATTTGGAGAATTTTGTGAGGATTCGTCAAACAACGCCAATGTTATTGGCAAATCAATAAAAGCTCTTCCTATGGAAACTACATCCTAACTATAACTACCTACTGGCGACCTGCAATAGTTAATATATATACCAGAAAGCAAAAGAAATGCTTTGAGCTAGAGCTCAGAGATAAACAAAGCGGGGGCAGGATTCCAGGCTCCTAGTGTGGGGATTCTCACCTGGACTGGACACAAGTAGGGCTTGACGCCTACAAGCGGCACTAGTAATTAAAGGGAGCGCGCTGGTCCTGATATTCATGCTACATAGATGTAGCGCGTTGGTGGTGGGCGGACCTGGTACCCCGTACTAGCGGTGCTAGTGAGTGTGTCAAAACAGAACCAGGAAATCCCAATACTCGCACATGGGGGAAGGCAGTTACCAGTCAGCCGCTCCTGAGATCGGGGGCCTCGAACATGGGCCCCTGCCAGCAGCAAGGGATGGGCTTCTACATGCCTCAAAGGAGCAGGCAGGGTCGGACATGGCAGTGTCGGCAACAGGGAACATAATCCTTGGTTGATGGTCCCAACAGTGGTCCCTCTCCATCGGCAGTGGTTCAAGGGGTGCGTCAGCCAGCAGGGAATGACCAGGGCAGGCTTACTGACCATAGAATGTGCAGGGAGTGAAAGGAAACACCTTGCCTGATCCTTTTAGCAATGAACGGGCATACTCTTAAAACTGGGAGTGCGCCGGGTGCAGGAACATGAGGACTTTGATATCCGGGAGACCTCTCAGAGAACCAGAGGCAAGCCAGCAAGCCCTCAGAGTTTTGGAGGTAATTGGATGAAGGGGGCAGAATCCTTCCTCCCTCACTGCAGAGGCAGCAGGCCATAACAGCAGAACACAGTGCAAAGTAGCAGTCCCTCCTGGCAACACAGCAATCAGCTTGTAGCAGGCCAACACAGCAGAGAAGTGGCAAAGTGGCAGTCCTTCCTGGCAGCGTAGCTCCTCTAAGTTGCAGATTCTCCTCAGGTCCCCAAAGTGAACTAGTTTGGGGGTGTTAGAGTTTCAATACTTGTACCAAAATGTGTCTTTGAAGTGGGAGAGACAACAAAAGAGGCCTTTGATCCTCACAAGGTCCCTGCCCTTCCTTCCCTGGTTACTGGCACACTCCAGGGGAGTATGCAGATCTTTGTCTCGGGACAGGCACAGCCCTATTCAGCCCCTCCCTCCTAATCTACAGCAGGAAGGCCAATCAGCCTAGTAATGAGCCATCAGGATGCAACTGTAACACCTTAGCTCCATTTGTGTGACTGTTTAGAGGGAACGCGCAAAATCTAGCTGTCACTCTAATCCAGTGTGTATTCAGAGACAGGCAGAGGCACAGGCCTGCAATTTAAATACCAACTTTACTAAAAGATGTGATTTGAAATTGTGAGTCCAGAGACACCAAACTCTAGCTTGCCATCTGCTCCCAATGAGAAGTTACACTTAAAAGATGTTTTAAGGCAATCCCTATGTTACCCTATGGGAGAGATAGGCCTTGAAGTTGTTCATATTGATGTTGAAGTACTCAATGAAACATATATGTATAAATATTAAATCGAATCACTGTGTTGGAATCTCACGATATGACTTCTCCATCAACCCTAAGTCAGAAATATGTGATCAGGCAGCCCTGTGACGTAGGCCTGAGGCTACGTATTGACAGCTCACAGGTGGGGTGGCATGTAACCAGCAGGACAAATGCGCGTACAGGAAAAACCCAGATTAGTTCCACAGATAGGCAGTGGTACCACAAGGGTCCGGGGTGATTGCCCAAAAACAAAAATGCACATGGCTGGAAGGGCACACGTTCCCAAAACACCATAAAGTTATATGCTGCATGCATTTTTTGAAAATTACGTTACACGCTTTAGACTATAAGACCTATAAATACCTAGGCATTATTTGATGTGTGGTTTCTCCCTTTTGGGAACACGACTACCTTTTACTTGTATTTGAAGTTAGGAACACTCAGCCAATCAGGACACATCACACACAGCAAACACGTGCCCTTGCCGCTCCCCCACTTAGCAATTTTGTCAGGCGTATAATATTTAAAAAAACAGGTTTTAAAAAATTGTGCTTGCAGTTTCGTTGACATAAGAATTGTTTGTGACATTAAATAAGCATAGTTAAATTCGTCAATCGACATTCCGACTTTTTCCTGCCATTTCTGCGAGATTTTCTCCATATCATCCGGAAACAGCCCATTGATAAGAGAATATATCCCCCCAATTGTGCTTTTTTTAGCATGAATTAATGTTTCTACTAAATTAACTTTTTCAAACAAAACCCTGCCCCCCACCTTTCGTGACAAGAAGTCTCTAATTTGAAGGTACTTAAAAAAATCCCGCCAATCCAGTTCATAATCTCTTTTAAGTTCTTCAAAGGATTGAATCCCAGCAGAGGAGAAAAGACAGCCTATCTGGACAATTCCTGCCTCATTCCATTTGTGTATACATCTATCATTAAAAATTTCCGGGAGAATTGGATTGTCCTTTAGGGGAGTGTAGAAAGAAAATCGCCCTATACCAAGCATTTTTCTAACTGCCTTCCAAACCTTAAATCCACTATATTGCGTTTTAAATTTAACCTTCTTGTGATAACTATCGTGCAAGTGTCGCCACAGATATCCTCTACTCTTACAGCCTAAGATTAATTGAAAGATAGATGGCATACAGTCCCCACCCCCCTCCGTTTCCCCATTGTTCTGTAATAGCTCTCTACTATATAGTAACACAGTTGCCCAATAATAAACTTTTAAGTTTGGGAGAGCTAATCCACCTCTATCCTTGGGGAGAGTAAGGAACTTATAAGCCCGCCGGGGTTGTGAGTATGCCCAAAGAAAACTTGAAAACATACGTTCTATTGATTTAAGCCAAGAAGTTGAAAATTCTAGGCATATCGCTCTAAACAAATACAAACTTTTGGGGAAAAAAAACATCTTAACCGCATTAACTCTACCAATAATAGAGAGGTGTAGATTGTCTAGGCGTTGGAGGTCTTTCTGCATTAAGTCCGTCATGGGTTTAAGATTTAGATTGACCAGGTTTTCAAGATTCGATGAAATACAAACTCCTAAATATGTAGCTTTTTCTACTACTCGGGAATCCCTCATTTCGCTTTTCTCATTCAATACAATCTGAGTTTTCCCTTCGTTGAGTGCGTATCCAGACACTAATCCGAAGTTATTGGCCTCAATTTCAATAGCATTCAAGGCCGTGATAGGATCAGGTGTCAAAATAGCAATATCATCCGCATAAGCCAAGGATTTGGTGGAATAATCCTGTGACCAAATAGGTTCAATTTCTCTGTTTCCTTCTAATCTACGAATAAAAGGGTCTATGTAAATTGCGAAAAGCAATGGCGAGCAACGGCAGCCCTGTCGTGTTCCACGAGATATTATCAGTTCCTTAGTTAAGCTGCCATTTACCATGACTACCGCCCTGGGATTGACATACAGTTTTTGAACTGCCTGTATGTAACCTTCCTTTATACCAACTCTAGACATAGCGGCCCACAGGAATTGCCAGGAGACCCTATCGAAAGCTTTCTCTGCATCAAGCAGAACCAGCGCCATAGGGTCTCCTGCAACATTCATGCAATCAAATAAAGTAATCACTCTCTGAATGTGGTTAATAGTAGATCTACCTGGGACAAAACCATGTTGGCTTTTAGCAATCACCCTGTGGATGATAGGAGCAATTCTTTCGAATATATTTTTGAGTCCGTATTGATAAGAGTAATAGGACGATATGAGCCTAACTGTTCCGGAGGTTTATTTTTTTGGGGGAAAATAACGATCTTCGCCCTGGACCAGGATTTTGGGGGTTGGCCACCTTTAAAAATGTGTATAATAAGGTCTGTAAAGATGTTTTTAATTTGATCTAAAAAGGATACATAGAACTCCGAAGGAATACTATCCAACCCAGTTGCTTTCCCTTTTGGCAAATTTTTAATTGTAATTAAAATTTCTTCTGTATGGGGGATATCCTCTAATATAGCCTGATCTTCATCATCAAATTTATCATTGGCAATCTTATCTAGGTATCTTTCAATATTTACTGGATCACCCCCCCCGCCTCCGTATACAAATCACGATAAAATCGCCAGAAGGCTTCTCTCATGGGTTCCGGGTCAGATATTCGGCCTCCCTGAGGATCATGGATCTCACGAATCAAATTTGACGAGGCCTGTTGCCTCATACGGACGGCAAGCAGGTGTCCGATTTGTTCGTTCACTTCATAAAACATTTCCTTTTGAGAAAGCGCTTTTTTAACCGCTTTATCAATAAAAATATTTGTAACTACAGCCTTTGCAATTGCCACTTGGCTTTGTATTTTTTCTAATTCTTCTCACCCATTATTTCCTGGGGTTCAACTTTAAGTGGTTGTTGTTAAGCCAGGTTTGTATCTTGATTGGTGTTTCTTTCAGTTGTATGATGTCATTCAGTGATTTAATATTGTAGTGCAGGTGAGTGTCATCGGCATATAGGTGATATTTGACCCCTGCTTGGTTCAGAATAACAGTCAGGGGCTCCATGAAGAGTTTGAAAAGGGATGGGGAGAGAACTGAGCCTTGGGGAACACCATGGGGCACTAGTGTTGGTTTTGAGTAACAGTTATTGATTTTTATTTGTTGTGAGTGATGTTGAAGGTATGATGAGAACCAACTCCGGACTGTGCCATTGATACCATTGCGGTTCTTGAGTGTCTCGATTAATGCTGGGTGATTAACAGTATCAAACGCTGCCGATAAGTCAAGTAGGATTAAGAGGCATGCGTCACCTTCATCCAGGGATCTGCGAATATCATCTGAGATATGGAGCAAAGCAGTTTCAGTGCTACTGCCTTTCCTGAATCCTGCCTGGAAGGTGTCCAGGAGGTGGAATTCCTCTATATGTTGGTTGAGTTGTGGAAGAAGGCATTTCTCCATTGTTTTGGCTAGGAACAGGAGGTTGGTGATAGGTCTGAGATTATTGCGGTAGTTAGGGTCAGCCCCTGGTTTTTTGAGTATGGGAGTGATTTGGGCTAGTTGGAGGGAGGTCGGTACATGTCCTGAGAAGAGAGATGAATTGATGATTTTTGTCCAAAATGGGGGGATGATGTGGTTGAGGTTTTGTACTAATGAGGATGAGAGGGTGTCATAGGTGTTGGATGTGGGCTTCAGGTTTGCAATTACATTGAAGACTTCACTTTCTGTCTTGGGTTTGAAATCAGACCAATTAGCATCATTTTTCGGTTGAGGAAGTTCATAGTCTACATTCGTTATTGTTGGGACCCATCGGTCATTAGTTAAATTTGGAGTGGGGGCAATCGTGGAGGAAAGTGAGATAGTGGGGTGGGTAGGAATGGAAGACGGATTATCCACTTGGATGATGGATTGCTCAATTGTTGCTACATTATCAATGAAGAAATTGGCAATTTCTTCACAGTGTTCATTGGAGACTGTTATTTCTACAGGGGAGGTAAGGGTAGTTTGTCGTTTGATGATGTTGAAGAGCTCCATAGGTCTGTGCTTAGCGTGGTCAAGTTGGTTGCGAAAGAAGGTAGGCTTTTCTCTAAAGATGTGTTTCTTATATGGAATTCATGCAGATCTTAGAAGAGAGAGGTGCACTGTAGAGGGGAACTGTCTGCAAGTCCTTTCTGCTTGTCTAAGCTGTCTCCTCTCATTGTTCAGATCGGAGTTGAACCAGGATTTCAATTGTATTTTTCTAGATTGTTTTTGTTTGAGCGGTGCTACTTGGTCGAGGACATCAATCATTGTTTTATTGTAGTGGGCTGTGAGGTCCTCAGCAGTGTGAGCGAGGGGATGATACTGTAACTGGGCCCGTACCCTGGATTCCAATTCTGTTACAGGAATTTGTTTGATATTCCTAGCCCAGTGTGGAGGTTTTTTGGAAGGGGCTGTGTGAGCTTTAAGGAGGGTCCTGATATTAAAAAGTATGAGATGGTGGTCAGACTAGTCGATAGGTGTGATGGATCGAAGTGAGATCAGATCATTTTTGCTGATTATAGCATCTAGGGTGGAGCCTTTACAATGGGTTGGTTCAATGCAGAGTTGTTTGAGGTCATTTAAATCAAGGAGGTTAGTTAGGAGGCGAACAGTGGTATCTTCTGTGTTATTCCAATGAATATTGAAGTCGCCCAAGAAAATGTCCTTCGAGTCCGTTAGGGAGAACCGTGTTACTAGGTTGGTTACTTCCTTTGAGAAGAGGGTGCGATCACCAGGTGGGTGGTTGTAGATGTTGTGAAGTTTGAAAGGCAAGGCGCCTTTGGTTGCAAGATCAACTCCAAGGTATTTGAAAGTTGAGTATTTTGAGGTCGTTAAGGTAGTAAGCTGGATTCCTTCTTTGTGTATGATTGCCAGACCGCCACCTAATCTCTTTAGTCTATCCTGTCGAGCAATGGAATATCCGGGAGGAATGAGCAGGTCTAGAATGGGTGTCGAGTGTTCATTGAGCCATGTTTCAGTGAGGAATGCAATATCTATATCCTTATCCAGTATAGCTTCTGCAATATCTGTGGCATGTTTAACTGCTGATCTGCAGTTTAGGAACATGCATGTTAGTAGGCTAGAGCTATTCATTGTGGTATTAAGTGGCTGAATAGTGGTATATTGAGCAGGCAGTCTAGGCGAGGTGCAAGTTCTGGGGATTCTATTTGTGCACATGATTACTGGGATAGTGGACAGAGGAGTGTGACTCGTATTCTGGTTCATAGTGATGTACGATTTTAAGAGAGCTTCGGCTTCTGAATCAGATACCTGTCTGCAAGCTCGTTAGGATCTGTAGGATGCACGATTCAAGGGACTAGTGGTCCAGTAGGGATGTTGGCTGATAGCTGGAGAACCTATACATGGAGACAACTTCTCCCTCCTATGAGTATGGTAGTGGGTTAACTTGGCCTGGATAAGAAGGTCCTTTTTTACATGTCAAAGGTCTGTAGCTAGTGAATCCAGTTTTAGTTCTATTCGCTTCAGGAGCTGGGAAAGTCTATCAGTGAAGTTTCTATCTCTAAAAGAGGGTGTATATGCATCCGGTCTCGTGGTTAAGGATGGCAAGTGAGTTTCTCTATAGGGAGGGCCTTTGTCAAAGAGGTTGGAGATGCAGACATTTTGTGAGAGCAGAGAAGGGTCAGCATTGGTAGAGAGGGGTGAGCCCGTGGCGAGTGGTCTGGAGTTGGGTCTAGCGTCATCAGGTTCTGGGTGTATGTCTGTGGGTTTTAATACCGTAAATTCGTTGGTTGGGGTGGGTGCTGTTGAAGTCAATCTAGTAATTACTTGGTGAATGCATGTTTCACGGGGGGCATCACCGTTGCTTGGTGTGTCAGATGGCTACCTTATGATAAAACATGAAAAACAAAACACTGGGGTGGCCTTGCTATTATTCTCAAAAACATACAGAGTCCTGCACCAACCAACTCCACTTCAGTCTCATCCTTCGTACTATTGTCTGCAATACTAAAAATAGTGCACAACAAAACCATCTAGTATCATAATATCTCTCATCCACTTGGTCAAAACACCCTCTTCTTGTGCACTTCAACTACCTCATTACCTCCAGAGCAAATTCACACCGCAATAAATGTTTGCCATTGTATATTTCAGGATCAATGAGAACATAAACAGCAGTTCTTATCTGTGAAACATAAACAAAGCTGCTGCCTGACCTATAGCTATCTATCTACTCAAAACAAAGGCCACACACTTAATCCTAGAACATGGCATCAATAGACCAACTCCTGGATGATTGAAAACTATTTCAAGAGGACTACCATATTAAAGAAATATGGATGATCTCACAAGCTCCTACAATGATAACACGCTGAAAATTATCAACAAGTACACTCAGGGGCATATTTATCAAACTTAATGCAGAGCAACGCAGCAAGCCATCTTCCTGCGCTGCACTGTGAGAAAGGACAGGAATGCATCGTATATAACATCGTATCGCATCGTATTTAACATCCTGTCCTTTCCTGTCCTGTCCTTTCCTTGCGCTGGCACACTTATGGCTGCCTAGAGCCAATGCAGGCACCCTTGCACCATGGTGCAAGGGTGTCTGCGTTATAAGCAGGATTGTTTTTGTGCAGGAAGGAGCACCTTACCACACTAAAACAATTCTGAGAGGCATTGTCCTCTTTTTATGTGTGCTCAGAATGCAGCACACATAGAAAGAGAAAAAAACAAGGAGAAATAAAAATATTTCCCCTCGTTATGCCTCACCTCGGGAAGCGTAGCATTTTGACGCATTTTCAGGTCCAAAACTAATGGTAAATCTGGGAATGTGCCAAAGTCCATGGGTGGATGCGTGGGAACACCGACGCTCCACCCATAGAATACCTCACTGCGGCAGAGTAATGCAAGGAAGCAATTTGCGCTGCCTTGCATTACTCTAGATTTATCAAGTCATGCAGGTCCATGCAAGGTGGCCTTGCATGGCTTGATAAATCTGACTTTAGTGTTGCGTTGCCCTTGTGCCCCCTTGCGTGGCACAAGGGTGATGCAACACTATGATAAATATGGGCCTCAACCTCTTTAAATTCTAGCCTAGGAAACAACCTCTGCACCTTGGTTATTGACTGCCAAGCTAAATACAATCACCTGCCCCCACACATTCTATGATAAATGCGACCTATCTTTATCTAATAACTTTGTTCAAGTCTTCTGTGTGCATTTCTCGCATATTTACAAACACAGATCTGCGAGCTCTTCGTTTTGCTCTCCCCTTTTTATTTGCCTTAAGGCACAATCAATACAAGCTATTTTAAAAATGTGCTTAATCTTCAGTTGTCCTGAATGATGAATTATGTATACATTTGTGGTGGTTACATATTTCTAAGAGATCAACTCTTTACTCCCCGCTGTTTACAAGCCCACCATTTTCTAAATAATGCATCATCTCTGATGCCCTCTTTATTAAAAAGCCGAGCTTAATACGTGTAGCATTTACGAACAAGACACCGACTGATTCCAAGATGAGTGTTCCCCTTGAGCGAATTATGAACACATTCATTTCAGTCCTATGCATTTGAAACTAATTTTCTGGTGATATCAAAAGTGTTCATAGAATTAATTTCTTGTCAGCTCAGCAGTATTCAAGTGAATATTTTATGATTTTGCATTAGCTGTATTTGTCTAGAATTGCGACACCAGCGAGTCATTCGTTCAGGAAACACATTAATAATTAAATCCTGTCCAGCACAGAGTGCAAAAGATGACAATGTAATTGCACATCATCGGAGGCCCTTTTGCAAAGTAGAAAATGAGAATGCCCTGGTATCATTTGAATGCCAATTAAAAATACCATTCTAAAATACAATAATGTTTCATTAAAAATGAATAGGCATTATACCAGGACTTTGTTTTCATTTTTTTTTCTTTTGTTTTTAAAAAAAATTCCAATATGTAATAGATGCAAACGAGTTCTCAATATTCTTTCTTCAAGGGCTAAAAAAGCAGTCAACTTGAAGGGCTTGTTTCCGCATTTGGCAATTTGACATCGTCACTAGTTGCTGAACTTGGACAGTTTAAATGATAAATGCCAAGTGGATAGATTACATTGGAGGTAAATGGCGTTGTGTGCCTCCCGGAACTTTGATTGGTTTCAGTCCTTATGTCTGAACCTTTTCCCACTTGGACAACTTCATAAGTATGTTAAGGTTTTAATCTACTCTCAGGTCAAATCCTAGCAGATTGATTACTAGGTTTTTTTTTTTTTTTGTAGGATTTCTTTCTTTCATTCTCAATACAGAGTTTATGAGATTTCTTCTCAGGTTTTGAACCACAGGGGGCTGCTTTCTCCAACCACATATCACAGATAAAATATTTGTATAGAATTTTGGTACATGCAAAATATGCAATTGAATCTAGGTGCTGAAATGATTATTTGAATTTTAATGACCTTTAAATGCCAACCTCATACAATTAATTATAATATCACATATAAAAACATTTATCCGCACAATGCCCGCATTTTATTTTCAAAATTAAAGCTGTCCACAAGTTGGAAAAAAGTATATTCCGTGTAATGTCTGATTTCAAAAGCATATTTGCACCTGCACGAAATAATGTCTGTGTATTTGGGTGTGTGCACCAACAAACACGGCACCAAGCAAGCACGCAAATTGCATGGCCCTTGTTCTGGGAGGTGCAAAAGCATGCCTGTAGTGTTGTGGGTTATTTTGCTCGAGCTGCCTTGTACTTTGTGGGCAAGCTCGAGCTGTACTGTTCTACGTGGGATCGTTCTATTTAGAATATTGGGGGGATTTGCCAGTTGTGAGTCAGTTGCTCGCCTTACCTGATGCTGGACAGCTGCTCCTCTTCGGGTGGTGTTATTTCTTCATTAAAGGATCTTGTACACCTATTCTCGTGTCTGGATCCATACTTTACAAAGTTGGCGACGAGTTCCTACACCACCCGATGGACCCCGCAGTTCCGGATACCTGGATTTACCTCCGCCGTCTTCTTTTCGGCGTCCGGATTCCCGTACTGCATTTCTGCTGATTCCAGCTGTAATTTTCTCCGCTTCCTGGCACCCCGCAGTTGTAAGTTGTGCATTTTTGCACATTTCTGGTGATCCGCGGTCCAGTGAAGCCATTCGTCTCTCCTTCTTCGTGACGTCGGCACCACCTCCTCAATTCCCATTGTGCGGTTGAGGTCAGATGATCAACGTGTAACCTTGGTTACAACCTACAAGCATGTCGTAACGCGCTTACGACCAACGTCCTGATTTCCTTGTGTTGCCGCTCTTGTTTTTTTCGTACACGTCATGCGTCACGTTACGTGACTCCATTTTGTTTTTTTTATCAACTTTCATCGGAGCTTCATTTACAGCAGTCCGTGAGAAGTTTCCTTCAACCAGTAAGCCTTGACTACTACTTTTACTTATTTTATTTATATTTTCTTGTTTTTTCACTCACCTCTGGACTATTTATTAAGCCCTGGCTCCTCGCTCATTTTAAAAAAAATTTGGGAGGTTAAACTTTTGCAGCATTTTCAACAGTAACTTTATTTATAAACTATGTGTGCACAGAATTACTCCCTTAACCCTCCGCAATCGTTTTGGCCAGCTGGAGGAGTCCCATGTATGAAATGGGTTGAATGGAAAGCCTTTTTTATCAATTATATTGAAACTTTGGATGATCAAAAGAAAATGTCTCCTGAACAAAAGAAAAGGATTTTCCTACATTCTGTTGGTCCAGAAGGTTTAAAAGCTTTCAATCAAATGTCCAAGGCTATTGGTGGTGAAGGTGATGCTAATGTTTTTGACTGTGCTATAGCCGATTTTGATAGACATTTTTCACCTAAAGTTTGTATTGGCATTACCAGATACAAGTTCTTCCATAGGAAACAGGAACCCGATGAAAGTGTTGATGACTACGTTGCAGCTTTAAGAACTCTGTCACTTGATTGTCAATTTGGTTCCCTTCAAGAAGACCTAATTAGGGATCAAGTTGTTATGCACGTTTGTGATTCATCCATTCAAGAAAGACTATGGGTTAATGAAGATTCTAATTTACAACATATTCTAGCTTTGGTTAGAAAGGCAGAAATGTCCAGCAGAAGTGCCAAAGTAATTCAGGGTGCATCTTCATCCAAACAGCTTGATGTTGTTAGTAAAGTTAACCTCGCCCTGTGAAAAATGTGAGTAAAACTGATTCTAAGTTTGATAGTTCTAAAGGAAAAGATAATGCTCGCACTAAAGAGAATTTTAAATGCTACAAGTGTGGCAGTCCTTCGCATCTTGCCAACAACAAGTTTTGTCCTGCCCTTAAGCAGAAATGTTCCTATTGTGGTTTAATAGGCCATTTTACCAAAGTCTGCAATAGGAAACCTAAATCAAAGGTTAAGTGTGTTGAAGATGGTGAATGCAGTGATGAGGAAAGTAATTCTGTTGTGAATGAAAAATTTGTCCTTAATATCAAGGACAGTGAGACTGGGAATGTGTTAAGTGTTTCCAACAAAAAGAAACCTATTTGTGACATGACTATTGGTGGTATTAGTATTCAAATCTATGCTGATTCTGGGTCTCCCTATTCAATTGTTAACGAAAAAGTTTTTAATACTTTATTTTCTCCTCAACTAGGTGCTGATCTGGAAGATTCTGACATTTCTCCTGAAGGGTACTCTGGAGAGAGAATCGATTTATTGGGTTTTAGGTATTTGATTTTCAGGTTCAAGAGTCGTGAATGCCTTGGTAAATTATATGTTTCGAAAAAAGGTCCTTCCGTGTTGGGGTGGCACGATCAAGGTGAACTTGGTATCATTTTAGACCCCAACAGTCCTGAACCAGTTATGATTCTTGCTGATAGTGATGTCATTTCTCAAGTCATGCTTAAAAGGTTTCCTAACGTTTTTAGTGAAAAGATTGGCAAATTGAATGACTTTGTTCATAAAATTGTTCTAAAAAATGATGCATTCCCCAAAGTTTTTAAAGCAACAAATATTCCCATTACTGTAAGAGGTGAAGTCCAGAAAGAATTAGATCATTTGGTTTCTGAGGACATCATTGAAAAAAATTGAATCATCAGAATGGGTTTCACCTGTCGTCATTGCCAGACGTGCTAATGGAAATATCTGTTTATGCATTGACCTTAGACATCTTAACAATAACATACTGGTTGACCAGTTTCCGTTACCTCGCATCTCCGAGATGCTTTCATCTGTCAAGGGTGCCAAGTTTTTTTCCTCTATCGATTTATCAGCAGCTTATCACCAAATTGTATTAGATGATGATTGCATAATGTTGACAGCTTTTATCACTCCTGTAGGCTGTTACCAATACAAAAGAATGCCTTTTGGACTTGCATCCGCTGCTGCTGTTTTTCAGCGCTTAATGCACTCTTTATTTGGTCATCTCGATAATGTACAGTGTTTTCAAGATGATATTCTTTTATATGGTAAAGACAAAACTGAACATGACACCATTCTTTTCAAGGTTTTGGAAATTTTGGAATCCAAGGGTCTCACTGTTAAATTTTCCAAATGCAAGTTTGCTGAAACTTCTGTATCTTATGTTGGTCATGTTCTTTGTTCTGATGGTGTCAAACCCAAGTCTGAACTAGTTGAGGCCATTCTATCTGCACCGGCTCCCAAAAGTAAGGATGATGTTCGTTCTTTTTTAGGTCTCACTGAATTCTATGCTAAGTACATTAAAAATTTCTCTTGCAGAGTTTTTCAAATCAGGCAACTTTTAAAAAAGAAATCCAAATTTTTTTGGTGTTCGGATTGTGATAAAGAATTTAAAGATGTCAAATCTGCCATTGCTGATGCTACCACTCTTTCAGGTTTTGATCCCAATCTTTTAAGCATCCTCACCACAGATGCCAGCTCTAAAGGGTTGGGCGCAGTTTTGTCCCAGAAACAGATTGAGGGCGATGAAGCTATTATTGCCTTTGCCTCTAGATCCCTTACTTCAGCTGAAGAGAAGTTTTCAGTTATTGAGAGGGAAACTTTGGCAGTTGTCTGGGCCCTGGAACATTTTAGAGTTTTTGTTTGGGGTAAAGAGTGTCACATTAGAAGTGATCATAAACATTTAGTTAATCTTCTCACTACTGATGGTATGATTAAGGCGTCTGCACGTATTGCTAGAATGTCAATGCGTCTTCAAGATTTTGTTTATAACATGTTTTATGTTCCTGGTAAGGACAATGTTTAAGCTGATTTTTTATCTAGAATGCCTCTGAAAATAAAAGAGATTTCTAACAATTCTTGGGACTCCTACCACATTGCTTTGGTTCATGATGAAGGTATTCCCTGTTTCAGTAAGCAGGTTTGGCTGGATTCTTATGTTGAAGATTCCGTTGTACAGAATGTTTTAACTTCCATCAGCAATGGGTGGCCTAGTAAAAGTCTTTTGAGTCCTGATTTGAGGTGTTTTGGGGAAGTTCGCAATGAGCTCTCTTCTCTTAATGGTGTTCTTTGGAGAGGTGACAAAGCCATTCCTCCTGCCAAGCTTAGAGATTCTATTGTTAAATTATGCCATGAGGGGCATTGTGGAATAGTTAAAACTAAGCAAACCATTAAGAATAGTTTTTGGTGGCCTGGTCTTGATATTTTTGTTGAATGTATTGTCAGGAACTGTGTAATTTGTGTCAACGCTGATAAGTCTCTCAAAACTTTGAGGCCCAATATGTCCACTCCCTACATACCGAATGATCCTTGGGAAACCATTGCTGTTGACATCATGGGTCCCATTGGACAAGAATCTAAGTACATTATTTCTGCTATTGATGTTTTTTCTAGGTGGCGTTCTATTAAGGTTGTGGATAGGATTGACACTGATACTGTTTTGTTTTTTTTGGATTCTATTTTTACGGAAGAGGGTTTACCTATTCAGGTGATTACTGACAGTGGTGTTCAGTTTCTTTCTCACAAGGCTCAGTTTTTTTTGAAAGATTAGGCATTAGACATCGCACCACTTCCCTTTATAACCCCAGTGGAAATGGCATGATTGAGTGCTTTAATAGAGTGCTCAAGGGTGCTATATAGTCTGTTGGGACTGAGTATAGTAAATGGAAATGGCAAGTTTTAAAAACTGTTTGGACTTATCGCACTACTTTTAATGAAATGACTGGTTGTACCCCTTTTGAAATTATGAGGGGCAGGTTAGCCAGAACCAAAATTAATCTGTCATGGTTGGCTCCAAGTACTTCTTCCAATCTAGATTTGGATGTAGTAAGAAAAAACATTCAAGAAACTCATAACAAGTATAAGTTTTCCTTTGATTGCAAAAGAGGTTCAAAAAATATTACCGAGATTTCTATAGGCACTTTGGTGAAGGTTAAAAAACTTGTAAAGTTAAAAAGGGGGTTAGTCAGTTCTTTGGTCCCTTTGAAGTCACAAAAGTTTTGAAAAATGCTGTTATGTTAAACGATGGTAAAGTTTGGAACCTTAAACGCATTGCTGTCCTTAAAAGTGACAAAGATGTTTATTTTGATTCTTCCTCTCCTGTTATGGGCAACTGTTTGGATGACGTGGACTCTTCCTGTGGAGACTTAGCAAGTTCCCTAGAGGTTTCCTCTTCTTGCCCTCCTCCTGTGGAGTCTACATCTTTCAACGTTAGTCCTATTGAGGTCAATGATGATGTACCTGTTTCTGTAGGTAAAGAAACCTTCTTGGATGTCTGATTATGTTTTCTAATATGTTTTTTTCTTTTTTTTCAATGCATTTTGGGGGGGAAGGTGTGTAGTGTTGTGAGTTATTCTGCTCGAGCTGCTGCCTTGTACTTTGTGGGCAAGCTCCAGCTGTACTGTTCTACGTGGGATCGTTCTATTTAGAATATTGGGGGGATTTGCCAGTTGTGAGTCAGTTGTTCACCTTACCTGATGCTGGACAGCTGCTCCTCTTCGGATGGTGTTATTTCTTCATTAAAGGATCTTGTACACCTATTCTCGTGTCTGGATCCATACTTTACAATGCCCACCCCTCATTGACAAAATGATGCCCACTGTTCTGAGATTACTTTGGGCTTGCCTTCTCTTGTGCCATTCAGGGAAAGCCACAATGCACATGGGGAGTCATGATATTGACCCGCTATGATTTAAGGGCGCTCTCTGAAAGTACACAATCAGCAATATTTGCATGGTGTTTGGTGGTGAACTAAAAAAAAAACCTTTAATATCCGCAGAATTATTGAGATGCTTTTATACGTCTGTCACTAAGCTGCAGATCCACGTTCTGCTCCGTTCGTCTATAGCTTTGATTATGAGTGCACCAATAAGTGTAGTAACTCTAGTTTTTTGCCCATATTGGTATTAATGAGTTTTGCAGAAAACACTGCACCATAAATTTCAGAAGGTCAAGCCTGCAGATAATTGCCAGGAAAAAATACCTGGTAAATACAGAGACAGGTGGATTCCACAGGTTATGCCTCATTTTCGGGCAAAATGTAGGAAAGATGATAATTATTGCACCTGATAAATTCAGAAATTAGTGCACCTGACACCGGGACACTCATAAATGAGGCCCATGCTCCAAAATATATATTTGGGGTTTATATCAATGTATGGGGAAAAGTGAAATGGTGCAGAAGCAGCATCATCTCTGCTTCTAACGGAATGTAGGAACTGCAGGTCCAGTGTTAATAATGTTCCTGCCACATCTTGCTCAGCATAGCAAGTCTCAGAATGCTTTGCTGCTGCTCCTTTTCCTCACAATCAGAAAAGTGATAATCTCAGATATTCCAATAATACTCATAGTTCAGGTGGTGGTGAACTCTCTCCTTCATATACATAATCCATCGGAGGATACAACTCTAATGTAGATTAAGGCACTGCAACGTGGCGTTTCCCCCCATGCAATTTAGCTAAGAACACAGGTTGGCTAGTACCACTATATTCACTGTGGTATGTATAGTGAGGTAGCCTCCCTTTGTGGGACAGCTTGAAAGTAGCATTCTCCCCTTCACCACCCTCTGGGGATGATTGGGTACTGGCAGAAGAAGTACATGGCTAACAGCATTGACTTGTATCATTCACTAGATAATGAGTCATCAAAGATCAGTAAGGGCCTGACTTAGAATTTGAAGGATAGATTATGTACTGTCGCCCTGGTGGAGTACTTTATTCCCACCATGGCAAATGTACTCCACCATCAAATTTAGAAATGTCTGCCAGCCCAGCGGATATCTCCTGCATTTTCAGGAACCCCATCATGGTGGTTCCTGTAAATGGAATGAAAGTTTGACAGATGGCTCCGACAACATGACAGAGCTGTATGTCAAACTTAAAAAAAAAAAACAATTTCAAAAACAAAATCCCAAAGTGGGATTTTCTTTTTGAAAATGAAAAAAACAATGACCCCCCTCACCATGGGAGTTTTCTCCCATGTGGTGGGGTCATTTTTTTGTTTTTATTTCCTCTTACTTCCAGGTTGTATGTGACGGTGACTGACAGTAAAAACATGCCAATTGTCTGTCCACTCTTAATAGGGCAGGTGGACAAATGGCAAAATCTCCAATGCCCATTACTTTGTTGGGTTGTAGGAGATCTATGGTGGCACCAGAGGTGGAGTAGTCTTCACCGTCGACATACTGAAGGTCTGTCTGACTCTAAATGAGATGGCAGACCTTCCGTTTGGTGGAGAGGGTATGGTACTCAATGCCATTGAGATAGAGTACCCTCTTCAAAAAACTCTAAATCTGGCCCTAAATTCATTATTTTAAAATTCAAATAAAAAAGGATGAAATAAATATTCTTTGTTAACCTTCAAAATCATGTACCTAGATAGTGGAAATATATGCCAGCCAATTCTTCAAAACGTTTGTACCTTTTATTCCTAATAACTAAATGGGCATGTGGGCTTTCTAGAGATCCTATGTATTTGTATTTTTGAATTTATATAGCGCAAAACTGTCACCCTACGGGTATCCTGGCGCTGTGACTTGCCCAGATGACATTGTGCATAAAGATAGTCTATACGGTATGCTTGTAATGCTAATTCTTAGGGAAAAGCCACGTTTTTAGGCTTTTTCTAAATGGAAGCAAAGATTTCAGTTGCCTGATATTCAAAGGAAGGTCATTCCAAAGTTGGGAGGCTGCTACCCCAAAGGCTCTGCCACCTGTCCTAGTCTTCTTAAATCTGGCGGTGGTTACCAAATACATGCCTGATGAGCGTAAATTTCTCCCTGGAGTATACCAGGTAAATCTCTCCTGCATGGATATTGGACCTAAACCATGTAATGCTTTGAACACTATACAGAGAGATTTAAAATGAATTCTCTCATTTATGGGCAGCCAATGGAGATCTCTTAGAGCTAGAGATGTGGAAGACCTGCGCTGCCTGTTTAACGCCAATTTGGCTGCTATAGACTGAATCCTCGGTAGTTTCCGCAATGCTGATTGTGGTTTTCCCAAATACAGGGAGTTACAGTAATCCAACCTACTCAATATTAGACTCCTCAACACTAAGGGTCTGGAGGTAGCAGGCAGGAGCGGGAGGATCTGGCGCAGTGCTCTTAACACAGAGAAGCAAGTGCCAACTGTTTTATTAATTTGTGATTCCAGTTGGAGATTGTCATCCATTAAAACCCCCAGGTTACGCACTGTACTGGCAGGAATCAGTGGTTTATCCATAGGGGTAAGTCTAAATTCATGTTATCATGTTATCTATAAGTACTCATTGATGATAGGCTAATGATTTGATTTTCAATGATGTTGGAGAATCGAATTGTCTATTCCAATCAGTGGGTCAGTTCAAAAATGAATATTTTTTTGATTTCACCTATAAAATTGGACAAATATCAGGTTAGATTTGCGAGCCATTTCTGTGATGTGCTCCAAGAAATGTTTTATTTTGAGTAATCTAAATCTGTGAATATGCATGGTAGGAAACGTAGTGATGCGAAAATTAAGTAATTTTTGATGCATAAGATTTGTAATTCTCACACAAATTATGGGTTACGTGTATTGCCCATGGCACGTCATCTGGATAAAAATCATACACAAGGAATCCCCCAGATTACAAGCTATGCAAAAGGCATGTACAATTAACTGTTGTACAACACATCTAGTTTCATGGTTCTCATGAGACACTTTCTACTCAAACCAATTCTAAATGAGGGAAAATTACATGATCTATTTTGCAGGTTACTTTTGTGAAAAGTAAATAAAGGAATGCCAAAGGAAGAAAAATACATTGCACCCACTCAAACATTAGCCATCAACTAAGTGCATCCACAACATCAGCAGATGTGAGTCTGTGAGGTCCCCTCTAGGCAGGCTGAGAACTCTTGATGCAGAAGGTCATGCACATTGGGATAGAGCCAGAGCCTCTAACAACTAGACATGATGGCAGAGTGTGCACCACAGTATAAATGACCTGGTAGCCAAAAATAAATATGTACAGTTTAGAAGGTATTGTGTTATTCTTACTGAGGAAAGAGAAAGCTAAAGGAAAGAAAGGGAATAATTCAATTGGAACATATTTATTAGCATGGATGGCACTGAACTTGAGACAAATGAGTGGCTTGAAGACCATGACCAACCATCACGTTCCTGCTCACCGTTACACAAAATACGGTATCAATCATAATATTACAAATAATCAATGTTATAAATGTTATATTATTTACAATAGAAATAAGATAGGTAAAAGAATATGGGAAATCCTTCTTAATTTCTGCTATTTCACCTATCAAGGAGACAAAAAAATATTGGTCAAGGAGCACATCCATCCTCAATGTAAGTCTGTACTTTCTTTATATCATTGTATTTTAGATTCTTGAAGTTGGGAAGAACTTGTTTTGCTGAATGATTGAGATTGACCAGGGATACATTTTTAAACTTCAAAATCATTTGGAACAACATATTATTTGGAGGTATCACAACATGCATATATGATTGACATCGCTTAGGGAAATGGAGATGAAACATTGAACAACTGTTCAAGCATCTTTCCTCCCCTTAATTATGGATCCCTGTAAACATCAAACGTATTAGGCATGTTTCAGTTTCAACGTATAAATAGAGTGTTCATTGAGTCACAAAACTTCCTATTTATCCTCTCTATACAGCTGAGTATCCAAAGCACTTGTACTGCACTCTCATGTGTCTGTATCTCTGCCGAATCACTAGTACAGTCCCTGATCACCCCACGTCTGCAGCTTACACTTGCCTTCATTCACAGCACATTTGGGCCATTTCTGTCCAGGTGTATTCTGCTGGCCTGTGTATGCAGGGATAATTGACAATCATAGGCATTTGAGTCTGTACATAATGTGGATTTAAGCATGTGTAAATGCTTTTCAAAAATACATTAGCACTCTTTCTCCTTTTGCTCCACAACTAGATATTCCATTCCCCATGTAAAAATAAATCCTCCATGCCTGTCCTCTCATGCAGTTTTCTGCTGTTAACTTCCCATACTTACTGTGGACCTGGATTTACTATATCCACAGTAGGAATTAGCAATAAAAACAATTCTGACTTTACTATTTTTCTAAATGTTCTGAGTGTTCACAAACTTTCTGTGTTATGTCATGATGATTTGTAAAGTGCACTAATCACCTGTGAGGGTATCCAGGTGCTTGAGCAGGTGCGTGTGTGTGTGCCCTCCCCACCGGGTTACTTGATGAGCCAGGATTTCAGCTTTTTGCAGAACTCAAGAATTGAGGCAGAGAGTCGGATGTATTGAGGGAGGTTGTTCCATGTTTTTGATGCAATGTAGAAGAATGAGCAGCCTCCTATCCTCCTTTTGTGAATACATGGGGTGTTTGCGAGTGAATGTGAGGCAGACCACTAGGTGTCTGGTAGGCTGGTGCAAGCGTAAGCGACTGTTCAGGTTTGTTGGTTCTGTTTTGTGTAGGGCTTTGTATGTGTGTATGAGAAGTTTGAATTGCTGCTCTTGTGGATGGGGCACCAATTTAGCTCTTTGAGGTAAGGTGGGATGTGGGTGCTGTGTGGGAGGTTGAGTATCAGTCTTGTGGCAGCGGTATGGATGGTCTGAAGTCTGCACAGGATATGGAAGCAGGTGGTTCTCTCTTCATTGACTTGCACCATTTTATCTTTATCAATAATCTTTACTTGGGTAAAATATAACCATAAAAGATAAATATTAACAATAAAAAAGCAACACACCTGTAAAATAAAAATAAACCATAAAAAAATAGACACATATATAAAAACACTTGTTAAAAAATCTTCATTGAGCACATGGTGTAAGATGCAACCTACATTTAGACCATTACAACATAGATTACAATATTACTTTCAACATAAAATCAAATTTCAGTTATTTCGGGCAATACAGAAGCCTCAGCTGGGCCCACTATACTCTGTCCCAAAACAAAACATTCAAAGACCCCTGTTTAAAAAACGCAGAACATGAAAATCTGGGGGTCATCACCAACAAAGGGTTGTAAAGACACACAGCAAATTGTTCAGCCCTTTGGACCACTATCTTGGGCCCACAGTAAAATTAAGTCCACAGCTCCCAAATCTTAATTACACTACTCAAAAAGATGCCTATACACACACAAGTATAGACATTCTTGAGCATAGACATTCTTGAGCATCAGGAGGTGTAGCATAGCTTGCCTCATATGTTTAATTGTAAGTCTTTTAAGAGATGTGTTAAGAATCTTTTTCTAGGCCAGAAAGAGTACAAGCAAAACAATACGAAATGTACAGTGGCTGATGATTTATCACACTCATAGGGACTCAGTGAAAAATAATCAGTTATACAAAAAAATTGGACATGGGCAGCAGGTTTCTGTCGTTTACTACATTCCCTAGAGGCAGCAGCACAGATGGTAAAATTATGTTTGACTCACTCATAATCTGTTTTAGTAATCTTTTCAGGGCATAAATATAAATCCGGGTGACACAGAATATTGAATTCAGATTTTATATAACCAATCTATGAAATTGCTCTTACATTATCCAGGGTAATAAAGTCCCTAATGATCACTATATTTAGGGTTGGCTCGCTCCTATACAACACTGATATCCACTGTAGCAGTAGTCTTAAGGCAATTATATCTGAAATATATTTAAGACCAAGTTCTTCATGGACAACAAAAGTCGAGGTACTTTACGGGACAGCCAGTAAACTTCTGGCAAACATATTTTTCTCAACCTGGATGATACTGCAATCCTTAAACCCCCAAATGTCACTATCATAAGATGTGGTGGACACACATTTAGCATTATAAACTTGAAGAAGGGGCTTAATTGGTGTCCTGGCTAGCCTTGTGCCAAAATCCAAGACCGTCCCCCAAAGACGGTTGAGCATTCATCTTTTAGATGTAAACAAGGGACCCCATCCCTTCGTATTATAAAACAAGATGCCCAAATACTTGAAAGTGTGCACTTGTGCAATATTAGTTTTATTGCAAAAAAGGGCTTTGTGTTTTGTGGGTGTGGCTCCGACAAACATTACATATCATTTTGTGTGATTTATGAAAATAGCTAGAAATCCATAAAATCTGCAAAAGTGTTTATAAGTAATTGCTTCCCCATAACTCTCCTCGACATGAGGATGGTATCTACTGCATAAAGCAGAACTGGTATAGGAGGAGGGCCTACACAAGGAACATCATATTTCTTGTCTATTAACACTGCCTCTAGGCGGTTGATATAAATAGTAAACAAATATTGGGCCAAAATGCACATCTGCCTGATGACACAAGTTATTGGGAAAGATCTTGTACAAGGACCATCCCGCCCATACCTCACAGATGCAGACACACCCCAATGTATGTCCCACAAAAAAGACACCAATACTGGGTCTACCCCCATCGACAACAGCATAACCCATAGCTTTGTGTGATTTATCCAGTCAAATGCTGAGGTATGGTCCATGAAACACAAAAAAGGGGGCCTTTTGTTGCCACAGTGTATTTCTGGGTGATTAAATATAGGTTCAGACACTGGTTGGTAGTACTTAAGCCAGCTCTGAACCCAAACTGTAGGTCTGATATGACATGATTCTCCTTGGCCCACAAGAATAGCTTTCCAAGATCACCTTGCCCAAGACCTTGACAGTTGTATCGTTTAAGAAGATGGGCCTGTAACATCTTGGGTACGCTTGGTTGCCCTTTTAAAAATGGGAACGATAATTCATTGAGCCCATGAACTAGGAGGACCAAATAGCACAGCAGCATTCAAAAGGACTGTTTCCAGACACTTTACAGTGAGGACAAGATTTACTGCAGACTAAGTCAAGATCAAAAAAGGAAAAGCAGGAAGGCACTCTTTGAAACCAGCTACATAACTAAAATAACAGTCTTACCAGCAATGAATAAACATTATTCAGGTGCTGGGCCAAGAGAGGTGTCCCTGTCCTGCCTCTTCCTGTTGCTGACAGGCACAGATGGGCCAGTTCTTGGCTCTGTCTTCGCCCGGGCATGTGCTTGCATGCATCTTACCCCCATCCTGTGCCGCTGGCAGAGAGACCACAAGATCTAGCACCCTACTGGTGCAAATCCACAGCCCCTCCTCCTCCTCCCAGAGGGCCTTGTGAGCAATGAAAACCTTCCGCAGGCTTTCTGGCTGCCCAAACAGTGGGCAGGGAAACCACAAAATATAGCGCCCGACTGGCACAAATCCACATCTCCTCCTGCTCGTCTCAGCTGGCTTTGTGGGCAGTGAAGTCCTGACTGAGTCCTTGGTGGCTGTGGCAGGTCCCACACCACGGGCATAGAGAGCACAAGATATAGCACCAAGCCAGCCAAAATCCACAGCCTCTCCTCCTCCTCTCTGGCTTTGTGGGCAGTAAGGTCCTGCCCCGGGCCATGGCGGCTGCTGACTTTGAGCTTGTTGTCTAGGATGATCCCCAGATTTCTTGCATGGCCGGTGGGTGTGGATGTTGATCCTATCGCCAATGGCCACCAGGTAGAGTCCCCCAGGGAAGTCATATTTCTGAAGACCAGTGCTTCTGTCATGTCGGAATTGAGCTTTAGGCAGTTAATTCTCATCCACTTTGCTACCATGGTCATTCAGTTGGTGAAGTTAGTTCTGGTGGTAGTTGATTTGTTCATCAGGGAGAGGATGAGTTAGGTGTCATCTGCATAGGAGAATATGGTGATTTCTTGGGATCGTATGATGTTGGCTAGCGGTGTTATGTAGATTTTCAACAGGGTGGGAGTCTCCACAGATCAGTTTCTTGGCCTCTGACACCAAAGGAGGCAATCTGATCCTTTGGGTTCTTTGTGTGAGGAAGGAGTGGACACATTTGAGTGCAGATCCTTGGATGCCAATCTTGTGGAGTCTTCTGATGAGAGTGTTGTGAAAGACAGTGTTAAAAGCCATAAAGAGGTCGATCAGGATGAAGGCTGCGTTTTCTCCTCGGTCCAAGATGGTCCATGTGTCGCCGGTGGCTGCGATAAGTGCTTTTTCTTGACCCTGGAATGGTCATTCCCTGTCCACTGAAAAATAACAGTAATAATCTAGACAAAGCATAAGACTTGTGAAGGAATCAGTTATAATGATTTTGATGACAGAGGCTAGAGAAAGAGTATACTAGAAAGAACATGTATTTGAAATATCTATGCATATGGTACAGCCAAAGGAATTCAAAAAGAAATGGGATATGTATGACATATCCAGGAGACATTTCCCGAAATATTAAGGTGCCCAGAGTTATATGGTAGCAAACTTCAATTGTGTCATTATTAGTGATGAAATTATCCAGCTAGCCTAAAACTTTGCTAGTCTGATTTTGTTACTGTCCAATTTAAAAGTTTGAATGCAATTTAAAAAAGAGAAAAGAGGAGGCCAATGTATTCTAGACTGACAATTAATTACTTCAAAACTGCAAACTAAATACGGTTTGCTAACCCTGTACTGATCATTAAACTCCGAAAAGGCACTGGTTTTAAAATGGTTCCTAAATCCAAAAAACTGGCCTCTTGGTCAATGGCTTACAGCCCAGCCCAGGGAGGGGAACATGCCCCCTTTATGCTCTTCTGATGGTGTGCCTGAGGAGCAAGATAACGAGCAGAAGCAATCTGTGAGATGCAACAACACTAAAAGAAACAACATAGGCTCTAAATAGAAAACATAAATGTCCACATAATGTGTACGTAGAAAGAAAAGGGTTTAGTAGTCAAACTACTCCACAATTATAGAAGTAGTATCCAGCGATTAATATATTTAGCAAATAAAAACTGATAACAGAAAAGAGATAGAAATCAATCCAAAATAAAGCTTACGAGCAGTGAAAATAAGTTACAAATACAAAAAAAAGAGCTTTTTACTGATGTAGCAATTCTTGGAAACACTATAAAGCGAGTTCCAAGGCTCCATAGTCGTTGTTAAAATGGCTTTGTGGCACCCATCAGCATTTACCTGTCCTTCCCGGCAGCAGCTCACAGAAAAGTTATGCCCGAAAGCAGGATGCTTACATGTTCCACAGAACCCTTCTATGCAAATTGACAGGTCTTCAGTGCAGGATTTTCATCAGTCAGTCCATATAATGTTTTCTTTGATCAGCTCTTTCCAGTTACTCACAGACCTTTGTAGCATTTTAAAGCACACTCCTTTCACTAAGTGAATTTTCCTGTATGTCACGGGTTCAAACAGCGTGTCGCGGAATTGTTTGACATGAGGACACATATCAAGCTAAAAAAAAGTGCATAAATCTCTCATATGTTGTTGTTCCCTTGCATTTAAAGACAATTGTACTGTGAATGGCACATTCGCTGTAAATGTTTATTCTGAATGGCACATAATTACGTCAAGTGGCTAATAGTGTAAATGTGGGAATTTCGCATAAAATGCATTAAGCAGAATCCTTGGGAAATATGCACATTACGTCGGAGTAATTTAAACTTCTCCTAGGCGTAACAAAAACCTCTAAGTCTTTGAACGCATAGGTTTATGCATTATCTCCCTCCTCTTCTGTAGAAACAGCTTCCACTCAGCAGCTAATTGCCAGTATCGGCTGGCAGCATTTCCAAGTGATGGGACGAGCAAACTTCATCTGAGAGTGTGTCTGGTGGCGCCTACCATTTATTGTTTAGTCCAAACCTATAAAACAGGCTATCCCATCTCTGCTGAGCAGTTTATGTAAAGCACAGAAGCCAACATGCACCTGCATTCACAGTTTATATATGTGCTATGTGGTTTATACACAGAGACAGGCACGAGTGCGCAGTATACATCTGTCATTGACAGTTTAGACTGGTCCATAAAGTGGCAGCGCTATATATGATCTAGGCTGAGCAGTTTACCTACCCCATGCCTCTGTCAATGTGAGCTAAACTCACTGAGCCATCACGCCGACATAAAGGGCATCAAAATAGCACAAATGAGGAGAGGGAGGAAGCTTGCCACTGATTGAAATAGAAATGAGTGCATGTCTTATGTTAAGGTCAAGTGGTTTCCACTCGTTTTGTAATTTTGTTCTGTCGCGCAGCATCGCCAAATGCGATGCAGCGCGCGCAACAAAATTCGTTTTATTTATTTTTTTGTTTACTTACCTCAGTGCGGCCGAAATCCGTAGTTTACTACCGCCCACCCTGCCCCTCCCCCGCCCTGCGTCACCGCCCAGCAGCACTCCCACCACCGGCCGCAACTGAGGAGGACATACCTTCCTTCATTCAGGTCCGCTTCCTCCGCGTGGTGCAGTGATGCACAGGCCTATGGTGTCCTCCTTAGTCAACCCTTGATTTTGTACTGGTGGCGCCAGGCATTTGTTTTCCTCTAATCCAAGTGAGGATGAGTGGTGAGCTAGTGCTGATATCCAGAGCATGTATAAGAGCCCGGAAGCGTGCAGAGGGAGCCTCTGGCTGGGTCAGTGATCTGTTTAGGCATGAGTTGGAAGATTGTAAAGCACACGAGGCACGCAAGCCCAACACTAGTGTTTTGGTGCTTTCTCCAGTCCTCTGAGCATGGCCCAGGTGACGTTCCCAGATCCAATTCCCCTAACCAATCCTGATGCTGCTCTCATGCTGTTAACCAGCATGAAAGTGCCAGGATTGGTTGGAGTGGGCTGACTCAGAGCTCATACTGGCACTAGGGCCTGTGCTGTCTATCCACCTGACTATCTAACACAGCTCGGGTTGGAGAAGTTAAACTGTGCATGTCAGGCTGGCCGTCGCCAGACAGCCAAAGTGAAATGCGCAGATTAAGCTGGTGTAGCCAGGCACCACGCCTTCCTGCTGCCAGTCTGCACTGCAGCAATGGTCCTGTCCCACAATGAGCTCACACTCAGCTCCTGCGGCTGGCAGAGCAAAAAGTGAAATGGTAATAAAGTCACTTTACTACCCTTTTTTCACTTTTGATGTGCCCACAGTAGGGGGGTGGAGGGAATAGAGAAGCTGCTGCTGCTAACAATAAATTTAGAAGTAGATTAAATTTAAAGAAGACACCTTTACTAATTTGTGTCAAGGTCTGGTTTGAATGCGCCTACAGCAAATATCTGCCCAAATGTCATTTACTGAATGGCAATAAATAGTATTTCATTATGCTTGACGAACTAAATTGAAAAACAGCACGAGGTATCAAGACTGACATGACGTTCTGTGGCACTTTGTAGTATTTTATTGCGTTTCCAAATTCAGAACATTACGTATGGCAAATGCAAAGCTAATAAAAGCTTGCACCAAAAATATTGAACAAATTTGCATCATGAGGAGAAAAGGAAGTGCAGAAATGTGGTTTCAGAGTTAATATATCATTGGATGTGTGACAGAATTGAAGGCTGTAGGCTAAGCAGCACCCTCCCCCTGAACACTCCCCCCACCGCCTAAGGGCACTACATGCATAGAAATAGCACCTACTAGGATGGAGACAATAGCATCCTCACAGTTCAGTTCTTGAGGAGATACTCTATCAAAGTTGCTAGGCAACTGATCAAGCACCTATAAAAGCTGTAAAATTGTGCACATTTAGCAGATGCAAAGATCATACTTGATAGTCTCAAAGTCAGCATAATAGAAAGCGGAAAAACAATGAATGAGGAAAATGCCTCTCAGGATTGTGTTTGTGCAGAAATGTCCCTTTGTGCACAAAAACAACCCTTTACAGCACAGGTATCCTTGCACCATGGTGCAAGGGTGCCTGCGTTGGAGCAAGGCAGCACATTGTGTGCCAGCACTAGGAAGAGACAGGAATCCACTGTATATTATTAAGTACGGGGTCAGAAAAAAAGGGGGGGGAGGAAGAGGGACACGGCTAGGTCCACCCTCCAAATGCAATAGTAAACCTTCAAATCCGGGGTGACCGGATAAGGACCTAGCTGGGATGTAGACTTTCACTCAGTATGAGCTTGAAAATCTTAAGGAAGGAAAACTTTCCTTTCTTGAGTCCCCTCACTCACCAGGGTTTCCCCACAGTGACATGCTTCATCATTGGGGCCATCTCAGCCCGCTGCGGGCTGAGGCGTGCTACGACTTGCGATTAGACGTAGGAGCACTAATCTTGAGGAGCTATGTGTAGTGCAGTGATGTGGTGGAGTGGAGTGTATTAAAAAATACCTAACTAGTGGGCAGGAAAAAACTTTTATTCGGGTTCCTAGTTGGTCTATTAAAACCGGGGTGAGTCTCTAGTGGGCCTATCCAAATGCGTTAGGGGTCCCTAGTAGACGTCAACATGTTTCGAGCTTCCCCACAGCTCTTCTTCAGGACAACACAGGGTCCCGCCCTGTGTGTACCACTCCAAAGTGATCTACAGTGAGATAAGTGAAAAAATCTAAACGCTGCAAAATGAAGCAGATGTGAGTAATACATACGGTACACAATTGTCACGTAGTATAGGTACATAATAGTCCCATAGTATCTGTAAAAGAATAAAGAAAGAACAAAGGTTAAGGTTACCTAGCCCCCTATTGGGGGTCGGTGGAACGAGGCGTAATCCCCAAGGGCTCCTTGCGATGCGTGCTCTCATACTGCCAAAATGTGATTAACCATGCAGAGCTGCGAAAATAACATGCTAGCCTAAAGTTATGGTGAAATTTAAAGAAGAAGGGGTTAAAAATGCACCTGGTAACTACACCGTGGACATGACAAACATAAAAACAGAACATGTAACGTAAAACATGAACAACATACTGTATATTAAGCAACAATGTGCCTCATGGTCTCAATCGGGGGAGAGAGGGTTCCGTCTGGAACTCTAGAAAAAACGGGGGAGAAACGTTGTCATTAGCCGTTTGTCGATCGAGGGTCGCGTTGGGGACGAAAGATGCAAAAGGAAAACCAAAACGCGCCGAGGGCAAACCCCGCAGTGTGTTCGGTTTCCATATCCAGCCTGTAAAGCAAATCCACTTACTTGTGTGCTATCCTCTCGGTCAGTAGACCTAGTGATCCTCCCTCGAGACCGCATATTGGCGTCTCTCGCTGGGGAGCTGGGTTAAAAGGGAGTGTTTCCGTCCAGTCATACTAGGATGACTAGAACGCAAAACTTCCCAAAATGGCCGCCCAGTAATGTGCTAATGGCGTAGCCCTGTTAGGAATGAAAAATGTGCTTGTTTCATAAATGGAAAAAGGGGGGTAAAGTACGTGCTATCGAGTAATACAAAAACAGAGACATAAAAAGACATTAAAACAGTGGTTACACAAATGGTGTATTGGTCGTAGCAGTGTGCAGCCAAACATGCGGTTGTAGCTGATCGTGAAAGGCTGAGTGCGTTACTTTACACTGCGTGCTTCGTTTTCAAGGTGTATGTTGCAGGATTACTGCCATAGGTGGGGTGTTTGCTGGCATGAATATATATCCATTTAGGTTAATCACCTTAGAGGTGCTCGACTAAGGGATGAGGGAATGGTGTATTGGTCATGACAGTGTGCCGTTAAACATGCGGTTGACCAAGCAATCCTTTGGAGGATAGTATGGAGGTTACTGTGTATTGCGTGTAATAACTCGGAGCTGATAGTACCCACTTAATTGATGGTGTAAGACTGGGGGTCTATCCCGCTCTTCCTGCGGTTTGTCAGTAAATCCAAGATAGGTAATTGTTATAACACAGATTAATCTGTTAAGTGTCTCATCATCAGCTAGGGAAATCTGTGTTGAAATGGATGTATTGGGCAACCACTGAGACCCTAAAGTGTGAGTCATTGGGTGAATTGGCCCCACGGAATATTGTCATTCAAACCTTGACTGTCTGCCCGTAGTTTGAAAACCCAACGTTGTTCTTTCTCATGGAGTCTATGTTCTTGATTCTCACTGTTCTTGATGTGTTCTAAGACCACCCACTTCATGTCGTTGGGTGTGTGCTTAGTTTCTATGAAGTGAGATGTCATTCTAGTAGTGGCCCTCTGACACCTTATGTTGCTACGGTGTTCCACTATTCGGGTGCTGACTTTTCTGATAGTCATCCCAACATAGTGGAGGTTGCAGATGCAGGTGATCAGGTATACGACTCCTGTGGTGTTACAGTTAGTGAAGTTCCGTAATTCCCAGGTCATTTTGTTGTTGAATTCCACTTTCTTGGTGGCAGTAGTCAGGTGGCAAATGCTGCAATTGCTGCAGGGATAGTGTCCTCCTGGTAATGGTTGAAGCACCCTTTGTGGTCCATCTGGGTTCCCCATATTTCTCGGTCGTGTGTGGACAAAATTTCCTGGCATTGCACCAGAGATTGGCTCGTGCTGATTATAAAGACTGCGGCACGCTTGTCAGAGGAAATGAATAGCAAAATACACAAGATGGAGATTCATCTAAAGTCTTTTCAGAACTTCACAGAACTGAAAAACGTCTAGAAGAACTGAACAAATCAATGACCGAGTTCGAGATAAGTCTTAAAGACACAAAGTACGTTAAACTGAAAAAAAACCAAAAATCGTTCTCCCATGAGAAAGTATATCCATACACCAAAGATGACTACGTACCATCAGGAAGGAATCCAGGCTATAACACCGACAGTGATGGTTCTGACACAGGCGCGGACCATTCGGATACAGCCTATAATCACAACTACAGAAACAGAACCAGACGTCCACGTGGAGGACGGTCAAGAAACCAAGGGGCACCCAACTTCGGATGGCCACAGTTCCATGGACCACCACCATCGTATGGGGGACTACACCCGTTCTTTTATGGACCACCGCCATTTCACCAACAAACATACCAACAACAACCTCATGCCTATTGGGACCAGGCAGTACAACCAAGCCAGTCTTTTTTAGGACGGGGCAAGGGAACCCAAAGAGGGAAAACCAGAAAAAACCAACAAATACAGTGGGCACAACCCCTGGAAGTCTCGAGGAGCCATACCAGGAGCATGGGTCCGCCGAGCCTCCCTTCAGGCAGCAACCAACTAGTCTACTAGTGAATCTATCAGATATCATCCTGACAACCACACAACAATCCGTCCTAGAGAAAGGACTAGGTTTCGTACCAACTCCGAGGATGGACAAATTTAAACTTTGCTGTGAGCTAAACGAGTTCATCCGCAAGATAAAATTGCAAGTCTTTTTCAAGGACAAACCACCCGACGACACCCAACCAAGTGACACAGGTCTGCACAGAAAATCGAATTTTACTCCACCAGCGGCAAGCCTCCCTGTGGAACTACTTGCTTTCGAAAAAGCAGTCCTTAAGGAAGTATCCGATATCGATGCAAGGACCATTAAAGTGTTCCACAACACAAGCAAAAAAGAACAAGAGGCGATACAACAACAAAGAGGTGACCATTAAACCAGCAGACAAGGGAGGAGCCATAGTGCTACAAAACTCCAAAGCATACCGCAGAGTCTGTCTCAACCTACTGGGAGATGAAAGAAATTACATCAAGATAAAAGAAGACCCTACTGAACGATTACGCATTGAAATCGCATACCTGGTAGAGGAATCAATAGCCAACAATTGGATCACCAAAAAGGAAGCAGATTTCCTGGTAAATACCAAGCCCACTACCCCGTATTTCTATACCATCCCCAAAATCCATAAATCTATGGATAATCCACCAGGAAGACCGATTGTCTCGGGGATAGGCTCAATATTAGAACCCCTTTCTAGATTTGCCAATGCTTTCCTGCGGCCACTAGTACAAAGTACCAGTACGTACTTGCAGGACACTAAAGCGGTCCTCTGTCTTCTCCAAGACCTACCTTTTGATCCCACAACTAATATCCTGATTGGCCTTGATGTGGAAAGTCTGTATACCAGTCTACCACACAAAGCTACACTAGACATTCTTGAGGAAATACTATTCCAAGAATCATGGCAGTACCACACGCCCAGGCATGTAGTTCTCGAGTGTTGCCGGCTGGCCCTCACTGAGAATTACTTCAAATTTGAAGACACACTGTTCCGCCAACAGCATGGCACCAGCATGGGGAGCACCTTCGCGCCGAGTGTAGCAGGACTCTATGTCCACTACCTTGAGAAGCAAAAGATATTGCATGATTCAAACCCATATTTTGCACACCTCCAACTATGGAAATGTTATATTGACGATGTGTACATAATATGGAGAGGCAATGAAGCAGAAGCATCAGACTTCATTAACTGGCTAAACCTGCAAGACCCTTTTTTAAAATTTACCTTCACCATGAGCAGATCCCAAATGGTTTTCCTTGATTTGAATATCAAAGCCCACAATGGTCTCTTAACAACCACCACTCACTTCAAACCTACAGCCAGAAACTGTCTTCTAATATATGACAGATTCCACCCAAGACAATTGAAAGAGAATCTTCCCTTCGGACAATTTTTGCGTTTAAGACGTAACTGTACAGAAAGGGATGACTACAAGATTCAAGCTAGAGACTTGGCAGAGAAACTTATAGCAAGGAAATACCCTAGACATTTAGTGTCCAAAGCCAAAAAAAGAGCCCTGAATAATCATAGAGAGGCCCTCCTTGAACCTCGACAAACAGCAATAAAGGAGAAACGACCAATATGCATAACCACCTACAACGTTGCATCCAATAAAGTAACGAAAATAGTGAACAAACATTGGCGGACTCTCAATAGTGGTGATTTAGATATACCGAAACCCATGTTCAGCCATAAGAAAGGCAAAAACCTGAGAAACCATTTTGTCCACACACGCCCGAGAAATATGGGGAACCCAGATGGACCACAAAGGGTGCTTCAACCATTACCAGGAGGACACTATCCCTGCAGCAATTGCAGCGTTTGCCACCTGACTACTGCCACCAAGAAAGTGGAATTCAACAACAAAATGACCTGGGAATTACGGAACTTCACTAACTGTAACACCACAGGAGTCGTATACCTGATCACCTGCATCTGCAACCTCCACTATGTTGGGATGACTACCAGAAAAGTCAGCACCCGAATAGTGGAACACCGTAGCAACATAAGGTGTTAGAGGGCCACTACTAAAATGACATATCACTTCAGAGAAACTAAGCACACACCCAACGACATGAAGTGGGTGGTCTTAGAACACATCAAGAACAGTGAGAATCAAGAACATAGACTCCATGAGAAAGAACAACGTTGGGTTTTCAAACTACGGGCAGACAGTCAAGGTTTGAATGACAATATTCCGTGGGGCCAATTCACCCAATGACTCACACTTTAGGGTCTCAGTGGTTGCCCAATACATCCATTTCAACACAGATTTCCCTAGCTGATGATGAGACACTTAACAGATTAATCTGTGTTATAACAATTACCTATCTTGGATTTACTGACAAACCGCAGGAAGAGCGGGATAGACCCCCAGTCTTACACCATCAATTAAGTGGGTACTATCAGCTCCGAGTTATTACACGCAATACACAGTAACCTCCATACTATCCTCCAAAGGATTGCTTGGTCAACCGCATGTTTAACGGCACCCTGTCATGACCAATACACCATTCCCTCATCCCTTAGTCGAGCACCTCTAAGATGATTAACCTAAATGGATATATATTCATGCCAGCAAACACCCCACCTATGGCAGTAATCCTGCAACATACCCCTTGAAAACGAAGCACGCAGTGTAAAGTAACGCACTCAGCCTTTCACGATCAGCTACAACCGCATGTTTGGCTGCACACTGCTACGACCAATACACCATTTGTGTAACCACTGTTTTAATGTCTTTTTATGACTCTGTTTTTGTATTACTCGATAGCACGTACTTTACCCCCCTTTTTCCATTTATGAAACAAGCACATGTTTCATTCCTAACAGGGCTACGCCATTAGCACAATACTGGGCGGCCATTTTGGGAAGTTTTGAGTTCTAGTCATCCTAGTATGACTGGACGGAAACACTCCCTTTTAACCCAGCTCCCCAGCGAGAGACGCCAATATGCGGTCTCGAGGGAGGATCACTAGGTCTACTGACTGAGAGGATAGCACACAAGTAAGTGGATTTGCTTTACAGGCTGGATATGGAAACCGAACACACTGCGGGGTTTGCCCTCGGCGCGTTTTGGTTTTTCTTTTGCATCTTTCGTCCCCAAACGCGATCCTCGATCGACAAACGGCTAATGACAACGTTTCTCCCCCGTTTTTTCTAGAGTTCCAGACGGAACCCTCTCCCCCCCGATTGAGACCATGAGGCACATTGTTGCTTAATATACAGTATGTTGTTCATGTTTTACGTTACGTGTTCTGTTTTTATGTTTGTCATGTCCACGGTGTAGTTACCAGGTGCATTTTTAACCCCTTCTTCTTTAAATTTCACCATAACTTTAGGCTAGCATGTTATTTTCGCAGCTCTGCATGATTAATCACATTTTGGCAGTATGAGAGCACGCATCGCAAGGAGCCCTTGGGGATTACGCCTCGTTCCACCGACCCCCAATAGGGGGCTAGGTAACCTTAACCTTTGTTCTTTCTTTATTCTTTTACAGATACTATGGGACTATTATGTACCTATACTACGTGACAATTGTGTACCGTATGTATTACTAACATCTGCTTCATTTTGCAGCGTTTAGGTTTTTTCACTTATCTCACTGTAGATCACTTTGGAGTGGTACACACAGGGCGGGACCCTGTGTTGTCCTGAAGAAGAGCTGTGGGGAAGCTCGAAACATGTTGACGTCTACTAGGGACCCCTAACGCATTTGGATAGGCCCACTAGAGACTCACCCCGGTTTTAATAGACCAACTAGGAGCCCGAATAAAAGTTTTTTCCTGCCCACTAGTTAGGTACTTTTTAATACACTCCACTCCACCACATCACTGCACTACACATAGCTCCTCAAGATTAGTGCTCCCACGTCTAATCGCAAGTCGTAGCACGCCTCAGCCCGCAGCGGGCTGAGATGGCCCCAATGATGAAGCATGTCACCGTGGGGAAACCCTGGTGAGTGAGGGGACTCAAGAAAGGAAAGTTTTCCTTCCTTAAGATTTTCAAGCTCATACTGAGTGAAAGTCTACATCCCAGCTAGGTCCTTATCCGGTCACCCCGGATTTGAAGGTTTACTATTATTAAGTACGGCCCATTCCTGCCCTTTTCTTATCATACAGCACAGCAAGGGGACTAGCTGTGTAGTGCTGTTATATTTTCATTAATATGCCCCTTAATGCCTTTGACATGCTGACTCTTTTTCGTCATTTACAAAAATTTGAAATGAAACGTCTCTTTTTTCACCACTTTGCTACTTATTTTGGTCTTGTCCTAGAGTGGGTCGGATGCTCTGTGGTTGCTTCTAAACGGTGTTTCATGGATTTTGTAATTGTGGGGGTGGTGGAAAAAATCCTGAGTATGGGAAGCTTGCAATGGTGAGTCAAGACTGATTGTAAGGGGCTAGGACATATGAATGCAGCATGTACCTGGAATATTGGCGAGGAGGGGGGAATATAAGCTACTAAGTGACTGATACTCCAAGGATGTGTAAAATACTCAAAAAAATGTTGGTCATGAAGGCTAATCAAGTGGAAGATGATGTTGCATGGGACCTGGCGATAATGTGATGGTACTTGCAAAAGCAAGGTTAAAGAACCTTGAGACTGAGGGAGATTGGACTCCACGGAGCGGCCTTACAGTGGATGACTAGCTTTCTGTCATCTCGAACTCAGACCGTCAACCTGGGCCTTTTCCGTTCTAAGACCACGGAACTGACCAAGGGTGTTCCGCAGGGCTCGTGTTTAAGCCCTACGCTTTTTAACATCTATATTGTTCCCTTGGCCCACTTGCTTAGGTTTCATGGTTTTCTGCCCATTTCCTATGCTGATGACACTCAGCTTCTCTTCACCTTTGACAAAACCTCAACATATGCCCTGTCATCCTTCGCTGAAGGTATGACTGCCATATCTGATTGGATGAGGAGAAATTTTCTCCAATTAAACGCAGGGAAAACCGAGATAATACTCTTCGGAGATGCCCCTCTACTCTGATCTCCGAATTGGTGGCCGGCCGCTCTTGGCCCACCCCCCATTCCTAAAACCTTAGTTAAGAATCTGGGCATCCATCTTGATCAGGCACTTACTCTGAAGGAGCATGTCGCCCGAACTGTTAGCAATTGCTTCCACGTGCTGGGCATGCTACGCCGAGTCTTCCCCTTTTTGCCAGATTGCACACAGAAAACTCTTATTCAGACTATGATTCTGGGCCGCCTTGATTACTGTAATGCTATTCTGCTTTCCGCAAACGAGTCGTCCCTTAACAGGCTTCAGGTGGTCCAGAACACTGCGGCACGGCTCATTACGAACTCCACTCCTGGAACCCCTTCTTTGTCGCTGTTACGCAGACTCCACTGGTTACCAGTCCGTAAGCGGATAAAGTTTAAGGCTGGCTGCATAGTCTACAGAGCCATCCATAATAAGGGTCCCTCTTACATCTTGTGCAAGCTTAAGCCTTACTCTCCGTATAGGACACTGAGATCTAGCTGTAAACTTCTTTTACAGGTACCAAGGGTCAGGAAAGCTAGACTTGGTGGGAAATCCTTTTCCCTCCTCGCCCCTCTATACTGGAATGAGCTCTCCCTACAGCTCCGACAATGCCCGGACTATCTACGCTTCAGGAATCTGCTTAAAGCCTCCCTGTTTTAATCTGTCCTTGCCCGCCCGTAGGTTCGCTTCAGCGCAGAGATAACCCTTCGGGAGTGATTCAGGCGCTCTACAAAACCCTTAAATAAATAAATAAAAGAAGGCTACTAATATAAGGTCGATTCCAATGCTTTAAAACTGTCCGTCCATTTAAAGCTCTGTTCCGTACAGTCAGACAACTATGGTCTATCTAAATTAATAGGTGATTTGCTGATTGGCTGCATATGACATATGATATGACATATGACATAATCAAACAAAATCAGCCAAAAGTATTGAGTATTAAATATTGAACTTAAAGGCTTCTTGCACTTGGTCGTGGGAAGAAACAGGTCGGTTAGCAGTCTAGCTGCTTTGTAGTGAGAATGCATTCACAGTGGTGGTAAAGAATGTGTGTAGTTGTGACTGTGATAGTAAAACTGTGGGAGGGGAGTACATAAAAATGGCAGTTGAAAAGAGACTGGTACTGAGGGGCTGCGAACAAAGATCAAATAAGAAACATTTCCTGCTTTAAGACCTTAAAATGAAAGAATTTCACAGACCCAAACCATTCTTTTGTGAAAATATTGTAAAAAAAAACATTTTTCTTTCCTGGATCTTGGGGCAACTGAGACTGAAAGTTCTCAGTTCTGAATTGGACCCAGACATTCTCTGCAATAGATATAATTAAACTAAGTTACTAAAGTAATGCAAATATACCCCCACGTTTTCCTGAGCTCAAATAGTAGAGAATAGTTAAATTCTACTTTTGGCAGACAACATAGGTGAAATGCATAGACTTACAAAGTATGGTGGTCTATTATTAATATAATCAATGTCTTACATTACCTCAGGCAGTCCACCATCATTATCCATGGAAAATGAGGTTCATAGGCCATAATACATAAAGTACTGTGGGACATAGTAGGTGTGGGCGTCTGCTTTCTACAACCCAGGGGCCCTTTGCCATTACAGAATGGTCCTCAACTGTTGTGTGGCCCCTTCTTTAATACAGATTGTGCCAGCACACATACAGTGCCATTGTGAATCCAAGGTGAGGTTCTCCCACAGCCTGGGGACATGGCCCAATGCTAATGAGTGAAGCACTGTGGGGCAGAATTATCATTCTTTCAGGCAGCGCAATGCAGCAAGCCACCTTGCTGTGCTGCACTGCATGGAAGGGAAAGGGCAGAAATACAGTATATTTAACATTATCCTGTCCTTTTGGCTGCCTAACGCCAAAGCAGGGCCCCTTGTGTCATGTTGCATGGGGGCCTGCATTGTAGGCAGGATTGTTTTTGTGTAGGAAGGGACACCTTCGTGCTCAAAAACAATCCTGAGAGGCATTTTCCTCTTTCTATGTGTCCTGTAGTATACAGCACATGTACAACGAGAAAAAGTCGAGGAGAAATAAAAAAATGTATCCTCGTTACGTCTCACCTGGGGAGGCTTACCATTTTGATGCATTCCCAAGTCTGCCACTAATGGTAAATCTGGAAATGTGCCAAAACCCATGGGTGGATGAGTGGGAACACCGATGCTCCACCCATGGAACGCCTCCCTGCCGCAGAGTAACGCAAGGCAGCAATTTGCGCTGCCTTGCATTACTCCAGACTTATCTCAGAATGTATCATGTTACATCACATGCTATTACAATGCGTACTTTTACAACGCGGTCGTTAAAACGACCGTGTTGTTAGTACGCAATACCCTTACAACACAAGTCATTAAAACAACTTGCTGTAGGGGGCGCGCTGGACTTAGGAATAGTATTATTTACTATTCCTACTCCAGTTTGCGCAACAGCAGGGAAGGTGTTGGATTTCATATCCAATACCTTAGCGCCCCCTACAGCAAGTCTTCTAATGACTTGCGATGTAAAGGTATTGCGTACTAACAACGCGGTCATTGTAACAACCGCGTTGTAATGGTACTTTGTTGTAAAAACAGCGTTGTAAATGCTGTTTCCCTTATCTAGCCATGCGGGGCTACACAAGGTGCCCATGCGTGGCTTTATAAATCTCACTTAGGTTTTGTGTCACCCTTGCGTGATGCAAAGGAGACGCAATAAAACCTTGATGAATATGGGCCTTTGCCACTATGCTCACTCCGTATCATGGATGCATAATGGATGCGGGCGCAGAAGCAAAGAGACCTTCAGAAGGTGCACTGACTGTGCTCCAGAAAGAGTTGCCGACTCCATGAAAGGCAGTAAAAGGATCCAATGAACACCCCAAAATCCTCCCTGCAGGAGGGTGCAGTCACTCAATGCACCCACTGTAGAGGTGCCTCCTTTTCAAAGTAGGCTGCCGAGCCACCTGCAAAGTGAAAGATGCCGGCTTCTTCAAATAACCAGCCGACCTTTCACTAATGTATTTCTCAAAGGCAAGAAGCACTTTCTCTGCAATAGGGTGCACAAGTGAAAGGTGTGCTGCAGCACAAACAGGGACAGTGAGTGGTCCCTATGTATAATACAATCCCTGGAGGTTTGCAGTACAGAAGGATTCACCTGGTAAAAGGTGAATGTTTGTATCATGAGGTTTCTATTCCTGCTTTTCCTGGTTCTTGTGTTAATGGGCACTTCAGGCTCTCACTTACATCAATCACCCTCAGCCAGGAGACTTGCATTTAGGAGTAACATTCTATGGTATGCATTAGAATATATTGAATGAAAAAGACTGAATACCCTACATCTTTCTGTATGCCTTTTGTTGGTCTCTAAATGCTACTTTATTCCCTAGACATAGGAACAAGGAACACAATGCATTGATATTGAGTCAAAGTTCTCGGAATCTTGGCTGTTGCCATATGCACATGTGCATATGGCATACCAAAGTTTCTCAGAAGTCTGCCAATATCCTACTGTGCTATGGAGGGTACACATTTCTGCACATATAATTCCTGGCCCTCCTAATAAAATAGAAGATACTTATTCTTAGGAGATGTTCAAACAATTTATATCATAAGGTTTCACCCAACCTGAGGCAATAAAGTCATATGAATACCAGCTGGCAGGGGCGGCTCCTCCATGTGGGCGGAGGAGCATCGCCTCACTGCTTTCTCGCAGTGCAAGAAGCAGAAACATAAAATGGTATTATAAATACCATTTTATGTTTCTGCTTCTCACACTGCGAGAAAGCAGAAGGGTTTGGTTGGGGCGGGCGGGTGGGTGGGCGGTCCTGCCCGAGGGCAGGGGAGGAGTGGCTTGCCCACTCTGAGGGCTCTAACTGTTTGGTCGGCCCCAGGGCCGACCAAACCAGTCATACGCACTCTGCCCTTTCTCCTTGTAGGCTGCATGCAGCCTACATGGAGAAAATGACCTCCCCATAGATGCCTGTGTGGTCGGCGTCCCAACCAATCACAATGCTGCCATTGCAGCTTTGTGATTGGCTTAGGGGAGGGGGAAATGCTGCCTGCTTCCTGTGAGGAGCAGAGAAGCAGAGACGACATGGGACCGGGCCGGCGAAGGTAAGTGGACTTTTTTTAATTTTTATAAAACCTCCCTCGTGCGACCCCTGCCCCCCCCCCCCACTTGCAAGTCATGCCGGCCGCGACTGCCAGCTGGGCCATATAGCTGTTCTAAGTTAGTGTTTGATCTTACTCACTGTTAAAAAATTGCCAACCTCAAGGAACATTGGCGCTAAATTGTTGTTGAGTGAATGCAAAAGTCACTAAATTTCCTGACCTCAACCCCCTGCTAGCTATGGCATAGAGCAGACAGGATTAACTTATGGCAATATGTAGACTTCTTATGCAATACCAAGACAGTAATAAGGTCAGAATACCAAACAATAATAATCCCAAGCCGACTTGAAGTGAATAAACAACATGACACCAAAACACGAAAATCCAATAAGGGGAACCAGAGATCTAATTTTTTAAGTTTATGATAAAAATAGTGACAAAAAGCACTAAGTACCAGTGATAGTCTATGAAAGAGGTAAGTGATTTCAGGTCTACGGCACTAGAGTACAGCTCAGATGCACCAAGCAGTCACAAATTTTACTTTCCAACATCTTTTTTATCAGCATAAAATCCTCCTGTGAGGCAAGGCTGAAACTAAATCTGAAGAAAGTGCATTGAAATCGGACACCTCTGCTGTGAGGTCCCCCTGACTATTCCAGACATCCTGGAAGTCCAAACATTTTTAAGTCCCAACGATCCGGGGTTTCCTCAATCACCCTTCTAAGGCTCTCAGGACCTCAGGAACAGCACCTAGGGTCTTGGACTCACTCCAGGAGACGCCACCTGCAAGATGCAGTCCAATTCAGTTATTACTGGTCAACTGGTCACTTCAGAAAAAAGGTCTCCTGGAGCTGGTTGTGTTCTTGTAGACACACATCAGCTCAGCTAACGTTTACAGACCACGTCTTTATCCTGGATACAAGAGGGAGCAGGTCCAGTCCTTCAGGGCTCCACATAGGTCACAAACTACAGGCCTAGTCTTCTTCTAACCTTCAGCAGGTCTAGAAAGTGTTCGGAGGAGGTAGCCTTGGTGTGCCACATTTATGCCTGGCACCAGCTTGTGGGTGGGGTAATTCCTGACTCCTCCCTGACCAATGGGCTAAAAGGTTTCAGGGGCAACGCTACCCAATATTGCATAATTTCTGATGGCCCTACTGCAAATAAATCCACAGTGCACCTTATTCCCCATCTGTAAGATGGAGAAACCCTTTTTCATTTGTGCAGAACCTGTGTGCCCACCATGGGTTGTGGCCAAGATAATGAACAGTCCCTTCCTCAATGGTCACTCAAAACCTGTTCTGGGGATATTGTTCCCCCACTGGGTTTGTTGCAAGCTTTTTTATGGGGAAAAAGGATGTGATTTTCCAGGTGTCCCCTGACATTTACTTTTGAAAGTGTAGGGCCTTTAGACGTTAATTAAGTTGCTAATTGGCTGCTGCTGGAGAGCTAATGTAACTTCATCTTGAGGAGCTTCCGGCAGGGAAAAGTTAACTTTCGAAAACTTGCTTTTCCTAAATATTTATTAGAACACCAACAGCAGTATTGAATTGGGCTTTCATTAATTATTAAAAATTGTGTTTGAATTATTTTTCTAGCGGGCCTCAAACCCGAGATACAGAATTAACATTTCAATCCGTACTCTAGTTTTCTCACAAGATGGTCAGAGCTTTCCACAGTGAAAATAGCATTTGGTGGATAGTCACCGCAGGGACATGGTAACATTAAATGTCTATATGTCACTTTTTTAAATGCCAGGCACCCAACTTGTAGTATACATGGTCTAAATAGGTGTAATCTGTTCAGTGGAAACAATGTCTGTTTACCCTTGTATCTACAGGGGTCAGCTGCAGCTGGGCTCCCCTTCTCTCCACAGCCCCTTCAGCATTAAATATGATATGTGTCTCTGGGCCCAATACGTCTAGGCCCAGAAACACTTACAATAGCTGGTTGCAAAATTTTACCTGGGTTATCACTCTGAGTGAAATTCTGCAACTAATAATGATGGCCTAAGTGAAGTCACAAAAATATTTACTAATATATGCGCGCAAGATTTGTATAATCAATTTGAACCATGGATCAGATCCTTGACATAAATGGAAAACTGCCCTCACAAGTGTGAGTTAGGACAGGAAGAGCACTACAACAAAGTGAAACTGGGCAGCTGACTTAGGGTACTACTTCCAAGTGTTTATTTATTTGATTATCAAAATAATTCTTATAAAACAATGCATTAATTAAGAACATAAAACTGATTATAAGACTTTTTTAATAGACAGTTTTGAATAGATTTTAAAATTACAACAATAGCAATAATACAATCAATAGAAGGTTTACTGGGAGAGCAAATGCAAATGAATAAAATGAGGTAAAATAATATATTTCTTAAACACACGGTGGAGTGTATGTTTATGCTGCAAAAAACAAGGGACTGTCTAATAAAAAGTGAATAATATCATATTTCAAATTTAAATTATATAAAAAAATTACTTTTTACACTTGCTGGAACCAAGCTGCTATTTGGCCAAAGTTAACCCCTAGGCATAAACAAAGAGTCTGGAAGCCCCTTAACCTATCTGGTAGACTTTTTCGATAGGAAAAAAAACTAAAGGTGTACAAAATTTGAATAATTTACTTTTGCATAATTATGTGAAATTAATGCAAATTTACGCAGAATGCAAATCTGTTATTTCAAGCTATATTTTAGCTTAAAGTGTGTCCTCGAACTCTGTTTGTGTGCTTTATTGGTACATTTTTACCTTTTCTATCATTATCAAATTTACTCTTTAACTTAAAGTAAGAAGATCATTAGAATAAAGAGACAGGAATAACAAGGGCTCTAACCAAAAGGTCAGTCACAACTGTAGCTTACAGATTGTGAAATCAGAGAAGCCCATTCACTGTGGCTATTACTTTACTTTGAATGGTGCAAAGCTGAATATACCAACTTAGGTTCAATGAAAATATTGTTTCTACGATGACACCTGCGCCAAATCAGCGACAAACAGACCTAAGGTCATATGTGTAAAAACACATCCTGGTTTTAGGTTATTTGTATGGGAGTGTTAGACTTGGCATCTTTGGCATGGTTTCCCCAGACTTTTTGCCTCTACCTCTTATATTTTTGATGCTGTGCTGGATTTCGTTTTTGCTGGCTTAGATGCTCTGGGCATTTTGCCACTGCTGATCAGTGTCAAAGTGCAAGTGCTCCATATGTAAATTGTTATCACAATTGGTTCTCCCTTATTGGCATATTTGATATACTGGAAGTCCCTAATCAAGTGCACTGAGTGTGCCAGGGCCTGTATATCAAATGCTACTAGTGGGCCTGCAGCACTGATTGTGCCACTCATAGGATTAGCCCTGAAAAGGTATCTCAGACCTGCCACTGCAGTGTCTGCGTGCAGTTTTTAATAGCCCCAGGCGGAGACCTCCGTTTTGCTCGCGGAATGTGCGGAGATTTTCTTCCTCCGCGTTCCGCGGAGAATGCGGAGAAGGCAAATCTCCGCACACTCCAAGGTGGAGCGGAGTTGGCCAGCCCCCGCCTCCACCCCACCTATTAATAATTAATTATAAATGACATAAAAGTAATGAAAAACAACTTACCTGGACTGCGGCGTCGCCGGGCTGCCCTCCTCCTCTTCCTCGCCGTCTCTGCAAAAACTGCGCATGCACGTACGCCCACGCATTTCTCGCAAGAAATGCGCGGGCAGGCGCATTATGTGGTCATACTGCACCAGTGAGGACAGAACTGGTTTGGCCTAGGCTCAGAGTCCCTTGCACAGAGAAGAACAAAGACAAAATGGGGTATAAGTAGTGGACCTAAAACACCAGAACTTTAAATCACTTCTGGACTCAAAAGGAACCTTTGCCAAGGTGAAGAGCTGGAGAGCTGTAAGGAGGAATGCTGCCACTTTTGGAACTTTGCTGTGAACCTGCTTCAAGAAGTATCTCCAAGGGCCTGTGTTTGCTGGACTCCTATTCTGAAGTCTCAGGGACACAAAGACTTCACCCCCAGCTCCAATGAACTCTATTGCTGAGAGTTCTGACCTGCCAGGAGGTGCCTGATCCAGGTTTGCACCTCTGGAGGTAGTTCCTGCTGTTGGGAGCTGGAAGCAACTTGAAAGAAGCAAGAAAATCTGTCTCTGACGCCGTCAGCGATGCTGCTGTGATTCCGCGACCTGCATTGAGGCCTGGGGCCCAGCCTGCAATGCAGCTCCGATGCCATTCGACGCCTGCTGATGTCTGCAGTTCTCGGCCTTCCCGTCGTGAGCGCTTGCACCGACTCCATCACTGCCAGTGCCTGCATCCTGTTGTTGCGGTGCCGATAACCGCTGAGGGTGACTCCACGAACTTGCTGACTTCGCTTTGTCACCAGAACAGATGCCTCACCACCGACACAACCGACTTCCCCTGTCCTGGACTCGACACGTCGCCTCCTCAAGGACACGCTGCCTCACCGTGGAAGCCAGGAAGCCGGCCTTGACCTGGGCACCGACGTCTCACATCCACAATGCTGTGCATCATCATAGTCTTCGTTTCCAAGGTACTGTTTGTTTGGGGGTCCATGTGATTCCATGCCTGACGCCGCGCTGCTTGGGGTCAGCGCCGTACTTTGGATTTATTGCTCTCATGACATCGCAATAGACCCAGGTAGAAATATATATTTTCTACAAGCTTTATTTTTGCAATAACTGTTCTAAAGTCATATTTTTTTACCTGTATGTTGGTTTTTTGTTGTTTTGGTCTTGTTGACTTTAGATAAAGATACTTTATTTTCCAAAACTGGTGTGGTGTCCATTTGTGGTGTTATCACTGTATTACTGTGTGTTTTGAGTACAAATACTTTACCCATTGCCTTTGGGATAAACCTGTCTGCTCGTACCAAGCTACCAAGGGGGTGAGCAGGGGTTATCTAAAGTGTGTTTCCCCCTTACCCTGACTAGAAGCAAGGGTCCCTATGTGGACAAAGGTACCTACCTCTGACAACTAGAGACCCCCATTTCTAACAGGGAGTATATGAAGCTAGATGACTAGGATTAGATCCTCTGAGCAATAGTCTTAAGGGTAAAACAATGCTCCACCTCAGTAAGATTTTCACAAAATCATTACATGTCATAGTATACAAGACCCTTGACAATATCCTAAAATGTGTACATGACTACACTAAGTGACTGCAATGAACTAAGCTACATGGCTAGCCAGCTTTATGAGTTAAGCACAGTCAGTCTGAGTATATTCAATGCATCAAAATCAAATTCAAATGGACTGACTCAACTGATCCTCCATCTAGCATTGTTAAACACAGCTGCATTATGTTTTGTAACATGGATACTTTATATTTAAATCAGTACATAAATGTGAAACTGTAGTATTAAGCATCAATTTAAAACAATTGATAATCACTACCTAAACTGCACCTGACCCTACTTACCATTAACACATTTTTCAGCAAAAATAGACTACTATACTCCACCACCTATTGCTGTGGGGTTCCAGAAGAAAATTGTGGCTAATCCACATGTACAGGGAAATTCATGATTCTAATGCAGAGGACAAAGTACATCACTCCCACCCTATGCTGCCTTTACAAGATTCCATTACAAGTGCTGTAGCCACCTCAAGCCATCCTTTCATCACACAAAGTTATCTCTGTAGAAGCTCTAGAAATAGTATGATGGAAGGCAAGATGGCGGCTGCATGACCGCTGTGAGAGTCGCTCCCTGACCATCGTGTAAATTACTGGCAACGAACCCTTCTGTGATATGCATAGTTATCGCTGTGATACGAAATAAAGTAAAAAAGGCGGACTATGAGAACTTGTTGAAGGCAACTCGAGATTCCGGATGAGTGCACAGCAGTGCTTTTCAGAACTGTTCCGGCGAGCGGCAAAGGTGCTTTTTGGCGGAGTGCAGAAAATCAAAGCCGGAACGCACCTGTGGACGGTGAGGGCTCTGCGGGCTCTGACTGGTGCCTGGAGGCGCTCGAGAGGACCAAGTGGGTGCAGAATGTCCCCCCGTGTAAAACCCCCGGTAAAGGAGGGCACAGCGACCGGAGTAAAGACAATCCCTGCCGTCAGGAAAATGGCTGCTCTGAAGGGTGCAGACGCTGCTCGCACGCTCAGTCAGGAAGGGGCGGAGAACGATGGTAGAGCGGCCAGTGGTGAGCAGCATCACGGCGATTCCGCAGTCAAGCCAAAGATCCAGACGGTGCCTGGGATGTTCTCTGGAAGGGGGGCAAGCGGCAAACAGGTAAAACCCCCACCTAGGGATAAGACTGTCAGTAAAATAGTGGATTTGGATGGAGACTTAGACCCTGGCACTGCAGTAAATGACATGCTCAAAGCCTCTCATGAGACTGCTATATCTGAAGCCCCATCTTAGAATCTAGTGACACAAATAGGTCTAATATGGGGTGTAAGGAAGGTTGGAGGCAGGAGGGAATGGAGCATAAAGATAACGTGCAAACTGTCAGTTTGGAACTGGTTGGAGGCTCTGGGCCTAAGGACTATGGCATTGACTTAGCAAGGGCTGGTGACAAACATTTAGGTACTCCGGATGGGAAAAAAAAAAATTCTTTAACAGATGATTCGGATCACACCAATGTTAGTGATCCGGACGATACTGAGCCTGATGCTACAGGGGAGGACAGTGATAGCCCCCCTACAACAACAGATACTTTGAGGAGGGCACCAAATCGTATAAAGAAAAGGAGCCTTACTGGTCTAGGAAGAAGAGGTTCTTACTCCGATAATAGCCAAGCTGGGCATCTACAGTGGGACTGCTGTACCACTCAGCTGGAAATAGGTACTGAGGAAGAAAGTATGAATGGGTCCCCGTTTAAAGACCTTAAGGCTACGGGGATCAAGACAGATCCTACTCCCTCTATGGGACTAATATACGCTACGCTCAAATCAATGCAGGCAGAAGCCCGTCAAGAGCATAAGAGGGCACAGCTAGCAAATGAAAAACTCCAGGGTGCGATCCGCAAGACGACTAAAGCTTGCTCAGAAATTGCGGCACGAACCACTGCCTTGGAGGAGCGTGTGGTGGGGCTAGAGGCTGGATTAGAGAGTACTGATCAAAAATCCACAGCAAATGAAGCTAGAATGAGTGATGTACTCTGGAAGCTGGAGGAAGTCGAAAACAGACAGCGAAGAAATAATTTACGACTGCTGGGAATAGAGGAAAATGTGGAAGGAAATGACATTCGCGGGTTTGTGTTGAAACTTTTCAAAGGGGCTTTTCCTGAGCTGTCACATTGGAACTGGGAAGCCGAGCTGCAGCGGGTGCATAGGTTCCCATTGATGTTGAAAAAAAGTCATGTTGGCCAAAACATGAAACCTTGAGCTATCCTCATTTTTTTGGGGAATTTTCTTTTGCGCCAAGCAATATTCGAGAAAGCTAGACCGGATGCAAAAAGAACAGTGGAGGGGCACTCTTTCTTCGTGCGCCCGGACTTCTGCCATACAACGGTGGAAAGAAGATGGAGGATTCGCCAAATGATTAGTCCGTTTAAAAAAAAAAGGCTGTGAGGTGTATTTAATGAACCCAGCACGCTTAAAGGTTATCTTTCAGGGAAACACCAGAGTATTTACCTCAGAGATCCTGGCTCAGAACTATCTGCAGGAACTTACAGGTGGCTGAAGGAACTTATCTAAGCCAGAAATTGGATAACTGATATTGCATATATTGCGATGGGTGTAAACTCTGCTATAAGATAATGATTATTTGTATTGTTTGGGGTTCTCTTATATCTTTTTTTTTCTTTTTTCTTTTGGCTGGGGAGTGACCTGGGAGCACAGCGGAATGCAGGAGGCATCACAAGGGTCTTTGGAGATTTTTTGCCTTAGTGAATGGGGGGGGAGGGAGTGGAAGGGGGGAGATCCAAATGAAGTTATTGGGAAGGCTATACGTTCTAGACAGTTGTCTGTTAGACCTGATCGGATGAAATCACGGGTGCTTTAATATTTTTTAACGATGAAGGGGAAGCTTAGGATTGCCTCAATAAACATTTGTGGGCTAAATAATCCTGCTAAAAGACGTAGAATAAGTACTGATATCCAATACCTGAAGGCCGATATCGTCTGCCTTCAGGAAACACACATAGAAGCTGGTAGGCAGAAGATGCTGGAACTCGATGGATATAAATTGATCTCTCATACTACGCAGGATGTCAGGACAAGAGGGGTGGCAATAATGGCCAAGAGGGGCGTAGCCACCTTTCCGCGAATCATCGCTGATAAAATGGGTAGATGGATAATTACGCAGTGTTGTGTGGGCAGTAGTATGTTTACTTTGTGTTCAATATATGGTTCTGTGCTCGATGACGCAGCACTATTTGATTGGCTGAATGTGGAACTATTGGGTGGCCTCTTCCGCTTGTCATCTGCGGAGATTTTAATTTAAATATGAGTTGCTTGGTCTCTAACCACTATGAAATTACATATCAAGGGCGCAAACCCAAAGTCTACAAATCACTGTTACAAATGAGATTATTGCATGGTCTGACGGATATCTGGGCTAAACAAGTGAAGGATGACCCTGGTTTTACGTACTTTTCTGCCCCTCACAAGACACATGCCAGATTGGACTATTTTTTTGTATCACAAGAACTGGTATTAGGCAGCAAAATATCTAAATATCCCAGGGTGATGTCAGATCATAACCCGTTGGTTCTTGAAATTAATATTAAAACAAAGGTACAATCTGTTCGATGGACATTTAATAGAGCTCTGCTTAGTGATGAAGGCTATATTCATCATATGGAGTGGTGAATTCCTAGATTTATTGAGGAAAATATTAATAGTACCAGTATACATGTAGTCTGGGATACGTTAAAAGCTGCCATAAGAGGGGAGACATCTAAATTTGGCTGGGAGATACAAAAGAAGGAAAAGCACCTGCTACATATATTGTATGAAAAACTGAGTAATGCTGAAGCTCGCTTGATTGAGGTCTTATCTGAGGGAGGGGATCCAAGTATGGTGCAATCTAAGATTATTATCGCTCGGTCCGCAATTACTGAAATTTCCATCAAAAAAACTGCTGGCAAATATATGGCTTGGCGGAGTAGAGCTTACGAGAGCAATGAAAGGGTTGGGCATATGCTTGCAGTTTGGACCAGGGAAGAAACTGTACAATCTCGAATAACTGAAATTATAGATCCCAATATAGGTTTAGTTAAAGATCCTGACGCTATTTTAGCTGCTTTCCAAAGATTTTATCAAAAATTATATACAGAGGACACGCGTATGGAAGTATGTGAGATTGAGGAGTATTTAAAGGAAACAAATTTGGAACTATTAACCCCTGAGGAGAAGGAAATGCTAGATTCTCCAATTGAAATTGAAGAAGTAAAAGTGGCTATTGATTCTTTGCCATTAGGGAAAGCAGCGGGTATGGATTTTATACCAGGGGGATTTTATAAAAAGTTTAGGGCACAGCTCATGGTTATCATGTTAGAGATCTTCTGCAGAGCTCAATCAGGTGAGGCCCCACCGGAAACTTGGAAATCGGATAATATTGTAGTTTTTCCGAACAAAGACAAACCTAAAAATGAACTAGGGTCATATCGACCTATCACGCTAATCAACAGCGATGTAAAGGTTTTTGCTAAAATTCTTGCTAATAGGCTGGCCTCGGTGATAGAGAAATTAGTATCCCTGTGTCAACACGGATTTGTGCCTGGTCGGGGGACTACGGAACATATACGCCGGACCATTGCCCTGTTTGATTACACTAAGGTAACAGGAGACCCTATGGCTTTAATACTCTTAGATGCTAAAAAGGCATTCAATAGGGTCTCCTGGCCCTTTTTGTGGGCAACTATGGGAAAAATGGGTTTTGGCACAGGGTTCATCATAGCTATTAAAAGTATGTATCGAGAACCTTCTGCAAGAGTAACATCGATGGGTGTCATATCAGATTTAATCAATATTACAAGAGGTACGAGGCAAGGTTGCCCCTGTTCTCCTCTATTGTTTGCTATTTATATCGATCCCTTAATTAGAAAAATAGAGGAGAGTCAGCAAATCCAGGGTATCAACACCAGAGGAGGAAATACCAAGATTCTAGCTTACGCCAATGATTTGGCAGTAACTACACCTAATCCTCGGGGAGCTCTTATTGAATTAGAAAAACTAGCTAGCCATTATGGTAATTTCTCTGGCTATCACCTCAATGAAAATAAAACGATAATTGTTAAAAACCATAGAATAAATTTGGACGATCCACGAATAACCCGGCATGCTAGCTATCTAGGGGTAGAAATAAGTGCTAACGATGATGAAATAGCTGACCTTAATCTAAAGCCATTGACACAGAAAACCAGGATAGATTTTAATAGGATGAATAATCTGCATCTTACATTAATGGGTAGGTGCAATGTAATTAAAATGCTATTCCTCCCTAGAATCTTATATTTTTTAAGAGCTATCCCATTGGAAATAAGCAAAGCTTGGTTTATAGCAATAAATCAACTCATCTCTAGGTTTCTATGGGCTGGGCAGCGCCCCCGAAGAGCCTTAAAATATCCAGATATATTACTGGGCAACAGCTATGAAACAGATGACCTATCTGTTGAAAGGTGATCTGGGGGATACAGGAGATACCATCTCCATATATGAGTTAATATATGGGGCAGAAGTTCAAGGGTGTCTCATGCGTCAGATTAATTTTGCTTATTTTAAAAGGGTTAGATTTAGGGTATTATTGGGCTCTTTTAAACTATGGACCGCCGTTCGGAAAAAAGTGAACATAGGTAGACTTCATAGATATACCCCAATAGCGAATAAGATCTATTGCCTGATATATTTCACGACGGATATATGGGAACGTAGGCTAAAAACGGGGTACGATATTTGGGTGATCTTATGGAAGACAAGGAAACTCTCTCGTTTAATACAATCAAGGAGAAATTTGGGATTGGGAATAACCACTTTTTCAAATATTTACAGTTAAGGGATTTTCTATTAAAAAAGGAGGTCTGCGGTAGTAAAATTCCTTTACTAGATCTGGTCTTTAGGGACCGCCCAATATTGTCCTCAATATATAAATTAATTAATAAGGCAATGGGGGATGAATTTGTTAAACATACAAATCGATGGCAGGAGCTTTTACAAGCAGGGATAGGAGAATGTGAGGATTCTCTTTTGCTAAGCATGTATCTTCAAGTTCAGTGCTTCAAAACGTGGCTTAATCTGTATATAACGCCTGCACGGATTTTTAGATGGGGTGGGACGTCTGGTACACATTGTTCTCGATGTGCGGCGGTTGCTGCTGACAGCGTGCATATGTTCGCCTTATGTCCTAAGCTTGCTCCTTTATTAATTGCTATAGGTCAAAATCTAAGTACAATGCTGGGATATATGGTGGAGATTACTCCTCAGGTAATAATTCTTGGGGTAGCTAATCAGGAAATGGCCGAACCTAATAGGATATTGGTATTTATAGCTATGGCGGTCAATAGACTATGTGTTGCCAGTGTTTGGCTAGATTGTGAACCTCCCTCAATACATTGCTGGTTAGGGAAGCTGCTCGCGATTTACAGATGGGAGCTGGCGGTTTATAAAAGAAGGGGATATAGAACAAAAAAAAGAGGCCTGGAAATTTGGGAGCCTATAAGTAGGTGGATTAATGAGGATACCGAGTTAATGAAGCATATTTAGTTATGGAGACTATATAGCCCCGTGTTTAGGTGTTTTTTTTTGTTTTTTTGTTAAGGTTCTTCAGGATAATCACTTTAACTATAAGTTACGTCTTTTGGATCTGGAGGGAGGGGGAGGGGGCGGAGGGGAGGAAATAAAAATGTAAAAATCTTGACATCGTTCTTCTTTGTTTATGTAAAGATGTATTTTTTTTTCTCTTTGTCCTGATGTCAAATACAGATTATAAAATTTAAAAAAAAGAAATAGTATGATGAATAGAGTTCTGACTCCATTTAGCCCCTCTCCTACCCCTGACATTTTTGGGTTTTGGACTACCTGGTCTTCGATTAACTGCTGTGAGTGAATCTCACTAACTGGCTCTCACTTACTGTTAACTCTATTAAAATGGATTTGAGTGTAACCCACCAATGTCTGTCTTTTTAAATGAGGTCCACTTCTGCCAGCTTAGTTAAGAGGCTCTAGGCTGGTTAAACGCGATCATATGTGCACATAAAAAAGTACTCTTGTTGGCTAGCAAGCAAACTTGGTTGAAAACAGAGAAATACATTATGATTTGTCTGCTCCACAACAAGTAAACATTTTAGCAGGGCTATCTATCCCAACCAAATCCCATTCATACAGTGCATAGTGTTGGAAAAGTGAGATTACAATACTTTATAAATGATTATAACATTACAGAGGGGAAATAGGCAGGGAGTCGCTACCATTGGTGCGGCAAGAGCCATGGCACCCCGGCCCGAGCCCTGAGAGGTCTACTGAACCCTGATATATGTTGTATTTTTCTCCCCAACAGCAGTAAAAGGGACATTTTTCTTGCTTGCTTGCATCAGTGTCCATAGCATCCTTGCTACCCTGGTTGATATAGGTTAGAGTCAACTAAGATAATACATGTGGGAACTTGAGTAACGTTGGGTGGGGCACACACCAGTACAGAAACCGATAAAGCTATGTATAATATTTTCTTTTTTAACTTTTATTTTCCTCTGTACTTAGGCCATTTAGACTTAGTAGTCAGGCACTTCCATTGCTTAATTTGCAACATGAAAACAACTGTCTTTACAAATTCTTCGTGTCTCTGTGATTTTTCTTTGTTTTGTCAAATTATTGGGCTGACAATTTTGGTGCACTGTTCTTAATAAACTCTTCAGATGTCAGACTGATGTAGTTGTAGCACAAGATAACTATTGGCAGAATTTATTTTCAATAGAAAGACGGAAGCAGCACTGGCTTTGAGGTAAGTGTGTGTGTGTTAGAGAGGAGTGTGTTTTTCTGTGTGTTAGAGAGAAGGAGGGAGAGCTAGTGGGAGAGAAAGTGATATGCGAGGGAGAGGCCTTTCTGTTCCTCTGACTCTCCGATCTGTGTGTTTTTCCCACTCTTGTAGTCGGTAAATATGTGATGCAGAAAAATAAGTGCTGTTCCCCAAAAACAAGTGCCACCGGCTCAAAATAAGCACGGAAAATTAATAATATGTGAAGAATAATTACATCTTTGAGTTGTGCAGTGTTAAATGGCTTTAGCAATAATCACTTGCCAAAGGACAATTATAATGCACTACTGCACATATATATTTATTTTAAGTTCGCATCCTAGACATGTATGGTTACACACATTACCGTTCCCGAGTGTTTTAGCCCCTCGTCGGCTGTTAGCGTATTTTCACTTTTTTAACAAGAATGACTGACTTTTTAAAGAATTCAAACTCATCATGGTGGTATGTCCAGTTCTACTCTTTCTCTGCTCTGCGATCACATGTGTGATCTTATTGCTAAAAGAGCCCATGCCCAGAAAAACCTATAAATGTTAGAGACAGTGGGGGATATTCACAAGGACTTATCTCCGAGTTATCGCCACCTTAACGCAACAAAAGTGGAGATAGATTTAACGCCCCATTCACAAGCGGTTGCAAACTGCAGACAACTCAAGTATTCCTGCGATAACTGCCTCAAAATTTACCTCCACGGGTGACACCACCTACTAACCCTAATGAGATGGAGAGTAGGCGTTCCCGTGCAAAAACACACGAAAACACCACTACACCACATTCACAACGAACTGCCAGATCTGCGATGCGAACCCAAAACAGGCGATAAGCTGAGGTAGCAGCAGGGATTCAACACCTGCCTTCTGCTGGTGTTATGCAGGATGACTACCTGCTGCATGAAAGGGAGCCCAGCCAAGAGCCACATCTGAAGACCCACAGATGCCATGGAGACAATGATCATGCAGCTCGGACACCCATGAGGGCCACAACACCCACAGCCACCACCCCAGGCCCGCCACCACCCCCAGGACCCGTCCCGCCCCCCGGACCACCACAGAGGCAGCGTACACAAAGACAGCGGACCCACCTGAAACGCACCAGCCGCACAGACCGAACGCCAGAGGAGGACATTGCCCACTACAGGACCAAAAGGACAACCATCCCCCGCATCCTGACCCACATCGCCCACCTGCTGACGGTACCAACACAGTGCACAAACAACATCACTCCGCAGACAAAGCTGCCGGCTGTGCTGCACATGTTGGCCTCTGGTACCTTCCAACCCACAACTGCCAGAGGAGTCTCACAGCCAGCCCCATCCAAGTTCATCACACCTGTCCTGGATGCCAACATCAGCCCGGTACCCCATCACCTCCACTCCACCCACACTGCGCAGGAGCAGCTGGAGACCAAGCAAGGCTCCCACGCCACAGCTGGATTCCCTCACGTGTTGGGGGCAATCAACTGCACACATGTACCCCTCGTGCCCCGTGCCAACACTGCACACAACTACCTCAACAGAAAGCGCACGCATCCCATGAATGTGCAGGCAATAGTGGACCGCCCGGGACTCCTCAACAATGTCATGGCCAACTCCCCAGGCAGAGTGCATGATTCCTACATCTCCCGACAGTCCATCATCAACCAGCTCTCCCAGGATGGCACCTACGGAAATGCAGTGCTCGTTGGTAAGTTCCAAATGAACACACCACACACCTCCACCCCACAGTCATGCAACTCACGACACTGGCAATGGGCACGCAGCAGAACTACATTCAACATGCCACACAACATGCCAACCCACCAGGCTCGACAACACAACTCCATTGGGAACCTGGGCTTGCCATGCCCACAACCCAGCCACGGCATGGCACCACAGCCACACAATAGCAGGATGTGAGGAGAGGCGTGGACCAGGCATGTGCGAGAGCGGCAAGTGACCAATGAATGAGAACCTACCCAATGCCAGGTGTGGCGTGGAGGTGGCGGAAAGACTTCAGTGTGCAAACCACCGAATTGGCCATGTGGACATTAACTGCTGGTGCATGGAGTGTAGTGGCCAGTGGACGCTACCATGTCCCCACAGGCTGTGGAGCAGAACGCGGAAATGTCGCACGTTACGTCCCCCCTGCATGCGCGGGCGGAGTGGGTTGGCCCTGCGTACGCCAGGCCTGCATAGGGGTGTGAATAAAAAGCCCGTCGCACTGGGTGTGGTCCTCTTTCAGAATGGCCAACGCGTCTGCCAGGGCAGCGCCTCCCAGCCCGACACGAGGCCGGCGACGTGCGTGGCTGGGCCTGTGTCCCTGTGCGCCTGCTGCACCCCGGGCCGCTGGTCCCCAGACCTGTCATGCCTGGCCCAGCACACCATGGAGGCTCCGCTCACCTGCCAACACCGGCGTATGTCAAAGAGGGCCCACCACGTGCCGGTGCAAGCTCCAGGCCCCAGTCCCGCTACCTCTGCAGCCTCCGCAGACCATCGCTGGCCTCCACGCCACTGGCCCACATTACTCCCTTCTCATTGACATACTCCACAGGCGTACTCTTTGGCCCAGCTGTTGGCACAAGTTCAACAGAGTCGTGAGTTCTGAATGGCAGTGCCCAAAGGTCTGTGTCAGGGTCCACATCACTATACTCCCTCCAATCAGTGAAGCCAAAGTCTGCATCGCAAGCCGGTGACACTAGGGTGCCACTAACCCTGTTCAACGCAAGCCGGCGACACGTGGTGCCACTAACCCTGTTCAACGCAAGCCGGCGACACGTGGTGCCACTAACCCTGTTCAATGCAAGCCAGCGACATGTGGTGCCACTAACCCTGTTCAACGCAAGCCTGCGACCCGTGGTGCCACTAACCCTGATCAACGCAAGCCGGCGACACGTGGTGCCACTAACCCTGTTCAACGCAAACCGGCAACACTTGAATGAGGGCTCAGGCCTACACTGTGCTCCAGTAGGTCTCACATGTGGAACTGTGTCCTGAGTCTTGAATGGCAGTGAACCCAAGTCCGTGGCAGCATCCACATCACTAAACTCCCTCCGATCAGTGAAGCAAAAGTCTGCATCGCAAGCCTGCGACACGTGGTGCCACTAACCCTGTTCAACGCAACGCGGCGACACGTGGTGCCACTAACCCTGTTCAACGCAAGCCGGTGACACGTGGTGCCACTAACCCTGTTCAACGCAAGCCAGCGACACGTGGTGCCACTAACCCTGTTCAACACAAGCCTGCGACACGTGGTGCCACTAACCCTGTTCAACGCAAGCCGGCGACACGTGGTGCCACTAACCCTGTTCAACGCAAACCGGCAACACTTGAATGAGGGCTCAGGCCTACACTGTGCTCCAGTAGGTCTCACATGTGGAACTGTGTCCTGAGTCTTGAATGGCAGTGAACCCAAGTCCGTGGCAGCATCCACATCACTAAACTCCCTCCGATCAGTGAAGCAAAAGTCTGCATCGCAAGCCTGCGACACGTGGTGCCACTAACCCTGTTCAACGCAAGCCGGCGACACGTGTTTGTGGGCCCCTGCAGACTATTGGCTCAGGCCTACACTGCGCTCCAGTAGGTCCCACATCCAGCACTTAGTCATGATTCATGAATGGCAGAGTCCATACAAGTGAACGCACAGAGAGGAGTAAGAGGAAGATGCGGCTCAGTCCGGATGAAAACCTGATCCTAGTCACGGAGGTGACCGAACACTAGCAACAACTGACCTGGTGCCATCAACCCTGTTCACCGCAAGTCCGCGTCCCGTGGTGCCACTGAACCTGAACTACGCAGGCCGGTGGGACCATCCAACGTATGCCGGCGACACTCGGTGAATGGCCCCTGCTGACCGCTGCCTCAGGCCTACACTGCGGTCGAGTAGGTCACACATGTGGAACTGTGTCTTGGATAAGATGTGGAGGAGTCCACACCATTGGACATGCCTCATCGCAGGCGGCATCCCCTATCAGCACTGGTGCCACTAACTCTGTGCGCAATGACTCATGGGCACTTTCTGGTTGGACTTTGGTGGCGTCTGAGTTCATGGCCTGGGGGTTGTCTGCATCATCATCTGGCTGGACCGGACTTGGTGTCAGACATGTGTCTGCTCCATTCACCTCCACCATAGTGACTATTTCAGCGTGGTTCTGCCCTCTGCATCATGCCCTAGGGGTACACCTTCCACTGTCCACTGAGACACTCCGCGACAACTCCCTTTGTGTTCCACGAAAACCTGCTCTGCTCTCATGACCCTGCCCCAGTGCACCGCAAGTCAGCAGCCTGTGGTGGTAGGCCCGTGCAGGACGCTGTGCATCCGGGGCCACTAACTCTGTGCAGCACAAGTAATGGGGCCTTTATGGTTGAATGGGTGTGTCCTTAACGATGTACACTTTTGTCGTTTTTTGACTGCACCAGGCACTCCATGACGGCTGGTGTTCACACACCCCACACACATCCAACACAGATGTCACTCGACATGTGAGCCTGCTAATAAAAGTGGGCGGGCGCACGTGCCCGTAGCCATTCCCACCATCTAAGCAAGGGTGTCCGTGTGGTCATTATGTCAGCATGATGTGCCCGAGCCCTGCAACATCACAGTGTGCTGTCTTCAGCGGACGATACCATGTCACCTCAGCAGTGGCTGAGACATTGGACATGTAGCTTCACCCGCCCCCCCTGCATGCACATGCGGCATGTGCTGGTCCGGCGTACGTCAGGTCAGCGCAGGGGTGTGCTGATTTGGCAGGGGGATCAGGACGTGGCTCCTGTCTGGCCTTGAGCAGGAAGTGCGGTAAGTGTGTCTCTGTGTTGGGGTATTGTCGCCACCAGGGCCACAGTAGTCGATGTTGCAATGTAGCATGCACCAGGAGGGTGGGCCCGCATGTACAGGGAAATGTAGGAGCACAAGACCGCTCTGGGTATTGGCACATGCATGCCAAGTGTTATGTGTATCAGTCCTGCGGCTGCATAAGTCAGTTGCCTACCTCAATCGCAGAGCGATCACAGCCAGCCATGGACTGTACACCTGTGTCCGCCCTGTCTGGACCATTGGCCTACACTCACGTGGCCACACACCCTCAAAGGCCAGCTTCACAGTGTTGTTGGCATGCCGTTGGACATGCGCGGACAGGCATTACAATAGTGTGTCGTAGGAGTGCACGCGGTACAACAGCGCAGCGCACACAAGTGTGGGGGCTTGTGGGAGGGAGGAGCAGCTGTGAGGCAACGTAACACACAGTGAGGCCGCTCATGTGCCACGTGCTGGGCATATCATCCATGATTCCCTGGGTCGCAGACATCCCACCACACCCACGACAGGCCTCTGTACATCTCCTGTATGCATGCAGATGGTGAAGTTACTGTAGGGATGAAAGGTCCTTTGTCTGAACTATCAGGCGGTAGCACATCTGCAGCTCCGAGCTGGAACTTGCATGTGGCCAGCACCCCCTGACAGATACGATAGCATTTGCTTGCGACTCCCACAATACGCACTGCCTGACGTGAGACCAACGTGTACACATCCCACACGCAGAAGTCCTTGGTCGTAGTTAGCGTGCATGATATGGTCTTCACACATACTCCCACCCCACCCCAGGTCTGCACCCGTTGCACACAGACACTGCTCATTGCTCCGAGCTGTGCCATTTCATCCACAGGACTGGCGCAGGGCAAGCCAGTGCCGCTTCAAGCAGAGCCACTGACGCAATGGCAGACCATCCCGGACACATGCTCATCTCCAGTCACGTGGACCTGTATCGTGCACGTCTGCTGCATATACTGGGGGATCAGTTACCGGCTGGGCTTCCGCCTTGCGAACGTCACCTGCTTTCAGCCTGTGTTGCATTGTCGCTCGTGCATATTCGAGTGGACCATGGATGTCTGCCTCTCCAACGTAACGGTAGCTGACCTGGATTTTGACGTGTGTGTGCGCCCCCTGTTGGCCCACGACCAGGAGTGTCACTGTGATGCCCGTTTATGGCATGCCTGGATGTTTGGCATGCATGCTGGCAACTGGACCTGGGAGATTGCACGAGTCGTCGTGTGCAGTGACCACATTGAGCCGCTCCCCGATTGGGCTTTGGTGCAAATTGGGGCCAGGGGTTGGAGTCAGCACATCTGTCCGGGACAGCTGATGGATTACATCGCCGACATGTTAGATGTGGAGGACAACGATCTCTCATTGGAAATGTTGACCTACGCTGCTGCACTCGCGTTCATGGACGAGTGACAAGGTACCTGCAGCCACAACTGGATGTGACCCATTGCATGTGTCCCGACGCCTGGTTGCATGTTGAGGATCTGGTCACATGTCCCAAGACGACAGTGGACATGGCTGCATTGGCCTGGACTCCTGATCTATGCGGACAACCAACGCGGGTTGGCACTGACTTGTGTTGATGATGGACTCCCCCGGGGTGGACATGGGCGCTTTCCAACGTTCCTCATTCAGACATGCTGCTGCATTGTTCTGCATGTCGTGGCACTTCTCTTGGCCGTACTGACACGCACTTGTTGATAAAGTTTCCGCACTTTCACTTGTCTCCAACTGTGTTGAGTCTTGATTTGTATGCCAATGTGTGTGTCATGGCCTATCTGGCTCCCTGCCATACGTGCATTGCTACCACATCAGGGCTGTGGGTTTGTACTTGTGCATTATCATGTCCCTGTTTCATGCTTTGCCAGATGCGTATGGCCATTTACCGGCCACAAGCGGGTGCACTTGTGTCCTGTGTTCGGTTGTGCAAATGTTGCTGTTTGTACCACATTGTGTTCGATGTTGGGGTGCTCTGCTTCCTATGTGTGTGTGCTGCATTGTGTGTGAGATGTCCCTTCAGCTCTGATTTGGCTCACCCTTCTCCCTTTCAGGCAGTGTGGTTTTCCGGGTTTGCCGGGTTGTGTGACTTGTGCATTTGGTTGGTGTTGTTACTCTTGGGCATGGTTTGTCTGCAGTTGTGCTGTGCTTAATTGTGCATGTGTGCCATTGTGCCCATCTCCTCCCGTCCCCCTAGTCCCTGGTCGTTCCTCTCCCTGTTGCTGTTGTGTCTGTTGATTTTGGGCAGTTTTCGGTCCCCGGGTCCTGCCACCATCTCCAGACTGATGTCGTGGACACCATTTCCTCCATGTCATCCAGCTCCTTGTGTGGCGCTGGACTCCCACCTCCGGTGTGCATTGCTGCCTTCTGGTTGTTGGTGTGTTTCTGCTTGTTTGTGCGTTTCGCATCATTCCAGCTGTTCTGGTTTTCTTCCATTGTCCTCCTCCGCTCTCCGGCTGCATTCACCTTGTCCACGATGGCCTACCATGTACAATGTTTTGTTGCCAATGAGGCTTGTGGGGTTGTGTACTGGCTCCGGTTGCCTCCATTGTGCTTCGCTGTTGTTTTCTGTTTGGTTTGTCTTTCTTTTTCCTGCTTTTGTTGTGCTTATTCCCGCCTGCCGTGTGTGTGTCGCGGGCCTGGTGCTGCTTATCGCTGCTTTCCTCATCGCGAATGGGCTCGTTGCACGTTTTTTGGTGTTGAGGTTTGTGTTTTTATCTCCGTCGAGGTGGTTGTATCGCGGACATTGGCCGCGTTTTCGGCAGACTATCGCATGGTACCGCCGTGTTGTGAAGTCCACGTTAACACAGGGTTATTTTCCCGCGATAGGCTGCGATGTGTAAAGTTGCGTTAACATTTTTCGGAGATGTTTAGCGCACGTTCTTGTGAATATCCCCCAGTATGTTTTTGAATGAGCGGACAAATTTTGCAAGGTTCTGTTGCTTTATAAGCCCTTTTCTCTCTAAAGCACAATAGTAACGTGCTTATCACTGGCATGTTAATAACTAGCTGCTTCCTTTAAAACAGATTGTGCTAATTATACATTAGTATCTGTACAGTGACAACTTATTTTAGGTAATTATCACATGCAAATTAACGGTTTTAATACTTGAACCCCTTGGTGAGTTGACTTGGCCTAATTTTTATTAGGTTCAGGAATATAATCTCATTCAATTTTACTTTTAATGAACATTTCCTAAACGAACTTGAGATACATTATCCAGTGATGGTTAATGCAGAGGGAGTCAATAATGTTATGTCTGCTTTTATAAAAGTAAACCCAATAAGTTCAAACATTTTTTAACTCAACAATAAAAACATACATGAATGCATATTTTCACTGTAAAGAAGGTAGTCTATCTATGGTAATATAATCCTGCATGAATTATTTATCAAGCAAGTGATAACTAAAGTGCACAATTCGTTCATATCAATAGATCGTGTTAGAATGTTATCATGACTCTTTATTGCTGTTTTCTGTGTTAACTTGTTATTCGTAATTAATCGTGGCAACTTTTTATGTACATTTTCCTAGTATCATCTAGGGTGAATGTTAAGACGAGACTCGCCCGTGAAAATATGCTCAAGTAACTTTAGAAAATGATGGCAAAGCCTCCAGCGCGCTGACAGCCAATCACGAGGATTCTCTGCCTCTGGTGATACACTGTAGGCCAATCACCGTACGTTAAAGTAGCAGCTAAAAGATGGGCTAGTCACTTTGTAGGCAACAACGATTGATATCTCATGATCTCTCGTTTTGTTTTCTGTGAAGAAGAAAGTACATATATGTGCTCTATATGCATGCACATTTTAACATAACATAGTATTCCCATTGATATTCACCACTAGTTCAGTCCAAAAAAACTCTACAGGGCTGCGATGTCACCTAACCTCCATGGTATGGAACTATTTGTAAATTTCCTTTTAAACGAAGTGTATTTACATTTAATATATAACAATTCGTAGCAAAGGACAAAGGGGACTGGGTAGAGTTGACGTCCATCCATTTCGTCCCCAGATGTAACTTTTACACCCCAGCCGCCAGTTATATTCAGACTCCCTTCACCGCCCCCTCAAGCCAGTTCATGGCCAGGACAGCTCAATCTTAAGCAATCTGCCCCACGGTTCTTTCTCATCAATTTCTCCCAACCCAATGGCATCTTCCACCCAGGTCCCCCAAGCCCACCCGCTGAACAGCTGAGCCCAGGCTGCCCTCTCCTGGCATCAGCTGGAGGACCAGAGGGTTTGGGGTGCAGCCATCTCCTTCCCATGTCCTGGTCCACGATTTCCCATCCTGGAGCAAGAAACGAAAAGGGGTTTTGTCAGCTGGACGTAGTCATATGAAATGGAAAATATTTTGGCTAAAACCCATAGGCAAAATGTCCCTATTGATGCCAACTGTGGGTGTATGGCAAAAAGCTTCATACCCTGCTACATAAAAATACAGGAAGACATGAGTAGAAGTCCTGATCTCACATGTGTCATGCACAAACCATTTTAGTTTTCTTCTACACTGCATTGTTACATTTTAGTGGAAAAGGCGGTGGAAAGTTATTAGAAAGCATCAATCAATCAGGGATTTGAAGAGCGCACAACTCACCCGTGAGGGTCTCAAGGCGCTGCATGATCTCACTCTCATCTGGTATTGCACACGTGACCCATGACGTTACCTAGCAGTGATTTTACACGTGTTCATTCGAATGTCAAGTCCATTATATCTCCATTGATATTTATACATTTACAGAAAACTGCCAAAGGTCCTTGTGCTGCCAACACATGTATCAAGTATTAGTGACTCATTTCCAGGGCTGCAATCAAGACAACTGAGAAAAAAGAAAATATTATTGAAATGCGTACTCAGGAACTTTAAATAGAGTTCTCATTTTAAAATAATATAATACAATCTCATGTATTCTCATATATATTCGATTGTCAGAGTCCATTTTCAATAAACCATCACCTTTTTTGATGATGTTTGTTCTATAATCTTGGAGCTGATGACTAGCTGGAAATCAGAAATGGTTCAATACAATCTGACATTCAGCAACAGGAAAGATGGGCTTGAAATCTGACTCCTATTTGTCTTAATATCTCATACCTCGTGTTTGATGACTCATAATGGCTGTTTGTGTTGTGTTTTGACATGTTAGGCTATCAATGACATCTCTGAAATGTGCTTTGCAAATCGGTGCCTTGTTGACAACCATTAGCTATAATCAAATTGCTACAGAGTAGTGGTGTATTTGAAGAGCGAAGCCAAAACAGTGAAACCGCACTCACATCTGTTGTCTTTATCAACAGTTTGCAGCATCGGTAGCCTATGCAACTGAGTCACAGCTGTGCCTGCCTGCCAATTTTAGGCGCTCTTACATGTAATAACATGCCACCTGTTCGATGTATAATTATGTGGTCATGAGGAGACCATGTCGTTCTGTTTGCCTAGATTAAGAGAATGAGGCCAGTAGTTAATAGATGAACTGATTGGAAACACCAACTTCAACTAGAGAAGGAGGGTGTGCAGCCACGTTCTTTGACAATGGAAAAGTACAGCACAATAAAGAACTGGATGCACATGGTGTGCCATTATTTTAGGTGAGGTGACGCGAGAAAAACAATGGCACAAGGAATGAGGTGAATTTGGGGAATCACAGGTCTCCCACAATGTTGTGGCGCTGTGTAGGCATATCGCGACAGCAGCCAGTGAACCTCTAGGCTCCACTGTTAAGACATTTCACATGAGCAATTATAGACATATTTCAACTTATTACTTACATGTAACAAGGGTGGTGATGCTGCATATCTCATGGATAACTCTCAATGACCAGTGTGTCTGGTTTGTTGGAAGTACAAGGGTAGCTGCTAAATTGCTGTATTCTGACGATTGTTTACCTCAGTAGACATAGAAGAGGTGCTGCTTGAGGTTGGCTGCTGTCATTCTGCATTGGCAGTGTCAACTGTGTATTGCACCATAATGGTGCATAATTGTAGCAGGTAGGCCCATTCAGTAGATGCACTCGGTATATGCTGCTCCCAATATCTCTCTCCACTGGCAAGCATGTCTGGTTGTTCACACTTCCTGGGTGCTGCTGCAGTTGCACTTGGCTGAGCGCAGATGCCTCTATAGGGTTAATGGTTGTACAGATGTAGGTTTTTGTGGTGATTCCTGATGGGGAATGTATTGTTAATTGCCAGGTTTTACAGCATGAAAATATTAGCAGCAAGTTCTCTGCCTACTGCATTATGTCCTGATGCGGGTCCTCTTACATCTAAAATCTAAAATTAAAGATTATGGTCGTGAGTATTCCACAGGATAATAGCATTCACTAGTGTGTGTCTGTGTCGACATCTGGGACTCAGATAATTGTAGTTTGACACAGGTTCTTATCTGTATCTTGCATTTATGTAGAAACGTGTCTGGTGTTCAGAATAGCATCACGCTGCCATGACCCAGGAAAATATTATGAGAAGGCAACTAAGTGTTCTTGAACATTACATACCAACTCTACCTCGAGAATTATTCAGCATTTTAGTCCTACTCAACAAATGTTTAGGTAAAAAAGTATAGATAAAATGATGCATTTAGACAGTTCATCGCTCCTCTACAAAAGTGAAGCCATTGATTCTGTAGGGGGCCTATTCACAAACTGCATTTTGTAGCACATTTAGTAGAACTGCATTTGTGCTACTAATGTGCTACCAAATGGGATTCACTAACCTACATGCAGAGGTATACTCCTCCATCTCTCCTATCTTTTATGTGGGGAAATCTCCTTCCTAGCTGTGCAGATCTCTGAACTCATAGGTATACGTTTTAGTAGTAAATATGGGAGGGAAAGGGGGAGTGGCTGGAAAATGTTGAGGGGTTAAGTGAGGAGTGAATAAGGGTTACGGGAGGGTAAAAAGGGATTTAAGGAGGAACCTGCACCCTCCCACAAAAGAGTAAGCCCATTACTATTCACAAACTGAACATCTGTAGTTACTACCATCAAAAAGGACCCAAAACAGTAATAAAGGTACTTCAGGTCAGAGCTGGAGAAAGTTCAGCACCCCACATGGCCAAGCACCACCCTCCTACAAATAAAATAATGGAGGGAGGTACTTAAAAAAAAGTCCATAGGAATTAATGTTAAATTAAATTATTTTACCTTTTTGGGAATCTAAATAAATTCAATTTAATTTTAAAAAATATATAAATAAAGCACATTCATTTGTTTATTATAAAATATGTTAATAAGGCTTTTTAATTTGAAAATATAATGTAATTTGAAAAATAATGAAATTGATTTAAATTATTTCTATATGTAACTTAATAATTTTTAATACATAATAATTAAATATAAGGTTTTTTTAAATTTAAATTTTAATAAAAAATATTTTAATATATTTAAAATAATTAACTATTTAATTCAAATTTAAGTTAATATTGCGGTATCATTTTATTTATTTTGTTCTTCACCTAAAATACATATTTTAAATTAATTTACATTAATATTCATCTTAAATCTATGTTCACCATTTTTTTAAAAACTCTATTAAACTTAAACTTTTCCCTATAGTCCTTACCATAGGGAGATCTCTGCTTCCATGATAGAGATTTTCGCCTAGGTGTGAAACGTTCAAGTAGTATCTTTACACTCATAAATTAGGCTTCCCCCTATGCTTTAAGGTTGCAGACACATAAGACTACACTTTGTTGTCAATTTCTAACTCATAAATAGTGAGTAGTCAAAAGTAGTACATATAGTACGAAGTGCAGTAGTGTAAACTTAAATGCACAGATTTACTACTGTGTAAGTTTTACTTCCTGAATAGACTCCTAGCAGTCTTTCTTGGACTTTCTGATTTGCTTCAGTGTGTAAGGAATGTTACACTGCAAACCCCATATTGTTTCAGCCGGATTTAAGCAATACATATAGAAATGATTTGTTGTTGTATTCCAAGTATGCCCCTGGTGAAGAGAAAGAGGGAATTATTTTCAGTGTGCACATATTAGCTTTGCCTTATGAGACTTGCCCTTAGGTGTCCATTTTTTGTGTCTCATGTTGTGTTTCATCATGTGCAGTAAGCTCTTACAGGGTTTTTATCACTTCAGATATTCATGTAAAGAAGAATCATGAAAGGTGCATTAGTATTACTTATGTATGTAGGATTGTGTAAAACAATGTAAGTGTTGCGTTTCATATGAAGCCTTGGGATCCACTGCCTGTTGAATAGGTTCCCAAATGGATGCCACCACGGTCTATTCAACCGGTCAGACATTCATTTTTATACATACACATAATTGTAATTCGACAAGCACTCTTCTCTTGATCAATAAACCTTACTGAATCTTTGGGCATTGAGTTTATTTTGATTTTAGATCATGCATATGCGGGGCTGAATGTCTACCATGGTGCTCTTTCAGCAAAATCTAATTCCTGGAATTTGAATGAAGAGATACTGCATACTCAGTTTCCAATACATTTGATTAATTCTTCAATCACATTTTGTGGCAGACAATGAAGTCATCTATTACTCAGTGTCTGTGTTAATGGGGATTCTCAGGTCCACTAGGTATTTTTATTGACATTACTGATGGTAAGAAGAACAACCTAAACCTGCAAGATTGGGACTTATTGAAGGACATTAGGGAACCTAACCAGGGTGTGAAGAAATTAACGAGGTTGTGGTCTATTTGAGAACCATTAAGTACAAGTGCAATACATTAATGACCAGATTGATTGGTGCCTGGGTAGATAATTTGAAGGGAAATCATATATGCAGTTGAATACAATCATATTGCAGCATTTCTTTCCTTTCCTAATCATTTGTCTTTTTACTGCGTGTTGCTGATGGTGAAAAGCATCGTGAAAAAAAAGGGAAAAAAAAGAGATTGGAACATAGAATTACACTGAGCAGCCTGGAGCAGAAAACCCCATTTGGTGGGGCCACAGGGCACTCAGGGGTTACTGGTTCACAACTGTGAGCGTTGGGGTCATTAATTACTGATGTCCTGGTTAATTACTGATGCCCTGGTGCCATTCCAATGTGGCACTGGAAACTGGGTCAAGAATACCCTTATCCCAATTGACTCTCAGGATAGCAGGTGCAAGCAGTTCATGTAATCTCACAGAGGTTGTGAGGGGGAAGTAAGAGAATCAGAACTAAAAAACCATGCAATAGACCTAATAGGTGATCGTCCTGCCCAGTGATTTTCCTTATTAAATGATAAGTATTTTTTTTTTCATATCAACATGTAATATGATACAAGGGATAGAAGTTCTGGGATAATCCCAATGGAATCAATGGGGATTAATATACAGACAAGTGGAAAGGATACAATTTATGCTCAGGTGCAGGCTCACCATGGTTAGAATGGAGCAGCTTCCCTACAGTCTGTGACCCATAGGTCAGTCTATATTGTTGACCAGGCATTTCTGTTATGTAGGTTGAGGTGTTATTGCAAAGTCCCACTAAGCAGTTCTGCTTGGCAACTTCACAGTCAATGTTCTCAGGTGTTGTCATTACCTGATCAGAGATATGCACTTGGATTGTCCAAACACTTTTTTGCAGTTGTGCTCCTGCATAGAGCGAGCAGGAGTACAACTTTCACTGTGGTTCATCTCAGCAGCCATGTCTCATTCTCTTACCATTGGCCGGCAGCTACTCAATGAAAGACTCACAGCTTCAGCACCGGCAGTGCAGAATCTGTTCCATCTGGTCTGGGCACTGATATGCAGCCTTCAGGTAAGGTGAGGGTAAAATGAGCACATGTCCTTCTGCTTCCTTTGTGGTTGTCACAGAATCGGACACTCAGGTGAACATCCTTGATGATAAACTTTCTCTTTGGTTGAAAAGGTAGGTCAGGAGATCACTGGATTCAGGTAGGTTAACAGTAGCAGAATTATATGGACAACCAGGCTCTTCTAAGCTCTTCCTTTTCTTGACTCAGCAACTGGGTTTCACCCCATGGGTTGGCATCTTTTGTGGGACAAGCTTGTCTCCTTCTCCCTTCTCACCAGACAATCAAGGTTCCAGGTTTCAGGCAGACCCACAGCTTCTCCAGCAAGATGCAGTTGAGGTGATGTCTTATTGCCTCTAGGAGACTGGCAATGAGTGATGCCAGCCCTAAATCACTGCAGCTTTTCAAGTATCACAGCAGCACTTCAAGTACCCTGTGAAGTATTGCTATTGTGTAGCAATAAAGCAGATTGGAAATAAAACCAAGTCAGAGAGTTTTTAGGTCCCACTTTTATGCCACATATTCATACAGGGCTGTGGATCCTCTGTCTAAAGTTCTGGAACTGACCTGAGGTGGTTCCTTTTCATAACTGCATCTTCCTGCTGCAGTGCAGAAAACTCCTTGTAAATTGATGGTAGTCACAGCAGGCAGTGATCGCTGGGGCCAACCATGGCAAAGGGCCATCCCCCACTCCAAAAGGTGATATTGTAGTCTTTCTCTTCCTCCCTTCGAGGAAGGCTAGGGATTTGTCTCCAATATGTCCCCGAGGGGGAGGGGAGCCCACCAGATGCCTGGGATTGTTCTTACTTAAAAATCAACAACGATGTGGGGCTAGCCCACCCTGGTAAAGGATCATACCCCCCTTAAAGGGGGAAATGTAATCTTTCTGCCCCTGTTAGGAAGATTGAAGGGTTTGTCCAAAAATCTGCTTGCTGAGGAGGGGAAATAGAAAATCCAATAGATACAGGGATTTATATAGTAAAAAAAAACGAAAGGTGTGGCCCACCTTGGCATAGGGCCGTGCCCCACTCCAAAGGTTTGTGTTAAATGCTCTAAACACCACAGAGTTTACATTTGGAAAAGACAAAGGAGTGAAGCTTCCTCAATCTGGCATTTGATTATACCTTCACCCCAAAAGGGGCCAAAAAGTCTTTCGCTCTCCCCCTGCCCTCCCCCCAGGGGCAGAGAGGGAGGTTGGGTGCAATTTGTCCCTGGAGACAGAAAGACAACTAGGCACTAGGGATTTCAAAATGGCACCAACAGAAACAAAAAGATGGGTGTGTGCCACCCTGTCATTTGGACATATACTCACAGCTGAAAGGGCAATAGAGTCTTTCTGTCCCGCTGAGGGGAAGACAGGAGGTGTGCCTTGATTTGGGAGCTTGCCTCTAATCTGCCGACAGAGGGTAGAAAGCCCACGATACTCCAGGAATTTTATATCAGGGAGAAACAAATAGGTGCAGGCATCCCACACTTGCATTGGGTGATACCCAACCCCAAAAGGGGGCAACTAGTGTTTTCTCCTCCCCATGAGAGGGGGTTAGCCCCCAATTTGACCCGGGGCGCAGAAAGACCACTAGACAAAAGGGATTTTAAAATGGTTTTAAAATGAACAGAGGGATGGGGTGGCCTACTCTAGCATCAGGTCATAGTCCCACCACAGAAGGGCACTAGAGTCCCCTGGGGACAGATAGCTGTTTTTTGGAAGCCAAGGACAATGGAAATCCTCTCAAAGAGCTCTCATTGTCCTTGATTCGATCCATTCCTCCCGTGGGCATTAGGCCAGCCACACACATGAATTCATTTTTTTGGGGTAAATGTCAGAATGCTGAGTGGTAAGAATTTTGTGTATGCCTGCAGATTCTGGATGTTTCCATCACAAAATTCAAGATAAATGTGTGACTTCAGGATTTCAGGCAATGTTTGAGGTTTGCAGGCCATTGTGGGTAAGAAAATATCATGGGATCCATGCAAGGAACACCACCTCAAACTTCACTGTATGTCCAGTTTAAAAAAATGTCAGGTTGGCGGCAGATCCCAGGCCAAAATCCACAGCTACCCACATTCCAAAAGGGGTCAGTTTTGAGAGAGCAAATCCGTAAATGTTGAAATTAGGGCCTTTGCTATCGCAGGTGCTAGGCCCATGCACACAAGTGGGGTACTGTATTTATTGGGAGTCGAGTGGGAATGGGCAGTGGTAGGAATGTATGGATCCCCACAGATTTTGGACAGCCTTTCATATAAATATGAGGAAAATGAGTGATTTTAACAAATGTTTGAATTTTTAAAAGGGTAAGAAAATGTGAGATCAACGCAAGTCACACCACCCTCGACTCTCTCAGGTGTCTAGTTTTACGAAATGTCTGAAGCTGGTAAGTTTTCCTGGGTGTTCAACACAAAATGGGGCCGCTCCCAGAGTAGTGACCTACGTGCAAATTAAATTGTGAGTGTGGGCATCTCACAAAATGTGAAGGACTGGTCTCACACACCACCAGGTGTCATGCTTCATCATTGACCAGTCCTCGCCCTCTAGAATCTCAGTTTGGTAGAGGGTGGGCATACACCTGACGACAGGGATGCACTTCTAAACTAAGTGGGGGCCCATCGGGAGTGAGTGAGATTTAAAAACCATTATAGTTACCAAACTAATTTTTAATGTGGCAGGCAGCTATATGGTATTAAAAACAAGTGAACTGTGCTATGGGGAGACTAATGTCCCCTCACCGTTGTAGGTGCAGTCAACATGTTTCTGCCGTGTGGCCCAGTTGGGTCTGTGGCATTTCTCCGGGTGCGCAGGAACTGTTCAGATACAGAAATTTACAACGAACAGGCTGAACTGCTTGAGAAAAAGTTACTCGACCACCACTATCCTAAAAAAATGGTGAGGAAAGCTAAGAAGAGGGCCAAAAATAACAACCGGGAGGCACATCTGGAAGACGCACCTAAAGAAAAAACCAACAGAATTGTGTGCGTGACCATATATACGCCAACATCAAACGCCGTTCAGAACATTATCCAAAAAAACTGGCACATTCTGAACGGTATGAAAAAACTGTGGGAACCACCCCTGTTCGCATTCAAAAGAAACACGAGTCTGCGGGATGAGCTGGTACATGCGAAAACACCACCCCAGGAGAGAGAAGAACAACTGACGCTCTGGAACCACCAAAGACCAACAGGACACTACCCGTGTGGAAGCTGTGTCTCCTGCCCACTAACTAACACTACCAAGGAGGTGGACATAGGTACTGGAAACCCATGGAAAATCAGGAGTTTCAGTAATTGTAACACCGAGAATGTGGTGTACCTTCTCACCTGTCCTTGCGGTCTCATGTATGTGGGCATGACCACAAGAAAAATTAAGATCCGGATTAATGAACATCAAAGTACCATCTGATGCAAGAAAACCAATACGAAACTCACCCGCCATTTCCTAGAACAAAACCACAAGGACACCGACCTGAAATGGGTGATCCTAGAGGTTATGAAGAAACAGAAGACCGACATGACCAAACCCTTACATATCAGGAGACAGAGGTGGGTTTACCACCTTTGTTCATGGGAAACAGGTCTCAATGATGAGATTCCATGGCTACAGATGGCACGATAATACCCTTATTAATACAGTCTTCGGAATATCAGCCCACTCTTTGGCTGACACAACCCCTGCACCTCTTGTCTAGGTTCTCTGGTGCACTGTTAACAGACTACCAGTATACAGTACTTTTACAGGACGTTACCTTAATGACTTCCTTTTATGCTTTGGGTGACCCCCTTATTTGCATACGGCACTATGAGTATCTTTTAGACACAGGTCACTCACTTTTTTGCTTGGCAGACCTATCACGAGCATCTCTTTGCAATTCCGCTTTGGGCTTTTCAATCGTTAAACCTCATTTACATCGTTGTTAGCGGTAAAATCATCCTTTCTTTAATCTCTAGTACACGGAGTGAGTTGTGCTCACGTGACTAGACGCGGCCATAGATTATTGGTTGAGACGCCCGGTCTTACTAATGACGCAGACCTCTGCCTTTCCCGGTCAAGCACAACACACGTGGGTATTACCACGCCCTGGCCTCAGATTACAGGCTGCTATCCCTGTATACAGGGAGGATGCTGGCCAATCTTCCTCCGCTTAGTGCAACCCACATGGGGGCAACTTCGCCCCGGCTACAGGTCGCGTCCTGACTGGCTGTCAAGGGACGCACCCACGGTCAGGCTCCTGCCTGCCTCCTTTGAAACCATGTTCGCTCAGACACCGGAAACTTGCATTCCAAGCCTGCGACGGCCTATCCATCACGCTGAGAGCAGGTCAGGCTATTTACCACATACTTGTATCAACGCTTTTTTGGACACCGGATCCCATTACCTGGTAGACACTTATTCAATCTCAAAGCCAATTATGCTGATCTGCCCAATTAAGAGCACTTTAAAAACCACGCTCTCCCCACATCCATTTATCATCAGGGAGGAGAGGAGCACACATATAGGTGCACTTACGGGAGACGCACCTTGAGGCAGTAAGAGGATGACTGCGGGCATGCTTGAAATGAATGTTTGGAAAGGGAGCACTTTTGGGTTCCTTAACTTTCTGCAAAGAAATTTTAACTCTTGTTGCTGTTTGTTCTCTGTTTTTCACCCCTTTAGAGTCTGACTATAGGGGTCTTCCTTTTGCCCTCCTCCCATGGGGCATTTAGGTTCATGTCCTAGGGTAAGACAATGAGATACTCTCTCACGTATAATGTTTCCAGTGTGTGCACATATGAGTGTCACGTGTCACACATATAGCCACTCACCATTAATTAAATGTGCATGTGGTTGAATGAAATATTGAGAAAGTGACCCAGGTTCTTTTCATTGTACTTTTGTATTTTTATTGTTTTTCAGGCTTCAAAGTGAGCCCCTTCTCGGTGGAGTGTGACATAGGTCACCCCACCTAGTGGCATCTTATCACCACTAGGCTGGTAAGAACAGAGCCCTCCTTTCTTTTATTTTAGGTCCTGATGAATGCCACAGACCAAACTGGGCCACACGGCAGAAACATGTCGACCGCACCTACAACGGTGAGGGGACAGTAGTCACCCCATAGCACCGTTCACTTGTTTTTAATACTATATAGCTGCCGGCCACATTAAAAATTAATTTAGTAACTATAATGTTTTTTAAATCTCACTCACTCCCCACGGGCCCCCACTTAGTTTAGAAGTGCATCCCTGTCATCAGGTGTATGCCCACCCTCTACCAAACTGAGTTTCTAGAGGGCGAGGACTGGTCAATGATGAAGCATGACACCTGGTGGTGTGTGAGACCAGTCCTTCACATTTTGTGAGATAACCACACTCACAATTTAATTTGTACCTAGGTCACAACTCTGGGAGCAGCCCCATTTTGTGTTGAACATTTTATGTTGGAGGCTGGCCTGCTCCTAGCGCCCTGCGCCTCTAGTTCCCTCCCCCAGGAGCTCCTGGGGATAGTGTGGTTACATGATTTGTACTGCTGATGGCTGTGGGAACACAGTAAGGGGCATACCTAACCTACGGTAGGTCTTGGGATGATCACTGTGGATCAGACATTAAGACGTGTCTTGGAAATATAGACACTCAAACATACGGAGTTTTCAAGAGCCTAACACATTTGGGTTTGGCTTGTCTACCCGCACCTACATCAGATATGAACACCGAACTTACGTTCGATGATGACACAATTGGCGAGATACTTAATGCACCATCTCTTCTAGCTGAGACGGTTGTAGCACAAACAGTTCAAAACTCGGATGAATGGGAGGCGCTTTCATCTAAGAAGAAGGAACAGATCCGCACGGCCCTACACGGGGCGTTTACGACGGAATACCTGGGTAAGAACACCGCGCCAAGGGGTCTCATTGTAACAAATGAGCCCAGATTATTCCTGAATAACAAGGAGTTTCGTACTGGCTGGTCATCCATCGCATGGAAATGTACCAAAGACTGGCTGGTATTGATTATCAATACGGCCAGACGTTTGGCAGATGCCATCTTGATAGAGATTCAGCAGAGTGAGAGCCGCCTCAAAACATCGGTGCATATCTCAGTATTTAAGAAAATACTTGAAGAAATTAACAAGGACCACTCGGAGTACAAAGCGTACTTGACTCAGTCCAAACTAACGAAGCTAAACAAGGACGTGCAGAAATTCAGTCGGGAGACTGTCTATCCGTATACCACTGTTGAATATTATGATAAACCACCGCAGCCACAGACGGGCAAGAAACAACAGCACTTCAGACCAACCCCACAGAATTGGACATTCAGCTCGGGAGAAGAGAGGACCACAAGCGAAAGCAGTAGCGATGAGAGCACTAGTGGTCCATATGGCAGACAACAACAGAATTTCCGTCAGCCAATGATACACCCGGCGATGCCGCAATTCGGATTTTGGCAGCAACCATATTACCCACCAGGTTTTGGCTTCCCACAAGGCCCGCAGCCTTTTTTATACAGGGGCAAGGACAAGGGCAGAGGAAGGCAAAAAAGACAAAACACACGAGTACGATGGGAGGATGAAACACCCAATACATTGGTGACCAGGAGCAAGGGGAGAGGGAACGGCCCGACGACCAGCAGGGAGTAACAAACATCGTGAACCTCAGGGACCACACACTTACTAGGGATGAGGAGCAGGTTCTCTCTAAAGGCCTGGGTTTCGTCCATACACCAACCAACGATCCATTCTCCCTGAATATAGAACTAGCCCAGTTCTTCAGGAAAATAAAACTCAGGAATCACTTTAGGGACAGCAGAGATGAACAGGACGACAAAACCGACACAGGCCATAGGAAAGAAATCAACATTTGTACGACCAACCCAAACCATCCCATGCCATATACTAGCATTCGAGCAGGCGGTTCTGAAAGAAGTGGAGGAGATCAACTTCCGGAACAAAAAGGGCTTCCAGAATCTGACGAAGGGAGAAAGGACAGCCCTTCAAAAACTTAAGAACAATACTGATCTGGTCATTAAACCAGCGGACAAGGGGGGAGCCATCGTCCTGATGAACCAGACGATGTACCAAGCAGAATGCAACCGTCCACTCTCTGACACAATAAGTTATGAGATATACCACACTGATCCAATGACTCGCCTTGCAAACAAAATCAGAACCATGGTTGGCGAAGGCCTCAATAAGGATTGGATCACCAAAAATGAGGCGGAATTCCTTGTGAACGAGACCCCTAGAACCCCGAGATTTTACACTCTCCCAAAGATCCATATGGACAGAATGCCCCCTCCTGGGAGGCCGATAGTATCAGGCATTGGGTCCATCCTGAAACAATTATCGCAATTTTGCGATTGGTTCCTAAGACCCATCGTACAGAAATCACCATCGTACCTCAGGGACACAAAAGACGTCCTATGCCTCCTGCACAACCTGGAGATCAACGCAGCTGAAGACCTCTTTATCACGATGGATATAGAGGCGCTGTACACCAGCATTCCTCAGAGACCACACTGGCTGTAGTGGAACAGATTCTACTTGACATGGATTGGGAGTTTACCACCCCTCCACATTTTATCATGGAGTGCGCAGAGGTGGCACTGACAGAGAACTTTTTTTAAATTTGAGGATGTGATATATCATCAAATCAAAGGCACGTCCATGGGCAGTACTTTTGCCCCAAGCATGGCGTGGCTTTATGTACAACAGTTCGAAGAGGACCACATCCTTAATCAAAACAACCCATATGCAGCACACACAAAAACCTGGAAGCGCTATATAGATGACGTTTTCATCATATGGCGTGGGAACGAAGCAGAAGCAACAGCATTTGCGCAATGGGTCAACAGTAAGGATGAACACTTAAGGTTCACGCACGCCATCAGCAAAGACCATGCCGTTTTCTTGGACCTTGATATTACTGTGACAGTGGAAGGAGTCAGCACCAAGGTTCGCAATAAAACCACAGACAGAAATAGCCTGGTTCTATATGAAAGCTAACACAAGGAGATGATGGACGGAGTGCTGAAACTTTTCAAACACTCACCCCCAGTCACAGATCTGGGTTGAATCCATCATCATTCTTTAGCTCACTTTGCCACCCCAGTTCAGACACAGTTATATGCAAATCAGTCTTGACCCTGTGCCTCATGGGAACAGTCCAGACCGAACTGCCAAGCCATGTCTTCCCTGGACCAGAATCAAGCATCCTGGAACCGGTTTTGGGCTAACAGCCCTCATCAGATCTGTGACTGGGGGCAAGTGTCTGTAAAGTTTCAGCGCTACGTCCATCATCTCCTTGTGTTTGCTTTGTTCACCCTAAGTTGGCAGGGAATGCCCAGACGTGGGTCCCTTGCTCACTTTGCCACTGGATTCAAGCTAGCCTGGCTGATGAGGGTTGTTAGCCCGAAACCGGTCCCAGGATGCTTGTTTCCAGTCCAGGGAAGACCTGGCTTGGCACTCCGGTCTGGACTGTTCCCTTGAGGCACAGGGTCAAGACTGATTTGCATATGGCTGTGTCTGAACTGGGGTGGCGAAGTGAGCTGAAGAACGATGATGGATTCAACCCAGATCTGTGACTGGGGGTAAGTGTCTGAAAAGTTTCAGCGCTCCGTCCATCATGTCCTTGTGTTTGCTCTATATGAAAGCTATCATCCTAGGGCTCTACGGCAGAATCTTCCCGTGGGTCAGGTTCTCCGGGTGCGCAGGAACTGATCAGATACAGAAACTTACAACGAACAGGCTGAACTGCTTGAGAAAAAGTTACTCGACCGCAACTATCCTACAAAGATGGTGAGGAAGGCTAAGAAGAGGGCCACAAATAACAACCAGGAGGCACTTCTGGAAGATGCACCTGAAGAAAAAACCAACAGAATCATGTGCGTGACCACATATACGCCAACATCCAACACCGTTCAGAACATTATCCGAAAAAACTGGCACATTCTGAACGGTGCGAAAAAACAGTGGGAACCACCCCTGTTTGCATTCAAAAGAAACACGAGTCTGCGGGATGAGCTGGTACATGCGAACACACCACCCAAGGAGAGAGAAGAACAACTGATGCTCTGGAACCACCAAAGACCAACAGGACACTACCCGTGTGGAAGCTGTGTCTCCTGCCCACTAACTAACACTACCAAGGAGGTGGACATAGGCACTGGAAACCCATGGAAACTCAGGAGTTTCAGTAATTGTAACACCGAGAATGTGGTGTACCTCCTCACCTGTCCTTGCGATCTCATGTATGTGGGCATGACGACAAGAAAAATTAAGATCGGGATTAATGAACATCGAAGTACCATCCGATGCAAGAAAACCAATACAAAACTCACCCGCCATTTCCTAGAACAAAACCACAAGGACACTGCCCTGAAATGGGTGATCCTAGAGGTTATGAAGAAACAGAAGACCGACATGACCAAACCCTTACATATCAGGGAACAGAGGTGGGTTTACCGCCTTCATTCATGGGAAACAGGTCTCAATGATGAGATCCCATGGCTACCGATGGCACGATAATACCCTTATTAATACAGTCTTCAGAATATCAGCCCACCCATTGGCTGACACAACCCCTGCATCTCTTGTCTAGGTTCTGTGGTACACTGTTAACAGACTACCAGTATACAGTACTTTTACAGGACGTTACCTTAATAACTTCCTTTTATGCTTTGGGTGACCCCCTTATTTACATACGGCACTATGAGTATCTTTTGGACACAGGTCACTCACTTTTTTGCTTGGCAGACCTATCACGAGCATCTCTTTGCAATTCCGCTATGGGCTTTTCAATCGTTAAACCTCATTTACATCGTTGTTAGCGGTAAAATCTTCCTTTCTTTAATCTCTAGTACACGGAGCGAGTTGCGCTCACGTGACTAGACGCGGCCATAGATTATTGGTTGAGCCCCCCGGTCTTACTAATGACGCGGACCTCTGCCTTTCCCGGCCAAGCACAACACACGTGGTTATAACCACACCCTTGCCTCAGATTACGGGCTGCTATCCCTGTATACACGGAGGACACTGGCCAATCTTCCTCCGCTTAGTGCAACCCACGTGGGGGCAACTTCGCCCCGGCTACAGGTCGCGTCCTGACTGGCTGTCAAGGGACGCACCCACGGTCAGGCTCCTGCCTGCCTCCTTTGAAACCATGCTCGCTCAGACACCGGAAACTTGCATTCCAAGCCTGCGACAGCCTATCCTTCACACTGAGAGCAGGTCAGGCTATTTACCAAATACTTGTATCAGCGCTTTTTGGGACACCGGATCCCATTACCTGGTATACACTTATTCAATCACAAAGCCAATTATGCCGATCTGCCAAATTAAGAGCACTTTAAAAACCACACTCTCCCCACATCCATTTATTGTCGGGGAGGTGAGGAGCACACATATAGGTGCACTTACGGGAGACGCACCTTGAGGCAGTAAGAGGATGACTGCAGGCATGCTTGAAATGAATGTTTGGAAAGGGAGCACTTTTGGGTTCCTTAACTTTCTGCAAAGAAATTTTAACTCTTGTTACTGTTTGTTCTCTGTTTTTCACCCCTTTAGAGTCTGACTATAGGGGTCTTCCTTTTGCCCTCCTCCCATGGGGAATTTAGGTTCATGTCCTAGGGTAAGACAGTGAGATACTCTCCCACGTATAATGTTTCCAGTGTGTGCACAGATGAGTGTCACGTGTCACACATATAGCCACTCACCATTAATTAAATGTGCATGTGGTTGAATGAAATATTGAGAAAGTGACCCAGGTTCTTTTCATTGTACTTTTGTATTTTTATTGTTTTTCAGGCTTCAAAGTGAACCCCTTCTCGGTGGAGTGTGACATAGGTCACCCCACCTAGTGGCATCTTATCACCACAAGGCTGGTAAGAACGGAGCCCTCCTTTCTTTTCTTTTAGGTCCTGATGAATGCCACGGACCCAACTGGGCCACACGGCAGAAACATGTCGCCCGCACCTACAACGGTGAGGGGACAGTAGTCTCCCCATAGCACCGTTCACTTGTTTTTAATACCATATAGCTGCCTGCCTCATTAAAAATTAGTTTGGTAACTATAATGGTTTTTAAATCTCACTCACTCCCCACGGGCCCCCACTTAGTTTAGAAGTGCATCTCTGTCGTCAGGTGTATGCCCGCCCTCGACCAAACTGAGTTTCTAGAGGGCGAGGACTTGTCAATGATGAAGCATGACACCTGGTGGTGTGTGAGACCAGTCCTTCACATTTTGTGAGGTGCCCACACTCATAATTTAATTTGCACCTAGGTCACTACTCTGGGAGCGGCCCCATTTTGTGTTGAACATTTTATGTTGGAGGCTGGCCTGCTCCTAGCGCCCCGCGCCTCTAGTTCCCTCCCCCAGGAGCTCCTGGGGAGAGTGTGGTTACACAAGTTTTCCTGGGTGGCATCCAAGCCCAGGGCTAAAATCCACAGATGCCCACATTGCAAAAGAACTATTGGTTTGAGTGGAAAAATTGGATCTATGTTGCATCTTAGTGCCTTTGCTGTGGCTGGTGCTGGACGCACCCAGACAAGTGGGGTGTCAGTTTTGTATACAGATGTGTGGGAATGCTGGGTGTTAGGACATTCATGTATTGCCACCGATTTTGGACCTTCCCCTCACACAAATGTAAGGAAAATGTGCGCTTTAGCCAAAGTTTAAGATTTGCAAGGGTTTCTGAGTAAGAAACCGTTTTGAGATGTGTGCATCCTCTCGGTGTCTAGTTTAACAGAAATGTCTGGGATTTGTAAGTTTCCCTTGTGGCGACCGAGCCCGGCCCAAAATTCACAGCTATGCACATTGCAAAAAAGTGTTGGTTTTGAGTGGAAAAATTAGATATGTTCATAGAGTGATTTTTGGGCCTTTACTTTTGTAGGCAATGGACCCACTCAGTCAAGTGGAGTATGGTAAATAATGCGAGATATGTGGGCTCAGTGGGTGGTAGGATATTTGTGGATCCCTGCAGAGACCAAAACTTATCCTTGCAGAAATCTGTAAATGAAATGTGCGAGATTGAGGTTTGCGAAGGCTGTTTGGTACAAAAAGCTTGTGAGACCTACACAAGTGACACCACCATGGACTCCTCCAGGTGTCTAGTTTTCAGAAATATCTGTCTTGGTGGTTTCCCTGGATAGTGACTGAGCTAGAGCCCAAATTTTACAACTATCAACACTGTAAAAAAGCAATGATTTTGTTTGGTGAAATGTGATGTTTCCAGGTCACGCTTTGGGTCATTTTGTGTTGCTGGTGATAGACGTAAACACACAAGTTGGGTACAGTTTTAATTGATGGACATGTAGGAACATGGAATCATACACTTAATTCTCTCTACATTTGTGGCTTCCAAATGTAAACTAATGTGCAGGAAAATAAACATTTTAGCAAAATGCCCTTAATGACATGAAGGAATGGGTAACCACAAATGCAGAGATGTACAAATAACCACTGTTCCTAACTCCGTATCTTGTGTATATTTCATAAATACATAGATTTCCTACATACACATTTTTCAATCCTTACATTTTATCATAGGACCTGCTGTATAGATTAGATTGTATTTTATTAATTTGATAATTACACTTTGAAGGCAGGCCATACCAGTCTGTGTATACCCAATTTTTTTTACTTGACTCTTACACAAATTAAGTCCACATAGAGAACTGAAATAACTCCTTCCCACAAAGAACAAGTAAGGGGAACAGCCATTACATTGTGGCTGTTACCCCGCATGCCATTACAATGCAAGCGTTACAACGCATGCGTTGTAACAACGCATGACCATCACAATTCAATTTTTTACAACGCATAGGCTTTTACAATGCATACCTTTACAACAAATTTTGTTTTAAAGGCATTTCAAATGTAAGTATTAGGTAAGTATGGGTTTTGGGGTGGTATAGGTAATTTTAGGGTTGAGGGTGGGTTTGGGGTTTGGGGTGGCATGGGTAATTTTAGGGTTTAGGGTTGGTATAGTTTTTGGGGTGGCATGGGTAATTTTAGAGTTAAGGGTGGGTATTGGTTTTGGGGTGGTAAGGGTAATTTTAGGGTTTAGGGTGGGTATGGATTTTGGGGTGGCATGGGTAATTTTAGGGTTTAGGGTGGGTATGGGTTTTGGGGTGGCATGGGTAATTTTATGGTTTTATGCTGGGTATGGGGTTTGGGGTGGCAAGGGTAATTTTAGGGTTTAGGGTGAGTAGGGGTTTCGGGGTGGTATAGGTAATTTTAGGGTTTAGGGTGGGTATGGGGTTTGGGGTGGCATGGGTAATTTTAGGGTTTAGGGTGGGTATAGTTTTTGGGGTGGCATGGGTAATTTTAGAGTTAAGGGTGGGTATTGGTTTTGGGGTGATAAGGGTAATTTTAGGGTTTAGGGTGGGTATGGATTTTGGGGTGGCATGGGTAATTTTAGGGTTTAGGGTGGGTATGGGTTTTGGGGTGGCAAGGGTAATTTTAGGGTTTTATGCTGGGCATGGGGTTTGGGGTGGCAAGGGTAATTTTAGGGTTTAGGGTGAGTAGGGGTTTTGGGGTGGCAAGGGTAATTTTAAGGTTTAGAGTGGGTAGGGGTTTTGGGGTGGCAAGGGTAATTTAAGGATTTAGGGTGGGTAGTGGTTTTTGTGGTGGCAAGGGTAGTTTTAGGGTTTAGGATGGGTAGGGGTTTTGGGGTGGCAAAGGTAGTTTTAGGGTTTAGAGTGGGTAGGGGTTTTGGGGTGGCAAGGGTATTTTTAGGGTTTAGGGTGTATAGGGTTTTGGGATGGCAAGTACAATTTCAGGGTGGGTAGGGGTTGAGGGGTTGTTGGATTTATATATATATATATATATATATATATATATATATATATATATGGTTTTATATATTTCAACAGACATCATTGTGTGTGGAATATATAAAACATATATAAAAGTAAGTACATTAGTTTAGTTTTACATATATTTTTATATATTACCATGCATGCCATTACTAAGACATTATAAGTATTTTACAGGGAAATGTAAAGCTATATTGTATACATATATAGCGTTTATATTTGCCTGTAAAATAATTATATTTTCAATCACAACTTTAACCACGGATATGCTTTTACAAAACATGCTTTTATAACAAAATTCGTTGTGAAGGCATGCATTGTAAAGGTATATGTGTGGTTAAAGTGTGCGTTGTAACGGTAACGCGTTGTAACAACACTTGCGTTGCTACCACCGCATTGTAAAGGTATGCGATGTAATGGCATGCGCTGTGGAGTCATACAATCACAAGTAAACATGTGTAATTATGGGTGGCATTATTCCAGCAAAAAATATCAAAGCATTACAACACATACCATGATTAATTTGCAGGTGCTCACAGAAAAATGGGTTATATTGAATAAATGTCTATATTTTTGCTAAATTGCACTGAGTTGTTATTTAGTGCCATATTACATACTGAGAGTATGCACTCACAATATTGTGTATTTCTTTCTCTCTTGGTCAGTGCTTGTGTTTCCCTGCAGCTAAATGAATATTCATATCTTATCTATGTGGAAATGTTTGGTTATGCTACCACAAAACTGAATTGATCATGGAAGAAAGAAAAAAATGCAATAGGCTTACATGATGTTGAATAACCACGTGGTGCAAATTACCACCATCTGGGTAGTTTAAAATTCAGCTGATCTGGTCGTAGAGTGCTATTTACTGTACAGAATACATTGAATGGTTTCAAGGCAGAACTCGGGATCCAGGAATAGACAACATTGCTAAAGGTCATGCTTAGTGTGTCACAATTTCTCAGACTGCCCAGGCATAGGCCTCGAAAACATTATTTGGCAATGAAATAAAAACAGTGTAATTGAGGAGTGAGGAAATGGTGCACGCACACATGTTCTCTTGAGAATAAAGGTAACACAGCAGCTGTTTTAGACAAGGCAAGTTAGATATCATTTCGAGATAACAACATCAGCTTGTTGTTGTGGAAATAAAGCTGACTAACATAAAGATTTTATTGAAAGTGACTTTAGTAGTTTGGGAAAACGGTAACAGAGTACAGAACACTAAAATACTATCGGAAAGATTTTAGAGTGCTTTGTGAAACTGTACCATATGGGTCCATTATTTGTTAGAGTGCCATATAATTTGAAATAATCTCTTGAATTAAACTATTTACTGTAGCTGAATAAAAGATGTAAAAGTAGCTGCAATCACAGAGGATTGAATTCCTTTCAGAGGCAGTTTCACAGAATATTTTTGTCACATCTTGGCGAGGTTCCAGTTGCATGGGGAATTTAAGCTGATTTGCCATCTGTCATGCCCATTTGCTGAATATGCTTCAAAATTATTTTAGGAAGATTTGCTGTTGGTTGTCTATGATTTGTTTTCTGGTTGTTTAAATTGAAAGGGAGGAAAGGACTGAGTGCCTCATCCACGAACACAAGTCCTTTTTCTCTTTAAGATGTACACAACATCAATTATAAGTACTGTTGATTTTAACAAAAAGAGTTGTGAAGAGAGATTCTACTTTTTTTCCGACTCCTTTTGTAGGATAAGATAACTTCCTAGATGAATTTGTTACATAGAGTTTGTTTTAGTTAAGCTGGGATGAGAGTGTCCCCTGCATGGTGAACAGTCATATTTTCTCAGTGCTTAAGCATCTGGTATCCTACTCTTTAGGTTTGGGCCCAGGCCTGACCCTTGACATGAGTGATTTCCCAGACCTGTCCTGGACCTGGAGTACCCCAAAAGTGTGCCTTCATTCGTCTGACAGTGGACTATCATCCCTGTCATGGGTTTAGCATGTAAAGCAGTCCTGGAAATATATACCCTGGTTTCTGAAAACGTAGACGTGAACAGACCTTTTTATCTGTGTCATTGGAGTGGAGGCCTCCAAAACCACTCGTAAAATTACACTCCTATTCACTAACCTAGATTTTACAGCTAGCATCCAGAGTGAATATTAGGCATGCACAAATATGTGGCTTGTGTAGTACGTACATGGTATGCATTAGTGAACCAGAGTGATGAAGGCCTGCTGATTCCATTTTCAAAGACACCAACCTGTTTTTTGGCACAAGATGGAGGTGAGTTGTTTTCCTAGAAGTGTATTGTTGACATTCCTGAAGATAGACGTAGGAGACCCTCACAATGAAATGGGTAAAGATGTGACAAGTCTCTTTTAGAAATTCAATTAGGTCCATTCGCTCAGAGTGTGGGGTGGCAGGCTCTGTTCTTCTGAGTGAGAAGGTTTCTTTAGGGGAGGCCAGCCTTGTCTCTCTTTCCTGATCACTATTCTGTGTGGCAGTTGATAGCCAGGGCGAGACAAATCACATATTTTTGTGTCTCTGTTATAGGCACTCCAGGCTTGAGATTACCCTGCTGTGAGGCGCATCACTCTACACCAGGGATCCTAAAACTATGGCCCAGGGGCTGCTTGCAGCCCACCTGACCTTTGAATGAGGCCCTATGATGAACAGCAGCACTGAGCTGCTGTTTAATTCACAGAGCACAGATAGTCAGAAAACTGTTAAATGGTCAAGCATTTCCTTGCACATTAACTGAAGTAAAGGAAAAGAAGCAAAGAATGTGTCCTGCACCACTTATCTTTAGCATTACCTTCATGTTTAAAGTCATTGTGCAACAAATGAGTTAAAATATGATAGTCTTTTCAAAATTAAAAAAAGTGTATTTCATTAACATGCAGAAGTGTTTCACCTTACTACATCAGATTATATCACCGCATTAAGAGGCACTTATTAGAAGTGATAGTTTTCAAACATGAACTTGTAAATATTCATGCCCCCCCACCCTGACAGCATTGCTAATAGTGAACCAAGAGGCACGTCATTTGTTATGTGCACCCTTTGGGTGGCTAGGATATAATTATACATGGAACACCATTACAGTTTATTAAATTAAATACAAGAGACAGTTTTGTACAGTGCAACTCCTTAACTTGCCTATTTTAAGGTGCTCTCATATGTGATAATGGAGAAAAAGAAGGCAAAATGAAATAAAATAATTGCCTGTGATTATTTAGTCTGCTGGAGTGGGAGAGCCGGGATTGAGCCCAAGTTTTCTGATTTCACATTGTGCATTTCTGATTGGTATATTTCTCTCCCTCATTTTACTTCAAACATTAATGCTTTGCCTTTAAATCTTGGCACCTAAGGTTAGCATATAGGTTGCAGGCAGAAGCCACATGAAGGCTCGGTTGATTCTGGGGCTGATGATCCAAGAAAACATGGGCGGACCCAGAACAAGGCATCATCTGGCTCGAGCCTGGCTAGGCTTCAGGAGCTCACTCATCTCTATCACATGATGGCCATTAAGTGGACAAAGTCATAGGAAGGATATATTATGTTATGTTACTAAATTTGTAAAGCACACTTACATCTATAAAGGAGTCATAGCACTCTGTGGGAGAGAGTAGACCTTAATAAAGAGATAATTGATAGTATAACCAGGCTTTTAATACCTTATGAATGCATAAAAGTCCAGCGGTTTCCTTCAGGATCATTAGAAGCATGTTCAACGTCATTGCAGCTGCTATAGAAAAGGACTTCCCTCACCGAACTCCTGTAAATCTCGGGACCACCAATGGAGAGGCATCAAACGATGTTAGATTATACCCTGGGGCATTGAAGAAGAATTTCGTTATTAGATAACCAGTTCCAAACCCATAAAGTGCTCTGTAGACAAGACACAGATTTAAAACTAATATGTTTACTCACAGGCAATGAATGAAGGGAGTCTAAAGCAGCAGAAGCAGAACAATACCAGTGCAAGCCCCCGGGGACTCTTGCCACAACATTTTGAATCCTCGAAAGTATTGTCCACAATCAAATTGTTGCACCCAGATAAAGAGCATTGCAGTAATCCAGGTGACTAAGGATAGTCACCTGAACCACTATCAGTCACACTGCACAGTGGAGTAGAGGGAGAATTCATCTCAGCATCCTAAGCAAGAAAAAGAAGGTGGAAAAGGGATGGTTAGCCTACTTTCCAAGAGTCAGCTTGAAGTCAAGCAAAAAGCTGAGATCCTTAACTGCTTCGGTAGTGCCAGGAGTATTTGCACTAGACTGGAGCCAGAAATCTGATGGAAAAAGATGGATGGTATATTTCTGTCTGATCCACAATACCTCTGTTTTGTCTGTGTTATGTTTCAGGGTGCTTTCCCTTTGCAAAACATTAACTGCAGAGACACACTAATGAAAAGTCTCAAAACGTGCACTGACCGATTGATCTACAGTGATGATTTGCTGCATATCATCAGCGTAGTTCATGCAGTTAACCCCAAAGCCATTAGCAAGTTAGGCCAGGGGACAGATGTAAAGACTGAAAAAAAGTATGGTGGTAGATACACCTCTTGACATCTGTCCTTTAAGTAGAAGTTACACCATTGTAACACAGGCCCACGTATTCCAGCTCCTACCAATTTGGTCAGTAATACCAAATTTTAGACTGTATTGAAAGCAGCAGATAGAGTTCATAAAACCAAAGACACAGGTTTCCCTTTATTCACTGATATTTGGAGGTCATCAAGCACTGACACCAGAAATGTTTCAGTACTGAATTCCAGTTGACAACCAGACTGCACAGATACAATGATATGGTGCTGCTCCAAAAAGCCAGAAATTATCCCACTTACATCTTTCCAAACATTTTGTTGGAAATGGTAAAAGCAAGATTGATCTAAAATTTGAAAGGACAGATGGATCAGCATCAAGTTATTTTTATCAGTGGTGTGGTAAGAGCTTTTTTCCTATTTTTGGAAACACAGGTATTAATTAAAGAGCTGTTACTCAGTCCTAAAAGCAACTTGGCTGGTTCTGGAGAAATCTCTTTCTAAATCCCGGGTGGAGTTTGATCTAGAGGAGAGACAGGCCTTAACCCGTTTGCTGCTTCGAACGTTCCGCGCCAGTGCGGAACGTTCTATTAAACAGGCGGGGCCGCGTCGGCCAACGGACGTGCGCAGCACTACCGAGGTAGTGCTTGCGACGGCCGTTGGCCGACAGCAGCAGCAAACGGGTTAAAGTACTGGTAATTTGTTTGATTTTCTCCATTGAGAGCCAGTCCACATGTCCCATGCTCTGGAACACTCCCATGGGCTCTTCAACTGTCACTGGAAACCGGTCCTCAGCCAACTCTCTTGAAATGGATACGATAAAAGATAAGTGAGAAAATTCAGGCATATTCCCTATGTCTGATGTAATATCATGGGCTGTTTGAACTAGGTCATCACAAATAATGTCAATTTAGTCATTAAACAAATTCCGTAGCTTTTCTACCAGTATTTGAGAATGCTCAAATGACTGTGAAGAGCACAGCAGTGTTGAGAGTGTCTTGACTATTGAAAACATTTCTTTAGAGGAATTATGAGTAGCTGTGATCTTATTTCCAAATGTTGCCTTGGTCAGAAATACCAGTTTCTTATAAGCTTCTAATAAGTTACCAGTTTCCTATACAAACTTAGAGTGGCCTTCAACTCTACTCTAGCTTCTAAGGGGTAGTCCAGGTGCTACGCCTTTTCAAGCCTCTTACAGCTGTGCTTGGCTTCATTTTAAGTAGTGGTGTACAGAGGTTATACGATTTGACTATCATCAAATAGTTTGATGAAGCAGAAGTGCCAACACTACAGTGCAGGACTCCATGTTTCAAGATTCAGAACTTTCTCATTACACCATATTTTGGTGAGTTGATTATGAAACAGGGTGCACTCTACCCATAGGTTAAATTAAGTGATTGTTGGATTACAGTCCTGTTTTATTATCACATACTTAGCAACAGTAATTAGTTTGATTTAAGGTTTCCTATCTCTAGAAAAAAAAGGAGCAGACAAATATGTTCAAAGAGTGATTACCCAAGAGCATGTCATTTGTCACACAGGAAGTCTGAGATTAATACAAATCTTGTATTCTGGTTCCATAGCTTCCATCTTGCTAATTACACTATAACTGGGGTGTAAGTAGCTACCAGGGTAAGACTCAGAGACTACTCTCACCAAGGAAATGCCACTGTACTGTACAACCTGCCAGACTTTAATTACAGAGTTCACAGCCAAATATTTTGGCAAGGCGATAAACCCTGGATAAAACATCAAATATCCTAGTGTCATAGCTAAATCTTTCCCACTGTCCCATGTCTAGAGATTAAGATTGAATGTTTGTGTCTTCCCACCTCAGTGACCTGAACCCCTTGATGGAGGAATCTTTGTCAAGGATTTTTATAGCACTCCATACCAAAACAGAGCCTGTTTGAAGGACTCATATAAGAGACTAAAGAGATTGTGAGGCCCAAGACTCTATTTCATTTAAATTTAATAATCAAGTTATTTCCTTTGTACAATTGACTCACCAAAGGTAGAAATTACACACAGATAAGCCTTACTCCAAGGCACTGTAGAGGGGAAGCAATTCAGATACAACATACCACAGTACTGTCAACTCTATCTCTCTTCTAGCAACAAGGAACTTAATTTGGAGGACAGTATGGATTGAAACCATCAAAATAATTCTCCACACTTTGTCCACACCATGTACATGCCATTTTTCCCCTACATCCACCTCTCCACCAGGAACCCACCTCCTGGCCTCAATGAGGCCCTGCCCCATCACAGAACATTCTTTTTGACCTTTGGGAAAATGTTTGTGGGAATCAATGCTCTAAACAAAGACTGAGTCAGGAGAATGGCCCTGGAGAGGACAAATGAAAGAAGAACCACTCCAAGTTGGCTCTTACAGTGCAGACAGAGGGCCTTATTCACAAATGTTACTTATACTTTTGCAGTAAGCCAAACACCACACATGCCCACCACTGTTACTGCAACACCGTTCATAGAAAATAATGGAGATACAGAATTAAAACAAAATCTCATAGCAAATAATGTTGAATTAAATTAAAATATTTCAAATAGTTAAACATATAGATACATATCATTTATTGTTAAACAAATATATAAATAAGTACATATTTATTATTTAATTATACAATATTCTAATAACATATTTGAATTTAAAATAACTTTTTAAAATGTAACTAAATGTATATTAATTAGATAATCATTTTTAATAATTATTCATGTATAATAAAAATATTTTTTAGGTTGGAATTATTTTTTATTTAAAATTCAAAGAAATAATCTTAAGTTAATTTCATATATTTCCATTAATTAGTGATTGATTTCAACATTAAGTTAATAGTGTTGTAGCATTTTTTATATTGTGTTTTGCATTTAAAATAACTGTATAAAAGGAATTTAAATTGATATTTAATGTAAAAATATGTTTCCTCCCCATGGCCAACGAGAAATAATTATACAATATTCTAATAACATATTTGAATTTAAAATAACTTTTTAAAATGTAACTAAATTTATATTAATTAGATAATCATTTTTAATAATTATTAATGTATAATAAAATATATTTTTTAGGTTGGAATTATTTTTTATTTAATATTCAAAGAAATAATTTTAAATTAATTTAATATATTTCCATTAATTAGTGATTGAATTCAACATTAAGTTAATAGTGTTGTAGCATTTTTTATATTGTGTTTCGCATTTAAAATAACTGTATAAAAGGAATTTACATTGATATTTAATGTAAAAATATTTTTCCTCCCCATGGCCAATGAGAAACAATTCCCAGCCTCAAAGGCTCCAGAGAGAGACTGAACTTTTTGAGTTGGGCAAGGAACAATCTATATCATGGGTACATGGGAACCTGATAACTCAATACATAACTTACTGGCAAAGGCTTTCAATGCTGATGAGGCTTTACACCCACTGCATTATAGTATTTGAGAAGAACATTGTATCTTTTTAGGGCTTAGAACTGAGCGTGTTAGATCTCTAAAGGGGCAAGCAGACACTACTCCAATTTATATAAAAAATACCTTCTGCAACACTAGTTTGAGTCATTGTAGTTATACCGTTGCATCTAGCAACTTTTATTAACTTCCTGCCCTCCCATTGGAGGTCAGAACTTCTCATCCTGAGATCCCTATTGTTCACGTTCATAGATTCCAGTGCAAAAGGAACATGTTCCAGTAGCTCAAGGCTCTGATCTCATAAGGGAGGTTACTCTATTAAGCTAGAATGTTGAACACTTAAAAGCAGAATTAAGGGATAGTGACTTGGATGTATTTATGGATACGTTTGGCTTTTGTGTGATGCAAGAGACTTGAGCTACCAGGAATTACCATATGCAGGGATATTCAAACTTTCAAATTTGGCTAAAAATTTTGATGCTGGTCACCTAATAGGTGGCTTATGCATTTGGGTAAAAAAAGCCTTAGGCTGTTATACAGCGCAAACGGAAACATACTCATTAGATATCTTACATTTAAAAAGATCAATTACAAATAGAAGACCGCTTTCTACTTAATGTATACAATAGAAGGGTAAATAAGTCCTCTCAATCAACTACGTTATGTCAATAAGATACAGTTTTAAATACCTATTTAAAAGATTCTGCTGAAATTATTGGAGGGGACTTCAATACCACTTTTGAACCATCGGGCCTAGTGAGGAGATATCTATAGGTGAGGATGCATATTGGGGCAGCTCTGACCTGTCTACAGCTTTTTAGAGCGACTTTGGGATTTCATAAAGGGCTTTTAAGAGTACTATCTTTATGTCTGATTGGGCATGTGATTTTTACCTGGCCAGACAGAACGTGAACCCAGGTGAAAGGGAGAGAGTATGGAGGGCAACACTGACCTCCGTCACAATTGTCCAATGCCAGTAAAGCATTCATATCTGTTGCCTAATTTGTGCAGTATTGCATTTTCTGGGCATATTAAAGTACTCAAACAAAGTAAAGCACTGGTTTGGACTTTCCATTAATTAGCTGCAGAGTCACTACTGAGTTCTGTGCTTGAAGCACCCCCACACTAAGGGGTCGATTATGATGTCGTTAGAAAAGTCTCCGAACGGCATTCGATCGGTCGAATCCGATTCGGAACCCGCTTTTCCGACGGATTCGGACACGTTTCCCAACGCGCAATTGCGATGGCTGGGAAGCGTTCTAACTGTCTGACTCAGTTCCGAAAGGCATTGGGAGTAACTGAGTCGCACGGAGCCGAATCGTAGCGGTCCAGTCGAGCGATTACAATGTCAGATTCGGACAGCCTTTCCGAATCGGTTGTTCCGAAATGGATCGGCTGTGGGAATCTGACTTTGGGGGTCTGTAGCAGGCCCCCCTTCACCCGGGACCCTCCAAATCGGGCCCTTGTGGGACCCATGGGTCTCCCCTACTCATGCAAATCACAGTGTGGCAGGCACCATGGGGTGCCCGTCACAGGGTGCATGATTTTCCCCAACCATCTCTTTTTTTAAGGGGAGCCTGTGTCCTCGTTTGGAACACAGGCTCCCATTGAATTCAATGGGAGTCCGACCGAATCCTATCCGGATGCATCAAAATCGCTCGGTCAGACTCCCACGATCCGAGTCATTGGGAAAGCATTCCGGGACCGATTCGGTTGGAATGCTTTCCTAGCAACATCGTAATCGACCCGTAAGTCCTTGAGGACCCAATGACTGCTCCCAATCCCTACCACTCTGAGTCAAGATCTGAAGGGGTCATACTTTGACCAGTTTGTTGAGCCATATTAGTATGGTCTCTGAAACATCAGAGGCAAACAATCCCAGCCCTATCGCATGAGCCCCAGTAGCCCCTGCTTGTTCAGTTTGGAAATTGCATTTGTTAAAAAGATTGGTCCAGTGTTTTCTGGGCCCTCTTTCCTTACCATATATCTTCCTCTGACGGATCTTTCTTATATGCACTGAGGGGTCAGTCAATACAAATGAACAGTGTAACCCATTTGGCCACACAATAATGACCAGGAATCCATAACTATATTTAAGAAGGTTTATTAAGATTCATAATCAAGTTCTGGTACACAACCCTTAACACAAGCAGATGTCAGTGACATAGTATATTTAAGCTGCTGGCATTGCTTCTCTAGCCTGTGATGGGTCTCTGAATTTGGTCAGCCTGATGGTTCTAAAGGACACCCCCTTTTCTTGCAGGTACTCTCCTGACAACAATGGGTCATTAATTCCCCTGTTTTTCTATTGTCTTTACTGACTGTTTTTAGAATAAGTTCACATGAGAGGATTACCTCCTGTGTGGATTAAGCAGGGGAGGAGGTGAATATATATAAGTTGGATATCTTTTAATTCTTTCTTGAGGAGACTTGGTACTTTTGACTGCACCCATTAAAAGTGGAGCACATTTTATTGTGCGATAACATCAGTCTACAATTTAATGTATGCTATTGTGAGGAACAATAGCAACAATGATGGTGGTCACAAGTGTTTCAGACAGGCCTATATTTTGCTGTGAATATCTGCAGTGTGGGTGACGAGACTAGCCAGTCCAACTTCCACATCAGTGAGGCAGATAATGGCCTAAACAGAATTTCATTGAGTTTTTTTCTACTGGAAAAAGCCGTCTCTACTCTAGGTATCTTTTGAAGCTGAAATGTCAAGTTAATGCAACTGGGACAACATAATCGGTGATGTAAATGGGTAAAAGCTACAAAAAGTGGTAGAAGCACAAAAAATATGAAGTGATCTTGTTTGCATCCACAAGCATAACAGACTTTTAGAATTCATAATACCTGTTCTCCACAGACCAAACACTAACCTGACACAACCACAAGTTTGTTTTGTTTTGAAAAATCAGATAGGTACTCATGACTGTAACTAGTGAGTTACTAATATAGTTATTTTTCAGTTGAAAAGGTTCTTTGTATTTTAGGGAGAGATTTTACAGGGGAAACATAAATGCCCGGACTGGCTACCGGGCGTTTTGGTGTGCTGCCAGGCTGGGGGCTGATTTCACTGCGGTGGGGGCTGATTTCGTTGATGGGGACCTGCGTGTGCTTCTAAATAAACAAAGCAAAACGAATGGTTTTCAGCACACGCAGGTCCCCATCAACGAAATCGGCCCCCAGCTTGGCAGCACACCAAAACGCCCGGTAGCCAGTCCGGCCCTGGAAACATATTGCAAAGATTACCTTTCGAATTGATGCTGTGTTCTGAATCAGGCACGAATGTGTATTGTATTTGTAAAGTTGTCTGCAACATCAATATCATTTCAGGCCATACAATCTTGCATGAGCAATAGAACATTTTTCCACTTTGCAGTAAAACAGTAATACGCAACCCCGGCGGATGATTCAGTGATAAAATGTCCACAAGCTTTTCTACATGCATATTGTGTTTGCATACTTTTAATTATAATAAAAAAAATGTTGGTGAAACTCTATTTATATTCGTAAAAACCCAGTGAGATTACTTATTTTATGGTAAGGCACCAAGGCCAATATTCTGCAATCCTCCTTTAATGTCAACACACACAGCAGCAACAACGATCAAACACTACTTGGTAACACATCTAAACATTCTAGAACTGATATAAAACCTCAGCCATCTTCCTTTTTCTGTTGCTGCTCATGCACAGATAAGTTCTATTCATGATCCATTCACAGGAAAGCATATGGAAAAAAATAAAACTCTAGATGCCCTCTTGATACTGAAGCCCTCTGTGCAACATGCTCATCACATCAGCCAAGGAAAAGTATTATACCATCACCATCAACAAAGCCACCTACAGAAGCAGAATGCCATTCAAGACAATAAAGAACTGCATCTAATCCCTGCAGGACCCACCTATTCTGCACTCCAAGGAAAATTGCAATGCCATTAACCTCTTCTTCAGTGAAACAATGCTGATGATCCAACAGCACATCAATGATACCCAGCGTACTTCATCTCTCACACCCAGCCCTTGCCATAAAATCCCACAATCATAGGCCTTCAAAGTCCTATCTCTCCCAGATGTGGCTAACATACTCAACTCCTACAAAGCTACTTCTTATAAAGATAATGTCTTAACAACGTCCATCATCAAATTTCTCGCTAGGGATGCACCTTTACCCCTACTTACCATTGTCAATGCCTGTCTCACTCAGGGGCTCTTCCCAGAATCTCTCAAAACTGGCCAGACACTCTCTCTCCTAAAATAACCTACAAAATACCCTGATGCCCAAACCCACTACCAGCCTATCACTCACTTTCCATTCCTCAGCAAGACCATTGAAAAAGTAGTCTATGTTCAACTCCAAGATCACATCATTGCTATCTCCTGCTTGACTACCAGTCTGGCTGCAGATGATGCTGCAGCATGGGCAACACCAGCTGGATCACTTAGCTGACTTTCACACAGCAGACCATCCCACTCTCACACACACCATTGAATCACAAATGAGATTCACCAGAAATGTCCTTCACTGGTTCCCCTCCTATCTCTTACACCAGTTTGTTCACATGGGCACCATCACTATCACATGTGGAGTTCCCCCAAGGTTCTTGTTGGACTTGGCCCTTTTTGCAGGGTCATCCCTAAACTTTTTGCCTTTCTCCCCACCTTATTGCTGACATGGTGTTGGTGGTTTTAGGCCTCTGGGCACTTTAGCACTGCGGTCCAGTGTAAAGTGGGTGCGCTCTCTGTTATGTATGGTGAGATTGGCCTGCCCTCCCATAGGAATGCCTTGGGGATTCCCTGATAAGTGTGTCAGTGGTAATTCCTGAGATGAGAGGAGCAGCGTGGTCGAGTTTAGTATGTATGAAATTGTAATAATAAAGGCTGAGCAATGGTGTGCGCAGATTAATTATGACTATTTGAGAAATGCCACTTTTAGAAGTTGGCATTTCTGTGTGCTATGTGTCTGCCTGCCTGATGTGAATTGCATGTCTGGCTTTTGAGTGACAGGGGCTGGGAGGTGTGTGTGGCTCCAGGAGGGGCAGAGTGAGTCAGCACTAGGCTGAATGGGACACCTGCATGGGGAGTAGTGGGAGGAGTAATCCCCTGACTCTGAATAGGACTGTGCCCAGCCTGGACAATGCTGGCTCCGCCCCCTGTGGTGTGTCCGATCACCTAGCCCCCACCTGACAAAGGGGAAGAGGCGCTTGGAAAACAAAGTGCTCCAAATCCCCCCTGAACCAGTTGCATCTGGTTCCCCCAAACCCTACACTGCAGACAAAGGAGGGAAGTGGTATAAATGTAGGGGCTGTGACCCCACGTTTTTTGGTCCTGTGCTGGTGCTTGTACCTGACCTTGCTGGGGCCTGCTGCTGCTGGGGCCCAGGGGGAACCGCCATGAGGGCTTGCCTCCCTGGGCCCAGCATTGCCCCCTTGATCCCTAAGGACTTTGTGGGACCTCTTGCACCCTGTGAGCGCTTTATTCTAATTCTGCCAAAGAAAGGAGCACGAGGGCTCCGCAGCGCTGAGCTGCGATCTTTCCAGAGGGAATCCTGATGTGGGGATTCCCCCTAATGGAGGGGAGAGTAGCAGGAGCCCACCCCGCATTTTGCCTGCTTAGCGGGAGCCCACCCTGCTTTATGATTATTTTAAATGGCGGGTGCCCACCCCGCATTATGGTGCCTTTTTGCGGGTGCCCACCCCGCATTTGTGCTTTATGTAAAGCGGGTGCCCACCCTGCGTTTGCCAAAGGAAATTACCGCCGCGGTCCGGGGAAGAGGAGCGCCGAACCGGAAGTCAGGCGAAGCTGCCTGACGTTGGGCGGAGCTTCAGCCGCCCTGAAGAGGAAGTTCGGTGAAGCGGGGCTCCCGTGTGCGAGGGAGAACTCCGCGGTGTCAGCAGTGTGGTGATTGCAGCGCAGAGGGCACGAGGCACATTGTCGGTGCCTGCCTCCGCCGCATTGAAGGAGAGAGAGTCCCCGAGGAGTGGGGGCTCTCCGGTGCATGCCGCCCGGGACCCGAGGAGTATCCACGGAACTCCGGTGAGTGGGGATGCATGCTGGCACCTTGCGAGTGCCTATTTCCTGAGCGGCCCCCGCCTAATAGAGGGGCGCTCCAATGAGGGGGCGTATTGGTTGTTAGAGGGCCCAGAGGGGCCCGTGCTTTCTCCAGTTTGGCTATTTTTTCACAGTTGCCCCGCTTGACAGTGGGCAACTGCAACGCTGGGGCCAATTTTAGTTAGAGAGCCCCAGTGGGGCCCCGAGGGCACAGTCGTGCCAGGGCCCATTTACTTTGTTCTCAGCTGCGCCGCACCAGCGCGGGCAGCTGCAACGTTTTTGGCATATTTGTTCAGAGGTCACAGTGAGTGCCCAGGCCCACGTTCTGCTTCACAGCTGCACGGCAATTAGCGGCAGCTGCACCGTTTAGGCTGACATTTCTTTGGGGGCATTTTTAGTGATAGGAGTGAGATGCACTCCTCTGCCCCAGCGAACTTGCGCGCTTTTGGATTCTGCTGCATTGGCAGCCGCCCTGACATTATGGACATAGGGCATTTGAGCCCTCTGAGAAGGCCAGTTGGCCAGGGGGACTGTGAGGTTGATAGGGCGCCAGGCCCTAATGTGATTTATGTGGTGAGCAGGAAATGTGATTCATGTACTGTTTTTCATGCACCGTGATTTATGCCTCTAATGATGTTTATGGTTATGAGGTTATTGCCTACTGTGTGTATGCTGGTGAGGCCTAATGCGTAATGTGTTTATGCTTATGAGGTTATTGCATACTGCGGGTATGCTGGTGAGGCCGAATGCGTAATGTGTTTATGCTTATGAGGTTATTGCATACTGCGGGTATGCTGGTGAGGCCTAATGCGTAATGTGTTTATGCTTATGAGGTGATTGCATACTGCGTGTATGCTGTTGAGGCCTAATGCGTAATGTGTTTATGCTTAGGAGGTTATTGCATACTGCGTGTATGCTGGTTACGCCTAATGTGATGCTGAGTGCATAATATGATTTATGTTGCAGGATATAATGCTGAGTACAGTGTTTCACCAGTCATTACTGGTTGTGTTCTACATTTATTATTTGTTCTTGTGATGGTTCTGACAGTGGCCCAATTGGCCCTGTCATGTGTAAATAATCCCCTGTAAATATTGCCTAGTGCCAGATGGCACAGTGTAAATGTGTGATTATGTTTCTAATGTGTTTATGACAATACAAAGACTATTTTTTATATAACCTTGTGTGGAGTTTCTTTTGTGGTGTGCCTAGTGTGTTGCTGCTGTGTGTGTGTGTTGCGCAAACGCTTTACACATTGTCTCTGGGATAAGTCTGACTGCTCGTGCCAAGCTACCAAGGGGGTGAGCAGGGGTTATCTTCAGCGTGTAACTCCCTTGCCCTGACTAGAGTGGTGGTTTCTGCCTGGCGTTGGCGCAAGCCTTAGCCAACCAGAAATCCCATTTCTAACATTGGTGGCAGCGGTGCGATAGGACTTGCATTTGCGCAGTACCACAGCGACACCTGGTTGCACTACAAACTCTGCATTTAGATAGTCACATGTTTGGGGATTATTGTTGCTGATTTTGTTTTAAGTATCATTTCTTTGAAATGTGTTTTCTTGTTGCACTATGAGTTGGGAGTCCTGCCAAGGACAGAAACCAGAGAATCTGAAGGAGGATACTACCCATATGCTGCGTGTTGTTGGGGTTGGCCTGCAGTGGTGACTTAATTGGCAAGGAGAAACTAGCTCGGGAGGGTAGATTATCCCCTAAGTGCAGTTTGAGTTTTCTGGATTCCCCAGTAAGGGTGGGTTCCAGTGGTGGCAGCAATATGGAGTCCATTGTAGGAAGTCCCATTCCCAGAGCCCGGAAGATGGTACCTAGTTCCCAGTTAGAGGGGTACAGTTTGAGATTCAGGGGCAGTAAGATACTGTCTCACCAGTCTTGGGGGGAGTGCAGATGAGTGTTGTCATGCACTGGACGATTGGGTGTGAGTTCTCTGGTCCCAGGGAACTTGCACAGGAGGCAGACCTCTGGCTGCATGTTAGAGGATCTGAAGAGGCATTTGGGAGTGATCTTAAAAGGAGTGGCTCCGGTATCTTCCAGACCTGCGTGGTGGAAGAGGTTGAGAGTAGCCCAGCTAGGTCCCAGTGTAGTGGGAGGGGTGTAGGGGCTCACGTCCTGTCTCTGCGGAGAAGGAGTGAGTGTGGGGCTGCGTGTCCCAAGGTGCCCGAAACCCAGTTTCAGGGCCTGGAGGGTTCCTTAAGGGAACACCAGGTTGGGGACCTAGCCTGTACTGGTAGGTCATTTTGAGGGGGGATCTCCCAGTGTCTAGAGAACCTGGAGCACCTTTAAACGGAGCTCCCGTGGTTCTGGTGTCTGGCAGTGCCACTCCTAAATGGAGGGTGCAGAAGTCCAGATGGAGGGGTGAGAGGGGGAAGGAGTCCCCAGTGGAAGAACCAGTGGGTCAGGGGCCAGCCAGAAGGGCTGAGTCACCAATGATTGACCATGGTGATGCCACTTCTGTCCTGGGGGATCTTCACGCACTATCAAGTGGACAGGAGGTCGGGAGATCTGCGCCAGGCAGACTATCACACGACACATGAGTTATGTGTCACCCTCAGGGGGGGCATGCGTGCTCCCAAGGAAGTCCTGGTGCGCCAGGAGGGTGCTCAGCTGCAGGGTTCTGTCCCTGGGTTGGGAGGCCAGGTTCAGGTGTTGCCTGACCTGGAGGGAGGGACAACTGTAATCAGTGTCCTGACCGGGTTGTCTTCTAGGGGTACCACGCCTGATGGGAGGCTGCAGTATTCTGGAAGGGGGTGCAGAGGGAGGGAGTCCTTGCCTCTGACCCTGGTGCAGTCGGAGAGTTTAGATCCCAGGTTGGAAGATCAGTTGATGGAGAGAGGTCCTGAGCTGGTGGGAAAGTTGTGTTCTGGGGGTGCTTCTCCTGGGAGAGTGCGGAACCCCAGAAGGAGAGGTAGGGTGAGGAGACACTTCGCCCGTGACCTCTGGTCAGCCTGAGGGTGAGGACCCTAGGTTGAAGGATCAGTGGCAGTTTCGACCTACACTGAGAGGAAGAGTGGAGAATGGCTATTATGTGCCAGGGGTTACTGCCCCCCACTCTGTGGATTGGCAAGGACCAGTGACATCTGGATGGCCTAGGGCCTGGTCCTGGTCGAGGACAACTAGGGAGTACCAGTGGGGTAGCCTAGTAGGGCCTGAGAGTTTTTTACAGAGGGAACCACATGGGTTCAGAGTGGCGTAGAACCAGAGGGTGTCCCTGCAGTTGCGGGCCCGCATCCGTGTTCTATCGCCCAAAGCAGGGAAGCCCATCAAGGTAGTGATTGGTCTACCCTGCGTTTTGGCTGGAAGGGGGTTGTGTTGGACTTGGCCCTTTTTGCAGGGTCATCCCTAAACTTTTTGCCTTTCTCCCCGCCTTATTGCTGACATGGTGTTGGTGGTTTTAGGCCTCTGGGCACTTTAGCACTGCAGTCCAGTGTAAAGTGCGTGCGCTCTCTGTGTTATGTATGGTGAGATTGGCCTGCCCTCCCATAGGAATGCATTGGTGATTCCCTGATAAGTGTGTCAGTAGTAATTCCTGGGATGAGAGGAGCAGCGTGGTCCAGTTTATTATGTATGAAATTGTAATAATAAAGGCTGCGCAATGGTGTGTGCAGATTTATTATGACTATTTGAGAAATGCCACTTTTAGAAGTTGGCATTTCTGTGTGCTATGTGTCTGCCTGCCTGATGTGAATTGCATGTCTGGCTTTTTAGTGACAGGGGCTGGGAGTTGTGTGTGGCTCCAGGAGGGGCAGGGTGAGTCAGCACTAGGCTGAATGGGACATTTGCATGGGGAGTAGTGGGAGGAGTAATCCCCTGACTCTGAATAGGACTGTGCCCAGCCTGGACAATGCTGGCTCCGCCCCCTGTGGTGTGTCTGATCACCTAGCCCCCACCTGACAAAGGGGAAGAGGAGCTTGGAAAACAAAGTGCTCCAAATCCCCCCTGAACCAGTTGCATCTGGTTCCCCCAAACCCTACAATGCAAACAAAGGAGGGAAGTGGTATAAATGTAGGGGCTGTGACCCCATGTTTTTTGGTCCTGTGCTTGTGCTTGTTCCTGACCTTGCTGGGGCGTGCCGCTGCTGGGGCCCAGGGGGAACCGCCATGAGGGCTTGCCTCCCTGGGCCCAGCATTGCCCCCTTGATCCCTAAGGACTTTTTGGGACCTCTTGCGCCCTGTGAGAGCTTTATTCTATTTCTGCCAAAGGAAAGGAGCACGAGGGCTCCACAGCACTGAGCTGCGATCTTTCCAGAGGGAATCCCGACGTGGGGATTCCCCCTAATGGAGGGGAGAGAAGCGGGAGCCCACCCCGCATTTTGCCTGCTTAGTGGGAGCCCACCCCGCTTTATGATTATTTTAAATGGCGGGTACCCACCCCGCATTATGGGGCCTTTTTGCGGGTGCCCACCCCGCATTTGTGCTTTATGTAAAGCGGGTGCCCAACCCGCGTTTGCCGAAGGAAATCACCGCCGCGACCCGGGGAAGAGGAGCGCTGAACTGGAAGTCAGGCGAAGCTGCCTGACGTTGGGCGGAGCTTCAGCCGCCATGGAGAAGAGAAAGTCTGGTGAAGCGGGGCTCCCGTGTGCGAGGGAGAGCCCCACGGTGTCAGCAGTGTTGTGATTGCGGCGCAGGGGGCACGAGGCACATTGTCGGTGCCTGCCCCCGCTGCATTGAAGGAGAGAGAGTCCCCGAGGAGTGGGGGCTCTCCGGTGCATACCGCCCGGGACTGGAGGAGTATCCTGTGAGAAGTTGGCCTGGTATATGCTGTCCACTAATTATAGTGGGCACCTTGCACCAGTCCAAACAACCCCTTACTGGAGATAGGTTAAAGACAACCTTTATTGAAAGCTATTCTAGTGGTAGCTATGGAGAGCAGCCTTCAGGCTAAGTCTTGAAGGAATGTAAAGCAGCTTGTTTTACCAGTCTATAATCTCTTGAGTGACCAAATGAAAGAGGACCTCACAAGGTATATATTCAAAATATATGTATTTATTGCTAAACACACCCCTATAGTCTCTTTATGAGGCTAGAGTTCGAAGTACATAAGTTATAAGTTAGTTATCAACAGTAATAGCACAAATACACGTTTGAGCCCTAGGGGCGTACCAAACCATATACCAATAAAGTGGTATAAGAACCACGACAGAGCTAGACACAAGGCCTAGAGCTTGTAGAAGTGCTTGGACCACAAGGAACCACCAAAGGTAGTGACACAGGGGACCCACGGGGGACGCGTGCAGTGTGAGAACACAGCCGCGAATCGCCGTTGACTTCTATGGGGAAAGTCGCGGTTGGAATTTTAAAGAAAAGGGACACTTAGAGGAGGACTTGGAGCAAACCCCTTTAGAACTGGGTTGTTCTAGAGTCTATACCCACGGGAGCACCGGAGTACTCGAGTTACCTCACCCAGGGAAGCCGGGTGCATAGGTGTCTTTCGGGGTCGGGTTTCGTCGTCGTTTTCAATGGCGATCTGCTGCAAAGTGCTGCTGGCGGCCAAGTCGAAAGTGTTCGGGTGGATCCAAAGGTGGATCGAAGATCTGAAGAACCTGAAAGCAGAGGGGACAGAGTCTGGGTCACTAGCCAGTGACCAGGAAGGCGATGAGCGGATGCCCACCGATGTCGGGTGCTTCAGGTTGGTTGACGGTCGTCTTGACTCTTCAGCCACGAGGTCCAGGAGGTGTCGACGACGACCAGGAGCTGGATTCTAGCTGTCCCACGACGTCTGTCGATTGCAGGGGTGTCGGCGACCGGATTGGACCCAACAAGCCTTGGCAATGGCAAGTCTCGTGGAAATAGAAGAAGGACGGTGGTGCAGACCAGCAAGGTCTGAGGGACTCACCCAGCGAGGGTAAGTCAGGGGGATCACTGACAGAATATCGATGAGAAGAATATCGACCTACAAAAATATCGAGGTAAAAATATAGAATGCCAAAATATCGAATCCCTATCTACAAACAGGTAAGTACAAAAATATTGAATCCAAAATATAGTTGTAAAAAATATAGTTAGTCAAAATATCGAATTTTTACATATCTTAAAAGTAATGTAAAATTAATGAAATACTATATATAATTAACTAAAACATACTTAAAAAATACTTAAATAACTTTAAAATTAATAAATAATTAATGTAAGTTAAAAAAGAAACATACATTTTTATTTTTTAATACATATATATATTAACGTAATATTTATAAAAAATATTCAATATTTTTAGCGTAGGATAGCGGGAGGGTAAAATTTACTATTACCACTCCAGAGAGTGCAACAGTAGGGAAAACGTTGGATAGCGTAGGGGTAAAAATTACTATTCCCACTCCAGAGAGTGCAACAGTAGGGATAGCGTTGGATAGCGGGAGGGTAAAAATTACTATTCCCACTCCAGAGAGTGCAACAGTAGGGAAAGCGTTGGAGAGCGGGAGGGTAAAAATTACTATTCCCACTCCAGTGAGTGCAACAGTAGGGAAAGCGTTGGATAGCGGGAGGGTAAAATTACTATTCCCACTCCAGAGAGTGCAACAGTAGGGAAAGCGTTGGATAGCGTAGGGGTAAAAATTACTATTACCACTCCAGAGAGTGCAACAGGAGGGAAAGCGTTGGATAGCGGGAGGGTAAAAATTACTATTCCCACTCCAGAGAGTGCAACAGTAGGGAAAGCGTTGGATAGCGTAGGGGTAAAAATTACTATTCCCACTCCAGAGAGTGCAATAGTAGGGAAAGCGTTGGATAGCGTAGGGGTATAAATTACTATTCCCACTCCAGAGAGTGCAACAGTAGGGAAAGAGTCGGATAGCGTAGGGGTAAAAATTACTATTCCCACTCCAGTGAGTGCAACAGTAGGGAAAGCGTTGGATAGCGTAGGGTTAAAAATTACTATTCCCACTCCAGAGAGTGCAACAGTAGGGAAAATAATGATTTCATATTTTAATAAAAACAAAATAATTATCAATACCAATAAAAATTAATTAAAATTACTTACCAATTACAAAATATTTAATAATTAATTCTAAATACCAATAAATATTATTTCTTAAAAATGTATTACCTATTAATTATTAATTAACAAAGAATTAATTTTCAATACCAAAAAATAATAAATAATTAAAAAAACAAGTAATAATTAATTGACAGTAAATTAATTATCAATACACCAAAATATTTTCAATAATTAAATAATTACAATTAAATTACTTCCCACCCTATTCCCCTATAAACCCACAACCCGCTACAAAGAATACATTAATACAATTAACATAATTATCAATTAATAAATTAATAAAAATTAATTACCAATTAATAAAAATAAATTACCAATTAATAAAAATTAATTACCAAATAAGAACTAATTAACAATAAATTAATAATCAATACCAATAAATAAAAATAAATAATTACTGAATTACAATTAAATTACTTCCCACCCTATTCCCCTATAAACCCACAACCGGCTCTGAATAAAAAATTAATACAATTAATATAATGATCAATTAAAAAATTAATAAAAATTAATTACCAATTAATAATTAATTAACAATGAATTATTTATCAATACCAATAAATAAAATTAAATAATTACTTAATTACATTTAAATTACTTCCCACCCTATTCCCCTATAAACCCACAACCCGCTACAGAATTAAATTACGCAAAAATTAAATAACATAAAATTCATTACTTTAAAAAAATTAAAACATACATTACAAAAATAATACATACTTTTAACACATATACTAACACTTAAAACACTATAAAAAAATCGATATTTTTAACAACTATATTATGACTGTCGATATTTTGACAATCGATATTTCTTACCTGAATTTCGATATTCTTAACCACTATATTTTGGCAATTCGATATTCTGTCCATTCTATATTAAAAACTCGATATTTTGGCAATTCGATATTAAAAATTCGATATTATGTCTGTTTACCAAGTCAGGGCACGCCTGGAGCAACCAGGGAAGCCCAAGCAGAAGAAGATTGGCCTTCGGGAGGGCCCACTAGCCAACGGACTAGCGACCGCGAAGGAGCCTCAAGTGGACGAACTTAGAGCTGGCTCACGGGACACTCGTGGAGTGGAGGACAGTGATCTTCGGTGCTGGATGCGGGGGCTACTCGGAGCCCAAAGCACAACTTCGTGGGAGACCAGGAAGAGGATGCACTTGCAAATGTGCTCGGTGTCCAGGGGTCACGGTTCCACGTGACCCACGACAGCTACGGGCCTCAGCTTTGCTGGGGACTCAGGGCAGCCTCGGGGAAGTCTGGAAATCCACCTCTGGTGATGCAAAGACTTCGGCGTCCGGCGGGAGCTTCAGCGATGCAGACCGGACAATTGCTTCGTTGTTGCCTGCCAAGCAGGGGAGTCACTCCTTGACCCCAAGGGAGATTCTTCAGTCCTCTAATCTGAAAGTAGAGCGTCGAAGGTCCAGGATTCTGTATCAGAGTTTCGTCCAGGTAAATCTAAAGTCCTAAGGACTGGGGTCCCATACTTATACCAAGTTAGGGGGTTGGACATACTCTGGGGACCCACCTATGGGAGGGTCAGGGCAGAGGGGTGGTTACACCCCTTTCCCTTTGTCCAGTTTCGCGCCAGAGCAGGGGCTGGAAGCCCCTGTGCCGGTTTGAACTGGGGTATGCACAGGGACACCAAATGTGCCCCCAGTGCTCGACTTCAAAGCACTTTGAGAGTGCACCCACCCAGCCCCAATACACATCAGCCTGTCTGGGAGGGGGTTACACTTCCCTGCAACAGGAAACCTATTGTCCAGGCCTCCCCTGCTGGAGTTTAGGTCAGCAGCAGGAGGCCAGACCCGTGTCTGTGGCTGCAGCATCCATTTTGTGATGCCAGGGCTCTGTAAAGTTAATACCGGGTATGCCGGTTGGCACATGTCTCTCCCTCTAGAAGGGTGGAATGCTACCCCCGCCGCCAGAACTGGCGGGGGTAGTATTCCAAGATGTTTGACACCAAACATGACATGTTTCCGTGCAGCCATCCCAAAGTTAGCATTTAACGCGAGGTTATAATGCACTTAAGAGTATATGGTCAGGCTGCACTGCAAACAGCATCAGAGGAGGTACTCCGAATGCTGCAGAGGGGCTCTGCTCATGCAGGGTCACCCTCTCACATGAAAACCAAGCACTCTGCCTTCAGGATTGTCAAGGCCTGCCATAGGAGTGACTTATAGGTTTATATGTGTGTGCAATGGTAGTGATATAGGTAGCCTATACCTCTGTAAGGGGTGCAGGCACCACCTTACTCAGGCTGCAGTAGCAGACCTGAGGTGTCATTTTGGCTGGCCTTCCAGAGGTGGCATAATACATGCTTCAGCCCCTGGCAGGCCTCTGAGGTACCTATGCCCTGGGTACATAGTATACCCTATACTAGGGACTTATAAGGGCACTCCAGATTCCAATCAGAGATGTGCCTAAGGCACATGGAAACCATTTTAGAGAGGAAGCAGCTAGGCTGGGGTTCTGATTAGCAGGGCCCCAGCCAGACTAAAGTCGAAAAACAGTGAAGCATCAGCAAAAAGTGGGGGTACCCATGTGAAGCAGATCCTACTCTCCTACAAAACCCCCCCAAACGTAGGGACATTAAACTAACCTTGTCCAGTTGAGTCTTCATGTTCTAAGTGGAAGTACCTAGAGAGTCCATCTGCATTGGCATGGTTACTCCCAGGTCTATGTTCCACTGTAAAGTCCATCCCCTGTAGGGAAATGGACCACCTAAGCAGTTTGGGGTTTTCACCCTTCATTTGTTTTAGCCATAAGAGGGGCTTGTGGTCTGTTTGAACAAGGAAGTGAGTACCAAACAAGTATGGCCTCAACTTCTTCAGAGCCCAAACCACAGCAAAGGCCTCCCTCTCTATGGCTGACCAACGTTTCTCTCTAGGGGTCAGCCTTCTGCTAATAAAAGCTACTGGCTGATCCTGACCTTCATCATTCAATTGTGACAGTACAGCCCCTACCCCCAATTCAGATGCATCTGTTTGGACAATGAACTTCTTGGAGTAATCAGGACTCTGTAGAATGGGAGCAGTGCACATGGCCTGCTTTAGGTCATCAAATGCCTTTTGACAGCTAACTGTCCACTGAACCTTTTTGGGCATTTTCTTGGAAGTTAAGTCATTCAGGGGTGTCACTATTGATCCATACCCCTTGACAAATCTCCTATAGTACCCAGTCAGGCCTAAAAAGGCTCTCACCTGAGTCTGGGTAGTTGGAGCAGTCCAGTCCATGATGGTCTGGATCTTGCTCTGCAAGGGTTGCACCTGGCCTCTACCCACAAGGTGGCCCAGGTACACAACCTGACTCTGCCCTATCTGGCACTTTGTGGCCTTGATAGTCAGGCCTGCTTTCTGCAGGGCTTGCAAAACATTTCTGAGGTGGACCAGGTGATCCTCCCAGGTGGAGCTAAAGACAGCAATATCATCTAGATATGCTGCACTATAGGCTTCCAGACCTGTAAGGACTGTATTCACCAACCTCTGAAAAGTGGCAGGTGCATTCTTCAGACCAAAGGGCATTACCACAAATTGATAATGCCCACTAGGGGTTGAGAATGCTGTCTTTGGCTTTGCATCATCAGCTAGTCTGATCTGCCAGTAGCCAGCTGTCAGGTCAAATGTGCTTAGATACTTGGCTGAGGCCAAAGTGTCTATTAGCTCATCTGCCCTAGGTATTGGATGGGCATCAGTCCTAGTGACTGCATTGAGACCCCTGTAGTCCACACAAAACCTCATCTCTCTTTTCCCACCACTGGTGTGAGGTTTTGGCACAAGGACCACTGGACTAGCCCAAGGGCTATCTGAGGGTTCAATAACTCCCAAATCCAACATTTTCTGGACTTCTGTCCTGATACAGTCCCTGACATGGTCAGGTTGCCTATAAATCTTATTTTTAATAGGCAGACTGTCCCCAGTGTCCACTTCATGAGTGCACCAGGTGGTCTGACTTGGAGTCAGAGAGAACATATGTCTGTACTGATTGAGCACTTGTCTACAATCAGTTTGCTGCTGAGCAGTGAGGCTGCCTGCCAAGGCTACACCATCCACTGACCCATCATCAGGGTTCTGTGAGAGCAGGTCAGGGAGTGGGTCACTCTCTTCCTCCTGTCCCTCATCAGTAGCCATGAGCAAGCCCATGTCTGCCCTGTCCACATATGGTTTCAATCTGTTGACATGGAGAACCCTGTGGGTACTCCTGGGTGTTCCTAGGTCTACTAAGTAGGTAACCTCACCCTTCTGTTCAACAATGGTATGGGGTCCACTCCATTTGTCTTGGAGAGCTGCTGGGGCCACTGGCTCCAACACCCACACTTTCTGTCCTGGCTGGTAAACAGTCAGTACAGCCTTTTGGTCATGCCAGGCTTTTTGAAGTTCCTGACTAGCCTCAAGGTTTTTAGTTGCCTTTTTCATGTACTCAGCCATCCTGGAGCGGAGACCAAGTACATAGTCCACTATGTCTTGCTTTGGGGGCTTGAGATGTAACTCCCATCCTTCCTTCACCAAGCACAATGGACCCCTGACAGGGTGACCAAACAAAAGTTCAAAAGGGCTGTAGCCAACCCCCTTTTGAGGAACCTCCCTGTATGCAAATAAAAGGCAGGGCAAGAGTATGTCCCATCTTCGCCTAAGGTTCTCTGGGAGCCCTTTAATCATGCCCTTCAAGGTTTTGTTGAATCTCTCAACTAAACCATTGCATTGTGGGTGATAGGGTGTGGTGAACTTGTAAGTCACTCCACACTCCTTCCACATTGCTTTCAAGTATCCAGACATAAAGTTTGCATCTCTGTCTGATACAACCTCCTTAGGGAAGCCCACTCTTGAGAAAATTCCCAGGAGGGCTCTTGCCACCACCGGTGCTGTAGTGGTCCTAAGGGGAATAGCCTCTGGGTACCTGGTGGCATGATCCACTACCAACAGGATAAACCTGTGCCCAGATGCTGTTTGGGGATCCATGGGACCAACAATGTCAATCCCCACCCTTTCAAAGGGAACCCCCACCACAGGTAGTGGTATCAGGGGGCCTTTGTAGTGCCACCTGCCTTGCCACTGGCCTGGCAGGTTACACAGGAGCGACAAAACTCTTTGGTGTCTTCAGACATGTGGGGCCAGTGAAAGTGAGGGACAATTCTGTCCCAAGTCTTGTTCTGGCCCAGGTGACCTGCTAAGGGAATGTCATGGGCTAGGGTCAATAGGAAGCCCCTGAACTTCAGAGGTATAACCAACCTCCTGGTGGCACCAGGCTTGGGGTCCCTACACTCTGAGTACAAGAGTCCATCATCCCAATACACTGTATGGGGACCACTTGCTTTCCCAGCAGCCTCAGCAGCAGCTTGCTGTCTGAGGGGTTCAAGAGAGGGGCAGCTCTGCTGCTCCTGGCTCAGATCTGCCCTGGAAGGGCCCCCTGTCCCCAAGAACTCAACCTGATCAGGTTCAAGCTCCTCTGGGACAGTTCCTTCCTCAGGACTGAGATCATCTCCCTGAAGAGACTGATCTTCCTTCTGAGCCAAGGGGAAGGCACTGCCTTTACCCTACTACTCCTCTTCTTGGAGGGCACTTGGTCCATTATTCCAGAATCCAAGGCCTGTTCAGTGTTAGACATTTTGGCCTGTGACCTGGTCACAGCAAACACATCTGCAGGGATGCCCAGCATTTCTGCATGGGTCCTGAGCTCCACTTCTGCCCAAGCTGAAGTTTCCAGATCATTGCCAAGCAAGCATTCAACTGGTAGGTCTGCACTTACCACAACCTTCTTAAGGCCAGTTACCCCTCCCCAGGAGAAGTTAACAACTGCCAGAGTATGGTCTGTTCTGACATTGCTAGCATTGGTCACTTGGTACATTTCACCAAGTATAACCTGCCCAGGATCCACAAGGTCTTGTGTCACCATGGTGACACTTGCCCCTGTGTCCCTAAATGCCAAAGCCTCTTTTCCATTTATTAAGGGCTGTTGTCTGTACTTGCCCAGATTACTGGGACTCACAGAGGAGGTCACACCCATGCCTCCATCACAGACTAGGACAGCCTGAGTGAGTTCTCTGACTAGGTCAGAGCTCATCTCCTTACCCAGGGTCAACCCTACTAACCCCTTGGCCTGTGTATTCCCACCACCAACTGTAACTGCACTAGGGGAGCAGGTGCCTTAGGGGCATTGGTGGGGGCTGGAGTAGAGTCTTTGGACTTGGTGCAATCACTGGTCCAGTGGGTCTTTTGCTTACAGACCTTGCACCATGGTTTCTTTTGGCCTTTCCCTTTGTTAGACTGTGAATCCCCACCTGAAGAAGATTTTTGGGGGCCTTGTGAAGACTTCTGGTCTTTACCCTTCTCCCCACCCTTATCAGAGTTCTTAGAATCTTGCTTCTTTGGGTCACCACCTTGGTTCTGTACCTTCTGCCTCACCCTGGTTCTGACCCATTTGTCTGCCTTCTTTCCCAATTCTTGGGGAGAGGTCAGATCAGAGTCCACCAGGTACTGATGCAACAGCTGATTTTGACAGTTATTAAGAATCTGCTCCCTCATGATAAGATTGTACAATCCTGTGAAGTCACATACCTTACTGCCCATCAACCAACCTTCCAGAGCCTTAGCAGAACAATACACATAGTCTACCCAGTCTTGAGTCTGTGCTTTTTGGGTATCTCTGAACGTTAACCTGTATTGTTCAGTTGTTAGGCCAAACCCATCAATCAGAGCACTCTTCAAGACTTTGTAATTGTCAGCATCCTCTTCTCTTACAGTGAGGAGCTTGTCTCTACCTTTGTCTGCAAAGGAGAGCCACAAGATTGCTGCCCACTGCTCCTGAGGGACCCTCTGTACTTTACAGGCCCTCTCCAGTGCAGTTATCCATTTGTGGATGTCATCCCCACTCTGGTAGGGAGGGACAATCTTGCTCAGGTTTCTATGGTCATAAGACCTTTCCCTATCTCTGGGGAAATTGCTGCCACCATGGGACTCTAGTCACATCTTTTTTCTTTGCTTTTCAAGCTCTAGGGACTCCCTGTCTATAGCCAACTGCTCTCTTCTGAGCTTCAACTGAGCTTCTCCATATCTGAGCAGTCTCTCTTTCCTTTCATGAGAGGATTCCCTCTATTGAGAGGAAACAGAGGTCCCTATTGACGTGTCTGAGTGGTTAGACTCCTGAGAAGGAGATCTAGGCCTTCTGGGCACACTCACAATTCTTCCTGGGGGACAAAGGGGAGGTCATTCTGATCCTCCTCCTCCTCCACAGGAGGAATTGGGTTCTCCAGGTCAAGGTCATTTTCACCTTCCTGGCCAGTTTCAGAGGGGGGGCCCTGGGTTTCTTCACCCCTGACCCCTTCCTCATCTTCTGCCCCACCCTCTCTGCCTACCCCTTCAGACCCTAGGAGTCTGCTGAGATCATCTGACAGTAGCACCTCCCTGAGGTGTTGGGTGCTGGCACTTTTGCCTGCCTTCAGCTTCCTAGTATTGCACAATGCTCTCAATTCTAAGAATGGGAGATTATCATACTTGGAGGGAAGAAGCCCACTGGCTTCTGGCAAGGACTCACTGGGTCCTGGCTTTGAAGACATTACTAGTGAGGTGTGGTGTATGCACTACCTACTCTAGTGTGGCTTACTAAACTCTCTTGAGTTGTAGAAAGGTTGTGCTATCCCTTAACACACAACTCTAAGTTCAGTAGAACTTACTGTATCCTAAGCTTGATTTATATGTACCTAAGGTACCCTTAGTGGTTTTCAGTTGATCAATTCAATTGAGATTATCTGGTAAAACAATAGCAAGCTGGAATCCCACACGCTGCACACCAATGTGAGAAGTTGGCCTGGTATATGCTGTCCACTAATTATAGTGGGCACCTTGCACCAGTCCAAACAACCCCTTATTGGAGATAGGCTAAAGACAACCTTTATTGAAAGCTATCCTAGTGGTAGCTATGGAGAGCAGCGTTCAGGCTAAGTCTTGAAGGAATGTAAAGCAGCTTGTTTTACCAGTCTATAATCTCTTGAGTGACTAAATGAAAGAGGACCACACCAGGTATATATTCAAAATATATGTATTTATTGCTAAACACACCCCTCTAGTCTCTTTATGAGGCTAGAGTTCAAAGTACATAAGTTATAAGTTAGTTATCAACAGTAATAGCACAAATACACGTTTGAGCCCTAGGGGCGTACCAAACCATATACCAATAAAGTGGTATAAGAACCACGACAGAGCTAGACACAAGGCCTAGAGCTTGTAGAAGTGCTTGGACCACAAGGAACCACCCAAGGTAGTGACACAGGGGACCCACGGGGGACGCGTGCAGTGTGAGAACACAGCCGCGAATCGCCGTTGACTTCTATGGGGAAAGTAGCGGTTGGAATTTTAAAGAAAAGGCACACTTAGAGGAGGACTTGGAGCAAACCCCTTTAGAACTGGGTTGTTCTAGAGTCTATACCCATGGGAGCACCGGAGTACTCGAGTTACCTCACCCAGGGAAGCCGGGTGCATAGGAGTCGTTCGGGGTCGGGTTTCGTCGTCGTTTTCAATGGCGATCTGCTGCAAAGTGCTGCTGGCGGCCAAGTCGAAAGTGCTCGGGTGGATCCAAAGGTGGATCGAAGATCTGAAGAACCTGAAAGCAGAGGGGACAGAGTCTGGGTCACTAGCCAGTGACCAGGAAGGCGATGAGCGGATGCCCACCGATGTCGGGTGCTTCAGGTTGGTTGACGGTTGTCTTGACTCTTCAGCCATGAGGTCCAGGAGGCGTCGACGATGACCAGGAGCTGGATTCGAGCTGTCCCACAATGTTTGTTGATTGCAGGGGTGTCGATGACCGGATTGGACCCAACAAGCCTTGGCAATGGCAAGTCTCGTGGAAATAGAAGAAGGACGGTGGTGCAGACCACCAACGTCTGAGGGACTCACCCAGCAAAGGTAAGTCAGGGCATGCCTGGAGCAACCAGGCAAACCCAAGCAGAAGAAGATTGGCCTTCAGGAGGGCCCACTAGCCAACGGACTAGCGACCGCAAAGGAGCCTCGAGTGGACACACTTAGAGCTGGCTCACGGGACACTCGTGGAGTGGAGGCCAGTGATCTTCAGTGCAGTCGCTGCTGGAGGCGGGGGCTACTCGGAGCCCAAAGCACAACATCGTGGGAGACCAGGAAGAGGATGCACTTGCAAATGTGCTCGGTGTCCAGGGGTCACGGTTCCACATTACCCACGACAGTTACGGGCCTCATCTTTGCTGGGGACTCAGGGCAGCCTCGGAGAAGTCTGGAAATCCACCTCTGGTGATGCAAAGACTTCGGGGTCCGGCGGGAGCATCAGCGATGCAGACCGGACAATTGCTTCATTGGTGCCTGCCAAGCAGGGGAGTCACTCCTTGACCCCAAGGGAGATTCTTCAGTCCTCTAATCTTAAAGTAGAGCGTCGAAGGTCCAGGATTCTGTATCAGAGTTTCGTCCAGGTAAATCTAAAGTCCTAAGGACTGGGGTCCCATACTTATACCAAGTTAGGGGGTTGGACATACTCTGGGGACCCACCTATGGGAGGGTCAGGGCAGAGGGGTGGTTACACCCCTTTCCCTTTGTCCAGTTTCACACCAGAGCAGGGGCTGGAAGCCCCTGAGCCGGTTTGAACTGGGGTATGCACAGGGACACCAAATGTGCCCCCAGTGCTGGTCTTCAAAACACTTTGAGAGTGCACCCACCCAGCCCCAATACACATCAGCCTGTCTGGGAGAGGGTTACACCTCCCTGCAACAGGAAACCTATTGTCCAGGCCTCCCCTGCTGGAGTTTTGGTCAGCAGCAGGAGGCCAGACCCGTGTCTGTGGCTGCAGCATCCATTTTGAGATGCCAGGGCTCTGTAAAGTTAATACTGGGTATGCCGGTTGGCACATGTCTCTCCCTCTAGAAGGGTGGAATGTTACCCCCGCCACCAGAACTGGCGGGGGTAGTATTCCAAGATGTTTGACACCAAACACGACATGTTTCCGTGCAGCCATCCCAAAGTTAGCATTTAACGCGAGGTTATAATGCACTTAAGAGTATATGGTCAGGCTGCACTGCAAACAGCATCAGAGGAGGTACTCCGAATGCTGCAGAGGGGCTCTGCTCATGCAGGGGCATTCTCTCACATGAAAACCAAGCACTCTGCCTTCAGGATTGTCAAGGCCTGCCATAGGAGTGACTTATAGTTTTATATGTGTGTGCAATGGTAGTGATATAGGTATCCTATACCACTGTAAGGGGTGCAGGCACCACCTTACTCAGGCTGCAGTAGCAGACCTGTGGTGTCATTTTGGCTGGCCTTCCAGGGGTGGCATAATACATGCTTCAGCCCCTGGCAGGCCTCTGAGGTACCTATGCCCTGGGTACATAGTATACCCTATACTAGGGACTTATAAGGGCACTCCAGATTCCAATCAGAGATGTGCCTAAGGCACATGGAAACCATTTTAGAGAGGAAGCAGCTAGGCTGGGGTTCTGATTAGCAGGGCCCCAGCCAGACTAAAGTCGAAAAACAGTGAAGCATCAGCAAAAAGTGGGGGTACCCATGTGAAGCAGATCCTACTCTCCTACATATCCACGGAACTCCGGTGAGTGGGGATGCATGCTGGCATCTTGCGAGTGCCTATTTCCTGAGCGGCCCCCGCCTAATAGAGGGCCGCTCCAACGAGGGGGCGTATTGGTTGTTAGAGGGCCCAGAGGGGCCCGTGCTTTCTCCAGTTTGGCTATTTTTTCACAGTTGCCCCGCTTGACAGTGGGCAACTGCAACGATGGGGCCAATTTTAGTTAGAGAGCCCCAGTGGGGGCCCGAGGGCACAGTCGTGCCAGGGCCCATTTACTTTGTTCTCAGCTGCGCCGCACCAGCGCGGGCAGCTGCAACGTTTTTGGCATATTTGTTCAGAGGTCACAGTGAGTGCCCAGGCCCACATTCTGCTTCACAGCTGCACGGCAATTAGCGGCAGCTGTAACGTTTAGGCTGACATTTCTTTGGGGGCATTTTTAGTGAGATAGGAGTGAGATGCACTCCTCTGCCCCAGCGCACTTGCGCACTTTTGGATTCTGCTGCATTGGCAGCAGCCCTGACATTATGGACATAGGGCATTTGAGCCCTCTGAGAAGGCCAGTTGGCCATGGGAACTGTGAGGTTGATAGGGCGCCAGGCCCTAATGTGATTTATGTGGTGCGCAGGAAATGTGATTCATGTACTGTTTTTCATGCACCGTGATTTATGCCTCTAATGATGTTTATGGTTATGAGGCTATTGCATACTGTGTGTATGCTGGTGAGGCCTAATGCGTAATGTGTTTATGCTTATGAGGTTATTGCATACTGCAGGTATGCTGGTGAGGCCGAATGCGTAACGTGTTTATGCTTATGAGGTTATTGCATACTGCGGGTATGCTGGTGAGGCCTAATGCGTAATGTGTTTATGCTTATGAGGTGATTGCATACTGCGTGTATGCTGTCGAGGCCTAATGCGTAATGTGTTTATGCTTAGGAGGTTATTGCATACTGCGTGTATGCTGGTTACGCCTAATGTGATGCTGAGTGCATAATGTGATTTATGTTGCAGGATATAATGCTGAGTACAGTGTTTCGCCAGTCATTACTGGTTGTGTTCTACATTTATTATTTGTGCTTGTGATGGTTCTGACAGTGGCCCAATTGGCCCTGTCATGTGTAAATAATCCCCTGTAAATATTGCCTAGTGCCAGTTGGCACAGTGTAAATTTGTGATTATGTTTCTAATGTGTTTATGACAATACAAAGGCTATTTTTTATATAACCTTGTGTAGAGTATATTTTGTGGTGTGCCTAGTGTGTTGCTGCTGTGTGTGTGTGTTGCGCAAACTCTTTACACATTGCCTCTGGGATAAGCCTGACTGCTCGTGCCAAGCTACCAAGGGGGTGAGCAGGGGTTATCTTCAGCGTGTAACTCCCTTGCCCTGACTAGAGTGGTGGTTTCTGCCTGGCTTTGGCGCAAGCCTTAGCCAACTATAAATCCCATTTCTAACAGTTCTCCTAAGATCTTCAACCTTTACTGGAGCCGCTCGGCACTCTACTGACAGAACACAGTGTCAAGTTTCACTAATATGCCAATGATACACAACTCTTCTTGAAAGGCACTTCTGCTTCAGACATCCAACACCTCATATACGGAATGCTCACCATCCACACCTGGATGTCTAGCAACCTACCTGAAGCACAATCCAACTTTGAGAAATTGGGTTGTTGGTTTAGGAGGGTGTGAGCCCTCTTCAAGCAACAGGAACAATCCCTGTCAGGCTAAACCACTAAAGTCAGTAAATTAACCTCTGCTTACCCCTCTGGTAGCTTGCCAAAAACGCAGTCAGGCTTAACTTAGAGGAAATGTGTAAAGTATTTATGCAGCATACAAACAGATTAAAGTGAAAACACAATGCAATAAAATTCCACGCCAAATTAGAAACTATAGAGTTAAATTTATTATATGATTTGACACCAAAACAGCAAAAATCCAATTAGTAGAACCAGAGATATGAAAATTTAAAGGGTTTTCAGTAAACAAGTGTTAAGACTGCAATTATCTGGTCATGGTTGACCGGGTCCAATTCACATGTCCACCAAACCACGATAGAGTGGAGGCCGGACACAGGACTGAGCTCAGTCTGCTGGCA